>CP092863.1:118614947-118713554 GCA_030710605.1 Cordylochernes scorpioides | reverse complement strand
CTCTGTACATCAGTACAACAGAGCAGGAGGGGGAGACAGAGAAACTCTACCTGCAGCCAGTAGATGGGCAGGTGATGGTGCAGAGTGCAGTCTCTCCTGGCACCTCAGCACTGGCCGACACATCCCCACAGGACCTCCCTGCCGTGTTCAAGCTGGAGTGGTTCGCTCTGGACCAACCTTCATCCATCAAAGTCCTCTACATCATGGCTTCCTCGCTGGAGTCCAAGTCGGATTGGGTGGGCTGCTTGGAAGCCTTGACTCTTGCTCCGGACCTTGAAGAGGTTTGTAGACCTTGACATAAAATTGATGAGTCATTTCAAGCCATTGTAGATAGAAATAACAACAAAATCTACCCTACTTGTCCAAAATGTAGCTTGGCACCTGCAGCTCCAGAACAGCTGGAGGAGCATGAACTCATGGAATTCGTGTAATTTTTACACAAGGGGATAAGAAACAACAACAACAGCTCCAGAACACATTTTGGATTGCATTAGATGCACTAAACAGGACCTTTGGGAGAGGTTGCTGCTTATCATAAAACAGCTCGAGGAGCATGAACTCATGTAATTTGTGTAATCTTTGCACAAGGGGATAAGAAACAACAACATAAAATAGATGGGAATATGATATCTCTTTTAAGCATAGTTTAATGTGGATTAAGTACATTTTGGCCTTAGATTGTTATTCTCTTTTTGAAATTTAAAAAATCCGTTAAAACCTCTCTCTCTGTATAAGTACATCAAATTAAGCCAAAGTCTCCTTATATAGAGAGATGTCCAGTGGTTTAAGCACATTTGGCCTTAGATAATACCTCTTCTTAAATTGAAATAATCTCTCTCTTCTTTCTTATCTCCACTCAATCATATTAGAGAATCAACTTGATGGTGTCTGTTTGACAACTACCATGACTGGGTGAAGTAGAATGCCTTTGTCATTAAGACTGGGAGTACTACTCAGTGGCAGGCCGACTTAGCTCCAAAAGAAATGGCCGCCTCTGACATGAGGAACAGACTCCATGTGCAGCCGCTCCTAACATGAAGTACAAACGCTGCTCATCCTGTATCTCTGGAGCCCTTACAGGGTACTATCAGCCGGGCCAGCTGAGCCCAGGTTTTTTTGTGAGCTTGTTACTGCTCCCCCTCCTCCTTTTTCATTCGGGCTTGGGACCGGCAAAGGCGGTACTCTCTGTATAAAAGATGTCTAGTTAAGCCAAAGTTTCCTTTTGGGGGAGATGTCCTCTTGCCAGTGCTTTTTTTTCCTTCTTCTTTAATTCTTGTGTGTTCTATATTTCTAAAATTTCTCTTATTTTTAATATGATCTCTTAAATTCCACCCCCTACTCATTTTGTTTCTATTTTCCTCTTGTTAGCAATCCATCAAGTCAAATTCAGATTTTGGTGACCATATAGACAAATATTCTCCAATTGATCTGAAATTCTGTCTATATATTTTTCTCAGTAGTTCTTGATACAGAAGTGGTTTGCCAATCCCTTCTTCCATCTATGCTGTTATCACCTTTCTGTATATACTCAATCTTACGAACACTTTGGCAAGTTTAGAGCAATTTGTACACAGATTTATAAATCACTATCAATTCATTGTGTAAAAATTTAAAGATATATATGTAAATAATTCTAATATAGCACATTAGTCTGATAGACTTCGTGTGCTTCTGTAATAATAAAATAAAATTTTAAAAAATCTATGCTGTTGGCCAAATAAATTTGGCTCTTCCGCTTTTTGGGGCAATTTCTTTCCAACCCCTCTCAAAGGCAAGAGATTGTCCTTCTTCATTACAGGATTGAAGTTGAAAACTTATCCTAATGGGGGCTTTTGTTGTTATGTTGTATATATGTATGTATTAAAAATAAAGAAGGCATCTCCTGACCACAAGCACATGTGCTTTTTAGATGGCAGAGCGCCATCTAGTGGAGTAAAAATAAACTAAACGTTTATTTAGCTTACTCCGAGATATTTGGCCAACCCAATTTCTTGATAAATCAAGAAAAGCCATCCACGAACGCGTTTCGCGCTGTTGGCGCTCGTCAGCGTGGAGAAGGCTGTAACCATTGCGACCAAAAAGATTTTTTGGACCCAATGGCTTCCCGAGAAATTAAGAAATGGGTATTTAAGGCCAAATTTGCGTAAAGACGCTTAACACATGAAAAAAACAATAGAAAAAAAAATAAAAGATAAGTGGGTCAGGTGTTGATATTAAAAATAAAGAAGGCATCTCCTGACCACAAGCACATGTGCTTTTTAGATGGCAGAGCGCCATCTAGTGGAGTAAAAATAAACTAAACGTTTATTTAGCTTACTCCGAGATATTTTTTCCAACCCAATTTCTTGATAAATCAAGAAAAGCCATCCACGAATTAGTTTATTTTTACTCCACTAGATGGCGCTCTGCCATCTAAAAAGCACATGTGCTTGTGGTCAGGAGATGCCTTCTTTATTTTTAATATCAACACCTGACCCACTTATCTTTTATTTTTTTTCTTTTGTTTTTTCATATGTATGTATATATCATACTTACATAATCTTTCTTCTTCTGTATATTCCCCACTTTCACAGGCTTATATCTCTTGTAATCTCGGGGAGAATCCTCTATAAGACCAGTGTGTCTTAATAAAGGCTTTTGTGTGTGTGAAAACTTATCCTGGCTTTCATTCTGTCTTCTTTTGTGTTAGTCATCCCATTAGGATGTTGCCTGTCCTCTGCCGGAATTGTGTTGTTGTTTCTTATCCCCTTGTGTAAAGATTAAGCATATATTCCATGATTTCATGCTCCTCAATATTATATTCGGGGGTCGGTGGAAGGCTGGGTAAACCGTTTGGTTTTCGACCACTAGGACCCGGATTCGATTCCCGCATTGGACACTTTTTTCTGCTTAAAAAAAAAAAAAAATGCTCCAATGGCCCCCGATTCTTGCAAAAGTCCAACCCCACCAGCGAGTGCAAGTAACCAAACGGGGCTCTGGCATTTGTAAGTGCAAAGTCGAACTGCTTTTCACATGTGTAGACATGTGGTGCGCTTACAGTAAAAGCAGTTGCTAACTACCCACCATGATTATCATGGCCTGTACCACGTGTACTAGGGATAAGCAAAAAAAAAATGCTTCTCAAGCTATGATCTCATGGAATGGGGTGTATGGGTGCAGCTTTTGTTGATCAATGTCACCATGATCCAAACACACACACTGGGAGGTACAAATAGAGGTTTTTCCATTCATTGGAGATTGAGACCAAATAACATTTCACAGAACTCTCCAGTACATTTTGGAGGACTTCCCCCCCCCCCCCCCCCCCCCTTTTTTTTTAGAGATGTATTTCCCTAATGTATTGTCGCGGAGATAGGGAAAATTTGGGAATAATTAATTTATTATAAAGGTGGGTATTTACCTTTTAGTTTTCCAATAAAATTATATACAAGAGGTATTTATAGGGAGAGAGTGAGTCAGATAATCAAAAAACTTATCCCAAGGTAAATATAATAATAATGAGCGTGGTCAGCCACCGAGGCGTCCTGTTTTCCTTATTTGCCGATAAGATTCCGAGAACCCCTCACACCTGTGGTTCCCCCCCCAGAGTCCACTGATGATTGACAGGTGTCTCATGGGGCTTCCTGTGACCAGAGTTGTAAAGCTACTTGACAATATATGATGTTTCTCTCTGAAGGCTGTGTGGTGTGTCCAGGGTATCTTCAACTCCCCCATCCTCACCCTGAAAGATGAGAGCTACCTGGACCTCTCCTGTATCTTGTCTCTACCTGGAGACCAGGTCAGTATCTCGTTCCAGAACATCAGAAGAGAAATGTGCTTTTTTTTTTATGTTCTTCTTATAAGTATTTTTGTTGTTATTAATTTTTTTTTGCTTATAATAAGCAGTTTGACTTTGCATTTACAAATGTGCCAGAGTCCCATTTAGTTACTTGCATTTGCTGGTGGGGTTGGACTTTTGCAAGAATCAGGGGGGCTATTGGAGCATTTTTATTATTATTTTTTTAACAGAAAAAAGGTGCCCAATGCTGAAATGTTGTTACCCAATTAGATTATTGTCTTTCGAAGTTGAATTTAGGTGATTATATAGACAAAAAATTCCCTAATTTGATCTGTTATACTGACCGCAGCTCATTGATGGCATTTCTCTCAAGAGAATAGTTGAGGCATTGGTGTATTCTCTGTTGGTTATGAGAGCTGGACTCTCAGAAAATAAAAAATATATTAAAAGAATTGAAGTGTGTTTAACAGTAACAGTATAAACAGTAGAACAACCTTTCTGTAAAGTACACCTAGTTGCAGAGCCAAAGTGTCCTTTACAGAAAGGTGCCCTCTTACTGAAGAGTTGCTAGTTTCTTTGTTAAAAAAAAAAAAATTTGCATATTATATTTATTTATTAATACATTAGAACCACTCTGTAAAGGACACCTAATTGAAGGGCCAAAGTGTCCTTTAGAGAGAGGTGTCCTCTTACTGGAAAGTTGCTAAATAGTAAAAATTGTAATTTTGCAAATGAAAACTGTCATTTATAGAGAGGTGTCCTCTAGTGCAAGTGTCGTCTCATGGAGGTATTACTGTATAGCATATTATATCCTTGTTCCTGCCTAGAATTCCAAATATTTAAACAACTTGGAACATGGTATGAATGTAGAGACAGGGTTGTGTTGTGTACAGCCTCCACTAGTAGGTACCCAGGAAGGCCTGTACTGGATGAAGGAAGGCCAGCTGGAGCAAGTCTGTAATGTAGAGGGACCAGTGCATGCTCTCCACCTGGTGCCCTCCCTCCAGCAGGTGCTGATGGTGGCGGGGGACAATCGGGAACTGCTGGCTGCGGACCTGACCACCCCACATCTCCTGTCTCCTGTGCTCCTCCTCCACAGCTGTCACTTGTTGGACTCCGCCCTCCTCCCCACTGGCCACACCTACCTGGCCGTAGCCACTCCCACCGCTGTCTATCTCCTCCTCTGGAACAACGGAGCCTTTTCTGTCAAGAAGGTACCTTTATTCTTCTCTCTAATACACGTGGTACAGGTCATCTCGAGCCATTGAAGATAGAAAATAACAACAAAATCTATCCCACTTGCCCAAAATGTAACTTGGCACCTGCAGCTCCAGAACACATTTTGGCTTGCATTAGATATACTAAACAGGACGTTTGAGAGAGGCCGCTGCTTATCATAAAACAGCTCGAGGAGCATGAACTCATGGAATTTGTGTAATCTTTACACAAGGAGATAAGAAACAACAACACATGGTACAGGCCATGATAATCATCTCTTCTTCTTTCTTATCTTCACACTGGGTGAAGTAGAATGCGTCTGCCTTTGTCATTAAGACTGGGAGCACTACTCAGTGGCAGGCCGACTTAGCTCCAAAAGAAATGGCCGCCTCTAACATGAGGAACAGACGCCATGTGCAACCGCTCCTAACATGGAGTACAAACGCTGCTCATCCTGTATCCCTGGATCAGGAGCCCTTACAGGGTACTATCAGCCGGGCCAGCTGAACCCAGGTTTTATACAGAGCTTGTTACTGCTCCCCCTCCTCCTTTTTCATCCGGGCTTGGGACCGGCAAAGGCGGAGTTATGATAATCATGGTAGGTAGAAGTTGGCGACTGCTTTTTACTGTAAGTGCACCACATGTGAAAAGCAGTTCGACTTTTGCACTTACAAATGTGCCTGAGCCCCATTTGGTTGCTTGCACTCGCTGGTGAGGTTGGACTTTTGCAAGAATCTGGAGCCATTGGAGCTATTTTTATTTATTTATTTTTTTTTTATTAGAAAAAAAGTGCCCAATGCGGGATTCTATCCCGGGTAGTGGCAGTCGAAAACCAACAGTTTAGATCACCCTTCCACCGACCCCAAGGTACCATTGTGGTAAAACTTACCTTTCAAGTACATTGGATTTGCTCTTATTACCTTGTCTCACATATCATATCCTTGCAAACCTCCATTTTTGTTGTAACCTCTTAAATAAGGTCCATGTTGTTCCTGTGGAATGTAGATGCTAATTAAGATCTACCCACCAAACAGTTTGTACAGCATCCTCTTCCTTGATTCTGACAACTTAGAAGCTGATAAAAAGGCATTTTAAAGACAAGCAATATATGCTGCAGATCTAATCCTTAAAAATTCTCTCTTGCTAATATATGTACACTCATGAAAAAATATATATATATTAGATCAGGTAGCCTGCACATGTTAATGAGGGCCAACAGCCTGAAATTTTTTGTTTTATATATAGGAACAGTTTTAGATCAATATATTCTGCAATAAAAAAAAAAAAGAATCAACAATTAGTTAAGAATTTATTCTGATAGGTAGAATGGTCAGAATCAGGAGTTTCTTTTTGTATTTCTTAATTTTGATATTGGCTTGGTTCTATGTGGACAAGTGTAGTGTACAAAGCTGGATTATCAGCATATATAATGCCTTCCCATTAATTTGCATATTTTCCAATTTACATATTTGTATCCCCATAAATACCCATTGTAGAACTACATTTGAAAATTATCCCGCATGTGTTTCTTTTAAATGAAAAATCAAAATTTATTTTAAGGAGAAATAACGATTATTTCTAACCATAGGGATGAAGTATGAAAGGATGAATTGTGAAGAGTAATGATAAACGGGAAAAAAATAATGTGTTCAGGGATGGGAATCAAACCCACAGTGTTCTGCTTACCGGGCGGGATATTTTTCAAATGTCGTTCTACAATCTTAAGCCACATTATATTGTATACCCATTGTTACATGCTGAAGTTGTAGAATATATATAAAAAAGGGATGGCATGTTCTAACCAAGTTATGCAGGAGATTCCATGCAAGGAGGTCCCCTGTAGCTGTCTCCACTTCACCCACAACACCTTGATCCTGGGACTGGCTACTTACATGGAGCTGGACCTCAAGTCTCTCCTGGTGGATGGTATGTTGGGACTCTCTGTGTCCATGGAATTCTGCGGACTGTCTGGTGTGTATCCCGGGGTGGGTGCCAATAATGAAGACCATGCATATATTTCATATACAGTTAAACTTCTCTATAGCGCCTGATTTTAAATACGTAGTACAATGCGATTTACATTAAAAGTGACCTTTCTATAGCGCCCCCTCTAAATAGCACCTTCCTCTCTATAGCACCCGATTTTAAATATGTAGTACAATGTGATTTACATTAAAAGTGTCCTGTCTATAGCGCCCCCTCTCTATAGCACCTGATTTTAAATATGAAGTACGATGCGATTTACATTAAAAGTGACTGTCTATAGAACCCCCTCTCTATAGCACCCTATTTTAATGAGTCCCAAGAGGGGGCGCTATAAACAGGTTTAACTATATATATATATATACAGACACAAAGCTTTATTAAAACCACCGGTCTTATACAGATTTACCACAGGAAGAAATTAAGCATTGATGGAGCTCCTGTACTTCAGTCAGCACAGCACCCAATAACAGCCTCCAGGTGTGACGTATGTCCAATGGCCATTTCATACATATATCAAGAAAATGGGTTGACCAAATATCAGGGAACAGGCTAATTCAATGTTTAGTTGTATCTGTTCTACTAGATGGCGCTCTGCCATCTAAAAAGCACAACCACTTTTCCTATTTGCAAATGTTTATCTACCTTATAAAAAAAAAATCTTCCCTTCCCCACAATGTATTGTAAAGAATCTAACCTTGTCTATCAGTAACAAATGAATTAACAAAAAAGTTGAAATTAAGCGCTCTAACACAAAAACTGGAAGTAAGTCATAAATAACCAGGGTGATAAAAAACACGGTTAAAATTAAATGTTTTTCCCCACCCAAATGTGTCAACCATTTTGTGAACCATCTTGGTGACGTATCACCATCTGATTGGTTCCACAAATCAAGTGACCCTCAGGTCCAGACCATATGTTTACAGGGGCAGCATGGACATCAGTCAGGTTTTGACAGGGACAGTTGGAGTTTTCACGGTCAGCAAAGAGCTGAAGATGAGCAGGACTCACAGTCCACGCTAGTGAATCTCCCATCTACTTCAAGACTTTGTCACCAACTTCCAGTCCAAGCTTGTACACACCTCAAATCATCCATGGTTTAAGAACCAAATTATTTTCATAGTTTTTTTTGTTTGGGAGCTTCTTGTTTCCGAAATCAATCATGTGTCTTGTCTTCTTTAACAAAGGAGAAGCCACTTGGCCATCGACTGCAAAACCAATTGTTAGATTTTCGATTGACTGTCTAGCTAGGTGGGATATATTTCTCCCTTATTGATGGACTTTCGAGATCACAACATATATGTACATTTATACATTTTGTAATTATACGAGGGGGTCGGTGGAAGGATGGTCTAAACCGTTGGTTTTCGACCACTACGACCAAGATTCGATTCCCGCATTGGGCACTGATTTAAAAAAAAAAAGCTCCAATGGCCCCCAATTCTTGCAAAAGTCCAACCCCACCAGCGAGTGCAAGTAACCAAACAAAGCTCTGGCACCTTTGTAAGTGCAAATTCGAACAGCTTTTCACATGTGTACACATGTGGTGCATTTACAGTAAAAGCAGTTGCCTACTTCTATCCACCATAATTATACAAGGTCATTGAAACTATATTCATAGATCAAATTTACCATCTTGGTAGGGTTGGAATACAGGTCCTGTTTTGAGGCTCCCATACATTCCTAGAGGTGGTCTGGTGAGGCCTCTTTGCTAGATGGTGCATTGTGGGAAGACACCATGCTGGAAGAGGAGTGGTCTTGTATGGCTGCCAGTTTTGAGCCTGGAGATATAGGTTGCTGCTCTTGTCGGTTCATCCCACATTCTAGAATTAGCTCCAGGCACTTTATTCATCTATATATCATCATTTAATCATATTTATTCAATAATGTATTTAACCGTATATATAATCTTATATGAACTATTTAATAAGGTAGTTTCTATCTCTCTCTCTCTGTGTTACCATGGCACACTACAAACTGACTGTGACTGTATGTGCAGAGTTCCTGGACATGGGAGATACCAGCCTGTCCTTCCTCCACTATGGGGCCACTCAACATCAGAGTTTCCCTATCAACATCTTCCAGGTGTCTCCAACTGGTGCCCCGCAGGAATTCCTTCTCTGTTATCCCGGTACATTCTCTCTCTCTCTCTCTCTTTAGTCTTATACAGATTCTCCAAGCACAGAAATATAGGGTACAGACATGAATAACATTAATAGTACCAGTAATCAGCAAGGTACAATAATACAATATAATACACTGTGGCTTGTGATTGTAAAACAACAATTGATACAATTCCAAGCAAAGATACTATTCCTTTAACTTCCAATTACCAAGGGAACCAATTAATATTGATTTTATTCAACTTATCGAGTATTTTTCAAGGGACCAGGAAAAAATGTTCACTAGATAAAACGATGATTTTGTAATGTAGAAAATTAGGAAAGACTAAATTCAGGATGACACTGCAATTTATTTGAGACAAGAATAATGATACAATTCCAAGGCAAAGATACTATTCCTTTAACTTCCAATTACCGAGGGAACCAATTAATATTGATTTTATTCAACTTATCGAGTATTTTTCAAGGGACCGGGAAAAATGTTCACTTTATCGAGATATTCAAATTTACGAATTTCAAATTATCAAAATATATATATATATATATTTTTTTTTTTTTATAAGTTCATAGAGAATTGTTTTTACAAATGTTCGTTAGACAAACCTTTACTCGGGTAAAACCCGGGCGAAGCCGGGTACATCCGCTAGTGTTGAATAAAACCACAAGGTAATAAGACGCCAAATCCAAATAAATTAATGGCGTGTGACGTTTCAATTACAGCGTTGTTAACATATCAGAGACAAAATTACTGGATTCTACATACTGATGGTAACAAGGCTGTTACTGAAACATCACACACTATTAATTTATTTGGATTTGGTGTCTTTTTAACCTTGTTTTAATCTATAACCCAAATTGTGTCTTATCAAATGTTGATTACAAATATTTTTTAATGATTCACTGCAATTTTTTTTTTTTTTAATAAATTTTATTGGGAGCTTTCTTTTTCAGCATAGACCTTAGAATTTGAGGATGGTAGAATTATGTCTATAAAGGATCGACTGAAGATCAACCATCCCTGTTGTATCCAGAGTTTGGAGTATTTGTGGATTCCTTTGGTCGGCGCTCGAGAGAAGCAGACCTCAAGTGGATTCGGCTCCCTCTCTCCTTTGGTAAGTCCAGCCTGTCATTAACTTTCTTTTCCATAAGGTAATAAGACCAAATATATATATATATATTTTTTGCTTATCCCTAGTACACGTGGTACAGGCCATGATAATCATGGTGGGTAGAATTAGGCGACTGCTTTTTACTGTAAGTGCACCACATGTTTACACATGTGAAAAGCAGTTAGACTTTGCACTTACTAATGTGCCAGAGCCCCGTTTGGTTACTTGCACTCGCTGGTGGGGTTGGACTTTTGCAAGAATCGGGGGCCATTGAGGCTTTTTTTTTTTTATTCAGAAAAAAAGTGTCCAATGCATGAATCGAACCCGGGTTGTAGAGGTAAAAAACCAATGATTTAGACTATCCTTCCACCAATCCCCAGGCCAAATAAATAAATAAAAAGTGTTATATTTCGGGAACAACACTGTTTCTGAAAAGTGTACCAAATTTTAGATTCCTACGTGCTCTAGAAGTATATTAAAAATTGATTAAAAGATTTGAAGACACACAGACAGGGAACCAAGTTAAATAATTTTAATGAAAAGTAACTCATCTCCATGACACCTGTTGCATTATTTAAATTGATGTATGCTCTAAATTCCTTTAATTGAACACTACCTCCTTGGAATCAAAATATATTTGGTTGAGTTAAAATGTCGGGGTGTTGTGAATGGAAGAGGTTTCCCCCACTGTATATTTAACTCACCAGGAGTAAAACCAAGAATGTTGTTGTTTCTTATCCCTTTGTGTAAATATTACACGAATTCCATGAGTCCATGCTCCTCTAGCTATCTCATGGGATGGGGTGCATATTTCATTGATCACAGATCCCACATTGATCCAGATTTACTGTATTCACTCATCCATTGATGAGCTCTACTCATCCCCAGCAGACACCATCACAAGTCTTGACACCCTAATATGATTGAGTGGAGATAAGAAAGAAGACATGATCCAGGCACACCAGGAGTAAACCAAGAATGTTGTTGTTTCTTATCCCCTTGTGTAAAGATTACATGAATTCTATGAGTTCATGCTCCTCAACCTATCTCATGGGATGAGGTGCAACTTTCATTGATCACATGATCCAGCCATACCAACCAAGAATGTTGTGTCCAGAGTTCCAGCGGCCGTACCTGTTTGTGCTGCACCACAACTGTGTAGAGGTGATGGAGATCCCCCAACAGGAACAGACCCCCACCAGTAACTTCCTGAAACTGTCGGCCCCCCGCTACCTAGGTAGGGGACCTCTGGGAGAACAGGCTATCTTCCTGTCTTCCCACCCAGAGCCCCGGACTGCCCATCTCTTCCTGCTCCAGGGGGATCTAACCCCCCCTCTCAGGTATGTTGGGTTTTGTGATGTTTGAATTGTGAGGGGCATGTATTATGGTAACAAGTCAACCCCCATGTTGTTTAACATTTTCTACTGCCCTTACTGCAATGATAATGGGAGGCTTCACCACTGACCCTCCCACTATTTTATCATTGCAGTAAGAGCAGTAAAAAATTGATTTATATTTAAAAGAATCATACGCATCAAAAATAGTTCACATTGTATAATGACATAAGGGGTAATAAGGAAAAAAACCTTATGTTTCTAACTATAATCATGGTGGGTAGAAGTAGGCGACTACTTTTACTGTAAGTGCATCACATGTCTACACAATGTGAAAAACAGTTCATCTTTGCACTTACAAATGTGCCAAAGCCTTGTTTGGTTACTTGCACTCACTGTTGGGGTTGTACTTTTTCAAAAATCAGGGGCCATTTGAGCATTTTTTAATTTTTTTATCAGAAAAAAGTGACCAATGCGGGAATAAAACCCGGGTCGTAGCTGTCAAAAACCAATGGTTTAGACAATCCTTCCACTGACCCCCATATATACAGTAGAATCTCCCTGTAAAGGACAACACCTAATTGCAGAGCCAAAGTGTTTTTTAGGGAGAGGTGTCTTCTTACTGGAGAGTTGTCCTCTTACTGGAGAGTTGTCAATTATTAAAACAGGTGTCCTCTCATGGAGGTTGTTTTACTGTAGTGAGTTGTCCTCTCATGAAGTATGTTCTTCTGTATATATGATTAAAAATGATGTGTGTCCACAGTTTGAAAGAAGATGAGGAAGGGGAGGAGTTTACATTCACCAGTTCCCTCAATGAATCCCTGGCCAAGGACCAAGAAAGCCTGGATCAATTCTCCTCAGACTGAGTCTACATCCCACAATTTGTTGTTTTGTCTTTCATTTTGTTTTTTTAATACATAATTCCACCTAATGATTTTTTTTTTTAATGTGTCAAATTGAGAGTTTATATATGTAATTTTTTGTTTTATATATTAACATATTGTCTATATACATATTTCCTCTTAAAACTACTTTTATATATGTATAAAAGAAATGAAATAAAGGAAATGTTTTAAAAGAATTGTTTGTTTTATTTTTGTCTCTAACCCTTTTATTCTTTTTTTTTTTTTTAGAATGAAAAATATAGTCTAAACATGATGTAATGTGATCTTTTTTAAAAAAGCAAAATAAAAATGTTTACTGCAATGGTATAATGTTAACAAAAAAGACACGAAATGTGAAAAATTAACAAAAAATAGTAAAAAAGGTCAGGTGTTCATATTAAAAACACAAAGACATACAGTGGTACCTCGACATACGAGTTTAATTCGTTCCGCAACCTTGCTCGTATCTCGAAGCAAATTTCCCCATACAAAACAATTGAACTACCATTAATCTGTTCCAACCTCCAAAATGTCACCCCAGTTATTTTTGTTACGTGGTTTTAAATATTAAAAACGTATTTATAAATATCAAATATTTATTCCACAAAAACAAAAAAGACAATGTAAAGAAATAAATTAGATATCCTCACTGGTCTTTGCCTTTTTCGCTACATTTTTCTCGCTTTCACCTTATCGACTCCTTCCGTTTAAGCACAGAACATATCATGGACGTACTACGGCCATACTGGCTCGACAAGTCAACAACTCGAACACCTTGCTCATGTTTTTCTATAATTTCATGTTTTAATTCAATACACTCATCATCTTTTTCTTAGCACTTGACTTTTTACTAACTTTCTTCCGATCCATGGTTATAAAAATAAATGAACTAAAACTGTAAATGTAAACGCAACACAAAACGCGAACACAAAACACAACTTATCACAGCGGAAGCACGCTGTTAACTGATCGTGATGGCGCGACTGCGTGTTACTACCTGTTGTGTTTTAACTTTAACCCGTAAGCGGTCGCAATGGGTAAAAATTACCCAGAAGGAACTTTTCGAAAATATTTCTATATTAAAAAATATATATATTTAAAATATATATTCTCAGTACCTTTCTAAATCTATCTAAAGATTATTATAATAAACCTATAATTTTAATTTTATGACATATTCATTTTATTAGCATGTTTGGGTCAATTTTACCCAGTGCGACCTTTTGAGTTCTCGTCATTGGGTAATTTTTACCCAGCGCGACCTTTTAACGCTTTTGGTTTTGGTTTGCGTAATTAAGTTTCGAGTTACTTTCTGGCTTCTTGTTGTTTGGTTTTGCTGCCCCAAGTGCAATAATACAATCTATTCTCTTCCAACAATAAGGTAGGATTTATATTTTATTTCCTCTTTTTACATAAAATGCTTTCAAATGCTGATTTTCTCCGTGATGATAATAATATTCCAAATCCCGATGATGAGGAATCAGAAACTGATGATCATATAGAAGAGAGGAATTGGAGTACAGACACTGAACAGTATACATTATCAGAAGAAGAAAACAATGAGGATCCAAGCTTCAATTACTATATAGGAAAGGACCAAAAGACTAAATGGAAGAAAGCTCTTCCCCCAAAAAATGTTCGAACTCGCAGTGAAAATATTATCACCCATCTACCAGGGGTAAAGGGTGAGGCAAAAAATGCTAAATCGATATTAGATTGTTGGAATCTCTTTATAGATGACAATATACTTGAATGCATAGTTACAAATACTAACATTTACATTAGGAATATTAGCAGAACTATAGCAGAGAAAGAGATGCTAATTTGACAAACCTACATGAAATTAAAGCTTTATTGGGAATTATTTACTTTCTTGGGGTCATGAAAGCGAATAAATTGAATACAGATGATGCATGGGCAAGAGATAGTACTGGATTTGAATTGTGTAGAATAGCTATGTCTGAAAACAGATTCCGATTTCTTCTCAGAGTAATTCGTTTTGATGACAAAGCTACAAGAAATGAAAGACTTCGTCAAGATAAATTAGCAGCTGTGAGATTGATTCTTGATACTTTTGTAAAAAATTGCCAAAAGCATTATTCTCCTTCGGAATATATAACGGTGGATGAAAAGCTTGACGCTTTCAGAGGGAAATGCCGTTTCAGGCAGTATATTCCGAGTAAACACAATAAATATGGAATAAAATTATTTGCTCTCGTGGATTCAAAAATGTTTTATACTTGTAACTTGGAGATTTATTCAGGAAAAAACCCTGAAGGTCCTTACAATGTCAGCAACAGTCCAAGTGATGTTGTAGAACGATTGTGTGAGCCAATCAAGGGAACTGGCCGCAATGTAACAATGGATAACTGGTTCACCAGTCATTCTTTAGCTCTAAAACTTTTACAACAATTTAGACTAACAATTGTTGGTACCTTAAAAAGAAATAAAAAGGAAATCCCCTCAGAGTTTGTCATCAGCAGAGGTAGAAATGTACACACTAGTGTTTTTGGCTTTCAAAGTGAAATGACACTTCTTTCATACAAGCCTAAAGAGAATAAAGTTGCACTTATGCTTTCATCTATGCACCACGATGCAAATATAGATGAATCAACGGGAGAATTGAAAAAGCCAGAGATGATAATGTTTTATAATATGACAAAGGGTGGTGTAGATATGATGGACGAAATGACAGCTACATATAACTGTGCTAGAAATTCAAGATGGCCCATGGTTATTTTTTATTCACTTTTAAATATTGAGGCAATAAATTCCCAGATAATTCATTTTGCAAATGGCAACGCATCAAAGGTTAAATCAAGACGTCATTTTTTGAAAACCTTATCCTTAGATCTCATTGAAGAGATGGTCAAAGTTCGCACAGTAAGCGGAAGAATGCCATGTGAAATAAAGGAAAAGGCATCCGATATTTTTAATTTGTTAGAGCCTGGTCCATCTAAAAAACCAAAAATAGGAGAAAGACATCGATGCAAGAAATGCCAGAAAGAAAAAAAGGACAGAAAAACTATTCAACATTGCCAGTACTGTTTTGCTTTTTTGCGTAAGGAACACTCTAATAATTTGTCAAGAATGTCATAAAGGACGAAACAAGTCCTAATTTCTATGAAAGGAAGTGATAACTTTCATACAAATTTATATTTTATAACCTATCTTCAATATATATTTTTATTTTCATAAAATAGTCAAATATATCATAAATATTTGATATTTTAATTTGTTATTAATAAAATAAATAAAATATGATTTTTATATCTCAGGATTTTATGTAAAGTTATTTAATAGACAAATCATTATCCTAACATAGAAAACAATAAAAATATTGAAAAGAATATTTGATTTATTTAGGTTTTTAAAAGTGGGTAAATTTTACCCACCGCGACCTTTCAAGGTATAAAAGAGGGCGCGACCGCTGCCGGGTTAAAAGCACACAAAAATATAATAAACTTTAATTTGTTTATTCAAGTCTCAAAAAACAAAGCTTTGCATATAGAACAAATAATAATGAAGAAGAAGAAAGAAACATTTTAGGAAAAGCAAAAACAAAACAAAAGTACTGGTCAAAAAGAAACATTTAAAATCACAGATTAATATCTTCAACACTACTGAACGAACTCGTATCTCAAATTCGCTCGTAACTAAAAGCAAAAAATCACTTGCTCGTATCTCGAAAAACTCGTATGTTGGGGCGCTCGTATGTCGAGGTACCACTGTATCTTGACTGCTAATATGAGTATTTTAAGGGTAAAATGCCATCTAGTGGATTTTGGTTTTAAAAGCTATGTGGGATCAAATCCCACAATAGGCACTTTTTGTAATTAAAAAGAAATGCTCCAATGGCCTCCTGACTCTTGCAAAAGTTCAACCCCACCAGCGAGTGCAAATAACCAAACAGGAATCTGGCTCATTTGTAAGTGCAAAAGTTAAACTTCTTTTTACGTGTGTTGATATGTGATACACTTACAGTAAAAGCAGTCGGCAACTTTTACCCCCCATGATAATCATAACTTGTACCACACATGTAATAAGGATAATTGCATCAGAAATATTCAAATTTCCAACATTGTGTCTTTGTTACTTGGAGCTTCATTTCTGCCATTCCAATCTTGCCATAAGAAAGAAATTAAAAGAAACACAAGCTAATAAAATAAATAGTGTGTGATGTGTCGGTAACAGTGTTGTTACCATCAGTACCAGTATTGAATGAGAAAAAGAAGATATCAGATCTTTTATACATTGATAACAATTTTTTTTTTGTTATCCCTAGTACATGTGGTACAGGCCATGATAATCATGGTGGGTAGAAGTAGGTGACCCTGATGACAGTAACTATTTAAAAGCATGCTGTGATATTTCTCATTCAGTACTTTAATCTGATGATAGTAACAACGTTGTTACCGAAACGTCACACACAATTTATTTAGATTTGATGTCTTATTTATCTTGTAGTTCTAATCTCTAATCCAAATTGTACTTTATTATCAGTGTTGATACTTAAATTCCACAACTATTTATTTGTCTCTTACCTTGTGTTTGTAATCTAAAAAATCCATATTGTACAGCTAATCACAAAATTAAATGAAGTTAGGGGAGGTTTAAAGTTGTATGCAAAGTTTATTGAAAGAGATATAGATGGAACAAGGATGATATTTATATATACAAGACCACAATAGCGCCGTGGTGGGTCATGTTAAGGCTTCCACATCTTGACCAAGGCATCTTCACCGTAGGTGACCAGTAGGTTCTGATGGGGATGGTGACACAAGCCGATCACATCTTTCTCATGGACCTGTACATTGCCACCTGGCTGTTAGCACTCTCAGTGTCACAATTGTATACTGCCAACAGTGCCCTGCCTCATACATAGGAGAAATCAGCTGAACAGTCGCCATCAGAATCAAAGAACACATCCACAATAAAAAATTATGACAGTAGATCACTAATATATCAACTATGTACTAAGTGCAATTCTCAGCCTGCAACCCCAAGACATATTATTGACTGTATTGACTCATCCATTGATGAGCTCTACTCTTCCCCGGCAGACACCATCAAAAATCTCAAGCTTTACAAGCTTGATACCTTAGTGTGATTGAGTGGAGATAAGAAAGAAGAAGAAGACTAATATATCAGCATGATGAATCTACCGCTATCAATTTAACCTACAGGATGTGAAATGTTATTTTAAAAACATATTTTCAAAATATAATAGACTCATTCTGGAATCACTAATTTCAAATGAAAATAGCAGCATAAACCAAAGAATCGATATACCACAGAAATATCAACACACATCGCGAAGATAAATCCATAGTCTACCTAGTTGAGTTATGATCTGTCATTCATTCATCAAAAAAATTCTTTAATATTTTATTTGTAATTTAAAAATGAATCATGTTTTCAATAGTTTTGCAGAGCATGTTTCCGTAAATAAGTTTTAGGATATATATATTTAATGTATTTCTGAGAATTTTTTTGTTAAACTTTTTTCAAGCGTAAATATGTAAATACCTCCTACACCTCTATATATATATATTGTAGGAATTTGCAAAACAATTGGCCTGATGATGAGCTAACGCTTAAAAGCTTGCCATTTTTATTGAATAAAGAAACTTTTTACAATTATTTCAATTGATATATCGTTTTAAATACTTGTCAATTATTTCACAATATAAGTCACAATTATTGTGCATATCTCTCTCTATATATATATATATGTGGTAGCACAAGCAGTCATGGGGCCAAGTGGTTTCAGGAATCTATGGGTAACACAAAGGATGAGGCAGGTTGGATGAAACCTGAAAGATGTCAGCAGCAAAATTCAGGAAGGTTTGATCAGCACGAGAGAGATGATCTGATGCTATCCGGCAACGGTTGTAAAACTCAATTTAGATATACATTTCTGCAGTCCTAGATAAACATATGTACATAGTTTGTTCAAAACACCAATTTACCGTATTCAATAGCAAGTGCAGGGTATTTAAGGAAATTCATTCCAATACAATAGTGAAGCTGTCTGGAGATTGAATTGCCGAAAAACTGTTGGTGTAAACAATGGCTTCAGACTATGACCCACATCAGTGGCTATGGCTATTTGCAATATTGGACTATATAGAGTCGCAGTTTCTCATCCAAAGAGCCACATGTGGCTTGCGAGCCCCAGTTTGCCGACACCTGCTCTAGCGAGAGTGTCCTCTCATGGACATTCTACTGTATACAAATCTATAAGAAGTGTAGGAAGAGTTACCGTGAGTGTCCGCTCCAGTTTGCCGGTAGCTGTAGAGAAGCAGTAGAGCACGCAGTCCTCCCCCACACAGTAGATCCATTCTCCGCGAGGAGACAGGATACAGGAGACAAAGTCTCCACCCTCTCTCTTACCGCTGGAGAAGGAGCGGACAATCTGACCCTGGAGGTTGAGGAGGAACACTGTGGCCGAGCGGTTACACACCACAATGTGTTCAGGATTACGAGGAAGAAGATGGACGCTGTTGACGGTGATCTCCATTCCTCCGAAACACTTGAAGGTATTCAGACACTCGGTACTTTTCACGTTCCACAGCTTCACTGTGCCATCGCTGCTGGCGCTCAGGATATTGTGCCCGTCGCTGGTGAAGATGGCCTCGTTTACGAAGGATGTGTGGCCTCGGAATTCTTTCAGCAGCTTTCCGGATTTGAGTCCGTGGATCCTGTTTACAAACAAACCAATGGACTTCTTACACACTGGAACCTCACTCTTTATGAATGAATCAAACTAGAACAGAACTATCTAAACTTATCAAGAAAAAAAAAAACACATATAGATTGTTATTATTGCATGCAAAATCAAAAAGTAATAAGACCCAAATTATTGAAATGTTTGTAGAGTTTAAGTAAAATCATTGTTACCATCATAAGACAAAGTACTAATTTAGTACAGTAAAACCTCCCTGTAAAGGACACCTAATTGCAGAGCCAAAGTGTCTTTTAGGGAGAGGTTGTGTCCTCTTACCGGAGAGTTGCTAAATAGTAAAAATGGTAATTTTACAAATGAAAACTATCCTTTGTAGAGAGGTGTCCTCTAGTATGAGTGTCCTCTCATGGAGGTTCTACTGTAGATAATTTCTCTGTAAAAGACACCTATAAAAGAAAATTTTTTCTGTTCTTGGACATTTTGTTAAATAACTAAGGAGATACATATACACGCATGGACAAATCTTAAGCAAGTTGAACCTTTTACCATGTATATCGGGATTATAACTGAAACAGTGACCTTTATTGAAGACTCGTGAGATAACCAAGTGTGAACAGCTTCTGTCTCCTTCAAAAAAGAAAATGCAAACCACCGGCGACATCAAAGACTTTCCCTTCCTTAAGTTTTGTCTACGAGTCTAATATGTATAGTCTACCATGAAGGGAGCATCAAAAAACATTTTGGGCAAGTAGGGTAGATTTTGTTGTTATTTTCTATCTTTAATGACTTGAGATGGCCTGTTCTAAATCTTGTTTTAGTTTAGTGTCCATTACATTTTGTTAATACAAGAAAATAAGATCTAATCCAAATAATTTATTAGTGTGTGATGTTTCGTTACATGACGTCTTATTTTCTTGTATTATAATCTATAATCCAAATGGTGCTTTATCATTACATTCTGTTGTTGTTGTTTCTTATCGCCTTGTGTAAAGATTACACGAATTCCCTGAGTTCATACTCCTCGAGCTATTTTATGATAAGTAGCAGCCTCTCCCAAAGGTTCTGTTTAGTGCATCTAATCTTGTTAGTGTTGTTTAGTTGCTATCTGAGATTCAGAGCTCCTCCTGAATGAGTTTTTTTTTTTGCTTATCCCTAGTACACGTGGTACAGGCCATGATAATCATGGTGGGTAGTTAGCGACTGCATAAGGTAATAATCTACAGCACCCGGTGTTCCCAGGTGGTCACCCTCCCAAGTACTGACCGGGCCTGACATTGCTTAACTTCGGTGATTGGACGAGAACCGGTGTTTTCAATGTGGTATGGCCGTAGGCCTGGATGTATGGCATGTATGAGTAGGACAGCTTACCTAATGGTGGAGTCGAAGGAGGTAGACAACAGCTGGGAGCTGTCCCTGGAGAAATGGACGGAGGTCACTCCCTTGCTGTGGGCCTTCTCAAACCTACGGAGACACTGTCCAGTGAGAATCTTCCACACCTTCACCTTGCCGTCCTGTCCACCTGATGCCAACATCTCTGAGTCCCTGCTGAAACTGAGGCTCAGCACCGCGTCTTCCATCATCATAAAGTTCTCCTGCAGCAAACACCGAGATACATGTAGACACAGAGAGAACACATATTTCAACTTTTTAACAAAATGATCATTTGTTATACAGTAGAATCTCCCTTTAAAGGACAACACCTAGTTGCAGAGCCAAATTGTCCTTTAGGGAAAGGTGTCCTCTTACCAAAGAGTTGCTAAATGGTTAAAAATGGCTATTTTGCAAATGAAAACTGTCCTTTGTAGTGAGGTGCCCTCTAGCGTGAGTGTTCTCTCATGGAGTATGTTCTACTGTACTATATTAAGGTGAAAACAGCAGGCTTCCAGGGATAGAAGTTTCTTTTTTTAATTCTGATAAGACACAATTTGGATTATAGATTATTAACACACAAGGTAATAAGACCAAATCCAAATAGTATGTGATGTTTCGGTTACAACAATGTCACTATCATCAGTCAAAAGTACTGTTGTCAGATGATGGTAACAACGCTGTTACCGAAACGTCACACACTATTTATTTATTTGGATTTGGTCTTATTACCGTGTTTATAATCTATAATATAAATTCTACCTTATCAAAACTTGAAGAAGTTGTATCTTTTTTAGCATGTACAGTAGAACCTCCCTGTAAAGGACAACACCTAATTGCAGAGCCGAAGTGTCTTTTAGGGAGAAATGTTCTCTTACCGGAGAGTTGCTAAATTGTAAAAAATGGTAATTTTGCAAATGAAAATTGTCCTTTGTGGAGAGGTGTCTGCTAAAGAGATGTTCTACTGTATATTGAGATTGAGATAATAACTCTGAAAGGGATTACAGTGACCTTTATTTAGTTTTGTCACCATGAATGTTGATAAAAACTTTTAAAAAGGGAGGGAGGGATAAGGTTCCTGAGGAAAGACCTACCTGAGCCTGGTACTTGAGATCCTTCCTCAGCTTGCCCGTGGTGAAGTTCCAAACCTCCAGGAAACCGTCCACGGAGCCGGTTATCAGGTACTGGCCATCAGGAGAGAACCGAGCACACTCCACGTGAGCCTTGGTACCGAACCTGATCTGTCGGACCAGCTGAGTGGGACAGTGCTCATCTTCCTGTTCTTTGACAGCCGCCTTGCCGCGGAACAAGTCAATGGTGGTGCCTGGACATCACCAGAATGTCTTTAAGGATGAGTCACAATTTGGATTATAGATTGGGGAGAGCAAAGTCTGATAGCCAACCAATGACAGCAGTTCTTTTTACCCATCATTAGACCTATGGACACTGGCCTCTTCCACGATGGTGTCTTACCACAATACACCATCTACAGAACCAAAGAGACCTCACCAGACCACCTCTTGGAATGTATGGAAGCCTCAAGACAGGACCTGTATTCCAGCCCTAACAAGATTATATATTTAATCCATGAATTCAGTCTCCATGACATTATATAATTATACAAAAATTTTACAAAATTTTAAAAAGGATTATAGATTGTAACTACAAGGTAATAAAAGACCAAATTCAAATAAATAACCTTCCACCTCCTTAAGTTAGGTCCTTGAGTGTAAATAGTGTGTAATGTTTCAATAATGTCATATGGTAACAACGTTTTAGAAAGAGGGAATCATATATCGCCGCAACTCTTTTTTATTAACGCGATTAAGGAAGCTTTCGGGCAAGCCCTTCTTCAGCTAACTATAGTGTACAAACAAGGCAAGCGAGAGAGAGATTATATATCGTTTTTAAGGAGGGATCTATGCAAATATAGTACAAAAATATCTTAAAGGAATTTACATAATTTACATATTTGCATAGATCCCTCCTTAAAAACGATATATAATCTCTCTCTCGTTTGCCTTGTTTGTACACTATAGTTAGCTGAAAAAGGGCTTGCCCGAAAGCTTCCTTTAATCGCGTTAATAAAAAGAGTTGCGGCAATATATGATCCCCTCTTTCTAAATTGTCGAAATCTGCAATCCGTTTACCATGGGTAACAACGTTGTTACCCAAACATCACACACTCTTTATTTGGATTTGGTGTCTTATCACCTTGAGAATACAGCTAATTAGTAAGAATTGGTTATTCTGGCGATGAAAACTGTCTAAAGAGGTGTTCTCTATTGTAGGGTTATGTTTTACTGTAGGTGACTATACACATATCCAGAAGGGAACCTACCAGGAGGTAGCAGCCCCTGATGTTGCTGCCACTTGAGACTCTGCCCCAGAAGGGCCAAGAGACGGGACGGAGGAACCACACTGACTTCCCCAGCGAGTGCGGAAGCAATGGCCGCTCTTCTTTGTTCCTTGCTGCTGCCTTCTGGGTAGGCCTATACACCACATACTCTAGATGGTTAGCTGTAAGTGCACCACATGTCTGTTGTTGTTATTTCTTATCCCCTTGTGTAAAGATTACACTAATTCCATGAGTTCATGTTTCTCAAGCAGTTTTATGATAAGCAGCGGCCTCTCTCAAAGATCCCAAAGTGCACCACATGTCTACATATGTAGAAAGTGCAGTTCGACTTTTGCATTTACAATTGTGCCAGAGAGCCCTATTTGGTTATTTGCACTTACTGGTGATGTTGAACTTTTGCAAGAATCGGGAACCATTGGAGGAATTTTTTTAATTAGAAAAAAAAAAGTGTCCAATGAGAGATTTAATTCCAGGTAGTAGCGTTTGAAAACCAATGGTTTAGACTACCATTCCACCAACCTCTCATAATACTCCTGGAATGTAGAAGTTGGCAAAACTGCTTTTACTGTAAGTATACCACATGTCTACACATTCGACTTTTGCATTTACAAATATGCCAGAGACCCCAGTTTGGTTACTTTCCCTTACTGGTGGTGTTGAACTTTTTGCAAGAATCAGGAGGGGGGGGGAGGTGTCATTCAAGCAATTATTTTTGTTATCTTTAAGAAAGTGTACACAATGTGTGCAGGTTTCAATATCGGGTCATGGCTGTTGGAGAAATCAACATTTTACACCACTCCACCACTGACCCATAGAGGTTGCCAGATTTAGCTACTTTCAAGCTATTGTGTCACGAACACAACCTAAATTCACCCAGAGAAGTTCTACGTCGCGAACTGGAGAAAAATGTAGAGAGTGGTTCAGAAAGCTATAGATCCTGTTTCCTCAAGAAGAGATTCACAGGATTTGCATACAATAACTTCTTTAATGTGCAGCCCGTTCTAAACATCAACTAACTAACTACTCAACCTGTAACAACCCCAAACCACATTATTGACTGTATTGACTCATCCATTGATGAGCTCTACTCATCCCCAGCAGATACCATCAACAAGTTCTACAGGCTTGATACCCTCATATGACTGTTGAGTGGAGATAAGAAATAAGACTAACTAACAAATATGCAAATTCTAAAAGAAAATATACAGTTGAACTTCCCTGTAAAGGACAACTCCTAGTTGCAAATCCAAAGTGTCCTTTATGGAGAGATGTCCTCTTACTGGACAGTTGCTAAATAGTAGAAAAATGGTTGTTTTGCAAATGAAAACTGTCCTTTACAGAGAGGTGTCCTCTAGCGCGTGTGTCCTCTCAAGGAGGTTCTACTATATATGCAAACTATCTATTTACATATGAAAAAAAAAATAGACTGTGGTGCACTTACAGTAAAAGCAGTCGCCTACTTCTACCCACCATTCATTATCATGGCCTGTACTAGGTGTAGTAGGGATGAAGAAACCAAATAAAAAAGACATTTTCCCAGCTAAGAAGAGAGGAAAGGACAACAGAGAAACTCACCTCGCGAGGGTCAAAGTAAGACCGGGCCAGAAGGTTCTCCAGGTGGAGGTAACGTTCTCTCTCTTTCTGTTTCATGATGAGCATGGGGTCCGTCTGTCGGAGCAGGGACCTGGCTGCTCCAATCTCTCTCAGCTCCAGGAGTTCCAGCACCACCTGCCAACACCGTGAGACTTACACTACAGCCCATACCCCAAGGTGGCAACCATACCAAATCCAAATAATGTGTGACATTTCTGTAACATCGTTGTTACCATCAGACAAAAGTACTGAATGAAATATCACAGCATTTTTTTTTTTAAATTATTCCTTGTGTCATTATACAATGCCATGGAGACAATTTACATATACAATAGAACCTCCCTGTAAAGGACAACACCTAGTTGCAGAACCAAAGTATCCTTTAGAGAGAGCTGTCCTCTTACCAGAGAGTTGCTAAATAGTAAAAATGGTCATTTTGTCAATGAAAACTGTCCTTTGTAGAGAGGTGACTTCTAGTGCCAGTATCCTCTCATGGAGGTCTTACTGTATCTTGTTTAGGATTAGTTGTGGTACAAGTTGGTGATTCCCATACATGGGAGTAGATAGTCTGTGGTTGTCTCCTCCTCCTTTTTACATATGTGTGAATCACAGCATGTTCTTAAATATTACTGTTATCAACATGCTGTGATAATTTTTTTTTTCCTATTCATTCAGTACTTTTGTCTGATGATGGTAACAAGGCTGTTACCCAAACATCACACACTATTTATTTTGTTCGGGTTCCAAAATTACTTTATTAGGTACAGCTCAACAAGAGCAACCTAGTTTATGTTATTTACAATGAATAAGTCTACAATGGATTCCATGTGGGAGTCCCTGGAAATGAGGAGGCCGACAGATTGGTAAAGGAAGGAGCAGCTGGACATCCTGATATCCGAGACCTACCTTTCAGCAAGGGACCATATTAACAAACTGAAACTACAACTGATAAGGTACCATAGAGATAGTTTCCATCATTCTTGGTACCAAATAGAAAACCCCAAAAAACAGACCTTCCAACTAAACAGAAGGGAATCGACACAGTTGGCCAGATGGAAATCTGGTCACCTGCGCCCTCTAGTCTATAAAGAGGGAGCCAAAAGCTTCCCCATGTGCACTAGGTGCAAAACCAAAGATGCCACTCCCCAACATTTACTAAATTGTATTGGAAAGGACAAGGGATCCCTGTACAGAGAACCAAGAAGAGTTCTTGAACCTCTTTATGAGCACGACCTCCAAGATCTTGTCTAATTTAGACTAAAAAGATAAGTAAAGAAAACAATGTATAATATGCATAGGTTTTCTTCACATTTACAGTATATTTACATATTTACAAGGTTAGAGCCTTGTGCAGGGTTTTGAATTCTCAGTGTTCTCTCTCCTAAGATGGGCTGTTATCCTCTTCTTTTTTCTTTTGTTGTTATTGTTTCTTATCCCCTTGTGTAAAGATTACACGAATTCCATGAGTTCATGATCTCATGGAATGGGGTATAAGGGTGCAGTTTTCGTTGATCATGGCATCATGATCCAGGCACACTTTGGTGAAAGTCTGACTTTGCCTGTAATTTAAGGCCATTCCTAACATGGAAGCCTTTGCTGCCGATTCTAACATGAGTACAGACACAGCTCCTTTGTATCCCTGGAGAGGACCCTTGCTGAGGTCCATCAACCGGGTCAGTTGAACTCAGGATTTTTAAAGAGGGAATGTCCCTCCTGGTTACAGCATCAAGTCTACCAGAACAAGACTTGATACGATCGTGTAGAGGGTTTACTGTACCTCCCAACAATGTTTCTTTCTTTAATTTTTCTTTTGTTTTTTCCATTTGTTCTCAATTGATATAAGAGTTGTCTTGGGTTTCCTTCTCTTTGTTTCTTATTTGTAATTACAGGCTTCTCTGAATGTTATGCTATTTATTTATTTGGATTATAGGTCTTATTACCTTTTTTTCAATTTCTATATTGCAAATATTGTACCTTATCAAGATAACCGTACGTTAGGTAAAACCTGCCTCTCTCAGAAATGTCTCCATTTGGTTCCAAGACAAAAATGATCTGGCAAGAGATAGGTTAAATAACAATTGGTGATACCATAAACTTAAAATTGTTCTCCCTTAGGCAAATTCTATGATGTTTTACAGGGTAATAAGATACCAAATCCAAATAAATAAATAGTGTGTGAAGTTTCGATAACAACATTGTTACTATCATCAGACAAAAGTACTGAACGAAATTTGGTCTTTTAACTTGTAGTTCTAATGTTCCAAATTGTGCCTTATCATCAAAGATTTAAGTATGGATTGATCTATTTTTTATAAGAGATTAGTTTTATTAAGCTTTTTTGTTGTTACTGTTGTTATGACAGAGATGCATCAAACAGCACTAACAAGATTTAGAACAGGTCATCACAAGCCATTGAAGATAGAAAAAATCAACAAAATCTACCCCACTTGCCCAAAATGTAGCTTGGCACCTGCAGCTCCAGAACACATTTTGGCTTGCATTAGATGTACTAAATAGGACCTTTGGGAGAGGCCGATGCTTATCATAAAACAGCTCGAGGAGCATGAACTCATGGAATTCGTGTAATCTTTACACAAGGGGATAAGAAACAACAACAACACTTTTAATCATGAAACAATAGACACTGATGTCTGAAACAATGGTCTACACCAGCAGTTTTTCCCATCCCTGGACACTTTTATTTTTCCGTTTATCATTACTCTTCACAATTCATCCTATCATACTTCATCACTAAGGTTAGAAATAATTGTTATTTCTCCTTAAAATAAATTTTGATTTTTCGTTCAAAAAAAAAAACATTTGCGGTATAGTTGTCAAATTTCATTCTACAACAACAACAATAACGTGATGAGTCACAATGTGTGCTAACAGTTGAACCAACCTGTTCATAGAGGTCAATCAGCTTCTTGTCAGGCAGTTTCAGGGACTGGACCACTTTGAGGACAGTGTCCCAGTGGCCCGCGTTGATGTCCGCTACGAAACTGTCCACACTGTCCACAGTGTTGAGGGAGATGGAAGTCTCCTCCTACATCAACACAGACGTCAGATCTCTGAGAGGATTGTGTGCACAGCAAGCTATGCAGATTTAGTGGCACAGGCAATACAGTAGAACTACATTAGAATATACAGTAAGAATACTTCCTTGTAAAGGACAACATCTAGTTGCAGAGCTAAAATGATCTTTACAGGGAGGTGTCGTCTTACTGGTGAGTTTCTACTGTATAACCACCTCTCTGTAAAGGACAACACCTAGTTACAGACCCAACGTCTCACTTAGGGACAGGTGTCCTCTTTCTGGAGAGTTGCTAAATAGGAAAAATTGTAATTTTGGAGATGAAAACTGTCCTTTGTAGACAGGTGTCCACTAGCAATATTCTGTTGTCAGGTTTTAATATACATTAGAACTACCTTTTGGTAAAAGACAGCACCTAGTTACAGGGTCAAAGTGGTCTTTAAGGACAGGTATTCTCTTACTGAAGAGTTGCTACAGTAGAACTACCTCTATGTAAAGGTCAACACTTAGTTACAAGAGCTAAAGTGATCTTTAGAGAGAGGTGACCTCTTTCTGGAAAGTTGCTAAATATTTTTTTAAAATGGTAATTTCTGAGATAAAAACTGTCTTCAGTATAGAGGTGTCCTCTAGTGGCATTCTGTTGTCTGGTTTTAATACACAGTAGAACTACAGTAAAACCCCTCTATAGTGAACCCCAATGGGACAGAGCTTTTGGTTCACTATAGCCACGGTTTGGCCATTTTTTTTACTTTTCAAAATTTTTAGACCGTATAATTAAAGGACAGCCATACACACTGGATGAGGCTTCCTCTTAATAGTGGCCACTTTGTTTTAATTCCCTTAATTGACCAATTTCCTTACATTAAAATACTGAATAATAATAGAAATCATTAGATAATAGGTTCTTCTTATCATTAACATACATGTACCTCTATGTCTAATTTAAAAATCAAGACAAATCCTAGGCAAAGTTTTATTAAATATATATTCAAAGATATAAAATGATTTTAAAATATCAATATCACATTATATAATACATTGTTTACTTGGAAAAATGGCTCTAACACCTTGTTGCTTCAAAGCATTCTTCAAGCATTGCACCATTCAAATAAAGTTGGTGTTTTTCTTTCATTTCATTTTCCCACATATTCTTCTAGGTCTAGATTTCTTTTTATTTTAAACCTGTGATGCAAAACATTGCTTACTTTAAAATCACCATAGTTAATGGCATAAAAATAGCTTTGTTTGATCACGGGACCATTTATTAGAATTTTTTTTTTCTTTTTAGCCCTAAAACGTACGATCGCGATCGCGGCAAAAGTTGAGGTTGATTCCTCTTTGTAACTATTTTTAATAGCTTTATATTTTATCTTTTATAATAGAAAAGTTATATTCTCTTATTTTAATATGTTCTTAACATTTTGCCTGTGTTGTTTCACTTTAAAAGTTCTGAAAATGGCCTTTTTTTAAAAAAGAAATAACGCTTTTGTTTTTAAAATGCCTTTGTTTTCTTCATTTTGGAAGCCATTTGTATTTTTATATTTCAAATTTAATGGATGAAAATATATTCTATTTAATAAAAAGTATAATGTGTTAAAATTTATACAACATACAGCAAAAATAAAGTGCAAAATTCAAAACAAACAATGCCGCTAAATTTATTGTTTTGAAATCGCGATTCGCGAGCTGAAACATGCTCAAAATTTGGTTGTTTTATATATATTTTTTTAAATTACAATTCTAAGTTCGTTATAAGCATAGTATTTTAAATAGATTTTATCATTTTGGGACCGAAAATAGGTTCGTTATAGGGGTAGTTCGTTATTCTAAAAATCGCAAAGTTCGTTATAAGGATGGCATTTTCAATGGAATGGAATTGGAAATCGGCGTGGGTTCGTTATAAGGGAAGGTTCGTTATATCCAGGGTTCGTATTAGCGGGGTTTTACTGTACTTCCTTCTAAAGAACAACATCAGGTTGTAGAGTCAAAGTGATCTTTAGAGATATGGGTTGTCTCTTACTGAAGAGTTGCTATATTAGAAATACCTCTCTGTAAGTGACAACACCTAGTTGCAGAGCTAAAGTGATCTTTAGAGAGAGGTGTCATCTTACTGGAGAGTTGCTACAGTATAACTTACCTCTCTGTAAAAGACAGCAGTTACAGAGTCAAATCTCATTCAGGGACATGTGTCCTCTTTCTGGAGAGTTGCTAAATAGTAAAAAGGGTAATTTTGGTGATGAAACCTGTTCTTTGTAGAGAGGTGTCCTCTAGCAACATTCTGTTGCCAGTAGAACTACCTTTATAAAGGATAAAACCTAGTTAAAGAGTCAAAGTATCCTTTACAGACAAGTATTCTCTTACTGGAGAGTTACTAAATGGTAAAAAAAGGTAAATTTGGTGATGAAAACTGTCCTTTGTAGAGAGGTATCCTTCTAGCAATATTCTGTTTTCAGGTTTTAATAAACATTAGAATTTTCTGTAAAAGACAGCACCTAGTTAAAGAGTCAAAGTATCCTTTAAAGACAGGTATTCTCTTACTGGAGAGTTACTAAATAGTAAAAAAAGGTAATTTTGGTGATAAAAACTGTCCTTTGTAGAGAGATGTTCTCTAGCAATATTCTGTAGTCAGGTTTTAATATACATTAGAATCTTTCTGTAAAAGACAGCACCTAGTTACAGTTCCAAAGTGTCCTTATGCATCAAGTACAGTTTAAATATTTTATACTGAGGTGTGTTATCCATGGGATAGGTTTTAGCGACTGCAGGGGTATGTGTTACTCACCTCTTGTTCCAAAATAAAGGTACCGCTCAAAAAGAGCAACCTAGTTTATGATAATTGTAACAATGAATAACATGTGAAAAAAATAGTACAAATGTGATATTGTACTGGGATAAGGTGCATAAATAAAGAAAAAGGCATCTCCTTATCGTGCAACTAAAAGTTGCTGATGGCTTGCGCCATCTATCGGAATAAATATCAACTATTCTCGTGATTAGCTTTTCTTGATTAATCAAGAATGGGTATTTTAGCCAATTCTACAATAATTGAAAATCAACGAGAATAGTTGATATTTATTCCGATAGATGGTGCAAGCAACTTTCAGTTGAATGATAAGGAGATGCCTTTTTCTTAATGAATAACATTTTTTTTTTTTTTTGCTTATCCCTAGTACACGTGGTACAGACCATGATAATCATGGTGGGTAGAAGTAGGCGACTGCTTTTAACTGTAAGTGCACCACATATCTACACATATGAAAAGCAGTTCGACTTTGCAATTACAAATGTGTCTTAGCCCCGTTTGGTTACTTGCACTCGCTGGTGGGGGGTTGGACTTTTGCAAGAATCGGGTGGGCCATTGGAGCATTTTTTTTTAACATAAAAAAAAGTGCCCAATGCGGGAATCGAACCCGGCTCGTAGAGGTCGAAAACCAACGGTTTAGACCATCCTTCCACCGACCCCCATGAATAACATGTGAATTCACATATTAAACAACATTAAACACATTAACAACATTAAACAAAATGTTAACGCGAGATTCAATCTCTGTTCATGGCTGTCGGGAATCGAGGATGTTTCCCACTCGTCCACCGACTCTCTATCACTCACCTGAAGGGTTTGTAGGGTTCGGAGGAGATTGTTCTCCTTCAGAAACTGCTGGATCAGTCTGATGACACTGGAACACCACACTCTCTGAGATATGAGAGTCATAGAGAAGACAGATTCCCTGAGTAGAGAGATTGAAACTACTTTATTTCAATGTCCATATAAGGTTAAATACAGAATAAATATAAATATGAATAAATATGATTATAAACACAAAGTAATAAGACCAAATCCAAATAAATAAATAGTGTGTGACGTTTCGGTAACAGCGTTGTTACCATCTTCAGACAAAAGTACTGAATGAGAAATTTTACCACAGCATGTTAATAAGAGTTACTGTTTAAAAGAAAATCTTGTGTCCTTTGTGCCTGGTAACAACGCTGTTACCGAAACGTCACACACTATTTATTTATTTGGATTTGGTCTTATTACCTTGTGTTTATAATCTATAATCCAAATTGTGCCTCGTCATTATTTAAAATTCTGTTTATAAAGAATTTTTTTTTGTGATCAAGTTTAGAGAGAAATAGTTAGAGATAGAGGACGTTGAATAAATTTATCAAATTTATATATTTATTTAAAACTAGCGGATGTACCCGGCTTCGCCCGGGTTTTACCCGAGTAAAGGTTTGTCTAACGAATCTCTCGATAAAGTGAACATTTTTTCCCGGTCCCTTTAAAAGTACTCGATAAGTTGAATAAAATCAATATTAATTGGTTCCCTCGGTAATTGGAAGTTAAAGGAATAGTATCTTGCCTTGGAATTGAATCATTATTCTTGTCTCAAATAAATTGCCGTGTCATCCTGAATTTTGTCTTTCCTAATTTTCTACATTACAAAATCATCGTATCATCATGATAATATTTAGAGCAGATTGTTGAATTATAACAGATAAATTAGAATATTTATCTTGATTATTTTTAGGCGAAAAGTTATTTCAAAAATTTTATTTGCTAAAAACCTTCCCAGTACTATACTAAATAACTTCCCAAAGTTTCATGGCGTTCCAATGAGTGGTTTGGTCAGGCATAAAAGACAAACAGACACACACACACACATACATTAATTTTTATATATATAGATTTAAAATTAATTTTAAAAAAAATTTTTTTTAAACTTTCACGATGTTTGTTATTATCAAAACCAAGAGCTTTCGAGCCCTTACTCTTCAACATGGAAAATCTTCTTTCTTATCTCCACTCCATCATATCAGGGTATCAAGCTTGTAGAGCTTGAGACTTGACAACCATCATGACTGGGTGAAGTAGAATGTGTCTGCCTTTGTCATTCAGACTGGGAGCACTACTCAGTGACAGGCCGACTTAGCTCCAAAAGAAATGGCCGCCTCTGACATGAGGAACAGACGCCATGTGCAGCTGCTCTTAACATGGAGTACAAACGCTGCTCATCCTGTATCCCTGGATTAGGAGCCCTTACAGGGTACTATCAGCCGGGCCAGCTGAGCCTAGGTTTTTTAGTGAGCTTGTTACTGCTCCCCTCCTCCTTTTTCATCTAGGCTTGGGACCGGCAAAGGCGGAGTTAAATTAAATCTAAGAGTGGATGGGGGAGATGTGCGTTTTAGGGATAATTAACATGTATTACATATTTAGCTATAAAACATACATCTCTCCCTTTCCTTTTCAATCTTTGCTTTAATTTTATCCTGTTGAACTGGACTGACAAGGGCCATTATCCTGATACCATGGTCTCCAGGTGGACTCAGTTTACCAAAGCTGGTGTTGTGGCTTTGTCACTGACCTGAATCTGCTAGTTTGCGGAGACAGTCAATAGATGGAGCTTAGTTTTAGTGTTTGTTTTGAAGGGAGAGGTGACCTTTATATTATAGCTCATTTTCCTTCTGGGAAAATTTCTATCTAATATGTTTATATTTTTTCTATAAAATAATCCTTTGCATAAATATTGAGCAAAATCAATCATTCCTCCAGGGAAGAGTGTCTTCTTCAAAAAACATTTTATTGTTCTCTAGCTTTCGGGCACGGACGCCCTTCTACAGGAGAAAACATGGTATAATGACACGCCAATAGGACATGAGTCAAATGCAATCGATACCATTTTACATATTTTTATGAAGATATAAATATTACTTTTACATCATATCGCCATTACTTTTACATATTAACTATTATACAATTGAGACAAAATATTTAAAATATATATATCTCTAATAAGAGGACAAACAAATGAATAAAATATAGGCCACCAGAAAAACCAAGGAATACATAGCTAGGTTGTAGTTATCATTATTAGGAGATGTCTGCCTGGTTCCCACTGCTGCGCTATTCTGAGACGATTCTTGTATTTGGATGATTTGGGGTGAGCTCAGGGAATAGTATATTATAAACTTCCGGAATATCAACTCTTCTGTTAATACTATTGTGTTTTCTTGATATTATGGATTCTATGATGAGTCTCTGTTGTTTATTGGAGATGTTTTGGAATAATGGGTTATTGGTTCGGATAGTGCGAAGGAATGACCTGTTTCTCTTACATGATGGTATACTAGAGATCTATTGTCCTGGTTTTCGATATTTCGTTGATGTTCAGATATTCTTACATTTTAATTTCTACCTGTTTCACCTACGTATTTGGTTTTGCATTCGTTGCATTCTATAGAGTATATGGCATTCTTAATATTGCAAGGATAATTAAGGCTATTGCTTTTTGTTATAGGGTTTCTTAGTTGTGAACTTAAGCTTGGTGAGTTGCAGAAGAAGGTTTTAACGCCGAATTTTTTCAGATGACGGGCTATTGATATGGATACAGGTGAGTAGGGAATACTGCAAATAGATTTGTAAACTGGGGGATTTCGCATTTCAGACGGGCTATGGAAATGTCTTAAAATAAATGATAAAGGATATTGGCAGGTTTTTAGATTTCTTAAAATGTTCTGGGTCTCTTCTGTTTTGAAGGTCTGAAGTGAGCAGTGGCTATGGATACGTTTGGTAAGGGTCTTTACAGTATTGATTTTATGGCTGAGAGGGCAGTAGGAGGAAAAACGGATATAGTCGGGGTTGAAAGATGGCTTATAGTGAACGGTTGTTTGGAATTTATTCTCTATACGCATGATTTTTACATCTAAAAAAGGCAGGCTATTGTTTGTTTCTTTTTCATAGGTGAAATTTAGGTCGGGATGGTAACTGTTCAGTTTTTCCAGAATTGTATTGGCTTGGGTTTCGGGACAGATACAAAATATATCGTCGATATATCGACGCCATAATATAATATCGGACGGAAATAGTGAATTTATCCACTTGTCAATGCGGCGCATGACAATTTCTGCCACTGATGTCGAAAGAGAGCTACCCATGGGAGAACCCTTTGTCTGTTTGTAGGTTTTGTAATTGTATGTTATGATATTTGTTTCAAGGCATAAGGCTATAAGTTTCGATATTTTCTTTGCAGTGATCGGATCGATAGGATTTTCTTTCAAGAATTCTTCTGTGCTGTTTAGTATAAGTTGGTGTGGGAGACTGGGGTACAGGGATTTGACATCAAAAGAAACCATGATCTTGTCTGATGGGGCTTGGCATTTGAGTACCTCTTCTATGAATATGGAGGTATTAAATATGGAGTATTGGAAGCTTTGTTGTTGTATTATTGGTTTAAGAAATGCTGAGATAAATTTGGAAAGAGGTGCTGTTGGGGAATGGTAGAAGGCAACTATGGGTCTTAGAGGGACATCTGGCTTGTGAATTTTGGGGAGGCCATATATATGGGCATCGGTCTGCATATTGGATAGGAAGTCTTTTAATTCTTCGTTCGTAATTTTATTTTCCCTATTCATTTTTCTAAGTTCTTTTTTGTATGAGGAGTATATTCGGGTTTTTTCTTCTCCAGAAATGTGCTTGAAGGTGGTTGGGTCTTCGAGTACGATTCGCATTTTTTGGTGGTAATCGGATTTATCTAAAATCACTGTATGTCCCCCCTTGTCTGAATGGGTGATGATGATTTCTTTTCTGTGGGAGCCAGGCAGACATCTCCTAATAATGATAACTACAACCTAGCTATGTATTCCTTGGTTTTTCTGGTGGCCTATATTTTATTCATTTGTTTGTCCTCTTATTAGAGATATATATATTTTAAATATTTTGTCTCAATTGTATAATAGTTAATATGTAAAAGTAATATTTATATCTTCATAAAAATATGTAAAATGGTATCGATTGCATTTGACTCGTGTCCTATTGGCGTGTCATTATACCATGTTTTCTCCTGTAGAAGGGCGTCCGTGCCCGAAAGCTAGAGAACAATAAAATGTTTTTTGAAGAAGACACTCTTCCCTGGAGGAATGATTGATTTTGCTCAATGTTTATATTTTAACTATAGACTCCATCTTGATAAGGCGCACAATTTGGATTCTAAACACAAAGTAATAAGAGACCAAATCCAAATAAATAAATAGTGTGTGACGTTTCGGTAACAGTACTTTTTTCAGAAGATGGTAACAACGTTGTTACCGAAACGTCACACACTATTTATTTTATTTGAATTTGGTATCTTATTACCTTGTGTTTTAGAATCCATCTTCTTTAATTTGACATTCCAAGGGATATGAACATTTTCAATTTCTTAAATATTTATTATCACAGGTTTGAGGATTTCGCCAAATTACAAAAAGGTATAAGACGCAGAAACTCTTTTTTTAAATTAATTGCTTAAAGTAGTTTTCGGGCAAGTCCTTCCTCAGCAAATTAACACATAAAAAAAAAAGGAGAGAGATGTATGACATTTCTGTAACAGCTTTGATAAGGTACAATTTGGATTATAGATTATAAACACAAGGTAATAAGACCAAATAAATAAATAGTGTGTGACGTTTCGGTAACAGCGTTGTTACCATCTTCAGACAAAAGTCCTGAATGCTTGTACTATGCTATACTAGCCATTCAGTACTTTTGTCTGAAGATGGTAACAACGCTGTTACCGAAATGTTACACACTATTTATTTATTTGGTCTTATTACCTTGTGGTAACAGCATTGTTACCATCATCAGACAAAAGAATAATGTTTTATTATTATTTTTCTTTTTGTCTGATGATGGTAACAAAACGTTGTTACTGAAACACTCACACACTATTTAATTTATTTGGATTAGGCGTCTTATTACCTTGTAACTATAATCTATAATCCAAATTGTGCTTTATAATTATTGGCAATGTGTTTCTTTTCTCAATAATATCATCAAATATATTTTTCTCTACAGACCTTACTGCAATAAGTTATTGAATGAGTATACAGTAGAACCTCCATGAGAGAGGTCACTCACACTAGAAAACACCTTTCTACAAAGGACAGTTTTCATTTGCAAAATTACCATTTTTACAATTTAGCAATTCTCCAGTAAGAGGACATCTCTCTCTCCCTAAAGGACATTTTGGTTCTGCAATTAGGTGTTGTCCTTTACAGGGAGGTTCTACTACAAGAAAATAAGACCTAATCCAAATAATTTATTAATGTGTGACGTTTCGGCAACAACATTGTCACCATCATCAGACAAAAGAATAAATTAAATTAAATAATTGTCTGATGATGGTGACAATGTTGTTGCCGAAATGTCACACACAATTTATTTATTTGGATTAGGTCTTATTTTCTTGTATTATTATCTATATTCTAAATTGTGCTTTATCAGGGAGGTTCTACTGTATTACTCTTTATTTTATTTTTTAGCGCCGTCTTTGCCGGTCCCAAGCCCGGATGAAAAAGGAGGAGGGGGAGCAGTAACAAGCTCGCTAAAATACCTGGGCTCAGCTGGCCCGGCTGATAGTACCCTGTAAGGGCTCCTAATCCAGGATGAGCAGCGTTTGTACTCCATGTTAAGGAGCGGCTGCACATGGTGTCTGTTCCTCATGTCAGAGGCGGCCATTTCTTTTAGAGATAAGTCGGCCTGCCACTGAGTAGTGCTCCCAGTCTTAATGACAAAGGTAGACGCATTTTACTTCACCCAGTCATGATCTCAAGCTTTACAAGCTTGATACCTTAATATGATTGAGTGGAGATAAGAAAGAAGAAGAAAACTCTTTATTTTGTCTTTTTTTTTCTCTAACAATTGATTAGAAGAATCCATATAAATGTTTAAATTGTCGAAAAAAAATTGTCTACAAAGGACAGTTTTCATTTTCCGAAATATTGACCATTTTTACTAATTAAAAATTCTCACAATGACAATGGCACCCCTTCATTCCATGAATCTACACAAGATAAAATCATCATCAATTTAATGCCCTGCTATTTATAATCATACATAATTAGCTGATATTGATTAATAATAATAATAAAGAATTATTAATTTAATTACAATTATGTCTACAAATCTACCTCAATTTCATATTTGATCATCACTGAGTTGTCCAGTTAAATCTGTCCATTTTATGAGATAAATTAAACTGATGTATTTATAAATTTGCAGACGATAATATATTTTGCAAATAAATAACACATTTATATATTGAGATGTCTTAAGTATTTTTTTTTTTAAATAGAGGTTCTCAAATTTTTTTGAAATTGTAAATAAAAAATATAATTAACACAAAAGGTTGATTTATATGTATGTTTGCATTTAAAAATATATTACGCTTTTTTTTTTTTGTTTGTTTGCTTTTTATATATTTGTTAGACTATTGTTTTAATAATGTCAATATACAAAAGCAAAATGCGTGCGTACATGTTTAATAGGTCTCAATTCGTTTCTGTTGAATACTGTCTCTTAAAAGATTCCTTTGCTTAGACAATTTAATAAACATGTTCTCTTTGTTCTTTCAGTAATTTATCATATGTGCACTACATCGCCTCATTTTTAACTAGTTTGTTTTTTAAATGTTTTAAACACTTGTTTAAAATATTGAGAGTAACGTAATAATAAATTAATGTTTAAAATAAAGTTCTTATAAAATGGCTTACTCTGCCGATTCGATTTCTATCGACATTATTGGTAATTCTTATTATATATATTCTTTTTAGTTAATGTGTTTTTATTGTGATGTTTATAAAACGATTAAAACATCAAGATATATTTTACTACACTGAATCGAATTTCGAAAATTATTATATTTCTTCGATATTTAAATTAAGTTGAAATAAATAAAATAGATTTCCATTTTTCATTTTAAATACTAATCATAAATTAATTTTAAAATGTTCATGTGCTAAGTAAATATTCAAGTTACGAAATTTTTAAATGTCCTTTTTTTTTACAGCTACACAGAGTTAATTATTCGGCAACATAGATCTGATTTGTTGGCCCCCTTTTTGGAGAAAATTTCCTTAAATATTTTTATTAAACGTCAGTGTTTGTTTTCTTTTGCTGCTATAAATTTCAATTTTAGAAAGGCTTATACAAAATGTAAATGAGTATTAACCTTTTAAAATGCTTCGTCAACCTTCATTTGACATATAAACCAGTAAGATTTTTAAATTCATAACCCTCATAGTTAATTATATTGAATAGAAAAACTGATGTTTTGATAGAGTAGAGTATTTTATAAGGACTGTTGTCCATTTACCCTATTTAAAATGACCCATTTAATTTAAGAATTTTTGTACAATGTACAATTTACACAGATTATTAAATAAATTTATCAAATATTCTATCTAAAGACTTGTACACATTTTCGAATTCCTTATATATATCAAAGAATGATGTATCTTTCGATGGGAAATAGTCAAAAACCAGGTGGGAGTGGAAGTGGTATACAGGATGAAAGTTCACAAGGAGATGTTCAACAAAGTAATTTGACACTTGTAAAAGCAGACCTAAGAACTTCAACAGAAAGGCGAAGAGAACGTCATAAAATTTCAGCTAACAGTGGTGATCTAACTAAAAATCAAGGAATGAGTTCTAGTGACCATTCTTTAAATACAGCATCCACTCAAGAAATTGAAGTTCATCGAACCCCACCAAGAGCAATGCCACAATCAGATTTAATACATAATAAACATAAAGAATTAACATATTTGAGACAATTGGAGACAATGAAAGAAGATTATGATAGTATATATAAAAGATTTGCTGATTTAATGTCTACACATAGTTCAACAGTATCACAACTTGAAGTAGCCAATGAGGAAACCAATTGCTGGAGAAAACGTTACGAGGATTTGATGCATGAATGTAACAATGCAATGAGGGAAAGAAACGCACTTCAGCAACAATGTACAGCAGCCATTCATAAATGGGATAGTGCTTTAAGAGAAAGGAACGAAGCAAAAGAACAACTTGCTAAATGTCAGCAACAACGGGATGAAGCAATGAAAGAGATTAACCAAGCAATGGCAATTCGAATAAAAGCTTCCAAAGATATTACACGGCTCACAGAAGAACGTAACGCAGCTATCCAAGAATATTCACTGATTATGTCCGAACGGGAGTCAGTCCATAAGGATATTGAACGACTCCAAGAGGAACTAACTCAAAGCCAAAAACTTCTAGAGAGTTCAGAAGGCCTTCTGAAAGCATCTCTAAAAGAATTAGAAACCATCAGGAGAGAGCTCTCAGCTTCCACTCAGCAGAGAGATGAAGCTATTCAGAAATATAACGATCTCCAAGAGAAATACGCTTCAAGTCTTGACGAGACTGGCAGACAAACTAAACATTTGAAACAAAGATCAGATGATCTGGAGCAGGTCAATCAGGAATTGGAGAATTTGAGGAGGCAGCATGAACGACTGCAAAGAGAGCTGGTTGAGGCTCAACAGGAAGCAGAGGTGTGCAAGCGACGAAGAGATTGGGCCTTCAGCGAAAGGGATAAGATTGTACTGGAGAGAGAGAGCATAAGAACTCTCTGTGATAAGCTGAGAAGAGAGAGGGATAGAGCAGTTAGCGAGCTGGCGGAGTCGTTGAGAGATTCGGATGACATCAAACGGCAGAGAAATGAAGCCTCTAAGGAACTTAAAGACCTCAAAGATAAGTTGGAAGCTCATGTAGAGAAGGATTCAAGACTGAATAGCATCAGCAACCAGAGCCACGACTCCGCCATCGATGCTGATCTTCAGGATTGGGACCTGGAGACCCTTCAGATGGAGCTGAATGTGGAGGAGGAGGAGGAGCTGGGATTCGAGATCTCTGGAGGGAAAGATGACCCTCAGTACCCCAACGACGTCTCCTTCTACGTCACCAAGATCAAAGCTGGGGGTCCTGCCGAGAACAAGCTCCGGATGTGGGACTGCCTCACCACAGTGAACGGCTCCGACCTCAACAACCTGGAGAAGAAAGCAGCTCTGGAGATACTGAACCAGGCTAAACCCAGCATGACACTCATCCTACGCAGGCACAAACACATCCTGAACCAGGATCTGCACTCTGTTATCCTACAGCTCTCCTCCGACAAGCCCCACGGGCTGACTTTCGAGAGTGGCCTCTATGTGAGCAGAGTGGAGGAAAACTCAGCAGCTGAAGGTTCCCTGTTTGTAGGAGACAGAATAGTGAAGGTAAACGGCCAGATGGTGAGCTCAGTGACAGAGCTGAACAAGCAATTTGCCAACTCCATCGTCACCCTGCTGGTGTCAAAGAGCGGGTTTGTCAAGGATCATCCTGAGATGGCTGATGCCACAGTGCAGACAGAGAAGAAGGACCCGCCCCCTGTTGAGAACACGACTCACAGGTTAGTCGCTCAACCTAAGTCGCTTCCACTCCCCGAATTGAAAGATGAGGAGGACCCCATCGCCGAGTTGGACTCTGTTCTGGAGCACTACGGAAAAACCTCCTCATCCTCCAAAGTAGGTAACTCCAATGGAGGGACCTGGCCAAAATACAGAGGACCCCCTATCCACCAGTGTGGGGGGACCTCCTTCCATGCCAAGAAGAAGAAAGAAAGACAATCACTCTCCTCCTACACCAAACATTTTGAAATCTTCGACAAACAGAAAATAGAGCCCAAGGGAGAGATGGATGAAAGGATGTACCTCAAATGTTCCCCTGAGTGCTCGGCCCAGTACGGCCCCCCAGCTACCAGTTCTCCCCTGGGTTCTCCCATCACCCACAGCACCCCCCACAGTTCCAGTTCTTCCTACACCTCTCCTGAGATGGCCAGTCCTCACAAGGCCTCCCAGAATGAGAGGTTCATCAATCCGGACTATACCGTGGTTTCTGGACATAGGGACAAGGATGTTATGGAGTTCTACAAGACCAGGGGTCCCAGAGTCCCCCACAAATACAGCTCCAGGCCCCGCTCCGCCAATTATGTCCATCCAAGCAATGACTTCATATCCCCCAAGTATCCCAAACCCTCCCTGGAGTACGTCACCAGCCCGCTGTACACCACAGCTACCCCCCAGAGTCTGCTGTGCAACAACCTCCCCTTCTACACCCTGCCCACCAGCCACAACCACACAGAGTCCTGCTACCCTTGCTACAGCGGGGAGATCAACCCCCAGCCGGGCCAGTATGCCCCCAAGGACAGATACTGCCTCACCCCGCCCCCTTGCCCCCAGTTCCACTACCACCACTCCCCCACCAGCAGCATGGAGATGATGCTACAGCCCCCCAAGCCAATGGCCCAGTACAACGACGGACTCTCCACCTTCCCCAAAAGGACTCCCAGAATCCGTATCCCTTCCAACCCCAGTGTGACCTCCAAGTCTTCCACCGGCAAGGTTTCCAACAGCTCCATTGACAAGGTATCTATGTCCGAGCGGGACAGCCCCCTGCCTTCTTTCTCTGTAGAGTGGCTCACCCCTGACAAGTCTTTCTCCGGGGACATCCGCAACAGGAAGCCCAAGATTGGAGACATGAGAAGCATCTATTTGGAAAAGTCTTCAGAGCCCCTGGGCATTCAAATCGCCTGTGGGGCATCTGGAGGTATCTTTGTATCATCGGTGAATGAGCACAGCCTGGCAGCTCAGGCTGGAGTCCAGGTAGGGGACCAGCTCCTGGAAGTGTGCGGCATCAACATGCGATGTGCCACCTACGACCTGGCAGCCAATGTCCTCCGGCAGTGTGGGGAGAGTGTCACCATGCTGATCCAGTTCAACCCGGACAAGTACAAGAACATCCTGTGCAAGAAGAGCAAGAGCAGCTCCAGCGAGAGCAAGAGTTCCTCCTCAGAGGACCTCTCCACTTCCACAGCCAGCCACAAGCACAGCAGCGGCACCACCCCAGATTCCAGCCCCTCTGAACCCCGGGTGGTCATCCTCAAGAAGGCTACCTCCAACCTGGGTATCAGCTTGCTGGGAGGCAATGCTGTGGGCATCTTTGTCCACTCTGTCCAGGAGGATTCCCCGGCCAGTGAGCTGGAGGTGGGCGACCAGATCCTGGAGTACAACAACATTGACCTCCGCCACGCTACTGCGGAAGAGGCAGCGTACGAGCTGGCAAAACCAGCGGAGTCTGTCAAAATTCTGGTCAAGAAGGATCTCAAGAAGTTCCATGAGATCCAGGATAAGCCTGGAGATGCCTTCTACATCAGGGCCTTGGTGGACAGGATGGGGACCACGGATGATGCCCTGTCCTTCCACAAGGAGGACATTCTCTTTGTGGAGAACACCATGTACAACGGCGTTCCCGGGCTCTGGCAGGCCTGGCTGGTGAGCCCAGAGGGGGAGAAAGTCAAGAGCGGCATCATCCCCAGCAAGTTCAAGATAGAGGAGGAGCTCATGATGTCCAGAAGTCTGGGAGACCTGGACTCTGAAGATAGCAGGAGAAGCTCTACTTCCGCCAGGCGCAGCTTCTTCCGCAGGAAAAAGCACCAGAGGTGTAATTCAAAGGATAGCAAAGAGCTAGCTTCCTTTTCAGACGTCTCCATCAGCTGCACGGAGATTGTGGGTGAAGAACTGCCGGTGTATCAGCGCATCGAGAGGCTAGATTGCATCCGCAAGAGGCCGGTGATCATTGTGGGGCCTTTAATGGAAGCCGTGATTGATAAGCTGGAAAACGACTACCCCATCATCTTCCAGAGGTGCGTTCCGGAGATCCTATATGGCTCCCTGAAGGACATCGAAATGGGCATGAAGGAGAACAGGATCGTAGACTACTGCCGGAGAGGATCCCACTTTGAGTGTATCACTACCAGCTCCATTGTGGACCTGGCCAACCGTAGCTACCATGCTCTACTGGACGTCAGCTTGTCTGCCGTGGAGAGGCTGCACAAGTGCCAGCTCTACCCTATCGTGGTCTTCCTCAAGTACAAGTCTACCAAGCAGATCCGTGACGTCAAGAACCTCACCAAGAAGGTCACAACAAAGGCCGCCAAAGAGATGTACGAACATGCCCTCAAACTGGAGAACGAGTACAAGCATTTCATCAATGCCTCAGTACAGGGCCTGAACTTCGAATACATGTGCACCCAGGTGAAGACCAACGTGGACGAAGAACAAAGGAGACCTCTATGGATCCCATTCTCCACCAAGATCTGACCTCTTGTGTTAGGGGCGTAGCTCATCACCCCACCTTCGTTGTTGTTGCTAGTACGATGGCAAACACACACATGAACACTGTCTCGCCACCTCTAAGCACGCCACTATGACTTAATAATGATGTAGAGAATATTGTAAAGTTTTTTAACCTTTTTTTTTTTTTTTGTTTCACTTCCTCTTTTTTGTTTTTTATAAAAATATATATATATATAAAAAGGAAAATGATTGTTTAAAGAAATTTCGCTCTATATATATATATCTAAATATATATTTTTATTATTGAAAAACAAAAATCAATCAAATATACATTTAAAATAATCCACTTTCACATATTGTAATCGCTATGTAATTTTTTTTTTTTTTTTCAAATTCTATTATTTTTGTCTTCCCCCATTACTCTTGTGTGCTTGTTTATTCTGCTTTTTTATATATATAATTAATTTTTTTAATGTGATAGAACTTTTTTTTTTAATGAAATGAATTATTTTATTTTTTTTTTGTATAAAAAAAAATTATTATCTGTGTTATTATATTTTTTAAAAAAGAAAAGGATATAGAGACTATATTATATTATACAATTTTATTCTTTTTTTTTTTTGCTTTATATATGTAAATAATATTATATTTTTTATGTAAGAAATTATTTTTTTTTTTTTGTACATTTTTTTTCTCTCTCTCTCTTTCTTCATCCTCTTATCTTTTTATTCATTTCTGAAAGATGCTAAAAAATTGAGTATATTGATTCTTTTTTTTTTTTTCCTTTTTTTTTTTACTTTTTCTCTTATCATCTTTTCATTACAGGTGCCCCCCCTCTTTTTCTTTATTGTCAGAATTTAAAGAAGGAAAAAAAAAAGCCAGCTAAATTTCACCATTTATTTGAAAAAAAAAACTGAATTGTGAGCTCCCCCCTCCTTTTAAAAATCATTTTGATGAAGATTGGCAGCCATTTTGTTATTGTGATTGTGATATCTTCCGTCAACAGCTTTGTTTTGAAATAGTAAAAAAAAACTCTTTTATTTTTTTGCAGTTGGAACAACTTTTGTAAGCCAAGGCAACCCATATATATAACCTAATTCTAATAAGGAAAAAAAATAAATAATTTTTGTTCGTTCATCCTCAAAAAATCTAAAATTTACCTTAAGTATGCATATATGTTAATGTACAATTTGGATTATCATGGGTTTGTAAAACTGCTGTTCTGGGTCTATATCAATGGTTGCAGCCATTGCTAGACATTACTAATTAGTGAAAATGGTAATTTTTGATAATGATAATTGTTCTTCAGGGAGAAGTGTGTGTGTAATCTTTGCAGGAGAGTTTCTTCTTCTTCTTTCTTATCTCCACTCAATCACACTAAGGTATCAGGCTTGTAAACTTTAGACTTTAGGAGCAGCGTTTGTACTCCATGTTAGGAGCAGCTGCATATGGCGTCTGTTCCTCATGTCAGAGGCGGCCATTTCTTTTGGAGCTAAGTCAGTGGCCTGCTACTGAGTAGTGCTCAGAGTCTAAATGACAAAGGCAGACACATTCTACTTTACCCAATCATGATGGTTGTCAGGAAAGTTTCTAAATAGTAAAAGATGAGATCATTTTGGGGATGAAAACTGTCCTTTGTAGAGAGATATGTTGACTAAGAAGACTGTCCTCTCATAGAGGTTCTACTGAATACAAATATCCTAGAACAAGGGTCGGCAACCTGCAGTTCGCCAGCCACATGCGGCTCTTTGGATATGAAGCTGTGTGTAGTATTCGCATAATCTGTGGAAGAGTCAAAAATGACAATTTTTACAAAATTTCAAAGTTTTTTTTTTTTTAAAGAGTCACAAAACTTTTTTTTTCTTGCCAACAATGAATAGTACTTGCATAAGTTTTTTTTAATTTATGCGAGTATTATGGTTGGAAAGAAAAAAAAATTGTGACTCTTTAAAAAAAAAAACTTTAAAATTTTTGTAAAATTGTCATTTTAGGACTCTTCTAGACTCAAAAGGTTGCCCCTGTACTAAAGTAAGAAATAATAGAATACTCATTTTTGTTAATTTTGATGTTACTCTGTGATTATTGTAATATATATATCTTTTCTTTTTTTTTTTTTCACACAAAAATACAACAAAGGAAACAATGACAAGACTAGCATATTTAAGAAACAATTACTCCTGATTGTTGAAACTTATTATTATTGATTTGCACTATTTATTGGAATAATTGACTGCTAAATTTATATTTCCTCTTTCTTCCATTCTGTTAATTGTAACACATTTCTTTTTAATGAAAAAGGCTTTTTCAAATTATCTGTTAAAAATAATTTTTCACATAATCTAGTATCTTTGTTTCTTTTAGGTTAAAATTTATTATGCCCTGTGATTTTTCTATGTTCTACAAGTGCAGAATTCTCAATTTTATCCCATGAAAAACCATGAATATGCTTTGAAATGGGATAAAATTGAGAATTCTGCACTTGTAGAACATAGAAAAATCACAGGGCATAATAATTTTATTATAAAAGAAATAAAAATACTAGATTATGAGAAAAAATATTTTTAAGAGATAATTTAAAGAAGCCTTTTTCATTGACTTGCTAAATGTTAATTTATTTTCAATGTGTTTGGCCTATACATTCAGAAATTTAAAAAAAAAAATTGAATGGTTTGTTGATATTTCATCCTGATTGATGGTATAAACAATCAGTATTTTTCATTTGCACGATAAAGGATATGTAAATTTTCTTAATTTCTCTGGTTTTTGTGGGTTTTTTTTTTTTTTTTCAAAACTTTCATTTAAATTTTTAGCAATAATGTTAGCAAGCTTTTTTTGTTTAAGATAGCATATATGGACTGGGCAGTATTCCCTTTTACTACACATTGTATGTGATATATTTTATTTAAATTTTGACCCTACACTTCGGTAATACCATTGCCAAGACAACAAATGTTACCAAATTGTCATTCAATTTTATTCATTTGGTTTTGAATTTTTCATTTTTTTTCTCTCCAGGATTCTTTTTTATTTTTTTATTTTTTTTTTTTCTTATCTTTCGATGTTGATTTCTCATTTTACTTCGAAATACTCCTTCCAGCAATGTCCGTATGTTTTAGAGAATTTAGTTACTTGTGTGAAAGTATTTTTCATTATTTGGCTGTTGTTGTTCAGAATGTGCATTTGCTTGGGATACCATGTGTAACAATCAATGTAAACGAAAACACACATATTGCAAGGATTAATTATCCAGGAATTATTTGAATATGATAATTAGATTTTGAGCAAAGAGTTTCCTTTGAAGTTTCGCAAGCTTTCGAGCAAATTTTGCTCTTCAACAGACAAACTATATACAACAACCAAATGATCTTTTTACAAATGAAATGTTATTGGTATATGTCCACACAGCAGTACATCAGCCTATATTATAGCTAAATATATAATAAAAATAAGGTTAATAATAGATAATTTTGCAAATAAAATAGAAGCTAGCCTATATTAAAATATCCATATATAATGAAAAGCTAAATGGCATAATTATATTCTATGAGAGCCATATATATATATATATATGTTATATTAAAATATTATTTTATTAAAAAAGTTATATTTCATAGATTCAAATACTCTGTTAAATCGACCGCCAGAGGTCATGCTTCCCCTATAAAAACTCATTGTTGTTGTTTCCTGATGGCTGGCTCAAACCTTTTGTACATTATGTAAATAAGTTTTTCATTTATTCATTATTCTTACGTCTTAAGCCAGGCAGTACTTTTATCAAACTAAGTTTTTTATATATTCCTTTAGATCAATTAAAGCAATTACTGATCAAAACTATTTTTATTATTATACTTTCAAGATTATTACCACGACTGAAAAACAATATCGTAAAATACTCATGGATACCAAAATCAAGCAACACCTAATAATTCTGTATATTTCAAGATATTCCAAAATTAACAGAAAATCTTTATTTTTATAACATATATATGTTGTAACAATCGCAGAATATGAACCCCGGATATAGCGAACCTTCCCTTATAATGAAACTAAGGCGATTCCCAATTCCATTGAAAATTACCATCGTTATAACAAATGTTATAATAATTTTTTTAAATGCTAGGGAATGATTGGTTGCTAGTTTGTTTTAATTGAGCTTATGAAATATAAAATACATAATTTGAGTAAAGTACTTCCTGACTTAAGGTGAGTAGAGAATAAAGAAAATATTACATATTTACATAATTACAAAAGATTTGAGCCGGCCAACAGGAAACAACAACAATGGGTTTTATATAGGAAAAGCCATGACAATTTGTTCTTGAAATTATAATTTTAAAATAAAATAATTTTTATACAACATAAATATACAAAAAATACCTAATTAAGACTGTAATGTTCCTTCAATTAAATATATAAATATGCTTTACGAAATTAAGAAACAAATTTTAATTATATATTTTTTTAATGCTATATATACACTTTTTAATATATTCATAACAACAACAATTACAGTGCTGCCAAATCCAAACATTCAAAAATAAATTAATTAAACAGAGTATATTATAATATTATTATAAGGTATATTACAAAAACAATTTGCATATAAAGAGAAATTATATTATCATTATTATTCTCTCTGTTTTTGTTTTGATTAATGGATTCCAAGATGTTCATTTCTAGCTCTCTATATATAGGGCAATGGAGAGGTTAGATTACAATTTTCTAACGGTGTCAGTTTCATTTCTTGAATTGCAATTGGAATGCTTTTTAAATATTTGTAAGTATGTGTGTATCGAAAAATCCTATTTGCATATATAGCCATTTTTCTGAAAGGAAGTATTAGATTGTTAGTATGCAAATTCTCTCTTCTAGATTAAAAATTTCTCTTTGATAAAGTAAAATTTTAATATATAGATTAAAAACCCAAGGTAATAAGAACAAATCCAAGTAAATAAATAATGTGTGACGTGTAACAACGCTGTTACTGAAATGTTGCGCTCAATTTATGTATTTGGATTTGGTTCTATTACCTTGTGTTTCTTCTCTATGATACATTTGAATTTCGGTTGAGGTTCCAAAGAGATTTTTTTTGTTGTTGTTGTTTTTTTCCTCATGGAATGGGGTGCAGCTTTCATTAATACGAAATGAAATTAAAATGAAAATATCTTGGTGAAAGTCTGACTGCAATTTGAGGCTGCTAAATGCTTGTTGTTTCTTATCCCTTTGTGTAAAGATTACACGAATTCCATGAGTCCATGCTCCTCAAGCCGTTTGATATCATGGAATGGGGTGTAGAGGTGCAGTTTTCATTGATCATGTGATCCAGGCACATCTTGGTGAAAGTTTGACTGTAATTTGAGGCTATTGAATTCTGATGCTTGTTGTTTCTTATCCCCTTGTGCAAAGATTACATAAATTCCATGAGTCCACACTCCTCAAGCTGTTTGATCTCATGGAATGGGGTGTAGCTTTCGTTGATCTTAACACCATGATCGAGGCATACTTTGATGAAATTCTGACTTTGCCTGTATATAATTTGAGGCTGTTTAAAGCTGATGCTTGAAGTTCTAATCAATACGATCACTTGTATAATCAGTTGATGCCCTTTTTTTTTCCCTTATTTTTTTACTCCCCTTCAACTGCTACATTAGATCCTTCCTTTTGTTCTCATTTCTTTCCTCAAATCTTTCCTTTACATATCTACAGTCCTTCAAGCATTGTGTCCATAGTTCTTTCAACACAATATTACTGCATTCAATGCTATTGAATTTGCTAAATACAGGTTTATATAAGAAATTCAGTCTTAATGATACGGCACAATTTGGATTATAAACACAAGGTAATAAGACCAAATCCGAAGAAATAAATAGTTTGTGACGTTTCTGTAACAGCATTGTTACTGAAACGTCGCACACTTTATTTATTTGGATTTGGTCTTATTACCTACTGTTTAAATTCAGTCTTAATTCATTAGTAGAGCAGTTTAGAGATTAAAATGGTGAAATTTCTGGGAGTTTTGACCATTGATGAGCCATACCCTTCCTCTTTCAAATTTTATTCATTTGCGATATAAGGTCGCTATATAAGTTGTCTATCCAGTATGTAGTTGTACATGAGTGTTCTATAGAAATAGCTTTGAATTATATAAATACAGTTAAACCTGTCTATAGCGCCCCCCTAAATAGCACCTTCCTCTTTATAGCGCCCGATTTTAAACATTAAAATGTAAACATTTTACATTAAAAGTGACCTGTCTATAGCACCCTCTCTCTATAGCCCCCTATTTTGGTGAGTCCCAAGAAGGGGCGCTATAGACAGGTTTAACTGTATATGTAAAAGTAAGTGTTATTTCAAATTTTCAGTGACATAAGTGTCGTTAAATTATCGTAAAAAATACTATCCCAGATGTTCTCCCGTTTAGTTTACACACAAAAAAGAATTTTACCTTTAATGATAAATATGTAAGTGGTATTGATGAAGGAAAAAAAACCTAATATGAAAAATTGGTCTTGTACCTCTGGATGCCTGTATAGATTGCCTATGTAAATCAAATTGCTCTTATTTGCATATATCTTCTATTCAAATCCAAATTGTACATTAACAATTATACAAAAAAAGGGGCTAGAAATGTATCAAGAGTCGGTCATATTCTATAATAAAACTTTCCCATGAGAGCATACATCCTAAATGATTTTTTTTTTATTATTATTTATCCCAAGTACAACAAGGTACAGGCTATGATAATAATTAGTGGGTAGTTAATAAATGTCTTATGCGATAAGGTACCAATTTGGATTATAGATTAGAAACATAAGGTAATAAGACCAAATTACATTCTACATATATATTTGGATTTGAGCTTTTATTACCTTGTGTTTTTAATGCTTTGGTAAAAAGCATTATTAGTTGAAAAGTCCAAATCTTTGTTTGAATATGCGAATTTTTTACTGTTGACAGAGGCATTGTTACCATCTTCACAATCCAAATTTAAAAAAAGTACAGAAATGTGATAAATTTGGTTTTTTTTTGGCCTTTTTCTTTTTTTCAGCTTGTGATTCTTATCGATCAAATACAAATTTTTGTTAAATTCATCACTTATAAAGTAAACAGCTTCTGGTTCAACTTCTGGTTGCAAGGTTTTCCCACCATGTACTAAGTGTCAACCTGCAACAACCCCAAAACACATTATTGACTGTATTAACTCATCCATTGATGAGCTCTACTCTTCCCTAGCACAGACACCATCAACAAGTTCTACAAGCATAATATCCTAATATGATTGTTGAGTGAAGATAAGAAAGAAGAAGAAATAGTTCAGGTTTTTGCATTAATAAAATTTCAGAGGTCTTTCCTGTTTGGTTATTTGCAATTCAATAGTGGGGTTTCTACTTCACCCAGTCATGATGGTTGTCAATTCTCAAGCTCTACAAACTGGATACCCTAATATGATTGAGTGGAGATAAGAAAGAAGGAAGAATAGTGGTGTTGAACTTGTTTTTAGAAAGAAATGACAAAAAGATATGAATACTTTTCAGTTTTTCTTGCTGTTGGTTGTTTATTTTGAGGTTGTGTTGATTATTTCCTTTTTTAACATTTTTTTTTTTTATTGAAATTGTTGTCCAATGCTCTCATGGGGAAAGTTAGCTATTTATAACCTAATATTTTTAATGAAATTTTATTTTTTTTCTTTAACTACTTCTTTTTATGCCAACTTTTCTCTCTTATGGGTTTCTTTAATCATCAAGCTATATATTTTCACTCCCAAAAAAAAAAAACAGGATTCTATGATGTTTATATAAAAAAATTGTTTAAAGAAAACATTTAACGCCTTTCAGTAAAGGACAGCTAGTTGTAAAGCTAAAAGTCTACTTTAGAGAGAGGTTTCCTCTTACCAGAAATCTCTTCTAATTTAGTAAAAAAATGGTAATTTTGACAATTAAAACTGTTCATTATAGAGAGATGTTCTCTAGTGGGAGTGTTCTCACATGGAAATAATACCGTATATAGCAATACAGTTTATCCTGCCTTTAAATTCTTTTCTTTTTCCTCTATATATCTTTCAAAAAAGTTTTATTGTAACTTATTTTATTCTATGTTTATTGCTTTCTTTTTTCCCCTCCACCATGTTTTTTAAAACAAATGTATATTATATCTCATAAAGATAATGTAAATTTTACTTTTTTTTTTTAATTGTAAATTTGTTTTTTTTTTTTTTTTTTTACATTCCTGATTTTTTTTTTTCAATATGCTATTATTAAGATTTTTTTTTTTTAATATATATAAATATGGAGGAATTGTTATATCATGCTCATATAATATAAGAATTTGCTTTTTAAAAAAAAAATTATTAATTTTTTTTCTCTTGACTAAAAAATTATTTACTTTTGGCCCTCTATTTTCTTTTTCTCTCTAGTCCCCCTATTTTTATTTTTAAAAACAGCTATTATATATATATGTATGTATATTTATAATATATGTATATTTTTAAATCTTTCTTTGTGGTACAAAAAAAATTGACTATATTGATCATTTTGCTGATAATTATAAAATACAGTAAAACCTTGTTAAAACAAACTAGGGATATAATATCAAAATTTACATTTATAACAAACAAAAATAATCCCCATTATTGGTAATACCATATAGCAAATATATGGCAATAACAAATCAGAAGTTTGGTCTCCATTAGAGTTCATTATAGCAAGGTTTTACTGTATATATAAACCTTTTTGCAAAAACCAAATATTTGCATAACCTTTTTTCTCAATGTATCAGGTACTTCATCCATTTTTTCAAGTGTTTATTATGCCAAGTGTATGTATATAGATTATATAAATACTAATTAGAACTGAAGGAATGGCTGTATGTCTTTGTTGGAAGAGACCAAAGGTATACTCGACGTATTTCTTTATTTAAATGGCTGTGAGCTTTCAGACAATGATGTCCTTCAACAGGCCATTATGCAAATACAAGAAACTAAAGAATATATATATATATACTGAAAATAGAGAAAATACATATTTAAATCTTTAGATAATAAAAAGGTATATATTGGATTGAATAAAAGATTTATTTTTCAATACAGTAGAAATACCTCTCTGTAAAGGATACTTAATTGCATAGCCAAAGTGTCCTTTAAAAAGAGGTATCCTCTTAACAGAGAGTTGATAAACATCAAAAATAGTAATTTTGCAAATGAAAACTGTCCTTTGTAGAGAGTTGTCATCTAGTGTGAGTGTCCTCTCATGGAGTATGTTCTACTGTATTTCGGTTGTCATTCACCCAACCAAAATATTGGCAAATAAATCTTGTATTCAGTCCACACAATATATTCCCTTTTTTATTATCTAAATATATATACATATGTAAAGAGACAAGGGTCACCTCTCCCGTCAAAATAGATGTCTAAAACCAGACGCCATCTAATGACGGTCGCCGCAACTAGCTGCCTCGGGTCGGTGACAAAGTCTTGTCTCTTTAGATCAATTTCCTGCTGGCAAAATTTCCATCTATATTTTAGCCATAGATATGGCCCAGTCACTTTGCCAGCTAAACACCTCTTGTCAAGATTCCATTAGATCCTGTGTGGATCTCATGGAATAAAGTCCGCCCTAGACTGACGAGGGCCATTAGCCCGAAACCATGGTCTCTAGGTGGACGCTTTTCAGTTTGCCAAAGCTGGTGTTGTGGCTTTGTCACCGACCCGAGGCCGCTAGTTTGCGGCGACAGTCAATAGATGACGTCAGGTTTTGACGTTTATTTTGACGGGAGAAGCGCCCTATGCTTCTATGGATCAATTATCTCCCGGCAAATTTTCCATCTATATATACATATGTAGAGAATTTGCATAAATAGAAATATATATTTTTTTACAAGATTAAAGATTAATATTTCAATTTTAGTTTTAAAAAAAAATATGTTTGTGCATACAGAATAGTTGTGAAAAGAAGGATGAATAAAAAGAATCTAGAAGAAAGACAGAAATTATGTGATGAGAGTTTTCAAACATAAAAAAGGAGAAAGTTTAGGGGAATAGGAAGGTGTCTGTCACAGCCTTTAAATAAAGAAGCTCGTTGCGCCTACCTTTTTCATCTCTCACTTCCAACAAATACTTTTTTTTTTTTTAAATGTTTTTGTGGTGAATAGAAACTCTTGAAAACTAGGACAGAATCACTGATACATTGAGAAAGTAAAGAAAAATTAGAGCTGATATATAAAAAATGAATGATTTTTTTTTTTTTTAATCTGGCTTTTTTCTATGTTTTTTTCAAGTGTATCTTTTAAAAAAGTGTTTTCATTCCCATAAAGTTTTATTATGGTTAGACAGAAAAGGTAGATATTTTATATATATAATTTTAGAATGCAAATATATCTTTGATGTACTATAAAAAGTTAAATTTTGTTTCTAATTATCCTCTTTTTTTTTCTGTTTCTTTAGCATTCTGTTTATAAATAATTCTTGAAGTTTTGCTCCTTCCATTCTCTGTTCAGCTATTGGACAGTTTTTTTTTTTTAACCATTACAGAAAGAAAATGAAAAATGATATGTTAAATACATAAGATAACAAGACTAAATCCAAATAAATAGTAAAAGAAAATAAGACCTAATCCAAATAATTTATTCAGTGTGTGACGTTTCGGCAACAACATTGTCATAGTTGATAAGGCACAATTTGGATTATAGATTATAAAACAAGGTAATAAGACCAAATCCAAATAAATAAATGAATAGTGTGTGACGTTTCAGTAACAGCGTTGTTACCATCTTCAGACAAAAGTACTGAATGTCACACACTATTTATTTATTTGGATTTGGTCTTATTACCTTGTTTTAACATTGTCATAGTGTATGACATTTTGGTTAACAGCATTGTTACCATAATCAGCTAAAAAAAAACTGTTACAGAAACATCGTACACTATTTATGTATTTGGATTTGGGTCTTGTTAACTTGTGTTTCTAATCTATAATGCAAATGGTACTGTTTCCTAATTTGTTTTAAACACTTATTTACATTAAGAGAAAGTATAAAATGCAACAACCTTTCTTTCTTTTTTTTTTCTAATATTAAGTTGATTAAAGAAGTTTTCACATAAGCCCTTCTTCAGATAACAAAAAAAAAAGTTTAAATAAGATAATAGAGAGAAATTCTCTATATATGCAGATTTGTGATTGAAATTTGAGATTGAAAAAGTTCATTAGTTTGAGTTTGAACTATTTTGCCTATAAAGTAGAATTTCCATGAGAGGACATTCATGCTAGAAGACACCTCTCAACAAAGGACAGTTTTCATTGTCAAAATTACAATTTTTACTAATAAACAATTCTCTGGTAAGAGGATACTTTTCTCTAAAGAACAGTTTGACTCTGTAATAAGGTGTCCTTTAGAGAGAGGTTCTACTCTATATATTTGTAAATAATATTTTTGGATTATATCGTTTTTTAAAGGATAATCAGTGACAGAGGGAAATATGGGATGATTTGATGTGAAATTGCCACTCCACTTCCTAAGACCTCTTATTCTTCCCCCAAGACAATTTTTTTCAAGTACATAAGATTACAATGCTGCCAGCCATGATAAGCCAATATTTATCATTCGGCCTCAAAAATGTAATACAGGCTTAGATACTTGTTGTGGGTCATAGTGAAAGTTACTATGAGTGGGGCGTTTACCTCATGTATCATCTAATTCATTGCTTACTCATTGGTTTTAACAGATTTTATGATAATGTGGTTTGTTTTTGATTATGCAATTTAAGGCCATACTGAAGTTGTAAAAGATTATGAAATGACAACTTTTTTTTTTTCCTTTCAATTTGATAAGGCACAATTTGAATTATAGATTATAAATACAAGGTAATAAGACCAAATAAATAAATATTGTATTATAAAGAAAATAAAGTCTCCAGGGCTAAGTTTCTCGCTCAAATTTTTATTCTCTAGATTTCAGACCTGTCAGTACGTCCACAGGAGTATCACAATAACAATTGATGGTATTTCGTGATATTCCTGTGGAAGGACTGACAGGTCCGAAAGCTAGAGAATAAAAATTTGAGCAAGAAACTTAGCCCTGGAGACTTTATTTTCTTTATAACATTATAAATCAGGGAAGAACGTTTATAAATAAATATTGTGCTATGTTTAGATACCAATGCTGTTACTGAAATATCACATAATATTTATTTATTTGGTCTTATTACCTTGTATTTGAGTTATTTTAAATGTAAGGACCTTTCTTTATTCAATACTGATAAGGTACAATTAGGATTATAAGTATATGGTAAACAAGATCAGTGTTGCGATGTTTTCATCATTATTTTCTATAAAGGACTTATAAACTGTGAAAGTTGGGGATATTATACTTGTGATCTTATAGCCCAGTTATATAACAATAGTATCACATTGTGATTTCACTTTTTTTTTTTTGCTACTCAGATAAAGCCTATCCAAAAAACCCATCAAAGAAGGCAGCCATTAAAACTATCCTATTTATCATCATCATTGTTATTTGCATATACAGTAGAACTACCTCCCTGTAAAGGACAACACCTAATTGCAGAGCCAAAGTGTCCTTTAGAAAGAGGTGTCCACTTGAAAGTTACTAAATAGTAAAATTGGTAATTTTGTAAATGAAAACTGTCCTTTATAGAGAGGTGTCCTCTCATGGAGTATGTTCTACTGTATTAATTATTTTAAAGTTAATATTTCATTTTCCTATTTGTTTTAAAACCTCGATGTTGGCAAATTTTTAATCTATCCGTAATGGATTCAATATTATTTTCTATAAAGGTCTTATAAACTGTGACAGTTGGAGGGGTCAATCTACTTGTAATCATATGGCCAGTTGTTTAACAATAGTATCACTTTGTGATTTCACCTTTTTTTTTCTCCTCAGATAAGGCCTAGCCAAAACCAAAACCCATCTTATGAAGGCAGCTTTTAAATCTCCTTTCATCATTATTTATCGTAATTTACCCTTTTTCAAATATGCAACTTTTTGGAATATTCGAGGAGAAAAATGTTATGAAAAAAATTGTCTTGCATACATTTTTTTTAATACACCTATAAAGTTGAACCTCCATGAAAGGACACTCTTGCTAGAAGACACCTCTCTATAAAGGACAGTTTTCATTTTAAAAATTACCATTTTTACTAATAAGCAAATCTCTGGTAAAAGGACATCTTTCCCTAAAGGACATTTTGACTCTTCAATTAGGTGTTGTCCTTTACAGGGAGGTAGCTACTGTATATTATAAAACAATACCAGGCCATTTATACATAGTAAATGAAAGAGTAGAAGCACGAGTATTTCTTTTTGCATTATATATGCAAATGTGTGTGTTGCATATATATATAAAGTTGCATATTTCCTCTTAAAATAGTGTTTACATGAGCAAATTCCAAATATGATTCTATTTTCTTTATATTAAGAATCAGTTTTTTTTTTTTCCCCCTATTGAACAATTATTTTTAAAAATATATATTTTTTACTAAAATAGAAAACTTTATGGGAATATTGTGAAAATGCTTTTTTATTATTATTTTCAAAATATAATGAGGCAGCCTATTTTTTATTATTCTATATTAAATGCTAATTTTATCCTTTTTTTTTAAGCAAAATTCACCTTATTATCCTCCCTTTTAATAAAAAATATTTGTATATTATTGTAAATAATGTTTGTTTTTTTTTCATCTCAAGAATTTTATTTTTTATTGAAAAAGAACTATAAGCTGATGGGAAAAACAAAGAAAAATACATTTTTACTTCCAGTATACATTTTTTTTTTCTCTTATCTGTTCTTCCTACCCCATAAAATTACATATTTGGCATTTTGTTTACAAGATTTCCATATAAAGACTAAACCGTCTACCGTAAACATATAGAGAAATGTTTACATTAAAATGGGTTATAACAAAATTTTAACTCGTGTTTAAAGCTATCCTTTATAACAATTTTTGAGAATCCTATAGAGTACAATTTGGATGATAAAACAGATAGAAAGCCAACAAAACCAAATTTTAAATAATTTATAATATGATTTATTGTTGCCATCTCTTCAAATACGCTTGTTCGGCAGTACATTTACTGAAATAGGAAGGACACAGAGAAGATTAGCATGGCCCTTGAGTTAGAATGACACGCAAAATCATGAAGTACTTCTCAGACAATAAGTAAACTTTTATCGTCTAATTTACTTGTTTGAATTTGGACTTGTTTACCTTGTGATTCTTTTTTTTTTTAATATCTTCAGTACTTGAAATTAAAATGCAAATAAAATTATAATTTGAATTAAATAAATTTTAAAAATATTTGCAGTTTCTTTATTCAGATATTGGGAGAAAAGCTCTTGCGCTGTCGCATTTCATCAGGCTACTGGCTTCTGATGATGCGCAATAGCGCAAAAACTTGTCTCCCAATATCTGAAAAAAGAAACTCCGCAAATATTTTAAAATGTATTTAATTCAAATCTCTTCAGTCTTTTCTCAGTTTTTGAAAAGGTCCAGGTCTCTAGTAACACCATACTTCCCTATCTTGAGTTCTTTATTTATTCATAACTTCCCATCCAGTCCATCAGTCTAATTATTTCTACCGTTCTTTATTCAGACATTTAACTCTTCAAAACTTTAGTCATCTGTTTATTCTAATATATCTTCCATATCTATTTATTCTTCTGTTATCTGATGACCTTCAAGAATCCTTGAATCACTCCTAAACTTCTATTTATAGAGAGAGTGTATAAACCAGCTTCTTCTTCAGTTTCTCTGTCTTTGAGTAAGTCCAGGTCTCCAGTGACTTCTCTATCTTGAGTTCTTTATTTCTTCATAACTTCCCATCCAGTCCATCAGTCTAATTATTTCTACCGTTCTTTATTCAGACATTTAACTCTTCAAAACTTTAGTCATCTGTTTATTCTAATATATCTTCCATATCTATTTATTCTTCTGTTATCTGATGACCTTCAAGAATCCTTGAATCACTCCTAAACTTCTATTTATAGAGAGAGTGTATAAACCAGCTTCTTCTTCAGTTTCTCTGTCTTTGAGTAAGTCCAGGTCTCCAGTGACTTCTCTATCTTGAGTTCTTTATTTCTTCATAACTTCCCATCCAGTCCATCAGTCCAATTCTTCCTACCGTTCTCTTTCTATTCTTTTTTTAATCCCTCCAGAGCTTTCTTCATAGAATCCATTTCCACTCTCTATATGTCCTATTCAATACTTTTATGTGTCTCAAGGGCCTCATTCAATAAGTTTTTTTTTTTTTTTACCCAGTCCGCATTCAAAATTTACTCTTAATTGCCAAGTTTTTAACTTCTTGTTCTCTTCTAATATTAATGACAAAATGTTCTTCCTGTTTTATTGATTGTTGCTGCCATCTCTCTGAAGAAAATTTGATTATTTTAAATTCTAAAATGTGAATCCTATGTTTAATTTGCACGATTGAGTAAGAAATTGACTATTATTTTTTTTACAATACCCATTTCAGAAAATACTGTATTCTAATTATTCTTATTTCCTATAAATTATTTTTCATATGCAAAAATGTCGATTTTGTTTATATCCATTAATTTTTTTTTTTTTACTTACTATCGCTTGTTATAGTGGCTATTTGTTCTTTTCTCCTAATATGCAGTTAAACCTGTCTATAGCACCCCCTCTAAATAGCGCCTTCCTCTCTATAGTGCCCGATTTTATACATTAAAATGTAAACATTTTACATTGAAAGTGACCTGTCTATAGCACCCTATTTTGGTGAGTCCCAAGAGGGGGCGCTATAGACAGGTTTAACTGTATTTAGATAGAGCCCTGTATTTAGTTCTTTTTTATGATCTCTTAAAATTACTCTGCAATTTTTTTTTTTTTTATCCTTCACTTTGACGAGTTTTTTTTTTTTTTAATTCTCTCCTCGCTCTCTTTGCTTTTTTTTTTTTTTTATTATTATTTTGATATTAACTTGTTTTCTATAATGTGCCTATTTTGCTTGTTGTTATTTTCATTTTTTCTTGAAATTTTTAAAAAATATTTTAAGCCTTTTTTTTCTAAATGCATTCAATGATGAATTTAAAAGAAAAAAAAAGATAGTATAAAATGACACGGTTATTCTATCGGTTTAAAATTTTTTATTGGAAGAAAGAATAATATTAATTGAAAAAAATTCCCCAATTTTCCTCTTTATAAATAACAAAAAATCTGTCTCTTATAAATATTATTATTTTTATTTATTGATTTTTGAAAGCTAGGCAGCTATTGGCTTAATTTTGTTATGGAATAAACTTTTTTTTTTTTGTTAGAGAAAATGGAAAAAAAAAGCTATATATAAATTATTACTTAATTTTTTTCATAGTAAAGAGCCATGAAATTCAAAATTGTTGACAGTTCTTGTTAATCTCCTCTAATAGAATTTTTTTTTCCAAACTTGGAAGGTAAATATGTAAAGTATATACAAAGACACAAATGTTATTGTTTATTGCATATTGGCATATGCATTATAATAATCCTGTTTGCATATTGGTTGAGGATCTAGTGTAATTCAGGAAAAACTTCTAAAAGATCATGCAGAATGATTTGTGTGTAGCTTATATATATAGATATATACACCAATACTTTACAATTTGTACAATCTCCTATGCAAATTTATTCATTTCAAAAGCAATACATTTTGTTAAATATCTTGGTGGGGAAGGGAAATTTTGTCACTTCCGCCCTCCTAATATTTAACGTTTATCTTTCTATTGATAATCCCCATTTTCAGAAAGTGTTCTCTCTTTTTTTTTTTTTTTAAGCTCGTGTTTTTGTTGTTGGATAAAAAGTTGTATTTGCCTATTTAAAAAAGATAAATCACCTCCTCCCAGCAATAAGCTTTTTCAAATAATTTATTAAAAATCTTCAAAGCTTTTAAGTAATTTCATTATTTTTATAAAATTTATGCAATTTTTCCTACGCGATAGAATATAATTTGCATATTTTCTCTAGAATTATTTTAAAATATTAAGCAGGTATTTTTATGCCATTTTTGTTCCATACATTTTTGGCTGTACTGACATTTTCCCAGTTGTTTAGAGAGTAGAGTAAAAAAAAAATTCTATTTTTTAGAATTTATATTTGAGTATATATATATGGAGTACTAATGCCCATATGCAATTTTTTTTTTCCTTCTTTAATCATTAATCTCCAGATTTCTTTCCGATATATTTTCTTTCTTTTAGAAACCAGTTTTATGGTCCTCATATTTATTATGTGTGTTTGTAGTAAATTCATCTATTACCATTCTATTTGCATAGCAATATTGATTTCTTGATAAAGATTCCTTCTATTGCACCTTTTTTTTATATATATATATATATTTTTTGCCTTAATTCAATCCTTCATACTGAAATTGATTTTTAAGCTCTCTCCATATAAAGATTTTTAACCATTTCTCTTCAAAACACACATACACACACCAATCTTTTTAAATTAATGTTATCTAAATGTATATAAAGTTGTTATATATATTTAAAAAAAAAAAACGGGACTATATAATACTAAATTATTCTCTATATAAATAGTTTTTTAGTGTTTGTCGATACTGTTAACTATTTTAAAAAAAAATAAAAAAAGTTTAGCTCACCACCTATTTTAGATGAATGAATGAGGTGCCACTATCTTTTTCCCATTTTTCCTCCTCTGTACATATATACATATATATATATATATGTAGTACTTTTATATATATGATTTTAAAAAGTGTAAACAACTGCCCTACCATATTTTTCCAGTGCTAAATTTTTTCCTCTTTTTTTTATACTCTCAAACCAATCCTTCTCCTAAAAAAAATAATCATAAAATGATGTCTAATGCTCCTGACAAACAAAAAAAAAAAAGGAGGAGAAAAAAAAAATGTTTTTTTTTTTTTTTTTCGTTTGTTGATTGGTTAAAAATTGTTGTTGTTGTAAAAAAAAAACATTTTTCAACCACAATGAGAAAGACGCTCACTTTTTAGAAGTAATTAAAATATAAACCCTCTCTCGTAGATGCTATATATTAAAAAAAAATTATATTTGAGAAAGAATGAAAAAAAAAATGTTCTCCCTGTTGTGCAATAAATGTAATATCATAGATTTGCTAAACCTAACCTCTCCCCCCCATCCACATTCATATACACAATCGCATTGTTGAAATCTTAATAAATTATACCATTTTTTTTGTTGCTGTTTGATTATTTTTATTGGGAATATACACCCGTATAAAGGAATGGCAATACATCCAGATGGAACAAGAACCTATAGAGCATGCAACAACTGTCCTGGTGTGGAACTAACACCTACTCACATATTCTCATGCCCAGCAATGGCTGCAGCCTTGCAGAAAATTGACTTAGACCCAGAGCAGCAGCTTTACACACCCAAGATAGAGAACATTTCGGCTGCTGTGATGGAGATGCATGGAGACATCTGAGACTCTTCTTTTGACACGACAACAACAACAACACCTGTTCTGTGTGCAGTTAAATTTGCAGTCTTCTGATAAGGCACAATTTGGATTATAGATTATAAACACAAGGTAATAAGACCAAATAAATAAATAGTGTGTGAAATCTCGGTAACAACGCTGTTACTGAGACATCACACACTATTTATTTATTTGGATTTGGTCTTTATTACCTTGTATTTATAGTCTTCTTTAATTTAATACACTGATATGGCACAATTTGGATTATAGATTATAAACACAAGGTAATCAGACCAAATCCTTACAAACTATTTATGTGGATTTGGTCTGATTACCTTGTGAATTCAATACACCAAAAAATTGCAATTTTTAGTTGAATATTATAGATGGTTAAAGAGAGTCTTCATGATTGAGAAGAGATAAGAAAGAAGTAGAGATGTTGAACTGTTGTTGTTGTTGTTGCTTATTCCTTAAGTCGTTTAAACGATCTCCATTAGGTTCCATTTTCTCAGCTTTTCTATTATAGTCCTGGGGTTTTCCCAGAGGTTTGTTGCACTGTATAACATTCAATTTGGCTTTGGGAGACTCTATGGAATTATTTGAATGTAGCCCTCTGCCTAAACTACAGATTGCAGCCATGATTATTCTGCGCGGAAGCCATTGCAGCATAGCAAGGAAATTTGACAACCATCATGACTGAGTGAAGTAGAATGTGTGCCTTTGTCATTAAGACTGGGAGCACTACTCAGTAGCAGGCCACTGACTTAGCTCCAATATGTAATGACCACCTCTGACATGACTGGGTGAAGTAGAATGCCTTTGTCATTGGGTACTTTTTTTAAACAAATGGGGCTCTGGAAAATTTTTAAGTGCAAAAGTCAATTCGCTTTCCACATCTTCTTATTCATTCTTATCTCCACTCAATCATATTATGGTGTTTTGCCTGTAGAGCTTGTTGATGGTGTCTTCTTCTTACTTATCTCTGACAACCATCATGATTGGGTGAAGTAGAATGCGTGTGCCTTTGTCATTAAGACTGGGACAACTACTCAGTGGCAAGTCAACTCAGCTCCAAAAAATCTGACATGAGGAACAGACACTCCTAACAATGGAGTACAGACTCATCCTGGATCCCTTACAGGGTACTATCAGCCGGGCCAGCTGAGCCCAAATTTTTAGCGAGCTTTTTACTGCTCCCCAATATCTTTTACATCTGGGCTTGGAACCGGCAAAGGTGGAGTTCTTCAAATAAAGAAACTTCGACCAGTAAATCTTTTTATTGTCTCGACGTTTCGACAAAAATCTTTTGTTCTCGTCAGGAGCGAACAAAAATTAAAACATTAGGCAAAGCGTTAGAAATTATTCTAAGGTTGCAAGGGCGTTCTCACGCGATATTCTAAATTTTGTACAACATCTAAAGCACGAGTCAAAAAACAAATATTTAGCTCACAAAAGACTATGATCTTTGAAATAAATTATATAAATATTTTATTTAAAGAAATATGAATGCCGGCCAGGCAGCCTCTATCCTTACGATAAAGGTGGAGTTGTTAGTTAAAGTAAGTAGCTTGATTGAGGTTTTGATAAACAGCTGAATTTAATCAATAAAAAGACATCTCCTGATTGTGCAACTAAAAGTTGCTGATGATGACTTGATATCAGAATAAATATAAACATTGTTGTTACCATCATCAGACAATAGAATAAATGAGACATTATATCTTGTATTAAATCTTTTTTATTATTTTGTCTGATGATTGATAAGGCACAATTTGGATTATAGATTATAAACATAAGGTAATAAAACCAAATCCAAATAAATAAATAGTGCGTGACATTTCGGTAACAGCATTGTTACCATCTTGTTTACACACTTGATAATAGTAACTATTAAAAACATGCTGTGGTAAAATTTCTCATTCAGTACTTTTGTCTGAAGATGGTAACAACACTGTTACCGAAATGTCACACACTATTTATTTATTTGGATTTGATCTTATTACCTTGTGTTTGTCTGAAGATGGTAACAACACTGTTACCGAAATGTCACACACTATTTATTTATTTGGATTCGGTCTTATTACCTTGTGTTTGTCTGAAGATGGTAACAACACTGTTACCGAAATGTCACACACTATTTATTTATTTGGATTTGGTCTTATTACCTTGTGTTTGTCTGATGATGGTAACAACACTATTATCGAAATGTCGCATGCTATTAATTTTTATTTGGATTTGATCTTATTACCTTGTAGCCAAAACTTTTTTTTTACTATACAATAATAATGATATCAAAAAGCATCCAAGACTAAGTTTCATGCACAATTATATATCTCTTCTTTCAGGCTAACATGTCTTTCAACAGAAGCAACTAGAAGAATAACAAGTCGAACAGCTTTTGACATGTGGTGCCTTTACAGTAAAAGCAGTCGCCTACTTCTACCCATCATGATTATCATGGTATACTGCCGACCACTGGTCGTGGGTTTCCTCCTACAATGCATCCTTTCTACTGACTCCGCCTTTGCCGGTCCCAAGCCCGGATGAAAAAGGAGGAGGGGGAGCAGTAACAAGCTCACTAAAAAACCTGGGCTCAGCTGGCCCGGCTGATAGTACCCTGTAAGGTCTCCTAATCCAGGGATACAGGATGAACAGCATTTGTACTTCATGTTAGGAGAGGCTGTTCCTTATGTCAGAGGCGGCCATTTCTTTTGGAGCTAAGTCGGCCTGCCACTGAGTAGGGCTCCCAGTCTTAATGACAAAGACAAACGCATTCTACTTCACCCAATCATGATGGCTGTCAACTTTACATTTACTTTTCTGCATGTATAGAAGTTATACTACTAGTTACTCCTTGAAGGACCTGTTAGCTCGAAAGCTAGAGATATAAAATTATACAAGAAACTTAGCCCTGGATGCTTTTTGATATACAGTTAAACCTGTCTATAGCGGCCCCTCTTGGGACTCACCAAATTAGGATTCTATAGAGAGGGGGTGCTATAGACAGGTCACTTTTATTGTAAAATGTTTACATTTCAATGTTTAAAATCGGGCGCTATAGAGAGGAAGGCACTATTTAGAGGGGGCGTTATAGACAGGTTTAACTATATATTAATAAATAATAATTTAGGTGATGAACGTTTATAATAATAGTAATAATATATTTACATTAAAAGCAATATTGATTGGAAAAATTATATTTTATAAATATATTCCAGACAAAGCTGTGCCATTTGTCCAGTGGATAAATATATGGAGTTTTTTTTTTTTTGTCACGGATGTAGCTCTGAGGTTCTATAACTTCCACATTGTCAATTTGATAACAAGGTAGTGTGATAATGTGGTTGGATAACAGTGTGTTCCTCTTATCATTGTTCTTTCATCATGGATGTGTAAATAAGACACGGAAAACATTATTTTTAATCTATGCAAATCAAACTAACCTATTTTGATATTATAATGATTATGTTGCTTTTTTTCCTTTTTGTTTATAAACCATTCTTCATACAAGGTAATAAAACCTAATTCAAATAATTTATTAGTGTGTGACGGCAACAGCATTATCACCATCATCAGACAAAAGAATAAATGTTCTTGTATTATAATCTATAATCCTTCTATTCTTCTTTCTTATCACCACTCAATCATATTAGGGTATCAAGTTGTGACCCTTGATGGTGTCTGTTTGACAACCATCATAACTGGGTGAAGTAGAATGCCTTTTTCATTAAGACTGGGAGCACTACTCAGTGGCAAGCCGACTTAGCTCTAAAATAAATGGCCGCCTCTGACATGAGGAACAGACGCCATGTGCAGCTGCTCCTAACATGGAGTACAAACACTGCTCATCCTGTAACCCTGGATTAGGAGTCCTTACAGGGTACTATCGGCTGAGCCCAGGTTTTTTAGTGAGCTTGTTACTGCTTTCCCTCCTCCTTTTTCATCCGGGCTTGGGACCAGCAAAGGCGGAGTTATCTATAATCCATATTGTGCTTTACCATTCTTCTTCAAAAATGTATTAATACTAGCCGAATGACCCGGGCAACACCCGTGTTTTACCCGATTGAATGTTTTTATTCAAATACTATTTGTTACAATTACAAATTGGCGCCTTAAATAAATGCATATATTAGTTAATAACTATAGCCTATGTGATTTATCTGTCTATGTACTGTTGGCTTCCGTAGGTGTCTCTTACTGGGAAAAAGAAAGAGAGGATTCCATTTAGTTATTAACTAATATATGCATTTATTTAAGGAGCGACCCGCTCCAACACAATAGTTACAAAAACCAAAAAGCGAGTGGGGGAGGGGGCAAAGGTGGCGTGATCGTAGCCAACCAATAGGAGAGCGCCATTCCAAAAAAAAAGCCAACGGTGACAGAGATGAAGGATTAAGAACGCATGGCGCTCGTAACTGTATTTAGAATAGAATTCAGAAAAACATATAGCTACATTAACCAATGATTTATTTAACTTCCGATGTTTCAATGACTTGCTGTCACAACTAGGATTCAAAATAACCATTCCCCTGAAGAGAATAACAAGAAGTCATTGAAACATCAGGAGTTGGATAAATCATTGGTTGATGTGGCAGCTGTGTTTTTCTCTGAATCTACTTCCAGCCAACAGATTATCATCGGAACTAATCAAGAAATGGTATAACTCCGCCTTTGCCGGTCCCAAGCCCGGATGAAAAAGGAGGAGGGGGAAGTAGTTACAAACTCACTAAAAAACCTGGGCTCAGCTGGCCCGGCTGATAGTACCCTGTAAGGTCTCCTAATCCAGGGATACAGGATGAGCAGTGTTTGTACTCCATGTTAGGAGCAGCTGCACATGCGTCTGTTCCTCATGTCAGAGGCGGCCATTTCTTTTGGAGCTAAGTCGGCCTGCCACTGAGTGGTGCTCCCAGTCTTAATGACAAAGACATTCTACTTCACCTAGTCATGATGGTTGTCAAACAGACACCATCAAGGGTCACAACTTGAATCATTGAGTGGAGATAAGAAAGAAGAAATGGTATTTGGCTAATTCTGAAATAATTAAAAATCAATTATTAGTTTATATTTATTCTGATAGATTGTGTAAGCCATCAGTAACTTTTATTTGCATGATTAGGAGATGCCTTTTTTTTTTCATTATTTCACTTGAAGACAGTACAATTTCACTTTTGTACTATTTCACATTCTTCTCCTCAGTTTTTTTTTTTTTTGTTGTTGTTCAGGATTATGAATAAAATAGCATTAATGAAATAAGTAGAACCTACATGAAGAGATACTCGCGCTAGAAGACACCTCTCTAAAAAGGACAGTTTTCATTTGCAAAGTTACCATTTTTACAATTTAAGGAAGGCTGGTTAAACCGTTTGGTTTACGACCACTACGACCCGGGTTCGATCCCCGCATTGGACACTTTTTTCTGTTTAAAAAAAAAAATGCTCCAATGGCCCCCCGATTCTTGCAAAAGTCCAACCCCACCAGCGAGTGCAAGTAACCAAACGGGGCTCTGGCACATTTGTAAGTGCAAAGTCGATCTGCTTTCACATGTGTAGACATGTGGTGCGCTTACAGTAAAAAAGCAGTCGCTAACTACCCACCATGATTTTCATGGCCTGTACCACGTGTACTAGGGATAAGCAAAAAAAAAAAAAACAATTTAGTAACTCTCTGGTAAGAGGACACTTCTCCCTAAAGGACAAATTGGCTCTGCAATTAGGTGTCCTTTACAGGGAGGTTCTACTGTAATTGGTGATATTTCATGGTTATGAGACTTGGTAGAAATATGTATTTGCACGCCAACCTATAGAATGCCATAGTGTATGATGAGTAAAAGAATCCTGATATATTTTGCATATCTACCCAGGGTTTCTCCATGCTGGAATGCACTTAGTTAACAGGACTTGTAGGGGAGGGTATGACAATGTAAAATAACCAACTATGAATTTTTAAAATTATTATCCCTAGTAATAAGGCATAATTTGGATAAATTAGAAACACAAAATAATAAGAATAAATTTTAAAAAATAAATAGTGTGGGACATTTCAGTAACAACGCTGTTACGGGAATGTTGCACACTATTCATTTTTTTTTTTTATTTGGTTTTATTAACTTGTGTATTATCTCTAGTTACGTTTGGTACTGGCCTGTTAATCATGATGGATTGTAGTTGGCAACTGATTTTACAGTAAGTACACCACATGTCTACATATGTAAGAAATCAGTTTGAATTTTGCACTTACAAATATTTCAGAGCTATTTGGTTAATTGCACTCACCAGTGGGGTTAGACTTTTGCAAAAATCGGGGACCATTGGAACAATTTTTTCTTTTGAAAAATGTTTTCAACGCGGAATTCAAGTCCAGTCCTACGAAGCCGACCCTCAAACAACGCCCCAAAGTACAAGAACGTACGATGACTCGGCAGAAGCAGGCAGAGTTCGGAGCCAAGTTGGTGGCGGGCAAGGTAGACCAATGTGTCTACTTAGAATTCTGCCTGAACTTAAGCCAGGCCCAGTACTTTCAGGTGCTGGAGGCGAAGCTGGGCAAGGGAACCGTCTATCAACTTTCGAAAATGGAGGGCAATTTCCTGGTCGGCCTCTCCAGCGTTCAGCAAGCCGGCAAGCTCATCAAGTAGAGTCTTGACATCGAGGAAGCCAACTTGCGGGCCTTCCCCCTCAGAAAAAGGGCCGAGTGAATAGTGTTCGGCAATATGCTCTTTCTTCGTGAAGGACTCCGACCTAGTCGCTGCGCTGCGGTCTTAAGGGCATAATCCAGAAGATGATGCTGTTGTGCTTAATGCTAGTCTGGAAGCTTTTATCACTCTGCGAGACGGAGTAAAGTTCTCCCAGATCCCTGCACCGCTGGATGTCGAGTCCAAGGGAGCGTTCACGCACGTCTGTGTGACATATGGTATCAAGTGTTCCCTGTGGAATCTCCCGGTGCTAGCACAAAAACCTGGACAAAGCAACCCTCCACTTCAACTGCCTCTCCTGTTGCAGCTCCACCACCGGTTACTGTTGTCTTCACAGAGCCTCCTTCAAGGGGCACAGCTCTGACATAAGGTGGTCGAAGCGGCTCCTTCTCCACCTAAACGGTAAAATAGCTCTCAAGAACCAAACGCAGGATCGGCGTACACTGGCTCAGTAGCAGATGAATGTTCTCCTGAAGAATGAAAGAGCATCTGCAGCTATCGACAGTGTTCATCAGTTGGAGCTGGAGAGAGAACAACTCCTCCAAGCCTTCAACAACGGCTTGATGGACAAGCTTTTTGGCTATATCTAACATCCAGCAGAGACAAGCCATTGACACCTTTAAGACAGCGATAATGGCTTTGACAGGGGGCACCAGAAATACCCTGTACAAGAAGCTGTCACGCGCCATAAAATCTGCTCGGCAGCTTAACTTCCCGGCTGAACTTCCCAATTGCGACCCTGAACACGCGCGGCATCGCCAATCTTCGTCGGAGAATCCATCTCTCTGCTGTTTATTCAAGGAACATGAGATTGACATCTGTTTCTGCAGGAGACGAACGTCCCGTCCCTGGGCGATGTAGGAGACCTCTGCCAAGGCTACAGCGCCGTCATTGTGCCCGCAACGACCACTGTGGGATCAGGCCTCGCCTGCCTTCTTCGCGGCCGGGGTTGTTCACCGGCAGCAGATCCTATGGCCTGGCAAGATTGCTGTCATCGACCTCACCATCCGGGGAGATTCCATGATGTGCGTCAACGCCCACGTCTCTCATGCTCCTGAAGAGAGATGCCGCCAGCTCCAGATCATCGCAGCTTTGGCGCGTGAAGAAGGTGCGTGGATCCTCGGTGACCTGAACATCTCCTAGGAGTCGGCGAAGGACATGGCATCGGGCTCAGCAAAAGCCCTCGCGGAGCTCCTGGACCAAGCCAACCTCGTCGACGTCGCCACCTTCTTCGATGCTGCACTGGAGCACACCAGGGTTGCTACTATCGGAAGCCGTGTTGACGCGCATCGTCTGGACAGAATCCTACTTCCATCAGGCTCTGCGACCGCGTCACCCAATACCAAACCATCGACTATGCCTACTCGGACCACCGTGCCGTCTTGATCCAAGTTCATCGATCAAATGGAAACGTCCATCAATGAAATGTTGGAAAACCTAGAAAATCTTATTAACCCCGTTGTTATGGGAACAATGAACCGGGATAGAGGCAAAACTAGTCGCGGAGATACGATCACTCACGCCTGCCGTCGCCGAGTCCGGCGGTGGATACATCGAGAGAGCAAGCCAATTCCTGAGGCGGACTGGAGGACGACACTGCCCGCTCCGACTATCCTTCCTTGTCGGACCTCGGGCGTTCTCTCCGAGCCAGACGTCGCTCTCCCTCCACTTACACCGACGACGACGGCAACGCCATCTCCGGGGCCCAGCTTAGGCGTTTCCTTCGACAACGCTTAAGCAGTCATTTCGCCCAGGCTCCAAGCTCGGCAGAAACCATAGCCGACTTCCTAGCTGAAGTGATTCCCCTGGAGTTCAACGAGTGGGACCAGCTATTTCTCGCTGACATCTCCCGCGACCAGATAGCGGCAGCCATCCACCGCCTGCCAAACGGCCGTGCCTCTGGATGGGACGGTTTACTCTGAGAGTTTGTCAAGGAATTTTTCGCCTTAGTTCATTGGCAAGTATTCGAGGCTTCTCGACTCCGTGGGGTATTGTCTCCATCTTCAAGGCGCAGCAAGGTCATCCTGCTGCCGAAGTCGCACGGTGGTCCGAGTCTACAGACATTCCGGCCAATCAGCCTGCCAACTACCGAATACAGGGTCGTGCTCATGGCCCGTCTGCGACCTCATCTGCCAGACCTCGTGCCCGAGTGTCAGACCTACGCCATTCCAGGATGGTCATCCTCCTGGAACATTGCGCGAGTGTCTGACAAAGTCGCCTGGGCAGCAAGACATGAGACGCCGCTGACTGTCATCTCTATGGACCTGAAGTCGGCGTTCGACAGCCTTAGAAGGAGCTATCTGTTCGCCCTGCTGGAGAAGCTGGGCCTACCATCTGCCTTCTCAGGGAAGATTGCTGTTCTCTACGGGGAAGTAGACGCCTCCATCTGGGTCGGAGATGTCTACACCAAGGCCTTCCCGCTTATAAACGGGGTGAGGCAGGGCTGTCGTCTCAGTGCCGCCTTCTTCAGCTTCGGAGTTGGGTCTCGGCTATGTCACCTCAGGAAGAACTTGGGTCGCGGTTGCGTGGTCGCCTATGCGGATGACATCGTACTCTTCATCAGGAATGATGCTCAGTTTGAGCTGGTGCCCCTGATCTTCGAAGAGTTGCGTATAGCCTCCGGGGTGGCTGTCAACTTCGGTATGAGCTGCGGGCTCTGGTGAGGTTCCTGGACGGATTCTTCTCTGGGAATCTCCTGGACGTCCGAGTCGCTGACTGTCTTGAGCTGCACGATCACCGCCGGGTACACCGTTGCCTCCCAGACCTCCCACCTGATGGGGCTGCTGGAGCGAGCCATCACGAGTTGAGCTCCCTTCACTCGCGGCCTGTCACTGGTGGGTCGTGCCCGCGCGGCCAACAGCCTGGTCCTGGGTTCCATCCTGCACCACCTCCACGGCTACGTTCCACCTGCCTGAAACCACCATCGGCGGCTGCAGGCGCGCTTCGTGTGGGGGTACGAGCCAACTTGCGGGGCATCCATGCACACCCAGGCTCCGAGGGTTACGTCGGTCTGCTTGACATCGCAGTCCAGCTTCGGCTCTTCTGCCTGAAGGTGGTCCAGGCCCCACTGCGCGGCGCCGCCAACGGCTACTCTTGGCTGGTCGACAGCCGGACGTAACTCCTGACGTCTGGTTCTCGCCGTGAAGAAAGAAACTTCTGAGCCTCTGGGAGGCCGCTTCAAGCGTCCTTGAGCTGGACCACCGAGTTCTAAATCCCGCCAGCCTGAGGTCCCTACGTCTTCGGAGCGACACTCGGTTCCTGCTTCCGCAGGATCTATTGGCCCCCGAGCGCTGGCGACTGTCGATAACTTCTTCGATGGCGCCCCTGCCCTAACCCGCTCAATGCGGGCCGCGCTCCTGGAAGCACAGCACCTGGGGGTCTTCTGCCAGCGTCTCCGGCAAGAAAACTCCAGCCCCAGCTATTATGTGGAACAGGAGGCGGAGACCATCGTCCTGCGGGGATCGGCGACGCCCTTTACCCTCATCAACAGCCAGAGGGCGCGCCGGGTACTAAACTTGGGACAGCTGCAGGCGCATCCTTTTAGAGAGCTTGTGGCGCGCTTGGACTCCCACCATGGACATGCCTTGTTCCATCTCCTAAGCTGACCTACGTCACAATTACTTCTTAGGACACGACGCAGAAGTCGACCTACGACTGGCCCTCCACGCCCTACCCCAACCTGAACTTCCTGTCTCGAGGCGTGCCACGAGGCGACGGGTCGCTGACCCACAGATATTGGAGTTACCCAGCCGTGCAACTACTGCTCCGGGAGGTGTTCACTTCCTGTGACATACCCCTGGATCTGCAGGCCTGGCTTTTCGGCGTCAGCCTCCATCCCGAGGCAATGAGAAGTGTGGCGAAGGCTACCATCTACAAGTACCATCTTGGTATTGAGGTAGACAATTCAGTCATCACATCGACCTGCCCACTCTGCGGGAAAGAACTCTGGCGGTCCAACGGTGGGCACTACCAATGAAGAACTTGTATATATTTTATACATATATGTATATTCTCAATTATTTCATATATTTATTTTTAGTTAAACCTATATAACCTGATATGGACTTGTAATAAAGAAGTTTCAAGCTCTCTCTCAGAGGCAAAGCATGTGATCTACATTTTCTTAGTAGATAGCGAAATACGTGGTGTCGCTGGAGACTCACTGGCGATCTTCCATCAAACTCTGCAGCGGTGGCAGAGGCCCTATGTACATATTCATTGTACATAGTTGCATATAATCTGTACTTTTTTATATAGTGATCAATCATCATTGTAAATTATTTATTTTTATTACCCAAATAGACACCAATCTTATACAGATTCTCCTCTCTCATTGCCGACTTTAGGGATAAATATGCTTATTCCTAGGATGGTGGTTGCTTGTGTTGGGACACCTCGTGACCATAATATGCCGAAATAACCCAGAACCCCACCTAACCTAACCATATCCCACCTTTGTCCATCTAAGCCACAAACCTCTGGTGATTGCGAGGTGTCGAGATGGAGCCTGAAGCCACCTTTAGCCTTGGCAGCACCGAGCCAGAGACTGAGATCCCCTTCCTGTGGTCAAGCCACCTGACCTGTGGTGGATGACCTGGCTCTACCAGGCTAGTCTGAGATGGACTCAGACACTCCTTCCTGGTGGTCAAGCCACATGTCCGATGGTGGCCGACTTGACCACAAGCCAGAGTCCAAGATGGACTCAGACGCCCCTTCCCTGTAGTCAAGCCACCGACCTATGGTGCTTGACCTGACTCCACCAGTATCAAGCCAGACTCCAGCATGCCTATGGGCAAGCCACAAGCCCATGGTGGGTGTTATAATCACCATCTTCATGCAGAACACCAGCTCCACCACGAGCCCTGAACCTTTCCCAAGATGCCCAGAATCAACAATATTAATTATATTTTTAAAATTATTTTTTTTAATTCAATATTTTCGTATTTTTTATTTTTATTTTTTTTTGGGAATTTTTCTTTAATAATTTTTATATTTAATTTATTTTTATTTTTTTAAAGATACCTTTTTATTTTTATTTTCACAGAAAGAAGGGTCATGATAGCCTGGGGGGGGGGGGGGTGAGTCCAGCAACACTGGGGCAAGGAAGCGGGATATTTACATTTTTTTTTTTTTAGCAAGAGTTAGATTTTCTTCCTGAGAAGCTGAGGGCTCGAGCCGCTGGCTAGGCCTTAGCCGCCCTTTTTTTTTTCGAATCCTGGACTTTGGTGGCTGGATGTCGAGGTAGTTGGGGATAGTATGGAATTTTGACATAATAAGTCTTTTGTATAAATTTTATATATACTTTTAAACTCCTCCCTTTTAGCCTTATATATATAGTTTTTTAATCCTTTTTTATATACATCTTATATATATGCGTGATCCTATTTAAGTATTATTTCTTTATTTTAACTAATATTTGTTGTACATTGAAAGATTATTTTATTTAGTTTTAATAAAAATTTGTTTAGCCAAAAATGATTGGTTAATTTCCCCATCACAAAATTTATTGCTAGCCGGCACAGCTTTAGGTCTCTACATGTGCCATAGATAAATAAATTTGTGGTCTGCTTTTCTGCAGCCACTGGCGCCCAAATATTTGGACATGTAGAGATCTGGAAATAGTTATTTTAAAAACAACAGCAACTAAAAACAAAATCTCACGATTTTAACAATGGCGCCCAAGACCAACTTAGGGGATAAGACAGCAATTTATTTCAGGCAAGAACAAACTATGAATGGTAAACAAAAGATAAGCCAAGAGGGAAATTTACAGAGTAGCAAGATATAAACATAAAAATGACCACTCTGTTATTAAAAATAATAAAATTAATAAATACTTTGTTAAAATATTGTTACAACTAGCTCTCCATCCCTCATTTTTTTAGTATAAGGCTTTTAAATAACAGAGCAGGTTCATGGTGAATAGTTTAGCGCGATGAAGTGGTTAATAGTGGAGTTAATAACAGAATATACTTGCCTCTCCAAAGTCCACCTCCAGAAGGTTCTTCCTCGTGAATGATCATCAATGATGACTAAGTCCACGGTCTTATGCATACCTCTGGTGAATCCTGTATAGGGTCAGTGACCCTAAATAAAGGCTTTTTGTCGTTGTTGTTGACTAAGTCCACGGCGGTTCAGCTTCCTTGAAACCAGTCTCTCCAGTTAATCCCTTTCAGTCACACTCACTCAGGTATCCACTTTCACAGAGTAGTTGTCAACCAGGTCTGGTTAGCCTTGAGGCACCTCTTGCATTCAGGCCAACAGCTACTATCCACTGGGATTTTTGTACTGTATACTCCAGTAACTTCTTGCTGTTACAGACAGTGTCGCTGTCGAATTCCTTCACAAGACTGCTTGTTTTCTTGTTTGCTCTGATAGCTTATCTCACCCATTATTTTCACATCCTTGTCTTTGACTCTTGGGGTAAAAGAGACAAACATCACAATATGCTACTTGATTAGATGATTTCCCTTTTATTATTCCTAAAATTCAAGTAACATCACCAAAATATAAGGTTTTTTTATGTGAAGGAATGTGTGTAGCTTGAAAATAGTAGAAAACACCATTGAATGGGTCTGGGATTTTCTAATATTTAAAGATCATATAAATAATTTTAGGTAAAGGACTCAATGAGAAGAAGCGCTACAAGAATAGGGCAAAGTTGCAAATCTAAGTAAATAATTTTAAATTATAATTTTCAAAATGTGGAAGAGAAGAGGTTGGGAGAGGAAGCATTGGATGGATAGGGCAAAATCTCTCCTTTGGCGCAACCCTTGGGAGACTAGAACTTTAGGCATCGCTAATTTACAAGACATGGAATCAAAGGCTAAAAGGAATTTACATAAATTTCATAATCAAAGATTAATGTTACTATCTATTTTTATTTGAAATTGGAGGTTGAATTTCTCAAAATATTGAGTGATTACATTATTTAAAATTTTACTTTTTTTTAATCTTTTATTTAACATAGGCAGGTTATACCAGTTTGAATTTTGATATGGCAAAAAAAAAACGATAAAACTTTCATTCATTTGATTTACACTCAGGTTTCTAGTTTTCAGGCTCTTTCAATCATAAATAATTATTTTTCATTTTCATGCTCTCACAAATTTAGCTTTCAGGCAATTTTATAAGTTTTTATTCCTTTTTATTGTGGACTAATATATAAAAATGAATTTTCAATCAATTAATAATATTACAACATTTCTCTTCGCAAAATGTATTTTTTTACATAAACACTCCCCCCCCCCTTCTATTTCGTAATTTTATTTTTAAAAAATCTAAATTTTAGCATCAACACAAGGTGTAAGAGAACACACACCGTTGGTATTTTATTATTTTAATGAACAAAAAAAAAAACTTGCGCATTTACCTACTTTTAGGTGATGTAATGGACGATACTTATTTCATGTTTAGAATACTGTATACCACTTGAGAATAAATATTTCAAAAATATATTCCTTTAATAAAATTATTTATAAATCATATTGTTTATAATGTCCTACTTTCACAAAATTAGAATGCTTGTAATTTTTTTTTTTTTTTAGTTATCAATGAAAATTAAATACGTAATTTCATTCATCATCATTTTCAAATGTGTCAGTAAACCATTTGTTTTTATCATGAAATAACTTTTATTAAAGTCCCAAAAATGATTTTAAGTAAAAGTTCTTTGATATTTTTATGCATCTTTGCTAATTTGTTTTTCGCCACAGCATTACCTGATCAAGGACATTGGTCGTTTTCATATTCAGGTTCAAACCAATATTTAGAAGGCATACCGAAAAGTTTGTACAAGGATTCCACAATTAAAGTTAAGGTTAATTGTAAGCCTCAAAAATACAATCCATCAAACGAAGCAGTAAATATTACAATCGGATTTCTTTTACGATACACCGCATGTTACAATGAATATTTTGAAGATGAAGTTTTACAACAAGAAAATTTGAAATATTATTATAAGTGTACCAAATGGGAAACAACAATTTCAAAAGAAGCACAAATAAAATATTGGAGTGAAAAGAAAACATATAAATGTGAGGAAACAATTCATCTTGAATTTCCAGATTTCAAAATGATTTATCCTAAACCTTATGATGCACCAGGATCATTTGAATGTCATTATATTTCAGATGGAAATGAGCAAGCAAAACCACCATCAAGTAATCCAATAGAAAGAAAACCAAGAGATACAGTTACCAAGGAGGATAAAAAGTCGACTGCTTCAACAACCAAATCACAGGTAACTACACCAACCACAATTTCCAAACAACAACATTCATTGATTGTTGATGAGGATGGAGCATATTTGTTTATTTTTGAGTTGATTGGAAGTGAGAATATCAATGCTACTGTTGATGTTCAAATGAAGACACCGTTTGGATTTCTATCTGCAGTTGATTGGCCTCTATTACCATTCTATGGTGTAATGTGTGGTATTTATGTTGTCTATGCTATTGCTTGGTTATTAATAACAGGATTTCAATGGCGTGATTTGCTACGTATTCAATTCTGGATTGGTGGTGTGATATTCCTGGGATTGGTTGAAAAAGCGATATTTTATGGTGAATATCAATCAATTAATTCGACAGGGATATCTGTAAAAGGTGCTGTATTCTTTGCTGAGTTGGTTAGCTGCCTTAAAAGAACATTAGCTAGAATGTTGGTGATCATTGTCAGTTTAGGTTTTGGTATTGTAAAACCACGATTGGGTCCGATGTTACACCGTGTATTAGGAGTTGGTGCTCTCTATTTCATTTTGGGAGCAATTGAATGCAGTTTGCGAGTACTAAAACCAAAACACGATGCTAATCATCAAGCATTAATGGCTGGTATTCCGTTAGCTGTATTGGATAGCGCAATCTGTTGGTGGATCTTTAGCAGTCTTGTACAGACCATGCGTACTCTGCGTCTTAGACGTAACTTAGTAAAGCTTTCTCTATACCAGCATTTTACTAATACACTTATCTTCTCTGTACTGGCTTCAATCGGATTCATGGTATGGTCAATCCATCAACACAAATTGGCTTTGTGTCTCACCAAATGGAAGGAACTATGGCTAGATGAAGCCTACTGGCATCTCCTCTTCTCAACTTTACTTCTCATCATTATGATCCTATGGAGACCAACCAAGAACAACCGACGGTATGCCTTTAGCCCTCTACTGGATTCAATGGATGAAAACTCCGAATCCGATTCGGAACACTTCACCAATGATGCCTTTAATACCAAGAATAGAGCCCCTAAACCTCCAATGACAAATTCACCTAAAGAAAAAACAATCGAAGATGACTTGAAATGGGTTGAAGAAAATATTCCGGCTTCCATAACAGAGAAAGCACTTCCAAGCCTTCTTGATTCAGATGAAGAAATCATGACCACAAAGTTTGAAAGGAATAAGATGGAGTAAAAAAAAAAAAATTTTTTTTCTCCCCGTTTTTTTTTTTTTTTTTTTGAAGAAAAAACAACTCTTCTCTTCTAGTCCTCCTAAAAAAAAAACATTTAATTTTAATTTTTAAATCCTCAATCCAAAGTCTTCTTTTTTTTTTAACAGATTTCTTCCTATATATATATATGTATTACTTTTCAAATTTTTATTTTTTTTTACTCTTTTTCCCTCTATTTCTCTAACATGTCAAAAAAACCACAGATTTTCTCAAATCTAACTTGCACACTATACTATCTATCCCTATTTACATATTTAAATATATATATATATGATGCCTTTTTTTTTGTATATATGATTATTATTTAATAAAAAAGAGCTAAAATTATTTATTTAATTATATAGTCATTGTTACACTGTTTTTTTAATATATATATATTACTCTCTTATTAAAAAATAATCGTTTGCATTATAGCTTTTCACTCTTTTTTTAAATGCAATGTTTTTTTTTAGTTATCTTTTGGTTTGTTTTAATATAAGTAAAGTTTGGGTTTTTTCAATGAGGGGGGAGTATACTTTTTCCTTTTTTTTTTTAAATATATTTATATATGGGTGTGTATTTTTTTTTTTTTTTTAAATGCCAATCATGTTGGAAGCCTTTTTTTTTTTATTTTTGGCCTTCCAATCTATAATAGATATAAAGAGAAATATAAACTTTTTTCTCTTAATAATTTGTAAATATGCAATTTAGAGTGTTGTCTTTTATAAATATATTACCAGAGAGAGAGAAAAAAAGTTCATATCATGTAAATGTTTATTAAAAACAAACTTGACTCTTTTTTTTTTTTCTTTTATTCTGGTAAAAATGATATTTAGTGATTTTTTGCCTTTTTTTCATTGATATTTTTTATTTCTTTCTTCTTTTTTTCCCCCCCCTTTGCTTTATTATAATATAATCCTGTATATAATAATTACACAGTAAATAATAATAATAATAAAAGATAATGTTGAAATAATTGATGTTTTTTTTTTTTTTCCTTTAATGATAATAAAAGAAAATAAGACCTAATCCAAATAATTTATTAGTGTGTGACGGCAACAACATTGTCACCATCATCAGACAAAAGAATAAATGAGAAAAAATATTACAGCAATAGTACTTGTTGCCGTCACACACAAATAAATTATTTGGATTAGGTCTTATTTTCTTTTATTATAATCTATAATCCAAATTGTGCTTTATCATTCCTTTAATGATGTAAAATATATACACCTATCCCCCGATTTACACGGTACTTGTTTTACATGTTTTCGCTTTTACACGGTTTTCCAAATAAGTTTTTTTTTTTATCACACTATACTAAATGCTACTGGGATTGAACACATGCGCTGTGTACACATCTCACGAGGAATCCCGAGCTTATGTGCTGACTACATATTTTAACCTGTCAATGCATTTTATTTCTGTGTACACCTATCCCCCGATTTACACGTTTTTCTCAGGAACCTATCTACCGTGTAAATCGGGGGATAGGTGTATATATATATTTTTTAGTTTTCAGGGCTAATTCTGATATTGAGTTTATAGGCAGTAATCTATAATATTCTAAAGAATTATCTTGGCCTGTGTGTGCTGTATTGACTCATCCATTGATGAGCTCAACTCTTCACTGGCAGACACCATCAACAAGCTCTTCCAGCTTGATACCCTAATATGATTGAGTGGAGATAAGAAAGAAGACACATCCCCAGCACAGACACCATCAACAAGCTCTACAAGCTTGATACCCTAATATGATTGAGTGGAGATAAGAAAGAAGAAGACACATCCCCAGCACAGACACCATCAACAAGCTCTACAAGCTTGATACCTTAATATGATTGAGTGGAGATAAGAAATAAGAAGACACATCCCCAGCACAGACACCATCAACAAGCTCTACAAGCTTGATACCTTAATATGATTGAGTGGAGATAAGAAAGAAGAAGAAGATCTTGGCTTCTAGGTATCTTCTGATTTCAGAACACATATGTAAATAATATTAGGTGAGTGAATAATGCGTCTGCTTTTATCATCTTATTTCTTATCTCAATTATATTAGGATATTAAGCCTGTAGAGCTTGTTGAAGGTGTCTGCTGAGGATGGATATAGCTCATCAAAGAAGATTTGACTTCTATCTTTTTTTTTTTATATTATTATCCCTAGTACATGTGGTGCAGCCCATGATAATCATGGTGGGTAGAAGTTAGTGACTGCTTTTACTGTAAGTACACCACATGTATACAAATGTGTAAAGCAGTAATTCCATAATGATTAGATGAAGTAGAATGTGTCTGTCATTAAGACTGGGAGCACTACTCAGTAGCAGGCCACTGACTTAGCTCCAGTATGAAATGGCTGCCTCTGACATGAGGAACAGACACCATGTACAGCCACTCCTAACATGGAGTACATCCTGGAGCCCTAACAAGGTACTATTAAGCCTTCTTTGCTGCTCATCCTCAGCAGACACCATCAAAATCCTTAAGATCCACAGACTTGATACCCTGATTTGGATTATAGATTATAAACCAAAGGTAATAAGGCCAAATCCAAATAAATAAATAGTATTCAGTCTTCTTCTTTCTTATCTCCATTCGATCATTCATGACTGGGTTAAATAGAATGCGTCTGCCTTTGTCATTAAGACTGGGAGCACTACTTAGTGGCAGGCCACTGACTTAGCTCCAAAAGAAATGGCTGCCTGTGACATGAGGAACAGACGCCATGTGCAGCCGCTCCTAACATGGAGTACAAACGCTGCTCATCCTGTATCCCTGGAGCCCTTACGGGGTACTATCAGCCGGGCCAGCTGAGCCCAGGTTTTTTTAGTGAGCTTGTTACTGCTCCCCCTCCTCCTTTTTCATCCGGGCTTGGGACCGGCAAAGGCGGAGATACATTCAGTGAATGCATTCAATACTTTTGTCTGAAGATGGTAACAACTCTGTTACCAAAATGTTGCACACTATTTATTTATTTGGATTTGGCCTTATTACCTTGTGTTTATAATCTATAATCCAAATTGTGCCTTATCAATTTCTACTGCTTTTTTTTTTTTTTTACTGCAATGAAAAATTAATGGGAGGGCCCCTGGCTCATCAATGGTGAACCCTCCCAGATTAAACTGATGAAACGGCTAGGAGGGCTAACCACTGATGAGCCAGGTCCTTCCATTAATTTTTCATTGCAGTAAAAAAAAGGCAGTAGAAATTATTATTAAATTTTTTTAAAAATCATAAGTGTCTATAAAGATTTTTTTTTTCTAAAGGAATATATAATAATGAAGCTATTATCAAATCAACAACAACAAAAACCTTTATTAAGACACTATTGTCTTACAAGGCGATTCCCCTAAAAGGTTATATATGTACATGAGTGAGGAGGAAAAGCGATTTATAGGGGAGGGGGAGCAATCAGCCGTTGTCTGTGGAGTTGAGCACTTCTTTCCTCATTTTATCAATCATCTTGAAAAATTTAAAATATTTATAAACAAATGTTTTATCCAGCAGAGAGCAGTGAAGATTTTATATACATGTTGTTCATTAAAGTGAGTTAGCCCCGAAATTTCGCGAATTTCCAGTCTCTTTTCATGTAGGAATGGGCAATGGAATAGATAGTGGACCAAATTGTCTTGGATGCCAACATTGCAGAAGTAGCAATTTAAAGGGTCGCTGTTCCAAAATCCTGTGATATCCCCGCGGAAAAGTAGCCATAGAATCCTTTGACGGGCTATAAATCGTTTAATTTTCAAAGGGATGTTTGATAGCTATTATTAAATCAAATCTAACACTTAATTCTATTCTAGAACCAATAGATGGTGTCTATTGTCAATTATATACTGATAATTTGTATGGCATTCTGGTCAAATTCTTTTATTTTTCTTTCATAGAAACTTTTGAATTGCAGTACAATATCTATGAGAGGATACTTTCACTAGTGGATACCTCTTTACAAAGGACAGTTTTTAACACCACAATTAAAATATTTATAGTATTTAACAGAGTTACACCCCTCTGTAGGTGACCTCAGGGAAATGTTGGTTAAAACCAGAGCTCTAATGTAACTGGCATATAACCTATATGGAGTCGTGCACGTGATCCTAGTACACGTGATACAGGCCATGATAATCATGGTGGTTAGAAGTTGATGACTGCTTTTTACTGTAAGTGCACCACATGTCTACACATGGTACAGGCCATGATAATCATGGTGGGTAGTTAGTAACTGCTTTTACTGTGAGTACACCACATATCTACACATGTAAAAATCAGATTGACTTTTGCATTTACAAATGTGTCAAAGTGCCGTTTGGTTAATTGTACTCGCTGGTGAGGTTGGATTTTGTCAAGAATCGAGGGGCCCATTGGAGCATTTTTACATTCAGAAAATAAGTGTTTAATGCAGGATTTGATTATGAGTTGTTGCTGTAAAAAATCACACACACACAAAAACCTGTATTAAGACACACAGGTCTTACAGAGGATTCTCCTTGGGGTTACAAGACGGAGAAACCTATGAAAGTGGGAAATATACAAAGGGGTAAAAATGGAGAAAGATTATATATACATGATAAATATATACAGATTATTATTTGAATGATCCTATGGAAAATAAGAATATGGATTTGGAAAAAAAAAAAATTTGGAAATATGGATGGAAGAGTGGAGAGCGAAAATAGGAAAGAAAACAGGTATTTACATATGGAACATACATATAATGGAACATGTCAATTTAAGCTCTTCTGTTCACACATCACAGGTGGACCATGGCTTTTTTCAATGCTGTAAAAAATCAAAAGTTTCTATCACTCATCCATCAACCTTCCTCCCAGTAATTCCAATATAATGATGTAAGTACACTCTCTCCAGATTTTATCTTTCAACTGATAAAACACCGATACAACAGAAGCAGTATGAGGGGTAATATGACCAAATCCAAATACATACGATAAGAACCTATTATCTAATGATTTCTATTATTATTCAGTATTAATGTCAATTGGTCTTCTTCTTTCTTATCTCCACTCAATCATATTAGGGTATCAAGCTTGTAAAGTTGACAAACATCATGACTGGGCAAAGTAGAATGCGTCTGCCTTTGTCATTAAGACTGGGAGACTACTCAGTGGCAGGCCGACTTAGCTCCAAAAGAAATGGCCACCTCTGACATGAGGAACAGATGCCATGTGCAGCCGCTCCTAACATGGAGTACAAACGCTGCTCATCCTGTATCCCTGGATTAGGAGCCCTTACAGGGTACTATCAGCCGGGCCAGCTGAGCCCAGGTTTTTTAGTGAGCTTGTTACTGCTCCCCCTCCTCCTTTTTCATCCGGGCTTGGGACCGGCAAAGGCGGAGTTCAATTGGTCAATTAAGGGAATTAAAACAAAGTGACCACTATTAAGAGGCAGCCTCTTCTTGTGTGTATGGCCGTCCTTTAATTATACAGTCTAAAAATTTTTTGAAAAGTAAAAAAAAAAAATAGCCAAACCGTGGCTATAGTGAACCAAAAGCTCTGTCCCATTAGGGTTCACTATATATACTGTAAATAGTGTGGGATAAAAGAAATTATTATTTATTCTTTTGTCTGATGATGGTGACAATGTTGTTGCCGAAACGTCACACACTAATAAATTATTTGGATTAGTTCTTATTTTCTTTTATTATAATCTATAATCCAAATTGTGCTTTATCAATAGTGTGTGATGTTTCAGTAAAAATGTTATTACTTGTTATTCCATTCTTTTGTCTATTCATGGTAACAATGCTGTTACAAAAACATCACACTATTTATATAGTTTTGAAAATAGAGCAATCCATACTTAAATCATTAAAAAGGAATATATTGGATTGAATAATTTCTTGCTAGGTATTCGATCTAATATATGCCTTTTTATTATCTAATTTATATAGTTGTATTTGGTCTTATTATCTTGAGAAAAATTACCACAGCATATTCCTAAATAGTATTACACCAATACCTCGCTTTGCGTCGTTTCGTTTTGCATTTTTTTCGAAGTTGCGTCGGTGCTTAATTTTTACTGGTTTTCACTGTGCATTGTTAGATTTTCGAAGTTGCATTGTTTTGGATTCGAGTCTTTAACTTTTTAAAATCTTTTTTTCCTAAAATATGGCAACACCTTTGTTTTTGATTGCGCCTTGCCATTTTCACTTTGCATCGTTTCAATTTGCATTGTCTTTTTTTGGAACGTAACCCTGACGCAAAGCGAGGTATGAGTGTATTAAATTATTATTCACTATTTAAGAACATGCTGTGATTTTTTTTCTGGTTTAATAAACACAAGGTAATAAGACCAAATCCAAATAAATGAATAGTGTGTGACGTTTCATTTGGATTATGTCTTATTACCTTGTGTTTATAATCTATAATCCAAATTGTGCCTTAACAATCTGGTTTAATATTTTGTCTGAGGATGGTAACAACACTGTTACCAAAATGTAACACACTTTTTACTTGGTTTTGGTTAGAAACAGTATTTTTGTATCATAGTACTATGGCTGGAATTGTTATCCCATGTTCCGTTTCCTTCTCAAATTTCTTCTAAGGATCATTCTACGGTATTCAGTTTCACTGATTAGAAATTTAAGGTATTTGTTGATTGATAAGGTACAATTTGGATTATAGATTATAAACACAAGGTAATAAGACCTAATCCAAATAATCATTCAGTACTTTTATCTGAAGATGGTAACAATTCTGTTACCGAAATGTAACACACTATTTATTTATTTGGACTTTTTTTTTTGCTTATCCCTAGTACATGTGATACAGGCCATGATAATCATGGTGGGTAGTTAGCGACTGCTTTTACTGTAAGTACACCACATGTCTACACATGTGAAAAACAGTTCGATTTTGCACTTACAAATGTGCCAGAGCCCCGTTTGGTTACTTGCACTCGCTGATGGGGTTGGACTTTTGCAAGATTCGGGGGGGCCATTGGAGCATTTTTTTTTTTTTTATTATTATTTTAAAAACAGAAAAAAGTGTCCAATGCGGGGATCGAACCCGGGTCGTAGTGGTCGAAAACCAAACAGTTTAACTAGCCTTCCACCGACTCCCCGGACTTAGTCTTATTACCTTGTGTATTTGTTGATTGTGTAATAACGATTAGGTACAATTTGGATTATAGATTATAAACATAGTCACGACCGTCTTTCCTCAATTCCTCATCGCTGTCACGGATGCGCGCGCATCATCATTATGATCATTATCATTATCTAATGATAATAATTATTATTATATTATTATTATTATTTTATTATCAACATATATAGTCACGACCGTCTTTCCTCAATTCCTCATCGCTGTCACGGATGCGCGCGCATCATCATTATGATCATTATCTTCTATAGAAGCTTCTATCTTTATAATTATGTATATTTACAAAAAGTCAATTCGCTCGCGCCTCTAGCGGTGAAAATGAGGGGTAATACCAGCTGACCTAATGTACATGTAAAGTTTGGAGCGGGACGTTTCACAAGAGTGACATCCACGGCTCCAATTTATAATTGTAACAAATAGTATTTGAATAAAAACATTCAATCGGGTAAAACACGGGCGTTGCCCGGGTCATTCGGCTAGTAGATTAGAAACACAAGGTAACAAGAACAAATCCAATTAAATAACATTTTATGAATTAGCTCACCATCTGTTATGAGAACTTTAACCTATTTTTTAATGCGTAAGATTCTTTTTGATATAAAATAATTTTCTACTGCTCTTACTGCAATGTTAAATTAATGAGGGGCCTGACTCATCAGTGGTGAACCCTCACAGCAGTTTTGGCAGTTTAATCTACCAGAAATTGAATGTAGTTGTAGCTATTACCCAATAGACTTAACATCTCTGGTGAAGTATTCCAGCGTTAATACCAGGGTCTCCAAATTTGATTTGCCTATGTGTGGAAAAAATACTAGCACTACATGTGGATTTACATTTTTTCCCCTGTGAATATACACTCATGGACTGAATTTAACCCGGCAGCGGTCGCGCCCTCTTTTATACCTTGAAAGGTCGCGGTGGGTAAAATTTACCCACTTTTAAAAATCTAAATAAATCAAATATTCTTTAGAATATTTTTATTGTTTTCTATGTTAGAATAATGATTTGTCTATTAAATAACTTTACATAAAATCCTGAGATATAAAAATCATATTTTATTTATTTTATTAATAACAAATCAAAATATCAAATATTTATGATATATTTGACTATTTTATGAAAATAAAAATATATATTGAAGATAGGTGATAAAATATAAATATGTATGAAAGTTATCACTTCCTTTCATAGAAATTAGGACTTGTTTTGTCCTTTATGACATTCTTGACAAATTATTACAGAGTGTTCCTTACACAAAAAAGCAAAACAGTACTGGCAATGTTGAATAGTTTTTCTGTCCTTTTTTTCTTTCTGGCATTTCTTGCATCGATGTCTTTCTCCTATTTTTGGCTTTTTAGATGGACCAGGCTCTAACAAATTAAAAATATCGGATGCCTTTTCCTTTATTTCACATGGCATTCTTCCGCTTACTGTGCGAACTTTGACCATCTCTTCAATAAGATCTAAGGATAAGGTTTTCAAAAAATGACGTCTTGATTTAACCTTTGATGCGTTGCCATTTGCAAAATGAATTATCTGGGAATTTATTGCCCCAATATTTAAAAGTGAATAAAAAATAACCATGGGCCATCTTCTTGAATTTCTAGCACAGTTATATGTAGCTGTCATTTCGTCCATCATATCTACACCACCCTTTGTCATATTATAAAACATTATCATCTCTGGCTTTTTCAATTCTCCCGTTGAATCATCTATATTTGCATCGTGGTGCAGAGTTGAAAGCATAAGTACAACTTTATTCGCTTTAGGCTTGTATGAAAGAAGTGTCATTTCACTTTGAAAGCCAAAAACACTAGTGTGTACATTTCTACCTCTGCTGATGACAAACTCTGAGGGGATTTCCTTTTTATTTCTTTTTAAGGTACCAACAATTGTTAGTCTAAATTGTTGTAAAAGTTTTAGAGCTAAAGAATAACTGGTGAACCAGTTATCCATTGTTACATTGCGGCCAGTTCCCTTGATTGGCTCACACAATCGTTCCACAACGTCACTTGGACTGTTGCTGACATTGTAAGGACCTTCAGGGTTTTTTCCTGAATAAATCTCCAAGTTACAAGTATAAAACATTTTTGAATCCACGAGAGCAAATAATTTTATTCCATATTTATTGTGTTTACTCGGAATATACTGCCTGAAATTGCATTTCCCTCTGAAAGCGTCAAGCTTTTCATCCACCGTTATATATTCCGAAGGAGAATAATGCTTTTGGCAATTTTTTACAAAAGTATCAAGAATCAATCTCACAGCTGCTAATTTATCTTGACGAAGTCTTTCATTTCTTGTAGCTTTGTCATCAAAACGAATTACTCTGAGAAGAAATCGGAATCTGTTTTCAGACATAGCTATTCTACACAATTCAAATCCAGTACTATTTCTTGCCCATGCATCATCTGTATTCATTTTATTCGCTTTCATGACCCCAAGAAAGTAAATAATTCCCAATAAAGCTTTAATTTCATGTAGGTTTGTCAAATTAGCATCTCTTTCTCTGCTATAGTTCTGCTGAATATTCCTAATGTAAATGTTAGTATTTGTAACTATGCATTCAAGTATATTGTCATCTATAAAGAGATTCCAACAATCTAATATCGATTTAGCATTTTTTGCTTCACCCTTTACCCCTGGTAGATGGGTGATAATATTTTCACTGCGAGTTCGAACATTTTTTGGGGGAAGAGCTTTCTTCCATTTAGTCTTTTGGTCCTTTCCTATATAGTAATTGAAGCTTGGCTCCTCATTGTTTTCTTCTTCTGATAATGTATACTGTTCAGTGTCTGTACTCCAATTCCTCTCTTCTATATGATCATCAGTTTCTGATTCCTCATCATAGGGATTTGGAATATTATTATCATCACGGAGAAAATCAGCATTTGAAAGCATTTTATGTAAAATAATGTAAAAAGAGGAAATAAAATATTAATCCTACCTTATTGTTGGAAGAATAGATTGTGTGGAATAATGGATCTCCGGACGCCGTCCAGACAGCTTGGGTGACAGTAAACAATGCCGGCGGCGCCAGCCGCCAACATAAACATTAGAACACGGCTTGGTTTTGCTACCCACCAGTCGCGTGTTTTCCTCTGTCCTCTTAATATGTATTAAATAAAGTTAGTTAGAAGGAGATTTTTACCCCCTCCTTTCTGCTATTTAGTGATCTTATTTAAATCCTTGCAACAGCCCACAAAGAATCATCACAGCGAATTCTTCTACCGAATTTCGCTCAGTGTTTTGTGAACCGACTACCCTACAATTCTACACAGATTGTATTATTGCACTTGGGGCAGCAAAACCAAACAACAAGAAGCCAGAAAGTAACTCGAAACTTAATTACGCAAACCAAAACCAAAAGCGTTAAAAGGTCGCGCTGGGTAAAAATTACCCAATGACTAGAACTCAAAAGGTCGCACTGGGTAAAATTGACCCAAACATGCTAATAAAATGAATATATGTCATAAAATTAAAATTATAGGTTTATTATAATAATCTTTAGATAGATTTAGAAAGGTACTGAGAATATATTTTAAATATATATATTTTTTAATATAGAAATATTTTCGAAAAGTTCCTTCTGGGTAATTTTTACCCATTGCGACCGCTGCCGGGTTAAGGAAGTTGTACCTTTTATCATGTATATCGAGATTGAGACAATAACTCTGAAAGATATTACAGTGACATTTATTGAAGACACACGAGATAACCAATATACACTCATGGACAAAACTTAAGGAAGTTGTACCTTTCAGCATGTATATTGGGATTGAGACAATAACTCTGAAATATATTACAGTGACATTTATTGAAGACACACGAGATAACCAATATACACTCATGGACTGAATTTAAGGAAGTTGTACCTTTCAGCATGTATATTGGGATTGAGACAATAACTCTGAAATATATTACAGTGACCTTTATTGAAGACACACGAGATAACCAATATACACTCATGGACTGAATTTAAGGAAGTTGTACCTTTCAGCATGTATATTGGGATTGAGACAATAACTCTGAAATATATTACAGTGACATTTATTGAAGACACACGAGATAACCAATATACACTCATGGACTGAATTTAAGGAAGTTGTACCTTTCAGCATGTATATTGGGATTGAGACAATAACTCTGAAATATATTACAGTGACATTTATTGAAGACACACGAGATAACCAATATACACTCATGGACAAAACTTAAGGAAGTTGTACCTTTCACCATGTATATCGGGATTGAGACAATAACTCTGAAAGATATTACAGTAACCTTTATTGAAGACATACGAGATAACCAATATACACTCATGGACAAAACTTAAGGAAGTTGTACCTTTCACCATGTATATCGGGATTGAGACAATAACTCTGAAAGATATTACAGTAACCTTTATTGAAGACATACGAGATAACCAATATACACTCATGGATAAAACTTAAGGGAGTTATACCTTTCAGCATGTATATCGGGATTCAGACAATAACTCTGAAAGATATTACAGTGACCTTTATTGAAGACATTCAAGATAACCAAGTGTGAACAAAATTGCCTCTGTGTACCTTTAATGACCTGATGACCAGCGATATCAAAGACTTTCCACTTCCTTAAGTTTTGTCCATGAGTGTATATTTTGTGTTGTAAGTTTTAAAAAAATATTAGCAGCTAAGACCCTCATATTTTTTTAGAAATTTAGAGGTAAAATTGAATTCCATTATAGTTGGACTTCTTTCTCTGTAAAGGACAACACCTAGTTACAGAGCCATAGTGTCCTTTAGGGAGAGAGGTGTCCTCTAACTGGAGAGTTGCTAATTAGAGAAAAGTGGAATTTTGGCATCAAAAACTGTCCTATGTAGAGAGATTTTCTCTAGAAATATTTTTGTTGCCAGGTTTTTAATATACAGTAGACTGACCTCTCTTTTTTTACTTAACCTTTTATTAGTCTAATTTAGACAAGATCTTGGAGGTCGTGCTCATTAGGAAGTTCAAGAACTCTTCTTGGTTCTCTGTACAGGGATCTTTTGTCCTTTCCAATACAATTTAGTATATGTTGGGGAGTGGCCTCTTCGCTTTTGCACCTAGTGCACATGGGGAAGCTTTTGGCTCCCTCTTTATCTGACCTCTCTGTAAAGTAAAATACCTAGTTACAAAGCCATAGTGTCCTTTAAAAGAGAGATGTCCTCTTACTGGAGAGTTGCTAACTGGAGAAAATTGGAATTTTGGCATTGAAAACTGTTCTACACCTAGTTACAAAGCCATAGTGTCCTTTAGGGAGAGAGGTGTCCTCTTACTAGAAAATTGCTAATTGGAGAAAATTAGAATTTTGGCATTGAAGCTGTCCTATGTAGAGAGATGTTCTCTAGTTACATTCTTATTGCTAGGTTTTTAATAACAATGGGAACTCTTTGTAAAGTAAAATACCTAGTTACAAAGCCATAGTGTCCTTTAGGGAGAGAGGTGTCCTCTAACTGGAGAGTTGCTAATTAGAGAAAATTGGAATTTTGGCATCAAAAACTGTCCTATGTAGAGAGATGTTTTCTAGTTTCAGTTTCCAGGTTTTTAATATACAGTAGACTGATCTCTCTGTAAAGTACAACACCTAGTTACAGAGCCATAGTGTCCTTTAAAAAGAGAGTTGTCCTCTTACCAGAAAGTTATTAATTAGTAAAAATTAGAATTTTGGAATTAAAACTGTCCTTTGTATAGAGATGTTTTCTAGTGACTCTATTGTTGCCAGGTTTTTAATATACAGTAGAACCTCTCTGTAAAGGACAAAATCAAGTTTACAGAGCCAAATTGTCCTTTAGGGGGAGGTATTTTCTTACTGGAAAGTTGATAATTAGAGAAAATAGGAATTTTGTCATTGAAAACTGTCCTATGTAGAAAGATGTTCGCTAGTGACTCTATTGTTGCCAGGTTTTTAATATACAGTACACAGCCTCTCTGTAAAGGACAACACCTAGTTACAAAGCCTATTTGTCCTTTTGGAAGAGGTGTCCTCTTTCTGGAAAGTTGCTAATTAGAAAAAATTGAGATTTTGGCATTGAAAACTGTCTTTTGTAGAGAGATGTTCTCTAGTGACTTCATTGTTGCCAAGTTTTTAATATACAGTAGAACCTCTCTGTAAAGGACAACACCTAGTTACAGAGCCAAAATATCCTCTAGGGGGAGGTATTTTCTTACTGGAAAGTTGCTAATTAGAGAAAATTGGAATTTTGGTATTGAAAACTGTCTTTTGTAGAGAGATGTTCTCTAGTGACTCTATTGTTGCCAGGTTTTTAATATACAGTAGAGAGCCTCTCTGTAATGGACAACACCTAGTTACAAAGCCAAAATATCCTCTAGGGAGAGATATCCTCTAACTATAACTACATAGTAAAAATGATCATTTTGGAGATGAAAACTGTTCTTTGTAGAAAGTTGTCTTCTAAAAGGATTATCTTCTCATTTGTTGGTATTTTTGGGGGTAAAAAAGAGAAAATATGTTACTTAAATATATTTTAATGTTATCTTTATGCATAGGAACTACAAAAGTAAAATTTAAGAATTAAGAAGAAATACAAAAAAAGAATCAAGAAGGCACTAACACAGTTGCCAATTGTTAATCAAAATATGCTAGCTAATAATTATCATCATCAATTTATATTTATTCATATATCTATAGAATTTATTTACATAGAGAAAAATTCTTTGAATTAATATACCTAACATCATTGAGGTTCTACTGTATTACCTTTTTTGTTTGTTTTTTAGATAAAGAATGGATTTATGCAATTATTGGGAGTAAATATGCAAAAAGGAATTATGTGGGAAGGTTTGGCTCATCAGTGATGAACCTTTACCAGATATTTCTTTAATCCACCAGATCTAAGCTATTGTGTTGTTCCTTACTTATATAGTTGTTACTTTGGAATTTCAACATGGGCAGTTTGACAATGGAATGGATTACAGGAAATGATGCAATAGCATTTTGATTCTACTGCCAAGCAATATAGTTGTTTATCTTTATTTACAATATACAGTAGAACTACCTCCCTGTAAAGGACAACACCTAGTTGCAAAGCTAAAGTGTCCTTTAGGGAGAGGTGTCCTCTTACCAGAGAGTTGCTACAGTAGAACTACCTCCCTGTAAAGGACCTAATTGCAGAACCAAAGTGTCCTTTAGGGAGAGGTGTCCTCTTACCAGAGAGTTGCTACAGTAGAACTACCTCCCTGTAAAGGACCTAATTGCAGAACCAAAGTGTCCTTTAGGGAGAGGTGTCTTCTTACCGGAGAGTTGCTACAGTAGAACTACCTCCCTGTAAAGGACCTAATTGCAGAACCAAAGTGTCCTTTAGAGAGAGATGTCCTCTTACCAGAGAGTTGCTACAGTAGAACCTCTCTGTAAAGGACAACACCTAATTGCAGAACCAAAGTGTCCTTTGGGGAGAGGTGTCCTCTTACCGGAGAGTTGCTACTGTAGAACCTCCCTGTAAAGGACAACACCTAGTTGCAAAGCTAAAGTGTCCTTTAGGGAGAGATGTCCTCTTACTGGAGAGTTACTACATAGTCACACACACATAAGCTTTTATTAAGACATTCCGCCTTATCCAGATAATTCTCCTGTGAGAGATGAATCTAAAAAGAAATGAGAAGCAGGAGAAGAAGAGTTGCTACATAGTCAAAATTGTAATTTTGCAAATGAAAACTGTCCTTTATAGAGAGGTGTCCTCTAGTGTGAGTGTCCTCTCATGGAGTATGTTCTATTGTAGAGAGGTGTCCTCTAGCGTGAGTGTCCTCTCATGGAGTATGTTCTACTGTAGAGAGGTGTTCTCTAGCGTGAGTGTCCTCTCATGGAGTATGTTCTACTGTAGAGAGGTGTCCTCTAGCGGGAGTGTCCTCTCATGGTGTATGTTCTACTGTAGAGAGGTGTCCTCTCATGGAGTATGTTCTACTGTAGAGAGGTGTCCTCTCATGGAGTATGTTCTACTGTAGAGAGGTGTCCTCTCATGGAGTATGTTCTACTGTAGAGAGGTGTCCTCTCATGGAGTATGTTCTACTGTAGAGAGGTGTCCTCTAGAGTGAGTGTCCTCTCATGGAGTATGTTCTACTGTAGAGAGGTGTCCTCTCATGGAGTATGTTCTACTGTAGAGAGGTGTTCTCTCATGGAGTATGTTCTACTGTAGAGGTGTCCTCTCATGGAGTATGTTCTACTGTAGAGAGGTGTCCTCTCGTGGAGTTTGTTCTACTAAGGACAGTTTTCATCACCAAAATTACAATTTTTACTAAATAGCAACTCTCCGGTAAGAGAACAACTCTCCCTAAAGGACACTTTGGCTCTCCAACTAGGTGTTGCTCTTTACATAGAAGTTCTAATGAATATGATGAGAAAACCGGACCAACTCCTTAAATTAACCGTTGATACACCAACCTCTTTGCCTTAATTTAGTGTAGAAATTTGACCTGTCAAAAGTAAAATACATTCTTGGACAAAACTAATGGGAGTGGAAAGTCTTTGATGTCACCAGTCATCTTTTTTTTTAAGGAGACAGAGGAAATTTTTTTCACACTTGGTTATCTTGTGTCTTCAATAAAGGTCACTGTAATATCTTTCAGAGTTATTGTCTCAATCCCGATATACATGCTAAAAGGTAGAACTTCCTTAAGTTTTGTCCATGAGTGTATATGCAAATATACCAATATATGTAATTATGAAAATATAGGATTTCCAATCTTGTTTCTCACACAATTTCTCAGTTTATATAAACCTCAACTGTATTTTTAAAATCATTTTTAAAAATAGAAAAATAATAAAAGCCTTTTCTCTTGATTGTGAAACTAAGAATTTGTTGATGGTTGGCACCATCTATCTCAATAAATATCAACTAAAAATTGCATTTTTTAAAAAATGATTTGACCAATATTCTAGATGATGCATTGAATACATAATCAGAATTTTTTTTTCCCCTTAACTGATAAATTATAAGGCCCACAATTTGGATTATAGATTATAAACACAAGGTAATAAGACCAAATCCAAATAAATAAATAGTGTGTGACATTTCGGTAACAGTGTTGTTACCATCTTCAGACAAAAGTACTGATTGATGTATGAAACTTGTCTGAAGATGGTAACAACGCTGTTACAGAAACATCACACACTATTTATTTGGATTTGGTGTCTTATTACCTTGTGTTTATAATCTATAATCCAAATTGTATGCCTTATCATTATGCATAGATGCCATCAGAATTGAAACTTTAGAAAATGTAGACATAGAGAAAGCTACTCAGTGTGCCATGGACAGATAAAAAGGAACAAATATTTCAATCTTAAATGAAATTAATTCTGGTAGATCCCTAGAAACTGATCAAGATATAAACAATTTTGTAACAAAATTTAATGTCTTTTTTAAAACTAAATTGTCATTTATCAAAGAAAAACTAACTTATGTTGAGCTATATTTGTCAAAAAGTTGTATTGTTACAAAACATGGAGACTGACTCATCCCTTACATTAGGTACAGGAAGTTTGGTGAATGAATCAACAAATAGATTACATGCTTGTGTAAAAACAACATCCTGTGTTGCAAGACACCAATTCTCATGAAACATCGCTTTAGTTATGTACTAAGTGCAATTCTCAACCTGCAAACACATTATTGACTGTATTGACTCATTCATTGATGAGCTCTTCACATCCCCAGCAGACACCATCAAAAGTCTCATGCTTTACAAGCTTGACACTTAGGGTATCAAGCTTGTAAAGCTGAGATTTGGCAACCATCATGACTGGGTAAAGTAGAATGCATCTGCTTTGGTCATTAAGACTGGGAGTACTACTTAGTGGCAGGCCACTGGCTTAGCTTCAAAAGAAATGGCTGTCTCTGACATGAGGAACAGACGCCATGTACAGCTGCTCCTAACATGGAGTACAAACGCTGCTCATCCTGTAACCGTGGAGTCCTTACAGGGTACTATCAGCTGGACCAGCTGAGCCCAGGTCTTTTACCAAATTTGTTACTGCTCCCCCTCCTCCTTTTTCATCCAGGTTTGGGACCCGGAAAGGTAGAGTTTCTATATCTCGTGAAACATTGCTTTAGTTATGTATTATACTTTGGGGTCAGAGGATGAATAGCCTAAAATGATCAAACAGTCACAACCCATTATTGAATCCAGCATTGGGAATTTTTTTAAAACAAATGGGGCTCTGACAAATTTGTAAGTGGAAAAGTTGAACCTCTTTCCATATGTCTTCTTCTTTCTTATATCCACTCAATCATATTAGGGTGTCAAGCTTGTAGAGTTTGTTGATGGTGTCTGCTGAGGATGAGTAGAGCTCATCAATGGATGAGTCAATACAGTTAATAATGTGTTTTGGAGTTACAGGTTGACACTTAGTACATAGTGGGAAAACCTTGCAACCATTTTGGAAAGTCATTTTCCATAGACAATGACAATTAAAGTAATTTTATTGACAATACATGCAAAAGTGCACAGTCTTCACTATTTTAAAATAATAATAATAATATATATTTATGTGGTATTTCGGTGATCTGGTTTGTTGTATTGAATCGTGAGGAAAGATGGTGATTGTGCAGTCGTGATGGTGGTGAGTGGTAAAGCACACAGAGACGACTCAAAGGGGAATCCGAGGCATCAGAGAGAGATAACGCAGAGACCAAGTTGCGGCCGGCGGGCCACTTACTAACGATCTGTCTGCTGCTGCTGTCTGCTGAACTGACTCCTATTGGCTGCGGGGCAAGCCCTTTTTATGCTCAAGCGTTACGTCATCGGACGTATGGCACAGCGGTGTCTGGGCGGTTGATCTCAGGTTTTGGTTTTGGTAGTTTAGTTTTGGTTTCTACGTTCTCTCTAGATGTACCTCTGTATTTATTTGAACACACCAAAACGATACATACAAAGTTAATGGATTAAAGGAGGATTGGGTACAATGATTAAAAGTCCATATTAGAATAGGGGGTGTAAGAAGAGGTGGTGAGTATTTACACAGGTGTTTATGATTCTTAAATTACCACATTTATATATCTGTATATATACATGATACTATGTACAATGAATATGGCGCCCGCCTCTGCCACTGCTGGAGAGTTTGATGGAGAATCGCCAGCGGGTCTCCAGTTAGAGGTCTCATTGTCTGTATATTACCAGACTTGGGTCTGCTGTTTGCTGGGAAGGACAGAATTGATGCTTGTCCCTCCTTCTCTGTACCAGCCATGTGCAGCATTAGATTTCCAATCTTGCTGGCATTAATTTTTGATGTTATGGAAGAGGTCCATTACAGCGTCTACCCACCATGATTATCATGGCTTGTACCATGTGTAGACATGTGGTGTACTTATAGTAAAAGAAGTCACCAACTTCTACCCACCATGATTATCATGGCCTATACCAAGTGTACTAGGGATATTATTATTTAAAAAAAAAAAACTTTTTAAATGTTCTACAATCGGTTTTAGATTGTTTGTAAAAATATAAATTAATTGCACACACACACACACACAAAATGATTGATTTTCACAGAGTAAAAAAAAAAAATATTATAGATAATAACACATTGTGTTGTGAATAGAAAGGTACCAAGACCAAATTCAAATCAACAAATTGTGTATGATGTTTCTGTAAAAACACTGAAACTTCACAAAATGTTTCTTTTCACAAATAAATCAAACTTCTACTGTCCTAACTGCGATGAAAAAATATTGGGAGGGCTTGGATCATCAGTGGTGAACCCTCTCAGCGGTTTCGTCAATTTAATCTACCAGACCGTTTCTTAGAGCTCTAATACTGTATTGGATCATTCTGCTTTTATATGTTACACTGAGGGGGGGAATCTTAGAAATGGTATTTAAGTAAACTATGGACATAAGCTTATAGGACAGTAGAATTACATATAAATATTTGCATCGAGTAATGCTCTTCCGCAAACAATAAGTACAAGGCCAGTTAGACATAAATTAATACAAAGTTATAAAACGCACCATCTATATATAATAAATGAAAACATTATAAACACAAGGTAATAAAACCAAATCCAAATAAATAAATAGTGTGTGACATTTCGGTAACAGCATTGTTACCATTTTCAGACAAAAGTACTGAATGATACTTAATTCAGTACTTTTGTCTGAAGATGGTAACAACGCTGTTACCGAAACGTCACACACTATTTATTTATTTTGATTTGGTCATATTACCTTGTGTTTATAATCTATAATCCAAATTGTGCCTTATCAAATGATAACATTTGTTGAATGATAAAAATAATATTCTCTGCGAGATAAGTTTTTAAAAAATAATTTATTAAAATCTACAAGAGTTTGAAATATCTACAGTTCATCAGCAAGACATCAAGTACCACAAGTACATTCCAGGAAATGATGTTTAGAGAGCAAGCGGCAATAAAATAAAACTTTTATTGTCTTCTAATTTTGTTTTCCTTGTTTCCTTCATTTGGAGACATAAAACAAGGTAATAAGACCAAATCCAAATAAATAAATAGTGTGTGACGTTTCGGTAACAGCATTGTTACCATCTTCAGACAAAACGTACTGAATGAGAAGTGGAATAGTGGTCAAATTTCTCATTCAATACTTTTGTCACACACCATTTATTTATTTATTTGGATTTGGTTTTATTACCTTGTTTTATAATCTATAATCCACACACACACACAAAAGCCTTTATTAAGACACACAGGTCTTACAGAGGATTCTCCTTGGGATTACAAGACGGAGAAACCTATGAATGTGGGAAATAAAAAATGGAGAAAGATTATATACATATGGTAAATATATACAGATTATAAGAAAGAATTAAAAAAATTGGAAATATGGATGGGAGAAGTGGAGAGCAAAAAGAGGAAAGAAAACAGGTATTTACATATGGAACAAATCAATTTTATAATCTATAATCCAAATTGTGTCTTATTTATTTGGAGACATTTGGTTTCCTTTTTTCGTATATATGCAAATTAAATTTATATGCGAATTTGACTGGGAGGATAATGATTTAAACAGTAGAACAACCTCCATGAGAGGACACTCCTGCCAGAGGACACCTTCTATAAAGGACAGTTTTCATTTACAAAATTACCATTTTTATTATTTAGCAACTCTCCAGTAAGAGGATACTTCTCCCTAAAGGACACTTTGGCTCTGTAATTAGGTGTTGTCCTTTACAGGGAGGTTGTTCTACTGTAATAATAAAGATTGTCTCTCCTGTCAAAATAGACACCAAATCTAGATAACATCTATTGTCCGTTTCCACAAACTACCAGACTCAGGTCGGTGACAGAGCCAAGACACCAGCTTTGGTAAACTGAGAAGTGTCCACTTTTATGTTGTTATTATGGGGGTCAGTGGATGAGTGGTCTGAACTGTTGATTTTCAATCACTATGACCTGAGATCAAATCCTGCTCATTGGGCCCTTTTTCTAATTAAAAAAAAAAATGCTAAAATGGCTCCCCATTCGTGTAAAATTCCAACCCCACCAGTGAGTGCAA
>CP092863.1:118564235-118614847 GCA_030710605.1 Cordylochernes scorpioides | reverse complement strand
TACTACAAAAGTAATATCATTCAGTACTTTTGTCTGAAGATGGAAACAGCGCTGTTACCGTGTCAAATTATATTGACAAATATTCGCACGCTTATCTTATCCTATTTCTTTAGTGCGAAGAACGTTGTTTTATCAGATAAGTAAACCGATCTCTCCAGCATTCTAATTGGACGAATGTGGTCATGTTTGTATATAAAGGGGGGCTATGGTATGAGTCGACGCCAGTGTGGTGGATGATCTTGTGGGGACACTTAAAGTGTTCTCTGCGTGCTATATCCCTGTCTGGCAATCTCGGCGCATACCTGTGTAACCCCGGTCCGATCCCTACCTAAGCAGCAATAAAGCTAAGTACTGTTTTTTATTTTATTTAACAAATTGTGGTTTATTATTTACTTTTTTTGTGTTGTACTTTTGAGTCCACGATTTTTCTGTGTTTAAGTTACTCTTACTGTAGGCCCTAGTATATTGTATTTGTGTGTTAACCCGTAATTAGTAACATTTGTCATTGGCGAGCCCTGCCAGGATTACTGGTGTTTGCACGTGTAAATTCCTGTAATTTTACGTGCGGTTTTTTTTTATTTGATTGAGTGGTTTTTTACTAATTTTTTGTACTCCATCATGTTCGCGAATTCTTTGCTCAACTTGTCAGTGTTTAATGGGGTTAATCTCGAATCTTTCATTCGGGAAGTCGAGCTTAAAGCTCAAGTAGGCAAATGGGATCCTGAGGTCAAAGCATTGCTCATGTTCGAGGCTTTATCCCCTGAAGTTAGATTGAGCTTAGAGGAGATGGGTATCCGTAACGATAGCAGTTTCAAAAGTATTGCTAGTAAACTGAACATATTGTACCCTAAGAAAGCGCGTGGTATTAGGGAATGCCTTAGATTAATAGAAGGTCTTAAGCAGAGAGTTGGGGAAAGTCCTATGGTTTTTAAAGAAAGATTCCTGGCCATTAGAGATAAAGTAGAGTACAGTTTTGACGATAGCCTAGTGTTCGAAATTTTCCTCGAAAATGTGCTCGATAAGTATAGAGAGGCTATTGTTCGCAGTGAGGCTAAATCAATAGACAAAGCAGTCAGTGTCATGGCCACGGAGGATAGTGTAGAACACCGTTGCAGCTTTATGAAAGGGGTATGTTCAGTAGAAGGGGTTGAAGAAATAAATAGCATTAAGAGTGAGATGAAGATGCTTAGTGCCAGTGTAAACAGGATGAAGCACGAAAATGAGCAGTGTATTGCAGATCTTAGGGGTGAGGTAGAAAAACTGACTAAATTGTTGGGCGAAATCAGGCTGAGTCCACCTGAGTGTAGCTTAGGACATATAGCTAGTGATTGCTCAAGACAGTCTTCTATGTTTTTCAACCGCAATACTCTTGACAATGCTGAGATAGTGAACATACGTTCATATGGAGGAAATCAGTTTAGAAATCTGCCAATAGTTAAGGTGAATATTAACGGCAATATGTGGCACCTGTTATACGATACAGGAAGCCAAGTCAGTATTATTGATTCTGAAAAGTGCAAGGTCTTGAAGGAGAATTGGGACGATGTACTTAAAACTTTACGTATAGTGTCAGTGACAGGCCAAGAGCAGACACTTACACGTGTTAAAACCTGTAGAGTTGGTAACGAAAACGGCATTGAGCTGGGAGAGATAAGGTTTTGGCTAATGTCACTCGGAGATAAGGCCTACGACGGGATTCTGGGAATCAATGATATAAGGAGATTCAATATCCCGTTACCTGCCATACGGGAGCGTTGCAACATGATTTCCTTGAAACCAGAAGACCGAGATTATGTAGACCTTAGCTACGTTGCCAGTGTGCATAGACCGATGGTTTCAAGCTCCTTCGAGGAGAAATCAGTGAAGCGCATTGAAAACGAGGCTGTAAAGTTGCCACCTACTGAGTTTAACAGAAGCTGTGAGTGTAGCGCTGGGTCTGTTAATAGTTTTAGAAAGCCTACTTGGGCTGAGAGGTTAAGGGTGATGCGGAAAGCAAAGGAGACTGTCAGACAGTTTATGTCAGGTAATTCTGCTAAAAAGCTTATGAATCCTAGGCCACCTTCTACCAAAAGTTTCGACAGAGGAGATCTGGTAATGCTAGCTGTTCCTAAGACTGAAGGTTACTCCAACGTCTATGGGCCTTTCCGTGTGGAAGCTAGGGTCTCCGATGTTAACTTTAGAGTAAGAGGGGTCACCATGCACGATATGAAAGTTGTACATGTCGATAGGATGAAAGCGTTTAGAAACAGACGCTAAGAAGAGCTTTTAGCTCTTGGACTTGAGAGAACTGAATGGAATTGGATCGTTCGGTTTCTCATCAAGTGAGCGTCTGTCAGTACCCTAAGTTTCTACCTAACATACCCAGCCGGTCCCAGATGAGAGCTTATTTGGTCCCCCATTAAACTCTGTATACTAAAGCATATTATATATGTGTGTTTGGTAATCACTCATGGTAACTCACGTAGTTTGCGCAGATTTTGTTTTGAAGTTTCTGTTGGGAGGAACAAGATGGAAGGCACCTTTATGGAACGACCCGGATGTCTTCTACTCCTCTCTTTAGTTTTTTTTTTGTTTCTTTATAACATGGCTCCCGTGAGCTTTTCCCTCCCGAATAGCGGGAGGTTTTCCTTACGGGACAATAAGAATGTTTGGTAGATTGGTTAGTTTTTTTTTTTTTGGAAAGAGACCTTTTGTCAAATTATATTGACAAATATTCGCACGCCTTTCTTATCCTATTTCTTTAGTGCGAAGAACGTTGTTTTATCAGATAAGTAAACCGATCTCTCCAGCATTCTAATTGGACGAATGTGGTCATGTTTGTATATAAAGGGGGCTATGGTATGAGTCGACGCCAGTGTGGTGGATGATCTTGTGGGGACACTTAAAGTGTTCTCTGCGTGCTATATCCCTGTCTGGCAATCTCGGCGCATACCTGTGTAACCCCGGTCCGATCCCTACCTAAGCAGCAATAAAGCTAAGTACTGTTTTTTATTTTATTTAACAAATTGTGGTTTATTATTTACTTTTTTTGTGTTGTACTTTTGAGTCCACGATTTTTCTGTGTTTAAGTTACTCTTACTGTAGGCCCTAGTATATTGTATTTGTGTGTTAACCCGTAATTAGTAACATTTGTCAACCGAAACGTCACACACTATTTATTTATTTGGTGTTATTACCTTATGTTTATAATTATTACTAATTAGCTGCACTCTCAAGTTAATAAGACCACAAATCCAAGTAAATAATTAGTGTGTGTGTGACGTTTCTGTAACAGCGCTGTTACCATCTTCAAGACTAGAGACATAGATTTAATGACACTCATCGAAAATTTATCCAAGAGCTTCTGGAGACCTACAATCAACAACCTATTATACTATGTGGTGACTTTAATTCTAGACACCCAGTCTGGTTTGATCCGACAACAAACTCCAATGGTTTCAAATTCCACTCCATCATAGATGAACATAACCTATTTATTCATAATCTTAAGATACCCACCTGCCGAAATTCTAGCTTTATAGATCTTACGATTTCAAACAAAAAATCAATAAGTTTGGTACAAAACTGGAAGACGACTATATTGACGCACATTTCAGATCATGTAGCAATAACCTTTGACATTTATCACAATTTTAACAGGCAAAGGACAGTTCAAAACTCAACATGGAAATTTATAGAAAAAGATGCTGATTGGAAAACATTTACCGAAAAAATAGCAATACAAGACGTAGATAATATTATCACCATGATAAACCACGCGTCAAACATCAAAGATATTGACAACATTGTAAAGACGCTCACACAAATAATTAAAGAGGCAGCTTATCTGTCACTAAATGTCAAGACAAGAAGCGGAAATCATAAAACAAATACATACTGCTGGGATGGGAAGCTGGAGAAAATGAAAAACGATTTCCACTATATTAGAAATTTGTATTACCGACATGGAAAGGTCCTTGAAAAGACCTATAAATCAATGAGAAATAAATATTTAAATAAAAGTAAAAAGGCAAAAAGAGCGAGTTGGAGAATTTTTATAGAAGAAAGTCATTCAAATAACTCATTTGGTAATGCTTACAGGATATTCAAGTCATTGAGATCGAAAATAGAAATTTAGGATTACCACTAATAGATAATTTACCAGATCATTTAAAGACCGACAAAATAAAAAGTTTAATGAACGATCTATTTCAGGATGATATTGGAGGTTTGGATAAAGATGATCATATTTTGATTAGAAATTATACGCCTAAATATAAAAATAAAAGTAGTGTTTATATCGAATCTAAGGAAATAGAGGAAACAATTTTAAAAACAAATATTAAAAAAGCACCGGGCCCTGATTACATTAGTAACAATATGATTAGACAGGCTAAAATAAAAATAATCCCAATTCTGCATAAATTATTCAATAAATGTATAGAAATGGGATATTATCCGGATGAATGGAAAAAATCATTCTTAAAAATAATTCCAAAACCAGGCAAAACGAATTATGAAATAAATAAAAAAGTTATAGACCTATATCATTGACATCTAATCTATCTAAAACATTTGAGAATATAATAAAAAATAAATTAAGTAACTATTATTTAGAGAATAATTTAATGAGCTCAAGGCAGCATGGTTTTATGAAATCTAGATCAACAATTACTGGAATGGATAAAATTATAGAAACTATATTGAAACATAAACAAAAAGAATTGACTTCCTTGATAGCTATAGATATTGCGGGTGCATTCGACAATGCATGGTGGCCTGCTATTATAAAAAGAATGGATAATGATGATGTTCCTTCAGATTTAATACGGATCATAAAATCTTATTTGAATAATGAAAGGGAGGTGAAATTTACACACGAATCAGAAACTTTTTATAAGAAACTAACTAAAGGATGTCCACAGGGTGGACCTTTATCTCCACTTCTATGGAATATTTTGCTAAATGATTTTTTGATAAATTTTGATTCAATGAATGCAGATATTATATGTTATGCAGACGACGTTACAATAATTTGCTGGAATAAGACTATTGAAGGACTAAAAACCGCAAGTGAATACACCTTAAATTATGTGATCCAATGGTGTAATAGAAATAAATTAACGATCAGTACAGAGAAGACTAATATGCTATACCTACATAACAGACAAAAAATACCTATTAAGGTTAATAACAATATAATAATGCCGGTCAAGCAAGTAAAAATTCTGGGAATGAAATTTTCTAATCACAAATGGAAAAACAAAGTTAACTTTACACCGCATGTTAATGATATTCTGTGTAAGGCAGGACGTATGAAAAATTTATTATGTTCACTAAGTGGCAATATGTGGGGTTTAGACACTGAAAAGAGGTTAACTTTATTCAAAACAATCATTAGGCCTGTACTTACATACGGTTCTGAAATTTGGTTCAAATATTTAAACAATCGTTGTAAACAAAAACTGAACTCCATGCAGTACCAGATCATTTTATGGGCAGTTAGAGCATACAAAACCACTTCATCAAACTGTGTGCATAGCTTGGCAAAAATTCCACTCCTAACAGACTATATAGAATCCAGAATAATCAAATTTGATCTAGCTCAAATGTCCATTGAAGATCTAATTACTTACGAACGTATAGTCAAATCATTCTTACACGCAAAAATGAATGAAATTTTTGAGAACACTAATGAAATTTTCAGAAGCTTTTTCGTATTAGGAATTCCAAGATTTTTCCGTCCAAATTTTTATAATATCCAATTCATTACAGATCATGGCAATTTTGGGAAATTTTTGGCAACTATCGGCGCCGTGAAGGAACCAGGATGCTTCTGCGGAGGTGAAATTCAAGACGCGAGACATCTACTTCTGGAGTGCCCAATTTTCCGGGATTTTAGGGAAAATAGATTTGGTCGTATTGGACAGCTTGATGAATTTGTAGACAAAAAAGAAAAGTATAAAAATTTTGATCAATTTTGTAAATACATATACAACTTTCTCTTGAATTGGAAAAAAGAGAAGGAATCTTAGAAAAAAAAAAAGAACTGCGATGCTTGCTCTGTGTGTTTTGCTTTGTTGTTTGTTTTTCTCTTTGGACAATTTTCTTTAGTTAATTTATGTAAAATAATGAATTGAACAGGATTGTATATAGCCGAATTACTGTAATGCAGTGAAATGTATTGACGCAAATATCCCTGAGTTTGGGATATCGCGTTTCATGATGTTAATAAAGTTAATAATATGGATTTTTTAGATTATAAACACAAGGTAAGAATTAAGGCATTAAGGCATCCTGAAAAACCATGAATTCCGATAGATGGCGCCAGCCATCAGCAACTTTCAGTTGCACGATAAGGAGATGCCTTTTTCTTAATTTATGCACCTTATCCCAGTACAATGTTACATTTGTGCTATTTTTTCACATTGTGTAGCGTCCTCACGCAATTCTGGCCTTAACTACCCGTTTCATGATTTTTCAGGATGCCTTAATGACCAATTTTTTTTTTTGGTCGTTGAGGTACAGCTTGCACCATGCTGATGAGGGCCAACAGCCCGAAACGCGTCCGTGGTTAGCTTTTCTTGATTAATCAAGAATGGGTATTTGGCCAATTCTGGAATAATTAAAAATCAATGAGAATAGTTGATATTTATTCCGATAGATGGCGCCAGCCATCAGCAACTTTCAGTTGCACGATAAGGAGATGCCTTTTTCTTAATTTATTTCTTTATAAAAAAAAAAAAAAGAATAGAAAGGTTAGAGACTAAAAATAAATGACACAAACAATTCTTTTAAAACATTTCCTTTATTTCATTTCTTTTATACATATATAAAATTGTGGGATGTAGACTCAGTCTGAGGAGAATTGATCCAGGCTTTCTTGGTCCTTGGCCAGGGATTCATTGAGGGAACTGGTGAATGTAAACTCCTCCCCTTCCTCTTCTTCTTCTTCCAAACTGTGGACACATATCATTTATATATTTAATCATATATATAGTAGAACATACTCCATGAGAGGACACTTCTCTACAAAGGACAGTTTTCATCACCAAAATTACCAGTTTTAATAATTAACAACTCTCCAGTAAGAGGACACCTCTCCATAAAGGACACTTTGGCTCTGTAATTAGGTGTTGTCCTTTACAGGGAGATTCTACTGTATATATGGGGGTCAGTGGAAGGATTGTCTAAACCATTGGTTTTTGACAGCTACGACCCGGGTTTTATTCCCGCATTGGTCACTTTTTTCTGATAAAAAATGCTCAAATGGCCCCTGATTTTTGAAAAAGTACAACCCCAACAGTGAGTGCAAGTAACCAAACAAGGCTTTGGCACATTTGTAAGTGCAAAGATGAACTGTTTTTCACATTGTGTAGACATGTGATGTGTCGAGCTTTGAACAATGAAATTCGTATCACTGGACGGTGTAACCAGCATAAAATAATTAAAACTATAGCAACTCAATGATTGCTGTGAAGAAGGGAAATTTATTATAGTTGATACAAGATTACAGTTAAAGAATTACTTTAAAAAGAGAGAGATAGAGTTTTTAGTCTCGAGACGCGAGCACGCGTCGACAACAAAGTAGAGAACAAAGAGAAGGTGGGGGGGGGGGGGGCGAGAGGGCGGAAGTTGCATCATGGGCGGTGACATCGCCGCCGCGGGGGGGAGGAGGGCGTCTTCTTACACGGCTTTCTTACATTTGAAGGCCTCCCTCTATATATCTTCAAATAAAATGAATACAAAACACATACATACAAAAAAAGACAGTGGATCTGCAACATGATGCACTTACAGTAAAAGTAGTCGCCTATTTCTACCCACCATGATTATAGATTAGAAACATAAGGTTTTTTTTCCTTATTACCCCTTATGTCATTATACAATGTGAACTATTTTTGACGCGTATGATTCTTTTAAATATAAATCATTTTTTTACTGCTCTTACTGCAAGGATAAAATGATGGGAGGGTCAGTGGTGAACCCTCCCATTATCATTGCAGTAAGGGCAGTAGAAAATGTTAAACAACATGGGGTTGACTTGTTACCATAATACATGCCCTCCACAATTCAAACATCACAAAACCCAACATACCTGAGAGGGGGGGTGAGATCCCCCTGGAGCAGGAAGAGATGGGCAGTCCGGGGCTCTGGGTGGGAAGACAGGAAGATAGCCTGTTCTCCCAGAGGTCCCCTACCTAGGTAGCGGGGGGCCGACAGTTTCAGGAAGTTACTGGTGGGGGTCTGTTCCTGTTGGGGGATCTCCATCACCTCCACACAGTTGTGGTGCAGCACAAACAGGTACGGCCGCTGGAACTCTGGACACAACATTCTTGGTTGGTATGGCTGGATCATGTGATCAATGAAAGTTGCACCTCATCCCATGAGATAGCTTGAGGAGCATGAACTCATGGAATCTTTACACAAGAGGGGATAAGAAACAACAACATTCTTGGTTTTACTCCTGGTGTGCCTGGACCATGTCTTCTTCTTTCTTATCTCCACTCACTCATATTAGGGTGTCAAGACTTTTGATGGTGTCTGCTGGGGATGAGTAGAGCTCATCAATGGATGAGTCAATACAGTGAATCTGGGATCAATGTGTGATCTGTGATCAATGAAATCTGTACCCCATCCCATGAAAGCTACATCCATCCCATGAGATAGCTCAAGGAGCATGAACTCATGGAATTTGTGTAATCTTTACACAAGGGGATAAGAAACAACAACATTCTTGGTTTTACTCCTGGTGAGTTAAACATACAGTGTGGGGTAACCTCTTCCATTCACAACACTGACACTTTTAACTCAACCAAATATATTTTGATTCCAAGGGGATTGTTGGATTAAAAGTATTTAGAGCGTACATCAATTAAAATTATATATTTATAATTGTATTTAATTCTACTGTTCTTAAAGCTTATGTCCATAGTTCTTCTAAAATACCTATTCCAAGAGTCTAGCATCAGTATCACTATAAAAGGAAGTTCGAAAAATGCAATATAACAGTGGTATGGTAGATTAAACTGGCGAAACCGCTAGGAGGGTTCACCACTGATGAGCCAGGCCCTCACATTAATCCGTCTAAAATAGTTTCAAATTTTCATAACAGATGGCGCGCTAGTGCATCATAATTAATTAAAATAATGCAATAGGTTTGATAAAGATGAGTTTATTTTCATTAAAATCTTTTATTTAACTTGCTTCCCTGTCTGTCTGTCCTCAAATCTTGTAATCAATTTTAAATATACTTTTAAAGCATGTAGGAATCTGAATTTGGTACACTTTTCAGAAACAGTGTTGTTACCGAAATGTAACACTATTTATTTGGCCTGGGGGTCGGTGGAAGGATGGTCTAAACCGTTGGTTTTCGACCTCTACGACCCGGGTTCAATTCCCGCATTGGACACTTTTTCTGATAAAAAAAAAAAATTTCTCCAATAACCCCCGATTCTTGCGAAAGTCCAACCCCACCAGCGAGTGCAAGTAACCAAACGGGGCTCTGGCACATTTGTAAGTGCAAAGTCTAACTGATTTTCACATGTGTAGACATGTGGTGCACTTACAGTAAAAAGCAGTCGCCTAATTCTACCCACCATGATTATCATGGCCTGTACCACGTGTATTAGGAATAAGCAAAAAAAAAAATAAAAAAAATTATTTGGCCTTATTACCTTGTGGAAAATAAGAAAGTTAATAGTTAATGACAGGCTGGACTTACCAAAGGAGAGAGGGAGCCGAACCCACTTGAGGTCTGCTTCTCTCGAGCGGCGTCCGAAGGAATCCACAAACACTCCAAACTCTGGATACAACAGGGAAGTTTAATATTCAGTCAAACCTTTATAGACACAATTCTACTGTCCTCAAATTCTTAGGTCTATGTTGAAAAAGAGAAAGACCCGAAAGCTCCCAAAATTTTTTATTGAAAGCAGTGAATCGTATAAATATTTTTCATCAACATTTGATATTATAGATTAGATTGTGGTTATAGATTAGAACAAGGTTAAAAAGACACCAATCCAAATAAATTAATAGTGTGTGATGTTTCAGTTACAGCCTTGTTACCATCAGTATGAAGAATCAAGTAATTTTGTCTCTGATATGTTAACAACGCTGTTACTGAAACGTCACCCACCATTAATTTATTTGGATTTGGCATCTTATTACCTTGTAGTTTTATCCAACACTAGACGGGTGACCCGGGCTTCGCCCCGGGATTGACCCGTGTGCATATCTACCTGAGTGATATGTATTTAGATAAGATTTTTTTTAATAATTGTTTGTTATTAGCATTATATCTATTTGTTTGCATCAGCATAATTTAATCTAATCTTTGATAGAGGGCGCTGTTCGTGAGCTAAGTAGAATAATTTGAATATATAGTTTTAATAATTGATTTATATATTTTTTAAAATAGCCTATCGTCTTCCCCGTATTTTTTACCTATGTATGGAAATTTTGGTTTGAATTAGTGAACTACTGCGAATTTGTATACCGGACATACAAACAAACATACAAAAACATTCATTTTTATATATATAGATGTGTAAAAGATAATCATTTATGCTAAGCGGCCTTCCTTTCTTTTTCCCCTTTTATTTGATACATTGTAAATATCATTGCTGATTAATGGTACTATTACTGTTATTTCTGTTTATACCCTACATTTCTACTGGAGGAATCTCTATAAGACCAAAAGGTCTTAATAAAGCTTTTAGTTGTTGTTATTGTACATTGTTGATTATGATACTAATACTGTTATTCTTGTATGTACCCTATATATCTGTGCGCTTGGAGAATCTGTATAAGACCATAGGTCTTAATAAAGCTTGTTGTTATTGTACCTTGCTGATTACTGGTACTATTACTGTTATTTCTGTATGTATCCTATATTTCTGTGCTTGGAGAATCTGTATAAGACCAAAGAGAGAGAGAATATACCAGGATAACAGAGAAGGAATTCCTGCGGGGCACCAGTTGGAGACACCTGGAAGATGTTGATAGGGAAACTCTGATGTTGAGTGGCCCCATAGTGGAGGAAGGACAGGCTGGTATCTCCCATGTCCAGGAACTCTGCACATACAGTCACAGTCAGTACGTAGTGTGCCATGGTAACACAGAGAGAGAGAGATTGAAACTTCTTTATATTACATCGTCCTATAAGATTATATAAGGTTAAATACATTATGAATAAATAGGATTAAATGATGATATATAGATGAATAAAGTGCCTGGAGCTAATTCTAGAATGTGGGATGAACCAACAAGAGCAGCAACCTATATCTCCAGGCACAAAACTGGCCATACTAGACTGCTCCTCTTCCAGGATGGTGTCAAGACCACAATGTACCATCTACAGGACCAAAGAAACCTCACCAGACCACCTCTTGGAATGTATGGGAGCCTCAAAACAGGACCTGTATTCCAACCCTACCAGGATTGTGAATTTGATCTATGAATATAGTCTCCGTGACCTTGTATAATTATGGTGGATAGAAGTAGGCAACTGCTTTTACTGTAAATGCACCACATGTGTACACATGTGAAAAGCTGTTCGAATTTGCACTTACAAAGGTGCCAGAGCTTTGTTTGGTTACTTGCACTCGCTGGTGGGGTTGGACTTTTGCAAGAATTGGGGGCCATTGGAGCTTTTTTTTTTTTTAATCAGTGCCCAATGCGGGAATCGAATCTTGGTCGTAGTGGTCAAAAACCAACAGTTTAGACCATCCTTCCACCGACCCCCTCGTATAATTACAAAATGTATAAATGTACATATATGTTGTGATCTCGAAAGTCCATCAATAAGGGAGAAATATATCCCATCTAGCTAGACAGTCAATCGAAAATCTAACAATTGGTTTTGTAGTCGATGGCTAAGTGGCATTTCCTTTGTTAAAGAAGACAAGACACATGATTGATTTCGGAAACAAGAAGCTCCCAAACAAAAAAAGGATGAAAATAAGTTGGTTCTTAAACCATGGGGGACTTGAGGTGTGTACAAACTTGGACTGGAAGTTGGTGACAAAGTCTTGAAGTATTTGGAACATTCACTAGCCTGAAAACTCCGCTGTCAAATCCAACTGTCCCTGTCAAAACCTGACTGATGTCCATGCTGCCCCCTGTAAACATATGGTCTGGACCTGAGGGTCACTTGATTTGGGGAACCAATCAGATGGTGATATGTCACCAAGATGGTTCACAAAATGGTTGACACATTTGGGTGGGGAAAAACATTTAATTTTCCCCGTGTTTTTATCACCCTGGTTATTTAACCAACATAGTCTTTGTGTTAGAGCGCTTAATTTTAACTTTTTTGTTAATTCATTTGTTACAGATAGACAAGGTTTAGATTCTTTACAATACATTGTGGGGAAGTGAAGATTTTTTTTATAAGGTAGATAAACATTTACAAATAGGAAAAGTGATTGTGCTTTTTAGAAGGCAGAGCGCCATCTAGTAGAACAGAAATCAACTAAACATTGAATTACCCTGTTCCCTGATATTTGGCCAACCCATTTATTTTATATATGTATGAAATGGCCATTGGACATACGTCAGACCTGGAGGCCGTTATTGGGTGCTGTGCTGACTGAAGTACAGGAGCTCCATCTATGCTTAATTTCTTCCTGTGGTGAATCTGTATAAGACCGGTGGTTTTAATAAAGCTTTGTGTCTGTATATATATATATATATATACAGTTAAACCTGTTTATAGCGCCCCCCTCTTGGGACTCATTAAAATAGGGTTCTATAGAGAGGGGGTGCTATAGACAGTCACTTTTAATGTAAATCGCATCGTACTACGTATTTAAAATCAGGTGCTATAGAGAGGGGGCGCTATAGACAGGACACTTTTAATGTAAATCACATTGTACTACATATTTAAAATCGGGTGCTATAGAGAGGAAGGTGTTATTTAGATGGGGGGCTATAGACAGGTCACTTTTAATGTAAATCGCATTGTACTACGTATTTAAAATCAGGCGCTATAGACAGGTTTAACTGTATATGAAATATATGCATGGTCTTCATTATTGGCACCCACCACGGGATACACACCAGTCATTCTGCAGAGTTCCATGGACACAGAGAGTCCCAACATACCATCCACCTGGAGAGACTTGAGATCCAGCTCCATGTAAGTAGCCAGTCCCAGGATCAAGGTGTTGTGGGTGAAGTGGAGGCAGCTACAAGGGACCTCCTTGCATGGAATCTCCTGCATAACTTGGTTAGAACATGCCATCCCCTTTTTAAAATATATATTCTACAACTTCAGCATGTAACAATGGGTATACAATATAATGTGGCTTAAGATTGTAGAACGACATTTGAAAATTATCCTGTCCGGTAAGCGGAACACTGTGGGTTCGATTCCCATCCATAAAAAATTTATTTTTCCGTTTATCATTACTCTTCACAAATCATCCTTTCATACTTCATCCCTAAGTTTAGAAATAATCGTTATTTCTCCTTAAAATAAATTTCGATTTTTTGATAAAAAAAAAAAAAAAAAACATGCGGGGTAATTTTCATGTCGTTCTACAATTGGTATCTATGAGAATACAAATATGTAAATTGGAAAATATGCAAATTAATGGGAAGTTATTATATATGCTGATAATCCAGCTTTGTACACTACACTTGTCTACATAGAACCCAACCAATATCAAAATTAAGAAACTCCTGATTATGACCATTCTACCTATCAGAATAAATTCCTAAATGATTGTTGATTCTTTTTTTTTTTTTATTGCAGAATATATTGACTTAAGCTGTTTCTATATTTTAAAAAATATAAAAAAATAATAACAATAAAAAAAATAAAATTCTCCAATGGCCCCCCCCCCCAATTTTTGGAAAAGTCCAACCTCACCAGCGAGTGCAAGCAACCAAATGGGGCTCTGGCACATTTGTAATTGCAAAAGTCAAACTGCTTTTCACATGTATAGACATGTGGTGCAATTACAGTAAAAAGCATCGCAACTTCTACCCACCATGATTATCATGGCCTGTACCACGTGTTGTTGTTTCTTATCCCTTTGTGTAAAGATTTCACAAATTCAATGAGTTCATGCTCATTGAGCTGTTTTATGATAAGCAGCGGCCTCTCCCAAACGTCCTGTTTATTATATCTAATGCAAGCCAAAATGTGTTCTGGAGCTGCAGGTGCCAAGCTACATTTTAGGCAAGTTGGGATAGATTTTGTTATTATTTTCTATCTTCAATGGCTCAAGATGACCTGAACCACGTGTATTAGAGAGAAGAATAAAGGTACCTTCTTGACAGAAAAGGCTCCATTGTTCCAGAGGAGGAGATAGACAGCGGTGGGAGTGGCCACGGCCAGGTAGGTGTGGCCAGTGGGGAGGAGGGCGGAGTCCAACAAGTGACAGCTGTGGAGGAGGAGCACAGGAGACAGGAGATGTGGGGTGGTCAGGTCCGCAGCCAGCAGTTCCCGATTGTCTCCCGCCACCATCAGCACCTGCTGGAGGGAGGGCACCAGGTGGAGAGCATGCACCGGCCCCTCTACGTTACAGACTTGCTCCAGCTGGCCTTCCTTCATCCAGTACAGGCCTTCCTGGGTACCTACTAGTGGAGGCTGTACACAACACAACCCTGTCTCATACCATGTTCCAAGTTGTTTAAATATTTGGAATTCTAGGCAGGAAAAAGGATATAATATGCTATACAGTAATACCTCCATGAGACGACACTTGCACTAGAGGACACCTCTCTATAAATGACAGTTTTCATTTGCAAAATTACAATTTTTACTATTTAGCAACTTTCCAGTAAGAGGACACCTCTCTCTAAAGGACACTTTGGCTCTTCAATTAGGTGTCCTTTACAGAGAGGTTCTAATGTATTAATAAATAAATATAATATGCAAATTTTTTTTTTTTTTTTTTAACAAAGAAACTAGCAACTCTTCAGTAAGAGGGCACCTTTCTGTAAAGGAAACTTTGGCTCTGCAACCAGGTGTACTTTACAGAGAGGTTGTTCTACTGTGTATCTTTAAACACAAGGTAATAAGACCAAATCCAAATAAATAAATAGTGTGTGACATTTCAGTAACAGTTGTTACCAAAGTGTCACACACTATTTATTTGGTCTTATTACCATGTGTTTAAACTCCATCTTTGCCGGTCCCAAGCCTGGATGAAAAAGAAGGAGGGGGAGCAGTAACAAGCTCACTAAAAAACCTGGTCTCAGCTGGCCCGGCTGATAGTACCCTGTAAGGGCTCCTAATCCAGAGATACAGGATGAGCAGTGTTTGTACTCCATGTTAAGAGCGGCTTCACATGGTGTCTGTTCCTCATGTCAGAGGCGGCCTGCCACTGAGTAGTGCTCCCAGTCTTAATGACAAAGGTAGACCCATTCTACTTCACCCAGTCACTCTACAAGGCAAGGCTCTACATGCTTGACACCCTAATATGATTGAGTGGAGATAAGAAAGAAGAAGAAGACCATGTGTTTATAATCTATAATCCAAATTATGCCTTATCAATACTGTATATCTTTGTTGTTAGGATCTATCAAGAAGAGTTTGACTTTTGGTGACTATATGAACAAATATTCTCCAATTTAGTGACCATCACTCATTGCAGGTCTTCCTCTCTTCCTTCAATTTTCCCAACCTCAATACCTTTTCTAAGTCATTTACTCTTATAATATGTCTGAAGTAGGTCAGTCTTTGTTTGGACATTTGGGGATTGTAGGGATCTACCAGGATTAATTTCATTTAAGATTGAAATATTTGTCTTTTTATCTATCCATGGCACTCTGATTAGCTTTCTCTATGTCTACATTTACAAAACTTTCAATTCTTTTAATATATTTTTTTCTGAGAGTCCAGCGCTCATAACCAACAGAGAATACACCAATGCCTCAACTATTCTCTTGTTTGTCTTGAGAGAAATGCGACCAATGAACTGCGATTGATGGTCAGTTAGGGAAATTTTGTCTAAATAATCACCAAAAGTCAACTTTGACTTGAAAGACAATAATCTAATTGGGTAACAACATTCCAGCATTGGGTACTTTTTTTCTGTTAAAAAAATAATAAAAATGCTCCAATAAGCTCCAGATTCTTGCAAAAGTCCAACCCCACCAGCAAATGCAAGCAACTAAACGGGGCTCTGGCACATTTGTAAGTGCAAAGTCAAACTACTTATTATATACAAAAAATAATAATAATAATAATTAATAACAACAAAAATACTTATAAGTAGAACATAAAAAAAAAAGAAATAAAAAAAGCACATTTCTCTTCTGTTGTTCTGGAACAAGATACTTACCTGGTCTCCAGGTAGAGACAAGATACAGGAGAGGTCCAGGTAGCTCTCATCTTTCAGGGTGAGGATGGGGGAGTTGAAGATACCCTGGATAGACCACACAGCCTTCAGAGTGAGACTATATATATTGGCAAGTAGCTCTACAACTCCGGTCACAGGAAGCCCCATGAGACACCTCTCAATCATCACTGGACTCCGGGGGGGGGGGAGGACCACAGGTGTGAGGGGTTCTCGGAATCTTATCTGCAAATAAGGTAAACAGGACGCCTCGGTGGCTGACAACGGTCATTATTATTATCTTTACCTTGGGATAAGTTGTTTTTATCATTTGACTCTCTCTCCCCCCTTCTTCTTCTTTCTTATCTCCACTCAATCACACTAAGGTATCAAGCTTGTAAAGCTTGTTGATGGTGTCTGCCAGGGAAGAGTAGAGCTCATCAATGGATGAGTCAATACAGTCAATAATATGTCTTGGGGTTGCAGGCTGAGAATTGCACTTAGTACATAGTTTACTTTACCCAATCATGATGGTTGTCAAATCTCTCTCCCTATAAATACCTCTTGTATATAACTTTATTGGAGAACTAAAAGGTAAATACCCAGCTTTATAATAAATTAATTATCCCCAAATTTGCCCTATCTCCGCGACAATATGCTACATTAGGGAAATACATCTCTAAAATGGGGGGGAAAGTCTTCCAAAATGTACTGGAGAGTTCTGTGAAATGCTATTTGGTCTCAATCTCCAATGAATGGAAAATCCTCTATTTATACCTCCCAGTGTGATTACAACTCACAATGTGTGTGTGCTTGGATCATGGTGACTTTGATCAACAAAAGCTGCACCCATACACCCCGTTCCATGAGATCATAGCTTGAGGAGCATCAACTCATGGAATATATGTTTAATCTTTACACAAGGGGATAAGAAACAGCAACAACAACACAATTCCGGTAGAGGACAGGCAACATCCTAATGGGATGACTAACACAAAAGAAGACAGAATGAAAGCCAGGTTAAGTTTTCACACACACACACAAAAGCCTTTATTAAGACACACTGGTCTTATAGAGGATTCTCCCCGAGATTACAAGAGAGATAGGCCTGTGAAAGTGGGGAATATACAGAAGAAGAAAGATTATGTAAGTATGATATACACATACATATATACAACATAACAACAAAAGCCTCCATTAGGATAAGTTTTCAACTTCATTCCAGTAATGAAGAAGGACAATCTCTTGCCCTTGATGGGGAGTGGAAAGAAATTTCCCCAAAAAGCGGTAGAGCCAAATTTATTTGGCCAACAGCATATATATATGTTATATAAAGGTATTATTTAAAATATTATTTTATTTAAAAATATATTTCATAGATACAAATACTGCTAAATCGACAGCCAGAGGTCACTCTTCCCCTATAAAAACTCGTTGTTGTGTTATCCCAATGGCCGGCTAAAACCTCTGTACATTATGTAAATAATATTTTGTTTTCCTTGTTCTACTCGCCTTAAGCCAGGCGGTGCTTTTACCAAATTATGTTTATTATATAATCCTAAAGCTCAATTAAAACAATCTCATATCAAAACTATTTTCATTATTTACTTTTCAAGATTCTAGCCACGACTGCATCAACAATACCATATAGTACTAAAAAGAACCAACAAATAACTGCATTACCATAATCCACAACATGATCTAAAATTCAAGCAGAAAATTGTTGAAAAAAAAAGGAAGGAGAAGGCCGGGAAATGGCTTTTAAAAGAAAGAAAGTTTAATTAGTTATGCTCAAATTTTTACATAAACTTAAAACAGCTTGCTTTACATACTCCACCACAACATGTTGTTGTTGTTGTTGTTTTCTTCACAACAATGGTTGTTGTTGTTGTTGAGACTAATTGGCCATAAGAGAATGGTCTTCTAGTCCGTCAACTGGCTGCACCAAGCAGACCGATCAAGATGCACCGCGGCGATGAACCAAGCCAGCGGCGAGCCACCAGTGCTGCAACGCAGGTGAGTGTCCCCGGGTAAGGGAGTGAGAGAAGAAGGTGCAAAAGAGCTGAAAGGGGAAAGAAAAATAAAGTAACAATAGTAATAATAATAGTAATTAAATAAATCGAAGAGAGAGAGGAAGGGAAGTTAGAGAGAAAAAAAATTAATGATAAAAATAATAGAGAAAAGGCGAAAAAAAAAAAAAATTAAATGTGCATGTGAGACAAATGATGGTCTATGGGGAACAAAAAGAAAATTGTCCTATATCTGGTGGGAGTGCCCATGATTAAACTGTTGAAACTATTGAAAATAAGAGAACCAAATCAAAAAATGGGTAAATTTAAATTAAAATTTAAAAAATTCACGGCGGCCAGCCAATGAAAATGAGCGGCCGTCGAGCCACATGACCCAGCGGTGACGTCGCGCGATTAGTCGACCAATCAGAGAGCGGCGTCCAATTCCGGCCAAGCTCTCTAGCTCTTGGGTAACTAGAGACGGCCCTGTCGAAATCCGTCCGCCTAAGAATGGCAGACCAAAGAGTTTGACCTCACACGCACCAAGTGCATGCACGCAGAAACTGGTAACAGTACCAACTCGTGATTAGGAAGAAACAGAGTCAGAAGCCTCCTCTGAATCCTCCTCGCGGATCCGTGGTTTCAATCTGTCACTAGCCAGGAGAAAATCAACGCAGGCATGCCAGGTTGATTTACTGTGGATGAAGTCGCGGAGTGATCTTGGCGTATGACCAAGTTCCTTTCCAGCGATAAATAGCAGGCGAGTTCTAAGGGAATCGAGACTGTCACACTCGAGCAAAATATGTTCAAGAGTCTCCTCCGCCCCAGAGTCGCAGTAGGGACAAGTGGGATCGTCAATAAATCCCATTTTGTGGGAAAAGCTGTCTGTCCAAGTGTGTCCGGACAGCAAACCTACAACAGCGTGCACGCTGGGAACAATGAACGCATACTTTTTGTCTAGAAGACTCATTGGAGTGAGGCCAAAGCGGGTGCAGATGGGGCGAGTGGTGGAGCTGAATCTGCTCTGCCAAGCCGCCCACGCCAGTTTGCGCGCTGTGGATTCTAGTTTCGACAGCGGCGCGAGGCGGTAGCAGCTCGGGAGGTCAGATCCAGCGCCAGACTTCGCGAGCGCATCTGCAACGTCGTTGCCGACGATCCCGCTGTGACCTTTGATCCAGCGAATGGAACATCTATTCCCATTGCGGTTCAGTTGTGAAATCAACAGCAGAGCCCTGTTAATCAGGAAGTTGCCTGTCCTGCAGTTAAGGACTGAGTTCACAACCGAAAGATTGTCCAGGAGAACCTCAACAGTGGTATCAATGGGGAGCTCCGAAGCGTTCTCAAGTGCTTTGATCAAACCAAATGCTTCAGCTTGGAAAACTGAACAGTAACGTGACAAAGGATAACAGACACGCAATTCATGAAAGTTGTCATTCACACACACTCTATATAAACCTGCGCCAACTCCATCATTGGTCTTGGAGCCGTCTGTATAGTAGGTGACCTCGGGTGGTAGTTCAGGAATATTGCTGGGAAGGAATAAGAAAGGTGGATAAGGCAGAGGTTGAGGAGATGGGGGAGGTTCAACCGGAAATTCAGCATCCACGTAACCATATTTTTTAAGATACAGTTGCGTTTTGACATCAATTTCCAGGTCAAGAGGGAGAACACGAGATAAGGTGATAAGAGAGGAGTTGTTTGTTGTTCTAAAAGCACGACAAGCTAAGATAAGGAAAAAAACGTTGCGTGCTTAATAAGAGCTTTCTGGAGCGTTCAAAAAGATTAGGAAACCATACTGGAGAGGCGTAAGCCACCACGGGAATAACAACCTGCAAGTACAGCATTCTCAAGGCTCGGAATCCAAAACCGAAGTTGAAGTTAGCGGCTGCTGACAGGCGCGGTAGCATGCCGCGGACTTTGGAGCAGACCTCAGCAACGTGCTCGTGGAAAGTCAAACGGTTGTCGAACCTCACACCAAGCACCCTGATGGAGTCGCACCATTGAACGACCTGGCCATTGCTGACCAGATCGCGTCGCAGCACCCTAATGCGCCCGAGAGGTTTTTGCACAAACATAGCCTGGCATTTGCTCACACTGAGCTCAAGTTTATGTAATCCACACCAGTCAGAGATCAAATCGATGGCGTGTTGTGCCTTAGACAGTTGACCGTGCCTCAATCCCGAGATCACAACAACTAGGTCGTCTGCGTAGGCCTGTGGAAATACACTATTCTTGTACCCAAGTGTGAGCAATTCATCAAAGACGATATTCCAGAGGAAGGGCCCGAGAACTGAACCTTGTGGACAACCTTTGGAAACGCGTCTAGTGACAGTGCATCCATTTACAGACAGTCTGACAGAGCGATGGGCCAAGAACGAGCGAATTAAATCGTGAACGTTCTTGGGACAGTCGCTTTTACGCAGGGCCCGCAATATACTGGAGTGCAGTACATTATCAAAGGCACCTTTGACATCAAAAGAGAGAAGAATAGCAGATTTAAATAAGTCTAGCGACCGGGAGAGGGTATTTTTTAATTTTAAGAGTGCGGCAATAGTTGATTTACAGGGTCTGAAACCGAACTGGTTTGGCTGGGCTTTACACATTCTCTCAGCCCTCCACGACAGCCTAGCCAGGATTAGACGCTCGAGAATTTTACCTAGACTAGGCAGCATCGTGATAGGCCTGTGAGACGCGAGAAAGTCCTCACCACCTTTTTTGGGGATCAAAATTACATCGCCCAATTTCCAGGGAGCTGGAAAGTGGCCAGTCACAAGACACCTGTTAAAAATTTTCAGAAAAAACGGCCGGAATTTTTTAATTAACTTAACACAAAGAACAGGTGGCATGCCATCACTGCCTGGGGAAGAAGATAAGCGAACCTTATCCGCGGCCAGCTGCAACTCGACTTCTGAGAACGGGGGATCGTTATCAGAAATTGACTGCAAGGCTCTATGTAAATTACTATGCCCTAACATGGAATCGGGCGGGACTCGGCCGAAATAGTGCTGTAATACGTGATCTAAGGTGTCCCGCTGACTGTCAGTGAAGCCGGCGCCTACCGAGAGGGAGGAGAGAGGTTTTTTCTTGTGCTTTCCTCTGATGAATTGGTAAATACCGCCCCAAGGGTTGACTTCGCACTGCGAACAGATTCTTCTCCACTCCTCCTGCTTAGCTTTTCTGATCGTAGCACGAAATCTGTTATAAAGCTTTTTGTGAAAGACTTTTAACACACCTCTGACGGCTCCGCGGGCGCGTCTCCACGCACGCTCGGCCTTCAAAGTAGCCCTTTGGAGCGGATTAAACTCCGGTTTCCACCAAGATGCATTTTTTATTTTGCCAGGTTTATTTGGCTTGGAAGGAATGGTCTGTATGCATGAATGAAACACTTCGTCACTAAGTAATGTAATAACATTATCTAGTTGAAGCGTGTCACTCACGCTATCTAACAAAAACTCTAGATGAAAAATTTTTTTTTAAAGTGTGAAAAAAAAATTCCCAGTCGGCGCGGCCAAAGCTGAAGTTTACTTCGCTAAAGCTATTTGGAATGACTTTATTATTATTGCTATTGGATGGGGGATCGAAATTGATGCTAAAAACGAGGCGTTTATGATCAGATAAAGCCTGGTTGATCGCGTTCCAATCAGCGATCCTGTCAACGAGGCCAGCAGAACAGCAGGTCACATCAATGGAAGAGGACGAGTTACGTTCCTCCCACGTGATTGTACCGTGCTCGTTGACCACATGGAGCAGGTTGGCATCAAGGAAATTCTCAACAGTTTCTCTTTTAGTGCAGGTTGAGCTAAGCAACCGCGCTTTATCTGACCATCTGTAAGATTCAATATTTAAATCGCCGCAGAAAATTACCTCGTGATAATTAATAGATTTGAGAGAGATGTCTATCCTATCTAAAAGATCGCTAACACAACATGATGGCGAAAGATACACAGAACATAGGAGGATGGACAAGTTGTTGACTTCACACAGGACAAACACAGAGTTCACACAGGACAAATGGGACAAATGGATGAACTTCAGGCTCGGATTTGCCATTATCACCGCAGCTCCCAGTTTGTTTGCATCAATAGAGCCATGGCAGATTCTGTCAGAGGGAACTGGAATGGATGGTAGACTGCCCTTTGCAACTGGGAGCTCTTGTAATAATAGCACATCCGTGTTTTCGTTGAAACATTCATTCCACAAGGAGGACAAACAATAAGGTGAGCGTCTTCACAACAATGGTAGAAATAATTTATATATATAGCGGTCAATTGGTCTACAAAAATAAAAGAAGAGTAAAATGTTGAAATTAATTATTCCAACAAAAATCATATCTTTTTTTTTTTTTATATATAAGATATATATATTTTTTAATTTTATTTTATTATTACAGAAGCACGAAGTATATCAGACTAATGTACTATATCAGAATTATTTACATATATATATATCTTTAATTATTTACACGATGTAGTGATATATAAATCTGTGTACAAATTGCTCTAAACTTGCCAAAGTGTTCATAAGATTGAGTATATACAGAAAGATGGTAACAGCATAGATGGAAGAAGGGATTGGCAAACCACTTCTGTATCAAGAACTACTGAGAAAAATATATAGACAGAATTTCAGATCAAATTGGAGAATATTTGTTCTTATGGCCACCAAAAACTGATTTCGACTTGATGGATTGCTAACAACAAGGGGAAAATAGAAAACAAAATGAGGAGGGGGTGGAATTTAGAAGATCAATATTAAAAATAAGAGAAATTTTAGAAAAAAAGAACATTAAAAATAATTAAAGAAGAAGAAAAAAAAAAGCACTGGCAAGAGGACATCTCCCTTATACAGAGAGGTTCTACTGTATTATTATTTAAATTTAAGAAGAGGTATTATCTAAGGCCAAATGTGCTCAATCCACTGGCAAGAGGACATCTCCCCAGAAGGAGACTTTGGCTTAACTAGATATCCTTAGACAGAGAGGTTTTCTACAGCATATTATTATTTCAATTTCAAGAAGAGAATAATAATCTAAAGCTACTTAATACACATTAAACTCTATCCTTTAAAAGAGATATCATATTCCCATCTATTTTATGTTGTTGTTTCTTATCCCCTTGTGCAAAGATTCCATGAGTCCATGCTCCTCGAGCTGTTTGATGATAAGCAGAGGCATCTCCCAAAGGTCCTGTTTAATACATCTAATGCAAGCCAAAATGTATTCTGAAGCTGTTGTTTGTTGTTTCTTATCCCCTTGTGTAAAAATTACACAAATTCCATGAGTTCATGCTCCTCCAGCTGTTCTGGAGCTGCAGGTGCCAAGCTACATTTTGGACAAGTAGGGTAGATTTTGTTGTTATTTCTATCTACAATGGCTTGAGAGGACTCATCAATTTTGTGGCAAGCTCTACATACCTCTTCAAGGTCCGGAGCAAGAGTCAAGGCTTCCAAGCAGCCCACCCAATCCAACTTGGACTCCAGCGAGGGAGCCATGATGTAGAGGACTTTGATGGATGAAGGCTGATCCAGGGCGAACCACTCCAGCTTGAACACGTCAGGGAGTTCCTGTGGGGATGTGTCGGCCAGTGCTGAGGTGCCAGGAGAGACTGCACTCTGCACCATCACCTGCCCATCTACTGGCTGCAGGTAGAGTTTCTCTGTCTCCCCGTCCTGCTCTGTTGTACTGATGTACAGAGTGGCGTTGGCCTCTACACGGAGGAACCTCTGTTCCCAAGCCTTCTTCCCTCCCTTCTTGGTGCTGCACACACAACTTTACTTGATTAAAATTATACATAGTGTGATCAATCCAGGAATGCTAAACATTTAAAGAAATACAAAAGTATAATAAAGTTCTATTTAAAATTTCTCAAAATAATCACCGTCACTATCTATACATTTGTTCTATCTTTTTTTCCAGATATCAAAACACCTCTGAAAATCCTCATCTTTCAGGCTTTTCAAAATATTCTTCGTATTCTCCTTCATTTCAGGTATTGAATCAAATCGATGTCCTTTTAAGACTTTTTTAATTTTAGGGTAAAGAAAAAGTTGTTGGGAGCAAGCTCAGGAGACTAGGGTGGCTAGGGTAGTAAAGCAATTTTGGGTTTAGCCGTGGCCGTGCGTTGTCATGATGCAAAAACCAATTTTTCTGATGCCATTTTTCGAGTCGTTTCAGACAATCATCGCAATACATCAAGATAGTAATGTTGATTAATGGTCTGACCCTCGGGCACAAATTCATAGTGTACTAATCCTTTTACATAAAAGAAAGTGATAAGACACTTAAGCATCGAATTGATCATCCTTGCTTTCTTGAATCTTGGTTTTCCAGGCTCTAGCAGCTGGCTTAATTGCCTCTTAGTCTCGGGATCATATCCATACACCCATGTTTTCATCTCCCGTGATAACATATTTGAGCCAATGGGAATCAGAATTAAACATTTTGACCAGGTTTTTGCAAGTTTCTTTGCAATGCTCTTTCTGCTCATTCGTTAAGACATGTGGGACAAATTTAGCCGGTGATCGTTTAAGATGCAGATCATTCTTTATGATGGTTTGGCATATTCCTAAAAGAGATATCCAAGTCTTCTGATAGCTCTATGATAGTTATTCTTGGGATTTTTTTTGATCGATGATTTGATTTTGAGTGCATTTTTTTGAGACATTGATGAAAAAAAAAAGCACAGGCATAATATTTGGCCTTTCCTGTGAGTAAGCTTTCATTCGAGGATGTCAAATTTATTTCGACTCAAGACAGACAAAGGTTCTTAAGAGAGAGGTAAATTGGAGTTTTTACCACACAAATCAGCATGGACAGAATCCAATACAGGGGAATTTGGGTTACCAACCAATTTTGAAGTTCTGTGCTTAACACTGAACTGGAAGCTATTGGCCTAGATCTTGAACACATTGAAAAGGTGGTCCTAAAAAAGCCTTTCGTCTTCTTAGGAGTCCTGTCAAAACTACATATCTTAGAGCATTGTTACACCTGCTCTGTCCTTGAAGTACCAACAGTTTGGACAGACTTCACAGGAGTCCTGTCAGCACTACATATCTTAGACCATTGTTACACCTGCTGTGTCCTTGAAGTACCAACAGTTTGGACAGACTTCACAGGAGTCCTGTCAGCACTACATATCTTAGACCATTGTTACACCCGCTCTGTCCTTGAAGTACCAACAGTTTGGACAGACTTCACAGGAGTCCTGTCAACACTACAGATCTTAGAGCATTGTTACACCCGCTCTGTCCTTGAAGTAACAACAGTTTGGACAGATTTCACAGGAGTCCTGTCAGCACTACAGGTCTTAGACCATTGTTACACCTGCTCTGTCCTTGAAGTACCAACAGTTTGGACAGATTTCACAAGAGTCCTGTCAGCACTACAGATCTTAGACCATTGTTACACCTGCTGTGTCCTTGAAGTACCAACAGTTTGGACAGACTTCACAGGAGTCCTGTCAGCACTACATATCTTAGACCATTGTTAAACCTGCTGTGTCCTTGAAGTACCAACAGTTTGGACAGATTTCACAGGAGTCCTGTCAGCACTACATATCTTAGACCATTGTTACACCCGCTCTGTCCTTGAAGTACCAACAGTTTGAACAGATTTCACAGGAGTCCTGTCAGCACTACATATCTTAGACCATTGTTACACCTGCTGTGTCCTTGAAGTACCAACAGTTTGGACAGACTTCACAGGAGTCCTGTCAGCACTACATATCTTAGACCATTGTTACACCCGCTCTGTCCTTGAAGTACAAACAGTTTGGACAGATTTCACAGGAGTCCTGTCAGCACTACATATCTTAGACCATTGTTACACCTGCTGTGTCCTTGAAGTACCAACAGTTTGGACAGACTTCACAGGAGTCCTGTCAGCAATACATATCTTAGACCATTGTTACACCCGCTCTGTCCTTGAAGTACAAACAGTTTGGACAGATTTCACAGGAGTCCTGTCAGCACTACATATCTTAGACCATTGTTAAACCTGCTGTGTCCTTGAAGTACCAACAGTTTGGACAGATTTCACAGGAGTCCTGTCAGCACTACATATCTTAGACCATTGTTACACCCGCTCTGTCCTTGAAGTACCAACAGTTTGAACAGATTTCACAGGAGTCCTGTCAGCACTACATATCTTAGACCATTGTTACACCTGCTGTGTCCTTGAAGTACCAACAGTTTGGACAGACTTCACAGGAGTCCTGTCAACACTACATATCTTAGACCATTGTTAAACCTGCTGTGTCCTTGAAGTACCAACAGTTTGGACAGACTTCACAGGAGTCCTGTCAGCACTACATATCTTAGACCATTGTTACACCCGCTCTGTCCTTGAAGTACCAACAGTTTGGACAGATTTCACAGGAGTCCTGTCAGCACTACATATCTTAGACCATTGTTACACCCGCTCTGTCCTTGAAGTACCAACAGTTTGAACAGATTTCACAGGAGTCCTGTCAGCACTACATATCTTAGACCATTGTTACACCTGCTGTGTCCTTGAAGTACCAACAGTTTGGACAGACTTCACAGGAGTCCTGTCAGCACTACATATCTTAGACCATTGTTACACCCGCTCTGTCCTTGAAGTACAAACAGTTTGGACAGATTTCACAGGAGTCCTGTCAGCACTACATATCTTAGACCATTGTTACACCTGCTCTGTCCTTGAATTACCAACAGTTTGGACAGACTTCATAAGGAGTCCTGTCAGCACTACATATCTTAGACCATTGTTACACCCGCTCTGTCCTTGAAGTACCAACAGTTTGGACAGACTTCACAGGAGTCCTGTCAACACTACAGATCTTAGAGCATTGTTACACCCGCTCTGTCCTTGAAGTACCAACAGTTTGGACAGACTTCACAGGAGTCCTGTCAACACTACAGATCTTAGAGCATTGTTACACCTGCTCTGTCCTTGAAGTACCAACAGTTTGGACAGACTTCATAAGGAGTCCTGTCAGCACTACATATCTTAGAACATTGTTACACCCGCTCTGTCCTTGAAGTACCAACAGTTTGGACAGACTTCAGAGGAGTCCTGTCAGCACTACATATCTTAGACCATTGTTACACCTGCTCTGTCCTTGAATTACCAACAGTTTGGACAGACTTCATAAGGAGTCCTGTCAGCACTACATATCTTAGACCATTGTTACACCCGCTCTGTCCTTGAAGTACCAACAGTTTGGACAGACTTCACAGGAGTCCTGTCAGCACTACAGATCTTAGACCATTGTTACACCTGCTGTGTCCTTGAAGTACCAACAGTTTGGACAGACTTCACAGGAGTCCTGTCAGCACTACATATCTTAGACCATTGTTAAACCTGCTGTGTCCTTGAAGTACCAACAGTTTGGACAGATTTCACAGGAGTCCTGTCAGCACTACATATCTTAGACCATTGTTACACCCGCTCTGTCCTTGAAGTACCAACAGTTTGAACAGATTTCACAGGAGTCCTGTCAGCACTACATATCTTAGACCATTGTTACACCTGTTGTGTCCTTGAAGTACCAACAGTTTGGACAGACTTCACAGGAGTCCTGTCAGCACTACAGATCTTAGACCATTGTTACACCCGCTCTGTCCTTGAAGTACCAACAGTTTGGACAGACTTCACAGGAGTCCTGTCAGCACTACATATCTTAGAGCATTGTTACACCCGCTCTGTCCTTGAAGTACCAACAGTTTGGACAGACTTCACAGGAGTCCTGCAGCACTTCATATCTTAGAGCATTGTTACACCTGCTGTGTCCTTGAATTACCAACAGTTTGGACAGACTTCACAGGAGTCCTGTCAGCACTACATATCTTAGACCATTGTTACACCTGATCTGTCCTTGAAGTACCAACAGTTTGTACAGACTTCACAGAGACACACAAGTAAACTTCCAAATTCCACATAGGACTGAGCGGCATTGAAGCAATAGACACTCTTGCCAAATCATCATTATTACATAACTCTGACCTTGATTTTTACATATTTTGTTGTTGTTTCTTATCTTCTTGTGCAAATATTATATAAATGCCATGAATCCATACTCCTCGATCTGTTTGATGTGATAAGTAGTGTCTTTTCCCAAAGGTTTAGTGCATCTAATAAAAGCCAGAATGTGTTCTGGAGCTGCAGGTTTTCATCATATTAAACATCATATCAGCAATGGTACAAGGTAATAAGGCCAAATCTAAGTAAATAAATAGCGTATGATGAGATTTGTAATAAAAGAGTTGTTACCATCACCAGAGAAAAAAGTAATGGTTAATTTGGATTATAAGTTTAAAACCTTTTTTTAAAAATATCCTTAGTACACCGGTTGTTACCGAAACGTCACACACTATTTATTTATTTGGATACTTGGTATTATTATCTTGTAGTTCTAATCTATAATCCAAATTGTACCTTATCAAACTATGTTTTGAGAGGTACACTTTCATTCAGCACTTTTGTCCGAAGATGGTAACAACGCTGTTACCGAAACATCACACACTATTTATTTATTTGGTCTTATTACCTTGTATTTGTGTTTTGAGAGAACACCCTGCTTCTATTCTAACAGAATTACACCAAACACACAGAAGTCTAATTTTGGGAACCATAATAGCACATATATATATATGGTGGGTAGTTAGCGGCTGCTTTTACTGTAAGTGCATCACATGTCTATACATGTGAAAAGCAGTTTGACTTTTGCACTTACAAATTTTCCAGAGCCCCATTTGGTTACTTGCATTCGCTGGTGGGGTTGGACTTTTGAAAGAATCAGGGGCCATTGGAGCATTTTTTTTATCAGAAAAAAAAAAAAAAAAAGTGCCCAATGCGGGAATTGAACCTGGGTCGTAGCGGTTGAAAACCAACGGTTTAGACCATCCTTCCACCGACCCCCCATAATAGCATATATAGACAGCATTAAAGTTACTCCCACCATGTAGCAGTCAACTCACACTAGAATCTTGAGCCAGCCTGATATGAGAGGACCACCTTCACTTGACTGTCCCGTGGCTGAGCTAGACGCCAAAGACAGGGAGTCCGGAGTCTTGACCTGAGTCTTAGGTTTCTTCATTGAATCCTTGAAGTAATTGATCAAGTCCGGGGGAAGTCCGCAGGTGTCGGCTATGAGGGAGGAACATTTGGGGTGGCATACCAGTCCGCATTCTGGACACACCGAAGCCAGGTTTGACCCCTGGGATTTTGGTACAGCAAGGAAACAGTTTATAACTACAGTTATATTTAAACACAAGGTAATAAGACCAAATAAATAAATAGTGTGTGATGTTTCGGTAACAGCGTTGTTACCATCTTCAGACAAAAGTTTGTTTTGTTTCAGCACTTTGGTCTGAAGATGGTAACAACACTGTTACAGAAACATCAAACACTATTTATTTAGATTTGGTCTTATTACTTTGTGTTTATAATCTATAATCCAAATTGTGCCTTATCAGCACTATTTAAGAACATGCTGTGGTATTTTTTCCCATTTATTCTTTAATCTGATGATGGTAACAGTGCTGTTACCGAAACATCACACACTATTTATTTGGATTTGGCCATATTACCTAGTAGTTTTATAATCCAAATTGTGTACCTTATAGTATTTGGAAAGAGTTTATGTATGAAAGAAAGTGTACCACGGCACTTGGTTGAGTAGCGGCCAAAGTGAATGATGTCCAGACAAGCCCCACACTTGCAGGACTTCATGCAGAGCTGTTCCTGGAAGCGGTGAGGGATGGAGTGCCTCATCCGCTCCGTGGATCCACCGTTGGATGAGGTACTAGGGGTGGAGAGAGCTGTGAGGAGGGAACGGGACGGAGTACCTGACGGGGTTTTCACTAACACACATTCAACCAAATTGTTCCATCTATTCTGTAACTTTTTAAGTACAATAAAAACCACGTTAAAAAAAACCTGGAGGATATAGAAAACCTTTCCGTATATAATAAACCTGAAATAATCCCCATTTTTATTATTTTTTTAAAATATATTTTTTTGCTTATCCCTAGTACACTATATCTCTAGTCTTGTCTGCTGATTTATTATATTATTCTTTTATTTTCCCTACTACACGTAGTACAAGCCATGATAATCATGGTGGGCAGAAGTAGGCGACTGCTTTTACTGTAAGTGCACCACATGTCTACACAAGCAGTTCAACTTTGCACTTACAAATGTGCCAGAGCCCCGTTTGGTTACTTGCACTCGCTAGTGGAGTTGGACTTTTGCAAGAATCGGGGGCCATTGGAGTATTTTTTATTTTATAATACAGTGAACTATGGCTATAGTGGAATTCGTGTAATCTTTACACAAGGGGATAAGAAACAACAACAACATGACTATAGTGAACCACAGGTTCAGTCCCATTGGGGTTCGCTATAGAGGGGTTTTACTGTTTATTCTGTATTTTATTTAATCAGGATGACTATCTCCGAAGGACTACTCCGCCTTTGCCGGTCCCAAGCCCGGATGAAAAAGGAGGAGGGGGAGCAGTAACAAGCTCACTAAAAAAACCTGGGCTCAGCTGGCCCGGCTGATAGTACCCTGTAAGGGCTCCTAATCCAGGAATACAGGATGAGCAGCGTTTGTACTCCATGTTAGGAGCGGCTGCACATGGTGTCTGTTCCTCATGTCAGAGGTAGCTATTTTTTTGGAGCTAAGTCGGCCTGCCACTGAGTAGTGTTCCCAGTCTTAATGACAAAGGCAGATGCATTCTACTTCATCCAGTGTGGAGATAAGGAAGAAGAAGGATGACTATACTACCTAAGAGTCCTATTGATGAAATATTTAACAAAAAGATGTATTATAGATGTGAATCACCTGTAAATGAATTAAATAATGGTTTCTGGAGATGTTTCTTTTCATTTTTATTGAATAAAGCTGTTACTCCATTTCATTATTGTACTCCTGTAGAGGGGGTTATATTGCCTGAAAGTTTGAGACACTTTTCATTGTCAAAATTACCATGTTAACCATTTAGTTGTTGTTGTTGTGTCCAGAGTTTCATATGTATCCATGCATCTCCATCACAGCAGCAGCAATGTTCTCTATCTTGGGTGTGTATACTGTATTGTTGTTGTTGTCGTGTCCAAAGAAGAGTCTCAGATGTCTCCATACATCTCCATCACAGCAGCAGCAATGCTCTCTATCTTGGGTGTGTATACTGTATTGTTGTTGTTGTCGTGTCCAAAGAAGAGTCTCAGATGTCTCCGTACATCTCTATCACAGCAATGTTCTCTATCTTGGGTGTGTATACTGTATTGTTGTTGTTGTCGTGTCCAAAGAAGAGTCTCAGATGTCTCCATACATCTCCATCACAGCAGCAGCAATGTTCTCTATCTTGGGTGTGTATACTGTATTGTTGTTGTTGTCGTGTCCAAAGAAGAGTCTCAGATGTCTCCATACATCTCCATCACAGCAGCAGCAATGTTCTCTATCTTGGGTGTGTATACTGTATTGTTGTTGTTGTCGTGTCCAAAGAAGAGTCTCAGATGTCTCCATACATCTCCATCACAGCAGCAGCAATGCTCTCTATCTTGGGTGTGTATACTGTATTGTTGTTGTTGTCGTGTCCAAAGAAGAGTCTCAGATGTCTCCATTCATCTCCATCACAGCAGCAGCAATGTTCTCTATCTTGGGTGTGTATACTGTATTGTTGTTGTTGTCGTGTCCAAAGAAGAGTCTCAGATGTCTCCATACATCTCCATCACAGCAGCAGCAATGTTCTCTATCTTGGGTGTGTATACTGTATTGTTGTTGTTGTCGTGTCCAAAGAAGAGTCTCAGATGTCTCCATACATCTCCATCACAGCAGCAGCAATGTTCTCTATCTTGGGTGTGTATACTGTATTGTTGTTGTTGTCGTGTCCAAAGAAGAGTCTCAGATGTCTCCATACATCTCCATCACAGCAGCAGCAATGCTCTCTATCTTGGGTGTGTATACTGTATTGTTGTTGTTGTCGTGTCCAAAGAAGAGTCTCTGATGTCTCCATACATCTCCATCACAGCAGCAGCAATGTTCTCTATCTTGGGTGTGTATACTGTATTGTTGTTGTTGTCGTGTCCAAAGAAGAGTCTCAGATGTCTCCATACATCTCCATCACAGCAGCAGCAATGTTCTCTATCTTGGGTGTGTATACTGTATTGTTGTTGTTGTCGTGTCCAAAGAAGAGTCTCAGATGTCTCCATACATCTCCATCACAGCAGCAGCAATGTTCTCTATCTTGGGTGTGTATACTGTATTGTTGTTGTTGTCGTGTCCAAAGAAGAGTCTCAGATGTCTCCATACATCTTCATCACAGCAGCAGCAATGCTCTCTATCTTGGGTGTGTATACTGTATTGTTGTTGTTGTCGTGTCCAAAGAAGAGTCTCAGATGTCTCCATACATCTCCATCACAGCAGCAGCAATGTTCTCTATCTTGGGTGTGTATACTGTATTGTTGTTGTTGTCGTGTCCAAAGAAGAGTCTCAGATGTCTCCATACATCTCCATCACAGCAGCAGCAATGTTCTCTATCTTGGGTGTGTATACTGTATTGTTGTTGTTGTCGTGTCTAAAGAAGAGTCTCAGATGTCTCCATACATCTGAATCACAGCAGCAGCAATGTTCTCTATCTTGGGTGTGTATACTGTATTGTTGTTGTTGTCGTGTCCAAAGAAGAGTCTCAGATGTCTCCATACATCTCCATCACAGCAGCAGCAATGCTCTCTATCTTGGGTGTGTATACTGTATTGTTGTTGTTGTCGTGTCCAAAGAAGAGTCTCAGATGTCTCCATACATCTCCATCACAGCAGCAGCAATGTTCTCTATCTTGGGTGTGTATACTGTATTGTTGTTGTTGTCGTGTCTAAAGAAGAGTCTCAGATGTCTCCATACATCTGAATCACAGCAGCAGCAATGTTCTCTATCTTGGGTGTGTATACTGTATTGTTGTTGTTGTCGTGTCCAAAGAAGAGTCTCAGATGTCTCCATACATCTCCATCACAGCAGCAGCAATGCTCTCTATCTTGGGTGTGTATACTGTATTGTTGTTGTTGTCGTGTCCAAAGAAGAGTCTCAGATGTCTCCATACATCTCTATCACAGCAGCAGCAATGTTCTCTATCTTGGGTGTGTATACTGTATTGTTGTTGTTGTCGTGTCCAAAGAAGAGTCTCAGATGTCTCCATACATCTCCATCACAGCAGCAGCAATGCTCTCTATCTTGGGTGTGTATACTGTATTGTTGTTGTTGTCGTGTCCAAAGAAGAGTCTCAGATGTCTCCATACATCTCCATCACAGCAGCAGCAATGTTCTCTATCTTGGGTGTGTATACTGTATTGTTGTTGTTGTCGTGTCCAAAGAAGAGTCTCAGATGTCTCCATACATCTCCATCACAGCAGCAGCAATGTTCTCTATCTTGGGTGTGTATACTGTATTGTTGTTGTTGTCGTGTCCAAAGAAGAGTCTCAGATGTCTCCATACATCTCCATCACAGCAGCAGCAATATCCACTATCTTGGGTGTGTAAAGCTGCTGCTCTGGGTCTATGTCAATTTTCTGCAAGGCTGCGGCCATTGCTGGGCATGAGAATATGTGGGTAGGTGTTAGTTCCACACCAGGAAAGTTGTCCTATAGGTTCTTGTGCCATCTAGATGTATTGCCATTCCTTTATAGTGTTACCATTTAGTAGCACTCTTGTAGGAGGACACCTGTCACTAAAGGACATTTTGGCTTTGCAAATAGCTGTCCTTTATAGAGAGGTTCTATTGTATTAATATACAGTTGAACCTTCCTATAAAGGACACTTAATTGCAGAACCAAAGTGTCCTTTAGAGAGAGAGATGTCCCCTTACCAGAGAGTTGCTAAATAGTAAAAATGGTAATTTTGCAAGTGAAAACTGTCCTTTGTGGAGAGGTGTCCGCTAGAGGGAGGTTCTATTGTTTAAAGATTTGTCTTGTATCTCTAATCTATAATCCAAATTGTGCCTTATCATGAAATAATATTTTTTTTTTGCTTATCCCTAGTACACAGACCAAGATAATCATGGTGGGTAGAAGTAGGCGACTGCTTTTACTCTAAGTGTACCACATGTCTACACATGTGAAAAACAGTTTGGATTTACACTTACAAATGTGCCAGAGCCCCGTTTGGTTACTTGCACTCACTGGTGGGGTTGGAGTTTTGCAAGAATCGGAGGCCATTGGAGCATTTTTTTTTAAACAGAAAAAAGTGCCCAATGCGGGAATCGAACCCAGGTCGTAGCAGTCAAAACCAACGGTTTAAACCATCCTTCCACCGACCCCCATGAAAGAATATGGAAGAATGATGTTACCTACCCTTCAATTCCAGCATCTCCTGCCTCCGAGCCAGTCCAAGCTGATTCTTCAACTGTCTTATCTGGGCCCTCTGTTTCTGCAGAGCGGAATCCTGGTCAAAGTCCTTACGAGTGCCACCGCCACCAAACAGCCTCCATTTCTTCTTCTCCTCCAGCTGTGCCTGTAAGAAGTCTATCAGCTTGGTCTTCTGAATGGAGGTGTTCTCGAAGCGGATGGTGTCTATCTTGTGGGTGGCTTGGAGGGCTTCGTAGTCGGCCTGTACGGCATCCAGGTCAGCCTGGAGTTGGAAGCATGTAGCTTGGGAAGTTTCCAGGTTGGTAAGGGCCTCTTCCAGAGTCTGGTTGAGTTCCAGTTTGGAAGCTTTTAGGTTAGACAGTTCAGTGATGTGACGGGATGTCTCTTCCTTGAGTGCAATGCCCTCTGCCTTGGCACGGGAAAGTTCCTGAAACAGACTGCTGCACTCCGCCTGGGCCAGGGCGAGGTTCTGCAGGGCCTCATCTAGCTGGGAGTTGAGGGAAACTTTGGTTTCTCTGTATTGATCCAGTTGGCTTTGTAAGGATTCCACCTCAGAGGCCCGCTCATCTTCTGACTCCGCCACGGCCGATTCCAAGATTTTCCTGTGTAAATACCACACTCTCAGATAGAAATTTTAACGTAAAGAGATATTGATATTAACACAAAGCAATAACGCGCCATCTATACATATAAAATAAAAGGATTTAAAAGCGCGAATGTTTCTTTTATACATAAGACAAACTTCTACTGTCCTTACTGCGATGAAAAGCTGAAGAGCATTGCTCGAGGCAAATATTTGAATGTAATTCTACTGTCCTATAAGCTTATGTCCATAGTTTACTTGAAAACCATTTCTAATATTCCATCCTTCAGTGAAACATATAAAAGCAGAATGATCCAATACAGTATTAGAGCTCTGAGAAGCGGTCTGGTGGATTAAATTGGCGAAACCGCTGGGAGGGTTCACCACTGATGAGCCAAGCCCTCCCAATATATTTTTTCATCGCAGTAAGGACAGTAGAAGTTTGTTTTATGTATAAAAGAAACATTCGTGCTTTTAAAAATCCTTTTATTTTATAGATATTGATATATTAAAAAAAAAATAAAGGACTAACAAGAGCCATTAGTATAAAAACCTCCAGTTGGACATTTCATAATTTTACAAAGCTGGTGTTGTGGTCACATACCTGAGTCTACAGAGACAGTCAATAGATGGCGCTTAATTCTAACGTCAATTTTGATAGAAGAGGTGACCTTTATTTTTATACCATTCATGTAAGGAGTACAATGACAAATCAAAGAGGTAACAAGGCCAAAACTCTCTAATATTACCTCATTGTGACTCTGATCTATTTCCTAAGATTTAATTATAGTAGTTTCAAGTTGAGAATTGCACTTAAGTACATAGTGGGGAAACCATGCAATGCATTGTCCATAGATGACCAGACTTAGAAATCAAAGACTGTTGTTACCTTGAGAATTGAAACAGAATCGATGCTTGTCCCCCTGCTCTATACCACCAGTCATGTGCAGCAGTAATCATGATAGATTTTTGTAGTGTGATGGACTTATGTCTAACCCATTCCCTCTTGTTGTGGTCCCAGGGAAGTTCTGAATAAAGAACTGGACTCCATGGAAGAAGAAATGAAGCATCTTCACGAATGCTTGATCAAAGAGAAGAAGCAAAAGTGAGTTCTTCTTCTAATTATATTTGCATATCTCCAAGCCCTCTTCTATTATTATTTTTTAAATCAAAGCCCTTTGTAGACTTGAAGATGATCTTCTTTATAGAGTCGCTTAGGAAATTAAGACAAACCTCAGAATGACATGGCAATTTCATTTAATGGGCATACAATAATTAAATCTTAGGAAATAGATCAGAGTCACAATGAGGTAATATTAGAGAGTTTTATACCATTCATGTAAGGAGTACAATGACAAATCAAAGAGGTAACAAGGCCAAAACTCTCTAATATTACCTCATTGTGACTCTGATCTATTTCCTAAGATTTAATTATTGTATGCCCATTAAATGAAATTGCCATGTCATTCTGAGGTTTGTCTTAATTTCCTAAGCGACTCTATAAAGAAGATCATCTTCAAGTCTACAAAGGGCTTTGATTTAAAAAATAATAATAGAAGAGGGCTTGGAGATATGCAAATATAATTAGAAGAAGAACTCACTTTTGCTTCTTCTCTTTGATCAAGCATTCGTGAAGATGCTTCATTTCTTTTTCCATGGAGTCCAGTTCTTTATTCAGAACTTCCCTGGGACCACAACAAGAGGGAATGGGTTAGACATAAGTCCATCACACTACAAAAATCTATCATGATTACTGCTGCACATGACTGGTGGTATAGAGCAGGGGGACAAGCATCGATTCTGTTTCAATTCTCAAGGTAACAACAGTCTTTGATTTCTAAGTCTGGTCATCTATGGACAATGCATTGCATGGTTTCCCCACTATGTACTTAAGTGCAATTCTCAACTTGAAACTACCCCAAACCATATTATTGACTCATCCATTGATGAGCTATACTATCTAAACAAAAATAAACAAGAGCTGGAGGATCCCACCTAAGCACAGTTGAGTGGACCCAGGAGGAGCTCTGAACCTCAGAAATAGACAGCATCAAACAACACTAACAAGATTTAGAACAGGCCATCTCAAGCCATTTAAGATATAAAATAATAACAAAATCTACCCCACTTGCCTAAAATGTAGCTTGGCACCTGCAGCTCTAGAACACATTTTGTCTTGTATTAGATGCACTAAACAGGACCTTTGGGAGAGGCCGTTGCTTATCATAAAACAGCTAGGAGCATGAACTCATGGAATTTGTGTAAACTTTACACAAGGGGATAAGAAACAACAACTCCACTCTCTACTGCGACTCTTCATTTTGGAGTTCTGGCAGTGTGAAATTGACCGTTTAAACCATTCCTCTACCAACCAACCTCCACAAATATGATGGATGTACTGTATGAACCAGAGAAAACTAACATTCACACAGTAACAAGATGTCTACCTGTCTTTCTCCAACTTTACATACCGGCCATAGTAATCCTGAAGATGACTCTCCATTTTGGAGTTTTGGGTGTGTAAAATTGACCATTTAAACAATGTTGTTGTTTCTTATCCCCTTGTGTGAATATTACACAAATTCCATGAGTTCATGCTCCTCGAGCTGTTTTATGATAAGCAGCAACCTCTCCCAAAGGTCAAGTTTAGTGCATATAATACAAGCAAATATGTGTTCTGGAGCTGCAGGTGCCAAGCTACATTTTGGGCAAGTGGGGTAGATTTTGTTATTATTTTCTATCTTCAATGGCTTGAGATGGCCTGTTCTAAATCTTGTTAGTGTTGTTTGATGCTGTCTATTTCTGATGTTCAGAGCTCCTCCTGTGTTCAGTCCACTGTGCTAACTGTGCATTTAAACCATTCCTCTACCAACCAACCTCCACAAATATGATGGATGTACTGTGTGAACCATAGAAAAGTAACACACACAGCAACAAGATGTCTACCTGTCTTTCTCCAGCTTCACATTCCGGTCATAGTAATCCTGAAGGTGATTCTCCATTTTGGAGTTTTGGCTGTCCATCTCTGTGCAGAGTTTCTTGAGTTGTTCTATTTGGGCTTCGTTGGCTTCCTTCTTTTTCCTCAGGGAGTTTACTTCTGCCTCCAGATCCTGGGACTTCTTCACCAGTTCCAGGCATCTCTGTTCCGCCTTGGTCACCTGCTCTTGTAGGCTCTGGTGGACACACAGGAAGGATAAGGTTATAAAACAGCTCAAGGAGCATGATCTCATGTAAGCTTTACACAAGGGGATAAGAAACAACAAGCACAAATGCATGTGTTGTATATGCATATAGGGCACACATAATACCATCAAATATACAAGGTAATAAGACCTAATCCAAAAAATGGAAGTGTATGGAAATTTGGTAACAGCGTTGTTACCATCATTAGACAGACTATAACAACATTGTTACAGAAATATCACACCCTATTAATTTAGATTTGGTCTTATTACCTTATTTTTCTAAACACAATGTAATAAGACCAAATCCAAATAGATAAGATAAGGCTGTAGATAAGTACTTTTGTCTGAAGATGGTAACAGCGTTGTTACCGAAACATCACACACTATTTATTTATTTGGATTTGGTCTTATTACCTTGTGTTTATAATCTATAATCCAAATTGTGCCTTAACATTATTTTTCTAAAGTATAAACCAAATTGTTCCTTAATAACATAAAATACATTTTTGAAACTGTGCTAAATTCAGAAAAACCTCTCTGTAAAGGACAACATCTAGTTACAAAGCTAGTGTCCCTTAGGAAGAAATGTCCTCTTACTGGAGAATTGCGAATTAGTTGAACATGGTATTTTTTTAAAAATTAAAAACTTACTTTTATAAAGAGGTATCTTGGAGGTTCTAACTGTACTGATGGGGTAAATGAAACAATTTTTACTCTTAGGAATAATTTTTCAATGCTGGAATCGATACTAAGTCTTGCAGGTCAAAAATCAAGTTTAAAAAAATATACAGTAGAACCTCCCTGTAAAGGACACCTAATTGCAAAGCCGAAGTGTCCTTTAGAGAGAAGTGTCCTCTTACCGGAAGAGTTGCTGAATACACCCATACCTCGCTTTGCGTCGGGGTTACGTTCCAAAAAAACATGACGCATTTTGAAAATATGTGAAGGCGCAATCAAAAACTAAGGTGTTGCCATATTTTAGGGAAAAAAAAAATTAAAGACTCTAATCCAAAACAACTCAACTTCGAAAATCTAACGACGCACAGTGGAAATCAGTAAAAATTAAGCAGCGACGCAACTTTGAAAAAAAAAACGCAAAACGAAACGACGCAAAGCGAGGTATTGGTGTAGTAAAAATGGTCATTTTGACAATGAAAACTGTCCTTTATAGAGAGAGGTGTCCACTAAAGGGAGGTTCTACTGTATAATAAACTTGAAAGGTATGGTGGCAGGTAAAACAGAGGGTAGCATCTACCTGGTTCTGTTTGGTGAGCTCCTGGTTCTGGGTCTCCAGCTTGGAGACTGAAGCCTTGAGGTCCCTCATACCCTGCCATACCACCTCCATTCTAGTGAACAAGATTACATAGGAATGGGTGTCATTATAGTGGCAAGCTAGAAAAATTGGACTCAGAAAAAGTTTTTTTTTTTGTCTCTAGTACACGTGGAACATGCCATGATAATCTTGGTGGGTAGAAGTTGGCAACTGCTTTTACTGTAAGTACACATGTCTACACATGAAAACCATTTTGAATTTTGGACTTACAAATGTACCAGAGCCCCATTACTTGCTGGTGGGGTTGGACCTTTGCAAGAATCAGGGGCCACTGGAGCATTTTTTTTTTAATCAGAAAAAAGTGTCCAATGCGGGATTCGATCCAGAGTCATAGTGGTCAAACACCAACGTTTTAGACCACCCTTCCACTGACTTTCAACTTCCCTAAGTTTTGTCCATGAGTATATATTCTTCTTCTATTCTTACCTTATTAGATTCTCTAAGGAACTGGATCCGGTCAGTGAGAGATGCCCTTTCAGCCTGGAAACACACATACCACATGAATATCTTCCCATCTCTATATCAGAAAAAAAAAAAATTATTTTTTAATTTCCCCTAGTACACGTGGTACAGGCCAAGATAATCATGTTGAGTAGAAGTTGGCAACTGATTTTACTGTTAGTGCATACCACATGTCTACACATGGGAAAAGAAGTTCAACTTTTACACTTACAAATATGCCACAGCCCTGTTTGGTTACATGCACTTGCTAGTGGGTTTGAACTTTTGCAAGAATTGAGATCCATTGGAGCATTTTATTTTATTTTTTTTTTAATTAGAAAAATTGCCCAATGCAGGATTTAATTTGGGGTCATAACAGTTGAAAACCAACGATTTAGACTATCCTCCCACCCACCCCACCCCTTGTTCTAGGATGCTATTGTTCTGATGCACAATAAAAGAAATCGGTCTTCTTCTTTCTAATCACCACTCAATCATATTAGGGTGTCAAGCTTGTAAAGCTTGAGACTTTTGAAAAAAATATTTGACAACCATCATGATTGGGCGAAGTAGAATGCCTCTGCCTTTGTCATTAAGACTGGGAGCACTACTCAGTGGCAGGCCGACTTAGCTCCAAAAGAATGGCCGCCTCTGACATGAGGAACAGACGCCAAGTGCAACCGCTCCTAATATGGAGTACAAATACTGCTCATCCTGTATCTCTGGATCAGGAGTCCTTACAGGGTACTATCAGCTGGGCCAGCTGAGCCCAGGTTTTTTAGTGAGCTTGTTACTGCTCCCCCTCCTCTTTTTTTCATCCGGGCTTGGGACTGGCAAAAGGGACAAATGCCTTCTTTTAATATTTGATATGTGAAAAGAAACACACACTGCCAAAAATATTTAATACAAATTTGTAAAGAAGTTATCTTTCAATTGCCCTCTGTGACAAGGCTGTGAAGTCAAGCTTTCATCGCTCTGTCAAGGAATGACAAAAGCTCAGTCAGTACGCCATCCTTACCTTGTAGAGTTCCTCCTGTTCCTTCAGGGAATTCTTGAGGGATGTCAGGGCCTCCTCCAAATCCTGTATCTTGGACAGTTGGCCCTCCTCCTTGGTGTTGGCCAGCATGAGCTTGTTTTCCAGCTCCAGGCTCTGCTTGCGCAGGTCCCTGTTCATGTCCTTCAGTACGGACACTCTGTCTTTGTTATGTTGAGCATCTCTCCTGGCCTCTCTTAGTTCCCCAGCTTGCAGGTTCAGCTCTGCCTCTTTCTGCACATACATTATATATATTAATAATATCAACACTTCTCATGGAATGGGGTGTAGCTTTCGTTGATCATGGCACACTTTCTAACGATGCTGCTGTTGTGTGTGTGTGTGTGGTCTGATACTGCTTATTTGTCAGAGTTATTCTGCTTGTTTCACAGCTGGCCTTCATATCTGAAGGTTGTTCCCCTATACGTCATCTGGGGATATGCTATGTAGCAGTCAGCTCTGCAGAGTTGTGTAATCTTTACGCAAGGGGATAAGAAACAACGAAAGCAACATCAACACTTGACCTTTCTAATTCATTTTTAAAAATTATTTTTCACATGAACAGAGTTTTTATGCAAACTTGGCCTTAAATACCTGTTTTTTGATTTCTCAGGAAGACATTGGGACCAAATTTTTTGGTTGTAGAGATATAGTTTGCACTACATGCTGATGAGGGCCAACAGTTCGAAACAACACGTACGTGGTTGGCTTTTCTCGATTTATCAAGAAATTGGATTGGCCAAATATCTTTATAACAAGCTAAATCAATGTCAAGTTGATTTATTGCTCCACTAGATGGCACTCTGCCATCTTAAATGCTCATGTGAGAGGTCAGGAAATGTCAATTTTGATTTTTATATACAGTTAAACCTCTCTATAGCACCCGATTCTAAATATGTAGTACGATGCGATTTACATTAAAAGTTACCTATCTATAGCATCCCCTCTCTATAGTACCCTATTTTGTTGAGTCCCAAGAGGGGGCGCTATAGACAGGTTTAACTGTATATATACAATAGAACCTTCATGTGAGGACATTCATGGTAAAGGACAATTTCCATCATGATATTGGTCCATTGTCTTGTGGTCAGTTCACTTCAGGGGTTCTACATTACAATATATATATAGATGGAAATTTTGCCGGGAGGATAATGATCTAAAGAGACAAAGGTTGCCTCTCCTGTCAAAATAGACCATCTAAGATGGCATCAGGTTTTGACGTCTATTTTGACGGGAGAGGTGACCTTTGTCTCTTTAGATTACAATATATATAGTTGTGGATTTTGATGGAGAGAGAGAAAGAGTGTGTTACAGAGAGAATACTCCCCCAACTGGTAGATGGAAGAAGAAGAGTTTCAGACTTACATCAGCCACCTTCTGACGTAGTTTGTCTAATTCTTGGATGGCTTGGTCTAGCTTAGAGTTGAGTGCATCTTCCAGGATCTCTTGGCAGGGGGGCAGCTCCATTGGGGGTACGGTGCTGTAGAACATATGGTTGGTAAATGACAGGGAAGACAAACCTTGACATGATATGGTACAATCTGGATTATAGATTAGAACTACAAGGTAATAAGACCAAATCCAAATAAATACAATAGTACAGTAGAACCACCATAAGAGGACACTCATACTAGAGAGGACACCTCTCTACAAAGTACAGTTTTCATTTTCAAAATTACCATGTTTAATATTTATCAACTCTCCAGCAAGAGAACACCTCTCTTTAAAAGACCCTTTGGTTCTGCAACTAGCTGTCCTTTACAGGTAGGTTCTACTGTATATGCCTTTTGGTTAACATCGTTGTTACCATCTTCAGACAAAAGAGTGAGGAGACCATTCAGTGATTTTGTCTGATGATGGTAACATGGTCACTGACATGTCACACACACTATTCATTTATTTGGTGTCTCATTACTTTGTATTTCTAAGGAAGGACAATTCAGTTTGATCACAACAAAATCCAGCTATATTGATTCATTAATTAGGCTAGCCAAAGTTACTGGAGCATACCAATTTTGGCAACTACCCAGATTCTATTAAAATTGTTTAAAAACAAGACGATGGAGATAAATTATCTGAGGGTGACAAAATATCAGAAATATTGCAGTAAAACCCCATTAAAACAAACCAGGAGATAAAGCAAAACCTTCGCTTATAACAAACAAAATATATAATTCTCCAATTTTGATTTTATAATATAGTGAACTAAAAGTTAGGTACAATCGAGAAGAAGGGTCTCTACAGAGGTTTTACAGTATTCTGCTACAAGATGTTTTAATGGCCCCACAATTCTTGTTGTTGTTTCTTATCCCCTTGTGTAAAGATTACACGAATTCCATGAGTTCATGCTCCTCGACCTCCACAATTCTTACAAAAGTCCAACCCCGCCAGCGAGTGCTAGTAACCAAACAAAGGTCTCTGGTATGTTTGTAAGTGTCAAAAATTCAAACTGCTTGTCACATCTATAGACACATCTATATGAAAAATAGATACTTCGGCCAGTTGGAAAAAACCTCCAACTGGCCGAAGTGTCTATTTTTCATATAAATATGAATGCCGGCCAGGCAGCCTCTATTTTTACGATCTATAGACATGTGGTGCACTTACAGTAAAAGACAGTTGCTAGCTACCTACTATGATTATCCTGACCTGGACAACGTGTACTTGTGATAAACAACTGGGATTTGGCAAACTTGTAAATACAAAAGTTGAACTGCTTTTCACATGTTTAGACATGTGGTGCAACAGTAAAAGCAGTCGCTAACTTCTACCCATCATGATTACATAGCCTGTATGTACCATGGAAGATTAAAAAACAACAACAAAAAAGCCTTTATTTAGGGTCACTGACCCTATACAGGATTCACCAGAGGTATGCATAAGAACAAAGCAGTGAGACAACGGAAATAGCGATATATACAGAGTAAAAAGAGAAAGAAAAAAAAAAAAAAAAAAACAAGAAAAGGAAAAAAAAAAATAATAATAATAAGAAAGAGGGAAGCAAGAAATCAACACAAAAAGAGTAGCAGTAAGAAAGTGAGGAGTGAGTATCACTTGGCCTTCTGAGATATGGACTTGTGGAAACCATAAAACGCCGTAGCAATATACTTATTCTGGGTCATATTGTCAATTATTGATGGAAGTGAAGCACAGAGTTGCCCAGTTTTGAGCACAAGGGTTCTTCTTTCTTCTTTCAGAGCAGAGCAATCAAAAATATAGTGAGTGATTTCATTTTGTAGTTTTGAATTACAGAAGGTACAAGTCGGGTCCTCACCGCAGAGCATCTTGGTGTGGTTTTCTCTAAAAAAACTTGAAAGTATTCTAACTTGTGCGAGTAGTCTTACAACCGGGAAAGGAAAATCCCCTAAAAGGTATCCCTCCGTCATGAAAGATATGTGAATGTCTTTGTAGTGAGAGTATAGCTTAGATTTATCCATTCTTGTAAGGTCGTTTTGTATAGATTGGTCTGCCGCTGTTTTTAAGAGCCCTGTAATCGCGCTCCTCAGCGTTTCAGGGTCATCACAGGAAACAAGTGCAGGGGATCCATTATCGTTAAGCAGATTAGTGAGCTTTTTAATGAAACCGATGGGTGTGCCCGAAGCATTAGAGAGTTCCCGTGTTCTATTAAAACATATACGTGGCAATCTGTCACTGCTCATATTCAACACCCGCAGCCAATACTTCAGGGTTAATTTTAAGGCTGTTACACTCAATGAGATACGACCGGTTTCTAATCTGATTAGGTAACCTGGAGTGTATCTGGGCAGATTCAGGAACCTACGGATAAATATGTCTTGTATATTGTCCAGTAAGTCTTTATGCTCTGTTGCCCATAATGGAGCGGCATACATCAGGACAGCTCTCACTATTGTATCAAAGAGTTTGATTGATAAATTTATTGACTTTGCTTTTGATTTTATTAATATTGGGTGTGTGGCGTTAATTGCTGTAAGTGCTTTTCCTTTAAAGTAATTTGCCGGGTGAGTAGTTGTTATTGTTGGTGTCAGAGGGAATCCCAAGTATGTATATCTTGAAGTTATTGCTATGGGTTTATCATTCCAGAACCATCTATCCTTATTTGAGGGTTTACCTCCATTACGGAACACCATAATCTTTGACTTGGACTCATTTAGTGTCATTAAGTTCTCATCGAGATATTCTTTCAGTATTTTGATCTTCTTTTGGAGGTTTATCCTGGACTCACCTATAATTGCTATGTCGTCGGCGTACAGCAATAAATGGATATCTCCAAATTCTGGCAAATTTACACTCGGCAGGTCTGAGTTATTATAAATTTCGATTAAGTCCGTGATAAATAATATAAATAGCAGTGGGGAAAGTGGTTCTCCCTGGAGGACTCCCGAGTTTATCTTAATACTTTCCGTAAATGATCCCTTCCATCTGATAGCTATAGTTGCTTGTTCGTAGTAACTTTTGATCGTACTTATGAATTGGTAACTTATGCCTAGGTTGTAAAGTTTTTTCCAAAGTAGTGAGTGGGGTACAGTATCAAATGCCTTCCTTAGATCGACAAAAAAGACATATAGTTTTCCCCTCTTTTTTCTTAATGATAGTTGGATTAAAGTAGTTAGTGTAAATATGTGGTCAATACATGATCTTTCTTTTCTAAATCCCGCTTGGTTTTCGGGTATAACCCTTCTTCCTTCGACCCATTCCTCCAGTCGTGATCTTAGGATTGATGTGAAAAGCTTTGATACATTGCTAATCAGTGCAATACCTCGGTAGTTGGAGGGGCTGTTCTTATAACCATTTTTAAAGATTGGGTGTATAGTGGAATTAGTCCAAATTGCTGGGTATTTTCCAGTCGTCATAACACTATTGTAGAGTTGTTTCAACAGCAGTATGTACGAATCAGGGAGTGTTTTTAATACTTCATTGGGGATGCCATCGGGCCCGCATGCCTTGTTACTCCTCAAACCAGCTATCTCCTTGTATATGTCTGCATTGGTTATCTCTGAGTCCAATATAGGATCGTTCTGAGAAATCACATTATGTAAATTACAAATTCTCAAATTTTTCTCTGTAGTCATTAGTTCGCGGTAAAAGTTCAGCCAGTCCTGTATAGATATTTCTCCTTGGATTATAGATGTGCTTTTGTAGAGCGCAATAGTTTTCCAGAAGGTCTTTGAGTCTTTAGCATTTCTGAGTATTTCCTGTTTTTCATTATCAAAGCCTTTCCTTTTTAGATCCAATAAAGCGAGATATTTCTTTCTGGAAGAAGCATAACATTCTCTGTCTTCCAATCTATTTGTTTTACGGTATTTCTTCAGACTTTCTTTTGCCAGTTTTTTCATATCATAGCAGTCCTTATCGAACCACGGCTTAGATTTCCTGGGGCCGCCCTTAATTGAGTAGGTTATTTTTGCAGATGACATTGCTTCCAAAATTCGCTGATTGAAAGTGTATACAAGGTCATCGGAGGCTGGTATGTTTTTTTCCCGCAATTCTTCCAGTTTCATTTTAAACATTGCGAGTCCATCGGCTGACCATCTATATCTCGTAATATTATAATCTTCCCGTTTGGTTTTTTTCTCATTGAAGTTTTGGCCTTTTATCGTTAAAACCAAAGGATGGTGGTCTGAGTACAGTTGGTCATCGACTTTGAAGTCCAGTAAAATTTGTAGTGAACCCTGTGAGAGTATGCAATAGTCAATAGTTGAAGAGCCTCTTTCGGATATGTATGTAAAATCTCCATCTTTATCACCTCTAGATCTTCCATTAACTATTGTCAAAGAATTATCTTCCAGGAAATCAAGAAGTTTATTAGACAGAGATGATATTATATGATCTTTAGCCCTTCTTTCCGATGTTAGGGGGAGCTGGAAATTAAGTGGATTGTGTAGTCCTCCCAACTTCCCAGTTCTGATGTTTAAATCTCCAAGTAAAATAATTTCTTTTCCATCTGCTATTTGCTTTTGAATGTATGTAAACAGCTTATCTAAGTTATGCAGCTGTATTTGGTTTGGAGGAAGGTATACAAATATTAAACAGATAACATGTTGGGGGGCTCTTGTGTTTGGAAGATTAAAAAAAAAAGAAGAAAACTTATGATAAATTACAATGTGTGAAATATGTTTTTAAATTCTTACTTTGAAATCTTGGGAGATTTAGTGGAGTTGGGCACCTTGTTTTCTTTATCAAAGTCTCCAGATTCTTGCGGTGGCAGTTTAGCACTTAGTTCCAGCTCTAGATTCTCCACTTTCTGCAAACATAACATCCAAGACATTAAACTGTTGAAACCTCAACGATGGAGTTCATCACAGTGGGCAGGGGTCTTCTCAATATATACAATACAGTAGAACTACCTCCCTGTCTTCTTTCTTATCTCCACTCAATCATATTAAGGTATCAAGCTTGTAAAGCTTGACACTTTTGATGGTGTCTGCCGGGGAAGAGTAGAGCTCATCAATGGATGAGTCAATAGTCAATAATATGTTTTGGGGGTTGCAGGTTGAGAATCTACTACTACCTCTCTGTAAAGGACAGCACCTAAATGCCAAAGTGTCCTTTAGAGAGAGGTGTCCTCTTACTGGAGAGCAGCTAAAAGGTAAAGAAGAGTGGCTCGAGGCCCTGTAGCTAAGTGTTGTCCTTTACAAAGAGATATTTCTACTGTAATAAAATATTGCTAAAACAATGAGTAACACTCAGTCATACAGTAAAACCTCCCTTAATGAACACTGATGTTAGTGGAAATCTCTAAACAATGGACAGTTTTTAGTAGAGCAGAAATTGCCCTCCCATTGAAATATATTCCCACTAGCAGACATTTTCATTAGTGGGCACCTCTGAGCAATAGACGCTTTCCAAATGCATCATTTATTTTAGATAGACATTTCCACTACAGGAATATTAAAAAAATTGAAGTTTAAAAAAATATATAACTACAGTAGAACCTCCTTGTAAAGAACACCTAATTGCAAAGCCAAATTGTTCTTTAGGGAGAGATGTCCTCTTACCGGGGAGTTGCTAAATAGTAAATATGGTAATTTTTCAAAAATGAAAACTGTCCTTTGTAGAGAGGTGTCTTCTAATGGAGGTTCTACTGTATATATTTTTAGTACAATCCATTTTCAATATGTTTAATGTTATTTAAAACTAGTTTACTAAGTGTTAAATGAGGATAAAGGACACGTTGGCTCTGCAACTAGATGTACTTTACAGAAAGGTTCTACTGTATATCTTTGTTGTTAGCATCCATCAAGTAGAGTTCAGTGATTCTATGGACAAATATTCTCCAATTTGATCTGTTAGTGATCATCACTCACATCTAGTGACCTTTCTTGACTCATTCCAGCCAGCTCAGTGGAGGTTTTCCAAACCTTCATGTCTTCTTTAAACCATTTTCTCTTATTATATGTCTGAAGTAGGTCAGTCTTTGTTTATTTGGGATTCTAGGGATCTAACAGGATTAATTTCATTTAAGATTGAAACATTTGACCGTTTATCTACCTATGGCACTTTCTTCATGTCCATAATTCAAAAGCTTCAATTATTTTTCTTTCTTCTTTTCTAAGAATCCAGCTCTTACATCCATAAGTGACTACAGGGAACACCAATGCTTTACAATTCTCTTCTTTGTCTTGAGAGAAATATCTTTCATAATCTTGTTCAATTTCATCATTGCATTCCCTTCCTATTGCTATTCTTCTTTTTACTAACTCTAAGCACAATCTCCCACCCTTGGCAGAGCTGACTGCTATAGGGCGCGTCCCCAGGTGGCAGATAGGGGGACGACCTTCAGATAAGAAGGCCAGCTGTGAAACAAGCAGAATAACTCTGACGAATAAGCAGTCGCTGACCAACAGCAGCATTGTTAAAAGAGGAGTAGACCTCTTTAAAAATCCTGACTTCAACTGACCCGGTTGATAGACTTCAGTAATACGGAGGCAGCTGTACTCATGTTAGAGTCGGCAGCAAAGGCGTCTGCTTCCATGTTAGGAACAGCCTCCAACTACAGGCAAAGTCAGACTTTCACCAAAGTGTGCCTGGATCATGGTGCCATGATAAACGAAAGCTGCACCTCTACACCCCATTCCATGAGATCACAGCTCGAGGAGTATGAACTCATGGAATTTGTGTAATCTTTACACAAGGGGATAAGAAACAACAACAACAATCTCCATCTTATATATATCTAGCCAATAATTAAACCTCAACTATGTGTGTGTGTGTGTGTGTGTGTGTGTGCTCTTTCTTCTTCTCCATATCTTCACTTAACAATCATATCAGGGTATCAAGCCTGTAGAGCTTGTTGATGGTGTTTGCTGGGGATGTGTAGAGCTCTACACTTTTGCATTTACAAGTGTACTAGAGCCCTGTTTGTTACTTGTACACACTGGTGGGATCCCACTATATATATATATATATATATGAGCTTGCTCTTCCAACAATCTGTTTGAGTGAATGTTTGGCCAAAGAATAAGGTTTCTGCCCATCCAAACAAATGATAAGGCATTATTATCATGATTGTCTGACCCCCAAAAATAAAAAAGAATTAAATAAATATTTTTGGAAAATTTGCATATGTTTTTTTTTTCTTCTTATCCTTTTATTAGTCTAAATTAGACAAGATCTTGGAAGTCGTGCTCATAAAGAAATTCAAGAACTCTTCTTGGTTCTCTGTACAGGGATCCTTTGTCCTTTCCAATACAATTTAGTTTATGTTGGGGAGTGGCCAAAGTTGCATATGTAAAGGTTGTAACTGTTACATATTTCCTCTCTCTTATATATATAAAGTTATATCCTGTTAAATTTTGATTCAAACATTATGGTGAAATTTGATAGAATGGGTAAATAATGGATGATAAAGCACAATTTGGATTAGAAACACAAGGTAACATCACCAAATCCAAATAAATAAATAGTGTGACATTATGGTAAAAGTATTGTTACCATCATCAGACAAAAGTATTTGATGAGAAAATATATCTCTTGATGTATCTCAGATTCCTGGAGCCACATACTAAAATCATCAACTATCTGGAAGAAGAAAAAGTATCACAGCTTGTTCCTAAATAGCTAGTATTGTTATCAAGTGTGTAAACAAGAAAGCAGATAAGAAGAATATTGATTTTTTAAGAACCCTAGAATATACTATTCTTAGAATTATAAGTGGAACCCCCCCCCCCCCCCCACCCTCTTTTTTTTTTTTTAAATTACACCTAGTGCACGTGTTACAGGCCATGATAATCATGGTGGGTATTCATATATATATATAGCGACTGCTTTTACTATAAGTGCACCACATGTCTACACATGTGAAAAGCAGTTCGACTGAAAAAAAAAAAACTCTTAAATAGAAACAATTTTAAGAAATCTAAAATCTGGCTAACCAGTTGTTTCACCTTAAGTTTGAAATTCAAGATAACTTCACTGCTTTATTAGCTATGTAAATATAATTA
>CP092863.1:118497592-118564135 GCA_030710605.1 Cordylochernes scorpioides | reverse complement strand
GTAACCAAAAGGGGCTTTGGTATACTTCTAAGTGAAAAGTTGAACTGCTTTTCACATTTGTAGACATGTGGTGTACTTACAGTAAAAGTAGTCGCCTACTTCTACCTACTATAAATATCATGGCCTGTACCATGTGTACTAGGGATAATAATACTAAATAATGATGTTTTTATCTTTATATTGATACAGGGGACTATATTTTATTCAAATATGCAGTACAGTAGTTCACCTCCATGAGAGGACACATCTCTACCAAATTACAGTTTTCATCACCAAAATTACCATTTCTTTCTCTTCTTTCTTATCTCCACTCAATCATATTAGTGTATTGAGATCATGACTGGGTAGTAGGTCTTCATCTACTATAGCATGCATCTTAATGTTTTTATATTAATATATTTTTCATTTACCCTCCAAAATATTGGTTCTTTATAATCATTGTGGTGTTAGGTATGTATCAATTGACACTGTCTTCTTCTTTCTTATCTCCACTCAATCATATTACGGTATCAAGCTTGTAAAGTTAACAAACCATCATGATGGGGCGAAGTAGAATGAGTCTGCCTTTGTCATTAAGACTGGGAGCACTACTCAGTGGCAGGCCGACTTATCTCTAAAAGAAATGGCCGCCTCTGACATGAGGAACAGACGACATGTACAGCCGCTACTTACATGGAGTACAAACGCTGCTCATCCTGTATCCCTGGAGTCCTTACAGGGTACTATCAGCCAGGCCAGCTGAGCCCAGGTTTTTTAGTAAGCCTGTTACTGCTCCCCCTCCTCCTTTTTCATCCGAGCTTGGGACCATTTCTAACAATTAGAAACTTTCCGATAATAGGATACCTATATTAAGTAAGATTGTTAATAATCCTTCAAGAAATTAATAGAAAAATTTACAATTATTATCTTTTTTTACTGTGAAAAAAATGAGGTTTTGAGCAACAACATTCTTCTCCAAGTTTATCAAAGTTAATTGGAGAAACACAGACTTTGTAAACATCAAATATTTACCTGAACACACATGGGTGTGCATAACGTAATAAAAATAGTAAAAACCTTTTAAAACACTCATTATCAATGTATGATTAGGTACAATTTGGATTATATAGATTTTAAAAAATAAGGTAACAAGACCAAATAAATAAGTAGTGTGTGACGTTCAGTAATAGCATTGTTACCATACACTACTCCGCCTTTGCCGGTCCCAAGCCCGGATGAAAAAGGAGGAGGGGAAACAGTAACAAGCTCACTTAAAAATTCTGGACTCAGCTGGCCCGGCTGATATTACCCTGATTTATATGCTTCTTTCTGATTCATTAGCATATCATAACTTTTCCACTTGTTGTTGGAGAGTAACTTGCACATCGGCTGTTGCCTGGCAACGACACCTTCTACCAGACATCATGTGACCTGGCGCCACACTGTCTACCTGTAGTTTAAGTTTTGGTTTTCTGCCTGCTACTGCGCTTGCCTTTTGTGACTCTTTTTGTTCCTTGTCATCTTAATATAATATTATTGTTAATTAAACAATACTTTTGAGATCCAGCCTCTGATTCTCTTACATGGCAGCAGAGCTTGGTTGGTATCAAATATTTTTGTTTATCTAAGCTGAAATTCGTTTGCTTGCTCAAGATGACAACTGAACTTCCACAAATTCAAAAATTCAACGGCGATAATTTTCATCTATGGAAATTTCAAATGAAGATTATTCTAGAAGCAAAAGATCTTCTCAGTATAACTGATGGCTCTGAAGTAAAACCTGAAATAGGGATATTGCAAAATTCTCTGAATGGAAAAAGAAAGATGCAAAATCCAAAATGCTGATCACTACTGCTCTAGAGTTTAAATATCTTCAACAGATTGTTAATTGCCAGACTTCAGCAGAAATGTGGAAGAAATTATCAACAATATATGAACTGAAATCTGAAACAAACAAATATTTGCTGCAACAAAGATTTTTCGAATATAAAATGAATCCAAATGATAACATTGCTTCTCACATTTCCAAAGTTGAAACTCAGGCACAACAAATGAAAGATCTAGGTGAGCCAATCTCTGATGTTGCCCTAATTACAAAGATAATTTGCAGCTTGCCTGATAAATACAAGAATTTCATAACAGCATGGGATTCAGTTTCATCAGAAGAAAAGACTATAGAAAACTTGACGGCAAGATTACTGAAAGAAGAAAGCTTACAGGATCATTGGGATTCTTCAGGAAATTTTAAACCAGATAATGCCTTGGTGACTTTTTCAAAGTTCAACAGAAATTCAACAGCTTCCAACAAACAACAGCAGCATCAACAATCCCTTAAAGAAGAAAAGAAGAACACACACTGTGGATATTGCAAGAAGAAAGGATCTTGGTGGAAAGAATGCTATAAAAGAAAGGAAGAACAAAAAGGACAACAGCCAAGTTCTTCAGCCAGAGATGATAGCTGTGCTTTTTCAGCTGAGACAAGTGCCTTCCTCGCTGAAACAAAGGATTCCTGGATTGCAGATTCTGGAGCAACGGATCACATGACTTTCAGAAGAGAATGGTTCTCTACGTTCGAAGAAATACCAGAAGGTGTTCATCCTGTGTGCCTTGGAGATGGAAAGAAGATCTATGCAAAAGGTAAGGGAAATATTGATATTCTCTCTTATGTTGATAGTCAGGAAATTAATGCAACTCTTTTGGATGTTCTCTATATACCTGAATTGGAGACCAATCTTTTTTTTCAATATCTACTGCAACAAAACATGGTTTGACGCTCATTTGTAAAGGAAATCAGATAAAATTTACAAAAAATTCGAAAGTGCTAGTTACTGGAATAAAGGACAATTCAAATCTTTATAGAATTTTTATTAAAGCAAAGCAATCTTCACAAACTCATGTTGCTCAGTTAAGTCTAGATATATGGCATCAAAGAATGGGTCATGTGAATCCTATAAAATTAACCCAAATGTTCGAAAATAATGTTTTTGAAGAAAACATTAAAATTAGAGAAAAGCCTGATTCTTTACTATGTGAAGCATGCATCTATGGAAAACAAAATAGAAAAGTTTTTCATGCGTCAACAAGTCCAAATTCGACCTATCCAGGAGAGCTGATCTATTCAGATGTTTGTGGACCAATGAGTAAAAGATCACCAGGTGGATCATTATATTTTGTATCATTCAAGGATGATTTTTCAAGATTTAGAGTGGCCTACTTCATTAGGCATAAATCAGATGTACTTGAGAAATTTAAAGAATTTGTAAAAAGAGTTAGGACTGAAACTGGAAATAAAATAAAAAGATTCAGAACAGATAATGGCACAGAATTCTTAAATAAGAATTTTTCTGATTATCTAAAATCTCTAGGAATTGTTCATGAACTCACTGCTCCATATACCCCAGAACAGAATGGAATTTCTGAAAGAGATAACAGAACAATAGTTGAATCAGCTAGATGCTTGTTACATGGAAGAAAAATGCTGCTTGAACTGTGGGCTGAAGCCGTAAACACAGCAGTCTATCTCTTAAATAGATGTACTACTAAAGTATTGGGAAATTCTACACCTTATGAAATATGGTACAAGAGAAAACCCTCCATCTTACATTTGAAAACTTTTGGATGTAACGCTTATGTGCATATACCAAAAGATAACAGAAAGAAATTTGACAAAAAGAGTATTCGTACATTTTTTGTTGGATATAATGAAACTAACAAAAATTATAGAATGTGGGATCCTATTGCTAGAAAAATTATCATAAGCAGAGATGTAATATTTACTGAAGCTAATACATCAGAAAATATTCAGGATAACCAACAAGAGCAGGTAACTATATATAGTGAAGAAAGTGTTGATAGCACAAATACCAGTTCCAAACCAGAAGAATCATGTCGATACCCTCTCAGGAATAGAATCAGAGAAAAGGAACAATCATCAACCAACTGTACAAGAGCTATTTCATATGCTTGTTATGTCCATGACCAAGAACCATTGAACTATGAAGATGCAATTGTAGGACAAAACTCAAAAAAGTGGAAACTAGCTATGGACGATGAATTCAATTCCTTGATGAAAAATCAAACATGGACTTATGTGACACTACCATCAGATAGAAAAGCTATTGCATGCAAGTGGGTATACAAAATAAAGCAAAATGCAGATGGATCAAATAAAATGTTATTTCTACATCAAGCCTCATACATTGAAAGAACACTTGAACATTACAACCTTCTTAAAATTAAGTTACAATCTGTACCTTCTGATCCTTACTCAAAACTAACAAAAGAGATGTGCCCAAAGGATAATCAGGAAATTGAATAAATGAACAAGATTCCATACAGACAGACAATTGGTAGTTTAATGTACCTCATGACTGGAGCTAGACCTGATATTGCCTACGCAGTCAGCAGGGTTAGCCAATTTATGAACAACCCAGGACCTTCACATTGGACCGCAGTAAAGAAAATATTTGGATACTTAAAAGCTACGAAAAACATCGGTATTTGTTTTGGTGGGAGTTCCTGCACTACATCTCTGATAGGTTTTTCCGATGCTGATTTTGCTGGAGACCTAGACACAAGAAAATCAACCACCGGATATGTGTTCATGTTGAATAATGGACCTATTTCTTGGTGCAGTCAAAAACAGAATTGTGTGTCTCTGTCAACAACAGAATCTGAATATATTGCGGCTTCCAAAGCAACGAAAGAAGCAATTTGGCTGAGACAACTTCTACGCGAGCAACATCAAGAACAAGTAAAGCCTACAACATTTTTTTGCGACAATCAAAGCTGCATAAGACTTGTTCACAACCCAGAATACCACAAAAGAACTAAACATATTGATATTTCGTATCACTTTATCAGAGATCAATTTCAAAAACATGCAATTGACCTTCTTTATGTCTGCTCCAATGATCAAGCTGCAGACATATGTATGAAAGCTCTACCTCCAGAAAGGTATAGAAGACTAAGAAGCCAACTTGGACTGTTTGAAACAACAAAGTGCTTGTTAGGTGGGAGTGTTGGAGAGTAACTCGCACATCGGCTGTTGCCTGGCAACGACACCTTCTACCAGACATCACGTGACCTGGCGCCCCACACTGTCTACCTGTAGTTTAAGTTTTGGTTTTCTGCCTGCTACTGCGCTTGCCTTTTGTGACTCTTTTTGTTCCTTGTCATCTTAATATAATATTATTGTTAATTAAACAATACTTTTGAGATCCAGCCTCTGATTCTCTTACACTTGTACTACCAATTCTACAGTTCAGCAGAACAGCTGAGAATAGCATTAAAAGAAGTTTTATGAGACAAAAAGATTAAGAAAAGTGCTAACAACAGAGTGAAATGGCGTTTCATGATGACCAACTTTCATATCTGAGATGGCACTACATGATGATATAGTCTATAGAAATGGGGAAGTATTAAATTACACTCGTTAAAGTAAGTGGAAAGTCTTTCATGTTTTTTGAAGGAGACGGGCGATTTTTTTCACACTTGGTTATCTCGTGTGACTTCAATAATCCTAACTGTGTATCAAATATTGTTCAGTTATTGCTTGAATCCCAGATATACCTGCTAAAAGGTACAACTTCCTTATATAAGTGTTGTTCATGACAGTATATAAAAATTTTAACATTAAGATTAGTTAAGAAAAAAAAAGGCATTTCCTGATCGTGCAACTGAAAGTTGCTGATGGCTTACGCCATCTATTGGAATAAATATCAACTAATCGTTGATTTTCAATTATTTCAAAATTGGCCAAATACCCAAAGACCAGCCTTTTTGGTCGTTGAGGTACAGCTTGCATCACGCTACCGAAACGTGGTTGGCTTTTCTTGATTAATCAAGAAATGATATTTGGCCAATTCTGGAATAATTAAAAATCAACGATTAGTTGATATTTATTCCGATAGATGGCGCAAGTCATTAGTAACTTTCAGTTTCACGATCAGGAAATGCCTTTTTTTTCTTAATTTATCTACCTGATCCAAGTACAAATTCACTTTTGTACTATTTTTCACATTAAGATTGCAACATCTTTGTACACTTTTATTATCAGAAAATCTTTATTGTCGTTATAATGTCTGATACATCTTTTGTTGTTTATTTGCAAAACGCCAAAGTGACAAAAACAAATCAAAAAGGGATGATGATAACCTGCGTCTTGCAGATTAACATTTTCATAGAAACATATCTATCTATATATATATATATATATATATACACGTATATAAATGAATGTATGTGTGTGTGTGTGTGTCCTTTATGCCTGACCAAACCACTCATTGGAACGCTATGAAACTTTGGGAAGTTATTTAGTATAGTACTGGGAAGGTTTCTAGCAAATAAATTTTTTGAAATAACTTTTTGCCTAAAAATAATCAAGGTAAATATTCTAATTTATCTGTTATAATTCAACAATCGGCTCTAAATATTATCATGATACGATGATTTTGTAATGTAGAAAATTAGGAAAGACAAAATTCAGGATGACACGGCAATTTATTTTAGACAAGAATAATGATACAATTCCAAGGCAAGATACTATTCCTTTAACTTCCAATTACCGAGGGAACCAATTAATATTGATTTTATTCAACTTATCGAGTATTTTTCAAGGGACGGGGGGAAATGTTAGACAAACCTTTACTCGGGTAAAGCCAGCCGGGTACGTCCGCTAGTATATACACATTTATTGCTAGCTATATATCACCATCTTCTCTCTTCAAACGCGAAATCTCACAGGAAGGTCTCCTGGCTCGAGGTGGGTTCCGCCTTAGGACAGGACATTCCTCTCTCATGACCTCAGGGTCCAGCGAGCGAAGAAGCTCTAATGACTTTCCATCGTCTGTATCACTCTGAACTTCTGAATATTGATCCGACCGCTGGCTAGTTAGTCCTGGCGACAGCGACTCCATATAACCTCTGTCTCGTACAACACCTCCGAGATTATGGCACTGGGACCTGCTCCTCTTGAGTGCTCGGGTTGACGCTCTCCATCTCCACTCTCATCTTCTTCAAAGATTAGTATCAATTTTCTCTCAGAGAAATTACTAGGATAATTGTATTTTTATCTTCATTAGAAATTGGTCTCATATGAATTTTAAAATAATTAATAGCTCTAAATCGAGAGAATTTCTATATCTCTATTTTTTCTCTCTTATATCTAGAAAAAATATATATTTCACTTAAGGTTTACATGATATGAGATCGATATTCTGCATTGAGAAAGCTTTGCTATTTTAAATAAAATAACTTTTAAGATATTGCAGTCATTTGCAAAATGTATTGAATGGGCATTCAATCTTCATGAAAAGAACTTTTAAAAATTTCAAATTCCTTATTTTTCTTTAGAAGATGAAATAATTTTTTAATATTTCTTGATGATTTATTCATTTTTTCATATTTCCTATTTATTTTAATATATTTTATTTTTGATTTTTTTTAATTTTCCAAGGTTGCCAGGCATCAAATGCAACAAAGGATTTTTTTATAACTAAAATGTTGTGTTATATCAAAGAATGCTTAGTCAAAGGAAAAATCAAATACTGAACGAATTATGACTGAATGCTAAATCTTACGCTCAACTTAATAAATCAAATATGGAAATTAATACTGAAAATATCAAGAAGAAAATTTTGAAGTGAATACTGAACTCTATCATGAACCAGGAAGAATATCTTGAGCTGTAAATGGAATTAATAATAAACTGAATATGGAACCCAATATTTAATTGAATTTGGAAAAAAGTATGGAGGTCGAAATGCAAAACAATCGAGTGGTAAAACAATCGAGAAAGAATGATAACTGAATTCTGAACCCTATCTTGAATCTAGTGTAGAACTTTATACTAAGTCACATCATGAGAACTGGATATGAATTAAATATTGAATGAAACTCTGAGCGGAATGCAAAAAGGAATATAAAACTGATTAAAAATTTTATTACTGAAAAAAAAAAACTCAACATATTCTGGAATTTAAAACTAAAATTATTATAAAGCCTAATATAAAAATTAATGTTTAATCTGTCATGAACCAAATATGTAGCTCTCTGTAAACTGAACCTTGAACTATCATGAATTGAACAGTGAAATTAATACAGAACCTCATTACTTGTGAATTGTAAATTATTAATAAAATCATGTGCATGAACATATGAAATGAATTATTTATTTAGGTAACCCAGATTCCTGGAATGAATTTAGACCTCAACTGAGATTGAAATTAGCTGGGAACAGAATAATCATCTGGAACTAAAATATGGAAGAATATAACAGTAAGTACATATATTTATAGGCGATTTTTTTTTCAATTGAAATAATAAGTGTAAATGATAACAGAGTTTAATTATATATATAAATTAAAAAGAAAGAGAGGCTGTGCTAAGCGAATATCCTGTATTGCATAAGAAATAATGAACTATATAAATATCTGAAATTTTCCTCTAAGAGAAATATATAAAAACAATAAGAAATGCATTCCATGTAAAAACTATATATATATTTATTTATAAAAATTAAATTACATATCAATTTAATTTAATTTAAATATAGTTTAAAAATTAATTTAAAATTAGTTTTATACAATTTCTAAGTATTTATTCAGAAATTTCAACATGAAAACTTTCAAAAATATTTAGAATATTTTGAAAGAAATATGTATAGAAATAGCCAGGTCACCCTGATTCAATAAAGAATACAGACAACTTTAATCTCTACGGATAAAGGGTATATAATTAAAATTCTTATTATACAAGTTTTATGATGCATACATTTTTAAAATTCCATTTAAATAAACTATAGAAGTATTTTGACCCAAGAATCAAATCAGGATCTCTTAAGGATAAAGTAAATAATTTTTATTCTATGTTTTTAAATGCCCAACTGTAATGTTTACGTTTAGATTTTTCTGCGAATTTTTTTATATTCAATTTTTACTTACTTCTTTATTGAATAATTTGTCGAGGAATTAATTTATATCGGATACATAACCTAAACTACACACAATTGCGCACATTTACTTTTGATTCCTTATTGTAGTTATCAACTTATAAAATAGAAAATAGCACAAAATGTTAACAATAACTACAATTTTAGTGTTAAATTTAAATTTTACGTTTTAAAAAAAATACTGGTACCTTTAAAGAATTTTCATTATTGCATCTTTTAATCATTATTGTTATTTTTACTTTTGTTCCCTCTACTGTTGTTTTTAGTTACACAAATTTTTATATTCCAGTCCATTTTTAAAAAAGTAAAACTCACAAAAAAGAATATAATTTAATAGTTTATATTAAAGCAAAACTTTTTTTTTTCAATATTAACAAATATATCATTTGACACAATAGATAAAAATATTTAAACATATCCATTACTTATTTTATCCTTGTTTAATATAAAAAATTATATGAAAATATTTTTTAAAAATTCATAAACCTAAAAAAAAATATTTTTTTATAGGGAGGCAGTTATCAGTTTAAGTAAAAATCATTTTAAAATAACTAATACAATAGAAACTCCATGAGAGGACACCCGTGCTAGAAGACACCTCTCTATAAAAAACAGTTTTCATTTGCAAAATTACCATTTTTACAATTTACCAACTCTTCCAGTAAGAGGACACCTCTCCCTAAATGGATACTTTGGCTCTGTAACTAGCTGTTGTCCTTTACAGGGAGGTAGTTCTAATGTAAAAGGTTACTAAATACAAAAGTGTCAACAAGAATATGATGTATTGATTTTGATATATTGATTTTGTAATAAGACCAAATTCAAATAAATAAATAGTGTGTGACGTTTCGGTAACAGCGTTGTTACCATCTTCACACAAAAGTACTAAAGTCTTATTACCTTGTGTTTATAATCTATAATCCAAATTGATTTAAGAAATTAAAGAATTAAAACACAAATGTTTCATTTATACATAAATCAAACTTCTACTGTCCTTACTGCGATGATAAAATATTGGGAGAGATTGACTCATCAGTGGTGAACCCTCCCAGTGGTTTCACCAATTTAATCTACCAGACTGCTTCTCTTAGTTCTAATACTGTATTAGATCATTCTGCTTGTATATTGATGAGGCTGAAGTGGGGATATAAAACTCAATTTATTGGTAGGTTGCAGTACATTGTCCTGGTGGGCTATGGTCACCATGGCCCGTTCCAGGGCTGGGTTTGTGGTCTGGTCTGGAGGGTTGTTGGGGTCCAATTCTCATCGGTGTAGCCGTTGGAAGGGTTATATCTGTGACAGGACATCTTTCGTTCGCCGGGCAAGGAAAAAAAAGTAATAAATAGCACGAAGGTCAAACGATAACTGGCACTTTGTGTTGTTGTGTTATTAAAGCATTCCGCGAAAACGGTGGTCCGTGGTCAAATACAACTTGTACCTGTTATCTCTGTGGTGCCGTTTCTCTGATAAATGAATAAATAAATAAAAATAAAAAATAAAAAATAATTTTAAATTAATTTTGCAACGTCACGTGTATTTCCGGTCGGTTGCTTGTTGACACACAACAAAATGCTACACTGAAGGGGGAGCAGTAACAAGCTCACTAAAAAACCTGGGCTCAGCTGGCCCGGCTGATAGTACCTTGTAAAGGCTCCTGATCCAGGGATACAGGATGAGCAGCGTTTGTACTCCATGTTAGGAGCGGCTGCACATGGCCGTCTGTTCCTCATGTCAGAGGCGGCCATTTCTTTTGGAGCTAAGTCGGCCTGCCACTGAGTAGTGCTCCCAGTCTTAATGACAAAGGCAGATGCATTCTACTTCACCCAGTCATGATGGTTGTCAATTTCAAGCTTTACAAGCTTGACACTCTAATATGATTGAGTGGAGATAAGAAAGAAGAAGATACTGAAGGATGGAATCTCAGAAATGGTATTTAATCAAACTATGGATATAAGAGCTTTTATAGTGAGGAGAGTAAAAGTTTGTTTAATGTGTAAAAGAAACATTACAAAGAGAAGGAATCGCCAGACATCATCTTGAAGAAGAAATAAAAGTTAACGGCGATGAGTTTATTTTATTAATGCTGTAAATTTGGCAAGTTTTCAGACTTTGACGTCCTTCAACAGGCAACTTTGTCAAAATCCGAAAGTTTGCCGAATTTACAGCATTAATAAAAAAATGGTGTCAAGCAGATTTCGTCCGCGACCTCTGGAATCTGAAATTTACCATTCAATTCCAACTCTCAACTGACCTGTAAATCACAGGTTTTCAACAGTCAAGGACCATTTTTTCACCAAGCTCACCTGGCTCCCAGTATTGTACACTCCTGGTAAAGTGGTGACATTGATTGGAATAGAGAGCAATTTTACTAACCTTCCATCAATGCACTAAGCAGCATTTTTTTTTTTTGCTTATCCCTAGTACACGTGGTGGTACAGGCCATGATAATTATGGTGGGTAGTTAGCGACTGCTTTTACTGTAAGCGCACCACATGTCTACACATGTGAAAAGCAGTTCGACTTTGCACTTACAAATGTGCCAGAGCCCCGTTTGGTTACTTGTACTCGCTGGTGGGGTTGGACTTTTGCAAGAATCGTGGGCCATTGGAGCATTTTTTTTTTAAACAGAAAAAAAGTATTCAATGCGGGAATCGAACCCGGGTCGGTTTAACCAGCCTTCCACTGACCCCCCCTCCTACTAAGCAGTATTAATAAAAGAAACTCGTCACTGTTAACTTTTTTTCCTTCTTCAAAAGAAACATGCCCAAGCTTTAATGCTTAGATTTCTTTAATATGGATAGAATGTTATTACAATATGTAAGAAACACATTTCTTGCCTGTTTGAAAGATGAAATAGGATATTGCTATTAGAGAAGGGGGAAAAAAATGTTTAGATTGGAGATAAGACTCTTCACTTTTTTTTTTTCTATTTCCAGATTGTTAAAATTGATATTGAGGTCTCCAAGAGGTCACATCTTTCCGGAATTAAAAAATATATTCCCATTTCTTATTTTTAGAGATATTTGATGATATTATTGAGAAACACATTGCCAGTAAATTTTAATTGTTACAAAATTCAAATTCAATAACTTATATCATTGCAGTAAGGTCTGTAGAGATAATATTTGATGATATTATTGAGAAACACATTGCCAGTAAATTTTAATTGTTACAAAATTCAAATTCAATAACTTCTATCATTGCAGTAAGGTCTGTAGAGTTAATATTTGATGATATTATTGAGAAACACATTGCCAGTAAATTTAATTGTTACACCCTCTCATTCAATAACTTATTGCAGTAAGGTCTGTAGAGATAATATTTGATGATATTATTGAGAAACACATTGCCAGTAAATTTAATTGTTACACCCTCTCATTCAATAACTTATATCATTGCAGTAAGGTCTGTAGAGATAATATTTGATGATATTATTGAGAAACACATTGCCAGTAAATTTATCTGTTACAAAATTCTCATTCAATAACTTATATCATTGCAGTAAGGTCTGTAGAGTTAATATTTGATGGTATTATTGAGAAACACATTGCCAGTAAATTTATCTGTTACAAAATTCTCATTCAATAACTTATATCATTGCAGTAAGGTCTGTAGAGATCATATTTGATGATATTATTGAGAGAAAAGAAACACATTGCCAGTAAATTTAATTGTTACAAAATTCTCATTCAATAACTTATATCATTGCAGTAAGGTCTGTAGAGTTAATATTTGATGGTATTATTGAGAAACACATTGCCAGTAAATTTATCTGTTACAAAATTCTCATTCAATAACTTATATCATTGCAGTAAGGTCTGTAGAGTTAATATTTGATGATATTATTGAGAGAAAAGAAACACATTGCCAGTAAATTTAATTGTTACAAAATTCTCATTCAATAACTTATATCATTGCAGTAAGGTCTGTAGAGATAATATTTGATCATCATTATTGAGAAAAGAAACACATTGCCAATAAATTTTAATTGTTACAAAATTCTCATTCAATAACTTATATCATTGCAGTAAGGTCTGTAGAGATAATATTTGATGATATTATTGAGAAACACATTAATTTAACAATTAAAACAGGCTAATGTTTAGCATCAGGCGGTGTTTTATACATTGTACAAGTTCTCCTGTGAAAGGGCAGAGATGGCAGAAAGCTTGAGATGGTATTTGAAATAAAAAGAAGCCCATCTCCAGAAACCTTTTTTAATTGTTAAATTAATGTCCAGGAGATTTAAATTAATTCATTCAAAAGAAACACATTGGCAGTAAATTTATTTGGTACAAATTTTACCAATAGATGGCAATATTGAATTTATAAATCTTGTTGTATCCTCAAGAAGATGTGAAATTTATATGTTTCCTCAGGAAAAAAGTGAAATTGGCTTGTCTCTCCATAGCTAAATTAAAAAAAAAGTAATAATAGAGAAAGTAAACAACCATGGAGTAATATGAATGGGGTGGTTGAACCATGGATTGTGGTTATGTGGGTCAAGGATTCAACTGAACCAATACCTGCCGGCTTCTTTTCCCCCTGGGGCTGGTTCTGGTATTTCTTGAACTCTCAATTTTATCTTTCTTTTTCTCTATCTGAGTCATCCTTTAGGGTCAAAACTGGCATTCCCCCTCAACATCTAATAGGGAGTGAAAAGCACCAGTTCTGTCCTCCCAAGAGAACAACAGTCTTTGATTTCCAGACTTATGTCTGGTCATCTACAGACAATGACAGAATGGTTGCAGGTTTTTCCCACTATGTACTAAGTGCAATTCTCAGCCTGCAACCCCAAGACATATTATTGACTGTATTGACTCATCCATTGATGAGCTCTACACTTCCCCGGCAGACACCATCAACAAGCTTTACAAGCTTGATAGCTTAGTGTGATTGAGTGGAGATAAGAAAGAAGAAGAAGATCTAGTAGGGATAATAAAAAAAGAAGTCAGGTGTTACAGTGACATATTGATGAGACAGAGGCGGGGAGGGTAAGTCTTAGTGGGTTTATTTGGGGAAGTGATCTTTCATCTGAGTGGCCCACAGTCACTAAGGTCACCAAGGCCAGGTACAATGCTGGGCTCATGGTCCTGTCCAGGAAGGTTAAGTTCTGGGTCTCATCAGACCAGTGTAGGAGGAGTTGGAGCTGAGGCAGGACATGTTAACACAAGTACGTCATGGGTGTATTTCTGATCGAGGGGCTAAAGATAACTCACGCGTTATCTCTAACTCATTGGAGTGAAAATGGTGGTCAACAGTTGTTGTTGTCGTGTCGAGCCTCAGATATCTTCCAACATCTCTATCACAGCAATGTTCTCTATCTTGGGTGTGTAAAGCTGCTGCTCTGGGTCCATGTCAATTTTCTGCAAGGCTGCGGCCATTACTGGGCATGAGAATATGTGGGTAGGTGTTAGTTTCACACCAGGACAGTTGTTACATGTCCTATAGGTTCTTGTGCCATCTGGATATACTGTCATTCCATTAAAGTGTTTTGTTCTAAGTCTTGTTATAGCTTTTGTCAGTTTTCTCTCAGAGTTTATAAATAATACCCGTCATCTCTGTGATGCTGTTTCTAAAATAAATAATAATAACAGGAGAGATAAATAAAATTATTATCAACAAAAGAAATCATTTTATGTTTAGTCGGCTACTTGTTGACGCACAACAATATGGAACTATCAGGATGGAATGATCAGACTAGGTTGGGCCTCACTGTCCAGTTCTGTGTTAATTGGACTTAATTGATGGACAGCTATTGTGTCTTTAATTGACTGATTGCACATTGATGGGGTGACTAACACTCTCTTCTCTTCCACCTGTCAGAATAAATCTTCTTCTTTCTTATCTCCACTCAATCACATCAGGGTAAACTCCGCCTTTGCCAGTCCCAAGTCCGGATAATAAAGGAGGAGGGGGAGCAGTAACAAGCTCGGTAAAAAACATGGGCTCAGCTGGCCCGGCTGATAGTACCCTGTAAGGGCTCCTAATCTAGGGATACAGGATGAGCAGCGTTTGTACTCCATGTTAGGAGTGGCTGCACATGGCGTCTGTTCCCCATGTCAGAGGCGGCTTTGCTTTTGGATCTAAGTCGGCCTGCCACTGAGTAGTGCTCCCAGTCTTAATGACAAAGACAGATGCATTCTACTTCACCCAGACATGATTGTTTGAGATAAGAAAGAAGAAGAAGAGGGTATCAAGCTTGTAGAACTTGAGACTTTTGATGGTGTCTGCTGGGGATGTGTAGAGTTCATCAATGGATGAGTCTATACAGTCAATAATGTGTTTTGGGGTTGCAGGTTGACACTTAGTACATAGTGGGAAAACCCTGCAACCATTCTGGAAAGTCATTGTCCGTAGATGACCCGACTTAAATCTGGAAATCAAAGACTGTTGTTCTTTTGGGAGGACAGAATTGTCCCTCCTGCTCTGTACCAGTCATGTGCAGCATTAGATGGAATAAATGTAAACTAATCATTGATTTTTAGAAAATTATTCCAGGGGGTCGGTGGAAGGATGGTCTAAACCATTGGTTTTTGACCGTTACGACCCGGGTTCGATCCCGCATTGGACACTTTTTTCTGATTTAAAAAAAAATGTTCCATTGGCCCCCGATTCTTGCAAAAGTCCAACCCCACCATCGAATGCAAGTAACCAACGTGGCTCTGGCACATTTGTAAGTGCAAAGTCAAACTGCTTTTCACATGTATACACATGTGGTGCACTTACAGCAAAAGCAGTCGCTAACTACCCACCATGATTATCATGGCCTGTACTACGTGTACTAGGGATAAGCAAAAAAAAAAGAAAATGATTCCAGAATATTGGCCGAATACCCTTTCTTGATTAATCGACTATGTATGCGTTTCAGGTTGTTGGCCAATGTCAGTGTGATGCAGACTTGGGTTAATTCAAATATACTTCCATCTTTACAAGGCCCTGTCAAACATAAGGTTAGGTTTGCTGAGGAAGCTTCTACCGTCCAAAATTTATAATCTGCGCTCTGCCATCTAAAAAAACACTCATGTTAGTGGTCAGGATATGCCTAATTTGTTTTTAATACAGTAAAACCCCTCTATAGTGAACCCCAATGGGACAGAGCTTTTGGTTCACTATAACCACGGTTTGGCTATTTTTTTTTTTACTTTTCAAAATTTTTAGACCGTATAATTAAAGGACAGCCATACACACAAGAAGAGGCTTCCTCTTAATAGTGGTCACTTTGTTTTAATTCCCTTAATTGACCAATTTCCTTACATTAATACTGAATTATAATAGAAATCATTAGATGATAGGTTCTTCTTATCATTAACATACATGTACCTCTATGTCTAATTTAAAAATCAAGACAAATCCTAGGCAAAGTTTTATTAAATATATATTCAAATATATAAAATAATTTTAAAACATCATTATCACATTATATAATACATTGTTTACTTGGAAAAATGGCTCTAACACCTTGTTGCTTCAAAGCATTCTTCAAGCATTGCACCATTCAAATAAAGTTAGTGTTTTTCTTCCATTTCATTATCCCACATATTCTTCTAGGTCTAGATTACTTTTTTTTTTTTAACCTGTCATGCAAAACATTGCTGACTTTAAAATCACCATAGTTAATGGCATAAAAATAGTTTTTGTTTCATCACGGGACCATTTATTTGGATTTTTTTTTTTTTAGCCCTAAAACGTGCGATCGCGGCAAAAGTTGAGGTTGATTCCTCTTTGTAACAATTTTTAATAGCTTTATATTTCATCTTTTATAATAGAAAAGTTATATTCTCTTATTTTAATATGTTCTTAACATTTTGCCTGTGTTGTTTCACTTTGAAAAGTTCTGAAAATGGCCTTTTTTTTTTTAAAAAGAAATAACGCTTTTGTTTTTAAAATGCCTTTGTTTTCTTCATTTTGGAAGCCATTTGTATTTTTATATTTCAAATTTAATGGATGCAAATATATTCTATTTAATAAAAAGTATAATGTGTTAAAATTTATACAACATACAGCAAAAATAAAGTGCAAAATTCAAAACAAACAATGCCACTAAATTTATTGTTTTGAAATCGCGATCCGCGAGCTGAAACATGTTCAAATTTGGTTGTTTTAATTTTTTTATAAATTACAATTCTAAGTTCGTTATAAGCATAGTATTCTAAATAGATTTTATCATTTTGGGACCGAAAATAGGTTCGTTATAGGGGTAGTTCGTTATTCTAAAAATCGCAAAGTTCGTTATAACGATGGTATTTTCAATGGAATGGAATTGGGAATCGGCGTGGGTTCGTTATAAGGGAAGGTTCGTTATATCCAGTACTGTATATTGTTATGACACTTCTCAGCTCTCGATGTTTGCGTACAAGGTTTCTAAGAAAACAATGTGGGTTCGTTGTGGATACAGCTTAGTACGGTATATTTATTACAAGAGCTTTAAAGAGTAGATCAGTAATTATATACAGTAGATGTCTTCATTGTCCGCCACCAGAGTCCTCGTCACAGTCTTTCCGGTCAGTCCATACGGCCACATACCCGGAGCCACTTCCCGTAGCCAACTTGCCACGTCTGTTGTCACCGCAGATCTGTGTCAACTGTCCTGCTCCATCCACATTGGAATGCCGTCGTGGCGCCTGTCCTCCCCACACACACGTGGGCCATCCTCCTGTAGCTGGTGGGGTCCATCCATCTTTCTACACCTTCACCCTGCCTCTCTGATATCTTGTCATACAGTGAGGAGGGAATTATCTATATTACAATATATAGTTAAACCTGTCTATAGCGCCCCCTCTAAATAGCGCCTTCCTCTCTATAGCACCCGATTTTAAACATTAAATTGTAAACATTTTACATTAAAAGTGACCTGTCTATAGCACCCTATTTTGGTGAGTCCCAAGAGGGGGCTCTATAGACAGGTTTAACTGTATTATAATAAATAATTTTTCTGAGATTAGATGGGGACTATTATCCAGAGATTTATGTTGGTTGTGTGCACCAGATGGCAGCAGTGGGCCAACAACAACAACAGTCCGCAGCCCCCATTACCCAGCTAGAGTTCCACCAAGCCATGCAAGACTTCCGCACCATGTTCCCGGAGATGGAGGCCGATGTGATTGAAGCCGTACTACGGGCTAACGGGGGAGCTGTAGACGCCACCATTGACCAACTCCTGGCCATGACCACAGACACAGAGAATGAGAGGCTAAGGGCTGAGCTGGATGCTACGGAGAATGCAGAGCTGCCTCCTCGCTACTCCCCCGCCACCCCTCCCCCATCCTACCACCAGGCAGTGCCCTTTGCCTCCCCAGGTGCTGCCGCGGCAGCGCCCCCTACTGCCGTCGTTCAGCAACCACCCGTCGAGGAACCCGTGGCTCTCAGTTCCATCCGTAAATGGCAGCCTGCCCTGCTCGGAGCCCTCCCTGCAGACTTCCTGAGGGTCAAGGACTGTTCCACCGGCACCCTACGTCCCAAAGAGGTCGGTACTAGCACCTATTGGTACAATAGATGTCTTCTTCCTTATCTCCACTCAACAATCATGGTATAAAACCTGTAGAACTTCATGTCTGTTGGGGATGAGTAGAGCTCATCAAAGTAGATTTGACATTCATAATCTTCTTCTTCCTTATCTCCACTCAATCATATTAGGGTCTGGGTGAAGTAGAATGCGTCTGCCTTTGTCATTAAGACTGGGAGCTCTACTCAGTAGCAGGCCTCCGACTTAGCTCCCATATGAAATGACCGCCTCTGACATGACTGGGTGAAGTAGAATGTCATTAAGACTGGGAGCACTACTCAGTAGCAGGCCACTGACTTAGCTCCAATATGAAATGGCCATCTCTGACATGAGGAACAGACCCCATGTGCAGCCACTCCTAACATGGAGTACATTCTGTAGCCTATTGATTCAATTGGTACACTATTGATAACACCTATTGTTACAATAGATGTGAATTTTCTGGATATTAATTAAAATAATTAAATAGAGAGGTTTCTCTGGGGAGAGAGATGAGAGTTTCTTTTTCATTTTTATTATAGTAGAACCTCCCTTTAGTGAACACCTCTCCACAAAGGACAGTTTTCATTTGAAAAATTACCATTATTACTATTTAGCAACTCTCCAGTAAGAAGACACCTCTTCCTAATGGACACTTTGTCTCTGCAATTAGGTGTTGTCCTTTACAGAGAGTTTGTTCTACTGTAGTGCGTTATTGAGCTTTCTTGCATTTTCTCCCTTCTATAGAAGTAAAAAATGAACAACAATGAAGGCTGTTAGTTCATTATTGTTCATTTTTTGTACCCCTGTAGAAAGGTCCTCACACAATCAGGTCCAGTGACAAAGCCACAATACCAGTTTTATGTGTAAAAGAACAATTTCAGCCTTTAATGTTTACATTTCCTCTATATAGAGGGAGTGTTATTGTCTTATAAGAGATTTAGGCTTTACTGGCCTCTTCCTTATTGTTTGTGGAAGGAGCATTGCTCAATGCAATATTTATATGTAATTCTACTCTCCTAAAAGCTTACATCCATAGTTTGCTTGACTACCATTTCTGAGATTCCACCCTTCAGTGTAACATATATAAGCAGAATTATCCAATATAGTATTAGAGCTTTAAGAAGCAGTCTGGTAGATTGGGGAGAGTTCACCACTGATGAGCCAAGCCCTCCTAATATCTGAAAGGTGTCTTCTAGCGGGGGAGTATCATCTCATGAGGTTATCTACTGTATCAAGGCTGTTTGGAAGATGTTGTCAATAGATTGTGTTTAGTTTTTGTGACTATTTTGACTAGAGAGGTGTGGCCTTTATTTTTATAGATCTTTAAAGTACAGAAGAACCTTCATGAGAGGACACTTGTGCTAGAGGACACCTCTCTACAAAGGACAATTTTTATATTTGTAAAAGGATCATTTTTACTATTTAGAAACTCTCCGGTAAGAGGACACCTCTCCCTAAAGACACTTTGGCTCTGCCTAAAAACAGGCCACACAAGGAAATATTCTTTGAAGGCAAAACCAAACACTTCCCACAAAATGTCAGGCTTATGAGACATCTCCGGAGCACATCCTGCAGTGATAAACAAACAAGATATCTACAACAGCAAGTCATCAATGTACTAGGAGGTCTGTGTAAGTTGATTTAAGCAATCAACTGATGGATTAGAAAAAATATATAGAATTTTACTGATAGTTTGGTACATTTCAGTACATTGGTGGATGTGTGTATGTAGGCTGGGGAAGGTTTGGGAGTTCTAAGCTCCACGCTACTCCAACACCGGCTAGAGGAGAACGCCCGGCAGAGACAGAGCGGCACAGACGACCCAGAGGTTGCCCAGTACCTGGAAGATGAGCGTGTGGCCCTCTTTCTCCAGAATGCGGAATTCATGGAGGAGCTGAGGGCCAACCAGGAGTTTATCTCTACACTGGAGAAAGGTGAGTAATTTCTTACCTTCTGTAAGTCTTTCTCTGCTAGCTGCTGCCCAGTCTCTTGTCTACATACACTCATGGATAATACTTGAGGAAGTTGTACCTTTTAGCATGTATATCGGGATTGAGACAATATCTCTGAAAGATACACTCATGGACAACACTTGAGGAAGTTGTACCTTTTAACATGTATATCGGGATTGAGACAATAACTCTGAAAGATATTACAGTGACCTTTATTGAAGACACACGAGATAACCAATATACACTCATGGACAAAACTTAAGGAAGTTGTACCTTTCAGCATGTATATCGGGATTGATACAATAACTCTGAAAGATATTACAGTGACCTTTATTGAAGACATACAAGATAACCAATATACACTCATGGACAAAACTTAAGGAAGTTGTACCTTTCAGCATGTATATCGGGATTGATACAATAACTCTGAAAGATATTACAGTGACCTTTATTGAAGACACACGAGATAACCAATATACACTCATGGACAAAACTTAAGGAAGTTGTACCTTTTAACATGTATATCGGGATTGAGACAATATCTCTGAAAGATACACTCATGGACAAAACTTAAGGAAGTTGTACCTTTTAACATGTATATCGGGATTCGGACAATATCTCTGAAAGATACACTCATGGACAACAATTGAGGAAGTTGTACCTTTCATCATGTATATCGGGATTCAGACAATATCTCTGAAAGATACACTCATGGACAACACTTGAGGAAGTTGTACCTTTTAGCATGTATATTGGAATTCAGACAATATCTCTGAAAGAAACACTCATGGACAACACTTGAAGAAGTTGTACCTTTTATCATGTATATCGGGATTGAGATAATAACTCTGAAAGATATTACAATGACCTTTATTGAAGACACATAAGATAACCAAGTGTGAACAACCTCTGTCTCCTTAAAAAAAATAAAAAAATAGGAAGACTGGTGACAAATCAAAGACTTTCTACTTCCTTAAGTTTTGTCCATGAGTGTGCCTTTTAAGTACCAGTCTGTTTCTTCTACAGTGACTTTAGAGAGGATTATATTGGCGAAATGTGACTTCTCAATTTTTCCTGAGACGAGAAGTGGAGCCAAACAATGTTGACTGATGAAAATTTATTTGAATTAGGCTTAGACCTATCTTTCTCTCTCACTACTTTAATTGTATCAGATTTCATTTAATTTCTCTACAAGATACACACAATCATTTTTGGAAAGAATAAAGAAAATTGAGTATAATGCAGTAAAACCTTACTAAAACGAACAAGGGAGATGGTGAAATCTCCCTTATATAATGAACCTGAAATAATCCACATTTTTATGCTATAATACAGTGAACTGTGGCTATAATGAACCATGGCTATAGTGAACCATAGATTCAATCCCATTGGGAGTTCACTATAGAAGAGTTTTACTCTATTTCGAGAGATTGTTCCCTCTTTTATCAATTTATTGTATACAAAACTTAAATATAGGTAGAGAATTCTTCCTGATTTGAAATTAGATGAAAAACATGGTGAAGGAAGACGAGTTTCTTTTATTGATGCATTGGTGCAAGCTTTCGGGTAAAAACCCTTCAACAGGCGAGCAATGAAGCACGACTTATAAGTACTTATAAGTCGTGCTTCATTGCTCGCCTGTTGAAGGGTTTTTACCCGAAAGCTTGCACCTATGCACCAGTAAAAGAAACTCGTCTTCCTTCACCATGTTTTTCGTCTAACAAAACTTAAAGGTAATTTACAAATTCTTGTAGATAATATGGAAACAACTTTGTCATTGGAGTCAAAATAATAATATAATTAATAATAAAAATTAAAAGGATAAAAAATAAGAGTATTAAAATCTATATATATATATATAGTGTAGAAACTATATAACAAAATTATAACAGTGATTCTGCTTTTAATAACATTTTACAAATTTTATAATTTGAATTTAAATGATCATAATAATGAAGATAATCTTAATACAAAACTGGACTATAAAATTAAATAACTATTTATTATTATATATATATATATATATATATATATATATATAGATATGAAATTTAAAGGCTTTTTTTAATATTAGTAATGTAATATATTGCCACGTAGGAAATTAGAAAAGACAAACTTCAGGATGACACAGCAATTTAAGGCACAACATCACCATTTATAAGATACAAGATAAGCAATGAGGGAAGTTTCAGAATAGAAAAATATAAATATTAAAATTAATAATCTGTATATAAAATATAATAAATACTTTATTACAATGGGGCCTCTGGCACATTTGTAAGTGCAAAGTCGAACTGCTTTTCACATGATTGTACATATACAGTAAAACCTTGCTAAAATGAACTGGGGGATATAGAAAACCTTATAACAATCCTAAAATAATTCCCATCTTTAGTAATCCATATAGTGAACCTTAGCTCTAGTGAACCAAAAGTTCAGTCCCAATAGAGTTTGCTATAGCGAAGTTTTACTGAATATATATATTGGTGATTATATTAGCCATCATATAGCATTCCAAATAACAGCCAGCTGTTGTGCACTTACATTAAAGGCAGTCGCCAACTTCTACCCACCATGATTATCATGGCCTGTACTATGTGTACAAGGGATAAGCAAAAAAAAAAACCTTTGCTACAATATTGTCGTTTTTCTAGAGGTTTTCCAATGGCAGCGATGTGTTTGCTATTAGAATGGAATACCTATTTAAATTATATGGGTTAAAGTTATCAAGCTACCTTTTGACTTTTTCTTCATCTTCGAAGTTTCCACACAAAGGGTGTTGAGAAAAAGGCAAACAAATATAAATATTTATGTCTGGAGAGGCACACAATGTGTGTACCATGGTTGGCTTGTTGTTCCAAGCGGTGTTTGTTCCCTGTTGCAGATCACGGGGACAACACTCCCACCAAGAAATTTCCCAAGTCTTCTAAAGGTCAGCAACATCCCTCCTTAGATGTTGTAGTAGTCCTTTAGTCCCTTTCATTGTGTCACATTAAATGGTTCTCAAGCTTTACAAGCCTGATACCATAATATGATTGAGTGGAGATAAGAAAGAAGAAGACATCAAATGGTTAGAATCCTTTGTTCAGAATCAACAACAAGTCTCCAAGTGTCTTCTTTTATTATCAAAACTTCAAGATTTCGAGTATAATGCCCCATCTACAAATATATATCTTCTTCTTCCTTTTTCTTATCTCCACTCAATCATTCAAGTTGTGACCCTTGATGGTGTCTGTTTGACAACCATCATGACTTGGTTGCAAGGTTTTCCCACTATGTACTAAGTGTCAACCTGCAACCCCAAAACACATTATTGACTGTATTGACTCATCCATTGATGAGCTCTACTCTTCCCCGGCAGACACCATCAAAAGTCTCAAGCTTTACAAGCTTGATACCTTAGTGTGATTGAGAGAGAGTGTGTATGGGGAGATAAGAAAGTAGAAGAAGAAGATGACTGGGTGAAGTAGAATGCCTTTGTCATTAAGACTGAGAGCAGCACTACTCAGTGGCAGGCCACTGACTTAGCTCCAAAAGAAATGGCTGCCTCTTACATGAGGAACAGACGCCATGTACAGCTGCTCCTAACATGGAGTACAAACGCTGCTCATCCTGTATCCCTGGATTAGGAGCCCTTACAGGGTACTATAAGCCGGGCCAGCTGAACCCAGGTTTTTTAGTGAGCTTATTACTGCTTTCCCTCCTCCTTTTTCATCCGGGTTTGGGACCGGCAAAGGCAGAGTTACACAAATATTTATAAATCTATTGAATAGCTAAGATTCATTTCATAGTCAATATTCCTGTAGAAGGGACATTATACCCGAAAGCTTGATGTGTTGGTAATAAAAGAAGACATTGGAGACTTGTTGTTGATTGTGATTGTGTCACATTGGGTGTCAACACATTTTCACTCTGGATTTAAAAAAAATATATATTTCAGAATCATCCAAATTTCCTGATTAATCAAGTAAAGCTAGCCACATAGACATTTCAGGCTGTTGTTGCAAAAAGTCTAACTGCTTTTCTCATATGTAGATACTAGCCGAATGACCTGGGCAACGCCCGTGTTTTACCCGATTGAATGTTTTGATTCAAATACTATTTGTTACAATTATAAATTGGCGCCTTATATAAATGCATATGTTAGTTAATAACTATAGCCTATGTGCTTTATCTGTCTATGTACTGTTGGCTTCCGTAGGCGTCTCTTACTGGGAAAAAGAAAGAGAGGATTCCATTTGGTTATTAACTAATATATGCATTTATTTAAGGAGCGACCTGCGCCAACACAATGGTTACAAAAACGAAAAAGCGAGTGGGGGGGGGGGGCAAAGGTGGCGTGATCGAAGCCAACCAATAGGAGGGCGCCATTCCAAAAAAAAAAAGCAAACGGTGACAGAGATGACTGATGAAGAATGACGCTCGTAACTGTATATAGAATGTGGTACACTTACAGTAAAAGTAGTTGCCAACTTCTACCCACCATGATTATCATGGCCAGTTCCATGTGTAAAAGAGATTATACAAAAAAAAAAAAAAGGCTGTTGTTGGTCCTCATCAGTGTAGCGCCAAGACCGGCTTTTTTGGTCATTGAGGCACAGCTTGGACCATACTGATTAAGTCCAACAGCCTGTAACACGTGGGGTTTGTTAGCTTTTCATTATTAATCAAGAATGGGTATTTGGCCAACTCTGGAATAATTAAAAAATGAACGAGTAGTTGATTTTTATTCAGATAGGTGGTGTAGGCCATCAGCAAATTTTAGTTGTACGATCAGGAAATAGCTTTTCTTCCTTTATATACCTAATCCCAGTTCAATTTTACTTAAAAAGCCTACTTCTACCCACCATGATTTATCATGGCCTGTACCACGTGTACTAGGGATAAGCAAAAAAAAACAAACAATTTTACTTTTAATATTGTTAGGATGTTTAAAAATAAGGCTTATTTTGGATTGTAATAAGATTATTTATTAATCCAATATTTTGATGGATCAATCGTCCATCTTTTACGAGGGTTTTTGTTATGAAGCACGTATTGGATTAATAAATAATCTTATTGAAATCCAAAATAAGCCTTATTTTCAAATATATATATTATGGATTGCTCTGTATTCAGAATAATTGTTAGGATGGTGCAGTGCCGTCTTGTCTTCTGAGTGTACTGGATGATTATCATGAGTATGTGGATAGATAAGGATCTCTGTTGAGCCTGTTTAACTGACTCAATACATTATAGAAGATAAATAAATTGAAAACAACATGGGGGAAATAGGTCCAACATGTGGAGAATTACAAGGAAGAAACCTGCTGATGCTACCGGAACTTCTCTGATTGGTTGCTCTTCCTCCTGATGTGAGCACAGATTCACAAGCTATCTACAGCCATTTCAACTGTCCTGACTCTTTTTCCTTTTCCTTCAATGTTGTCATAGCAATATGTTTTATCAGAATGCCATCAAATACAGGAGTTTGCTAGGCCTGTTCTTGATCCAAGTTGTTGTAGATATGTAGATGACATGCTCCCATTCCCTTGATGTGAGCTGATTTGTACACCATCTACAACAGTCATTTCAACTGTCCTTACTCTTTTTACTTTTATTTCAATGTTGCCATAGCAAGATTTTTTTATAAGAATGCCATCAAATACAGGAGTTTGCTAGGCCTGTTCTTGATCCAAGTTGTTGTAGATATGTAGATGACATGCTCCCATTCCCTTGGTGTAAGCTGATTTGTACACCATCTACAACAGCCATTTAACTGTCCTGACTCTTTTTCCTTTTCTTTCAATGTTGCCATAGCAAGATTTTTTATAAGAATGCCATCAAATACAGGAGTTTGCTAGGCCTGTTCTTGATCCAAGTTGTTGTAGATATGTAGATGACATGCTCCCATTCCCTTGGTGTAAGCTGATTTGTACACCATCTACAACAGCCATTTAACTGTCCTGACTCTTTTTCCTTTTCTTTCAATGTTGCCATAGCAAGATTTTTTATAAGAATGCCATCAAATACAGGAGTTTGCTAGGCCTGTTCTTGATCCAAGTTGTTGTAGATATGTAGATGACATGCTCCCATTCCCTTGGTGTAAGCTGATTTGTACACCATCTACAACAGCCATTTAACTGTCCTGACTCTTTTTCCTTTTCTTTCAATGTTGCCATAGCAAGATTTTTTATAAGAATGCCATCAAATACAGGAGTTTGCTAGGCCTGTTCTTGATCCAAGTTGTTGTAGATATGTAGATGACATGCTCCCATTCCCTTGGTGTAAGCTGATTTGTACACCATCTACAACAGTCATTTCAACTGTCCTGACTCTTTTTACTTTTATTTCAATGTTGCCATAGCAATATGTTTTATTAGAATGCTATCAAATACAGGAGTTTGCTAGGGCTGTTCTTGATCCAAGTTGTTGTAGATATGTAGATGACATGCTCCCATTCCCTTGATGTGAGCTGATTTGTACACCATCTACAGCAGTCATTTCAACTGTCCTGACTCTTTTTACTTTTATTTCAATGTTGCCATAGCAATATGTTTTATTAGAATGCCATCAAATACGGGAGTTTGCTAGGCCTGTTCTTGATCCAAGTTGTTGTAGATATGTAGATGACATGCTCCCATTCCCTTGATGTGAGCTGATTTGTACACCATCTACAACAGTCATTTCAACTGTCCTGACTCTTTTTACTTTTATTTCAATGTTGCCATAGCAATATGTTTTATTAGAATGCTATCAAATACAGGAGTTTGCTAGGCCTGTTCTTGATCCAAGTTGCTGTAGATATGTAGACGACATGCTCCCATTCCATACATTATTCTCCCAGACAGAACAATATGCTGCTGAGTCATTCCCTATGCAAATTTTGCCAGTTTGCTATATTTCTGTCTCCCCAAAGTTGTGAGGATTTAATCCCAGTGATGTTTGTGCTTTCCTCAATACAGTAGAACCTTTATATAAAGGACAACATCTAATTGCAGACCTAAAGAGTCGAAAATGGTAATTTTGGCAATGAAAACTGTTTACTTTGTAAAGAGGTGTTCTCTCTAGCAGGAGTGACCTCTCATGGAGGTTCTATATTGTACTGATTTATATTTTTATTTTAGTATTTTAAGAGATACAAGGTAATAAGACCAAATAAATAAATTGTGTGTGACATTCGGCAACAGTGTTGTTACCATCTTCAGACAAAAGTACTGAATGAGAAATTTTACCACAGCATGTTTTAAATAGTTACTTTTATCAAGTGTGTAAATAAGATAGAAGATAAAAATAAGATAGTTTTCTAAGAACCCTAAATTTTTTCTCATTCAGTACTTTTGTCTGAAAATGGTAACAACGCTGTTATCGAAACGTCATAAACTATTTATTCATTTGGTGTCCTATTACCTTGTGTTTATAATCTATAATCCAAATTATGTGCCTTATTATTTTTAGAGATAGAATGGAAAATAAACCAAATTCTTTTTGTTGTAGGAATGCACAGAAAGTGGATATATTGGGTCGGTTGTCAAAATAATTTGTTGGTCGGAGACCAAAAAAAAAAAAAAAGAGATACAATTTGGGATTATAGATTATAAACACAAAGTAATAAGATCACAAATATAAATAAATAGTGTGTGACGTTTCGGTAACAGCATTGTTACCATCTTCAGATAGGTATGAACATACAAAGGTACTTTATTTATTTATGCTTATGAGGTGATACAGCAGCGTATTTACAATTAGAGAGGAGACAAAATGAATTAAATCTAGAAAAAAGAAGTGAGGACATATCGGTCATTAAAATTTGAGAGGCATGTCCAGTAGCTGCTGTATTGTCCGTGAGGTCAGACGTACGGACCTCTGTGGTGTTGATCTCTTGGCGGAACGACTTTTGTCTGACGATGGTAACAACGCTGTTACTGAAATGTCACACACTATTTATTTGGATTTGATGTCTTATTACCTTGTGGATGGAGACCCTAAGTTTTGAAGGGAGAATAAATGTCACTACAACCAGGTTTTCTAATCCTTTTATCCTATCGGATAGTTCAGCGACTTCTGTATCACCTTTATCTAGGGAGTTCCCATTGATAAAGAAGGTGAAAGAGAATTGTCACAAAATGTTGGGTAATAATAGAATTTGGTTGTTATTGAATTTTTAAAACTTTTCATCTTCTTTTTCAAAGAAAGGTCTGATTAGAAGACTTTCTATTAATTCATTAACCTGATTCCCTAGTAAAAGGGGGGTCCATGGAAGGTTGGTCTAAACTGTTGGTTTTTGACTGCTACGACCTGGGATCGTATAATTTGCACTTTTTTTTTCCATAAAAAAAATTTCTCCATTGGCCCCTGATTTTTGCAAAAGTCCAACCCTACCAGCGAGTGCGAGTAACCAAGGCTCTGGCATATTTATAATTACACAAGTTGAACTGCTTTTCACATATGTAGACATGTGATGCACTTACAGTAAAAGCAGTCGCCAACTTCTACCCACCATGATTATCATGGCCTGTACCATGTGTAGACATGTGATGCACTTACAGTAAAAGCAGTCGCCAACTTCTACCCACCATGATTATCATGGCCTGTACCACGTGTTCAAGAGATAATTAACACAATCCATCTATAGCTATAGTATGATAGTGAGTTGTTGTCTTGATCAGATAATCTCTCTCAAATAGTTGTCTTAAAAAAAACTTTTTTCTTATCTGCTATCTTGTTTACACACACTTGATAACAGTACTATTTAAAAACATGCTGTGATATTTTTTCTCATTTATTCTTTTATCTGATGATGGTATCAATGCTGTTGCCGAAATGTCACACACTATTAATTATTTGGATTAGGTCTATTAGGTCTATTTTCTTGTATATTTTCTATAATTCCAAAAATGAAAAAAAAAAAAAGTTTGATTTATGAAGTTATGGAAGCATAAAGTACAGTAGTACACTCCTACCTAGAGGACACCTCTCTACACAGGACATTTTCATCACCAATATTTTGAATGAAAAAGGCTTCTTTAAATTGTCTCTTAAAATAATTTTTCTTATAATCTAGTAGCTTTGTTTCTTTTAGGTTAAAATTATTATGTCCTGTGATTTTTCTATGTTCTACAAATGCAGAATTCTCAATTTTATCCCATTTCAGAGCATATTCATGGTTTTTCATTCTTTCTTTCTGTGGTAAAATTTTTCATTCAGTACTTTTGTCTGAAGATGGTAACAATGCTGTTACCGAAATGTCACACACTATTTATTTGGATTGGGTCTTATTACCTTGTGTTTATACAGGGTGTCTTTTACAGGGAGATTCTACTGTATAGTTGAACATACTCCTTGAGATATCTTTCTACAATGGACACCTTGGCTCTGCAACTAGATGTCCTTTACAAAGAGGTTCTACTGTTTTTTTTTTTTTTGCTTATCCCTAGTACACGTGGTACAGGCCATGATAATCATAGTGGATAGAAGGCGACTGCTTTTACTGTAAGTGCACCACATGTCTACACACGTGAAAAGCAGTTTGACTTTGCACTTAAAAATAAATATGCCAGAGCCCCATTTGGTTATTTGCACTTGCTGGTGGGGGTTGGACTTTTGCAAGAATAGGGGGACATTGGAGCAGGTTCTACTGTAACATGACCATATCCACAAATAGCTAGACTTTTTGGGGATTAGGAAACTTTATCTTGGCCTCTAATTGGTTGGCTTTTTAATTGCTCTTTGGCATTTTTTCACCCTCTGCTATGTGGAGGACACCAAATTGGGATTTTTTCCTTCCCCCATTCTGGGAGATGTTCTCCTTACAATAGGGCATTTCCCACATACATTCCTTCAGGTTTTTTTTAATTTTATTTTTTCAAGAAGGGGGGGGAAATAAAATTGGATTTTCATCTTTTTGTGTGTGTGTAAAAAGAGCATTGATAATGGTAACAATGATGGTGCTAATCAAAGGTAACCCTTAGTTTTTTTACACCTATCCAAAAAAAGGATTATATATTTGGGTTTGCCCATATTACCTTGTGTTTATAATGTATAATCCAAATTGTGTGTCTTAACGATTTACATTCACTTTTTATGGTAATTGTGTATATTATGTGATGATATATATATTTTTTTAGAGAGAGGTTAACACAAGGTAATAAGACCAAATCTACCAAATAAATAGTGTGTGACGTTTCGGTAACAGTGTTGTTACCATCTTCAGACAAAAGTACTGAATGATAAATTTTACCACAGCATGTTTTAAATAGTTACTGTTATCAAGTGTGTAAACAAGAGAGCAGATAACAGTAACTATTTAAAACATGCTGTGATAAAATTTCTCATTCAGTACTTTTGTCTGAAGATAGTAACAACGCTGTTACCGAAATGTCACACACTATTTATTTATATGGATTTGGTCTTTATTACCTTGTGTTTATAATCTATCATTCAAATTGTGCCTTATCATTTAAAGAGAGGTGTTCTCTAGCGCATGAGTGTTTTCTCGTGAGGTTCTACTGTATGTCTGAAATCTCACCTCCATATTGTCAAACTGTGGAAGCAGTGGTTGTATGGAAGCGAAACAGGTTGACTTTTTTTTACCAATCAGATGTTGTGTTCCCCAGGGGAAGAAGAGACCCAGACCAAAGATCTCTATGCCTACTCCCAAGCTCTGTCTCCTGAAGAATCTGAAGCTGCCTTCAGGGAAAGGCTGAAGAATATGGGAAAAGGTGAATCTTTGTCCTCTCCCTTCTATTTGTCTTTTTTACCATAATTACCGCCACTTTAGGTTTGTGGGATGGTTGCGTGCGTGTTGGTGTGGCTTGTGGAAAGGCCTCTCTGATAAAAATTATAATTATTTTTTTTATAAAATAAATTAATTTTTTTAAAGCACCGAAATATATAGATGGGAAAGAAGTAACGGCCGCTGGAAGCAAGCCTTGTTGTTCGAACGATGCGCATGCTAAGAGTCCCGGATGGCGCATGCGTAGTGAGATGTTCTCCCAGCTTGCGCTTGCCGAGGCATAGTGAGGCCGTCACACTACTGCCCGTAGTATGTGTAGTGAAGCTTTGTCCGCGCTCACTGAAGCAAAATGTGGTCGCCACAGGTTGTTACATCAGTTGATGCTACTAATGGTCTCTCTGTAGGTTGATGATGGTGGAATTACCCTCCTCTTTGTCTTTTACCATAATGGCTGCCACTTTAGGTTGTTGCATCTGTTGATGCTACACCTAGTGGTCTCTGTAGTTGGAGGATGGTGGATTTATACAACACACTGTTCCTTTTTATCAAATAAAGAATCAATTTCTACAATTAGGAAACTTGAAATGGTCAATGGTCCTAATGGGATTGCTAACACAAAAGGAGACTTATTTGTTGTTGTTGTTGTTGTCGTGTCCAAAGAAGAGTCTCAGATGTATCCATGCATCTCCATTACAGCAGCAGCGATATCCACTATCTTGGGTGTGTAAAGCTGCTGCTCTGGGTCTAAGTCAATTTTGCTCTTCATTGGAAAATGGGTGCCGTTGCCACGTTAGTCACCTTGGACCAGAATTTGGTCGAATATTCCAAGGGTCCAGGGAGGACCGCAGGGAGGTGTGGTTGGACTTCTCCCCCCCCGGAGACTTATTTAGAGTCTGGATAAGCTTTTTGACTTCATTCTTGTAATGAAGAAGGATATTTCTTTGTCTTAGGAGGGAGAAATCATCCTCAAAAGGGAAAAGAGTCTAATTTATTTAGCCATAGATGGAAGAAGGGACTGGCTTCTGTATCAAGAACTACTCAGACAACTATATGGAACAAATATCAGATCAAATTGGAGAATATTTGTCCATATGGTCATCAAAAGTCCAACTCAATTTTGATGGATGCTAACACAATAAAATGAAACTTATTTCATAGAATACAGTCTTCTTCTTCTTTCTTATCTCCACTCAATCATATTAGGGTATCAAGCTTATTTGACAACCATCATGACTGGGTGAAGTAGAATGCATCTGCCTTTGTCATTAAGACTAGGAGCACTACTCAGTGGCAGGCCGACTTAGCTCCAAAAGAAATGGCCGCCTCTGACATGAGGAACAGACACCATGTGCAGCCGCTCCTAACATGGAGTACGAACACTGCTCATCCTGTATCCCTGGATTAGGAGCCCTTACAGGGTACTATCAGCCGGGCCAGCTAAGCCCAGGTTTTTTAGTGAACTTGTTACTGCTCCCCTTCCTCCTTTTTCATCTGAGCTTGGGACCGGCAAAGGCGGAGTTATATAGAATACAGTAATTTGGCATAAAGGATTTTTTTTTTGGTAAAGAATGAAATAAGATAATAAGACACCAAATCCAAATAAATAAAAAGTGTGTGATATTATGGTGACAGTGCTGTTACCATCTTCAAACAAAAGTACTGAATTAATTACTGAAGATGATAAAACAATGCAGAGAAACGTCGCACACTATTTATTTATTTGGATTTGTGATCTTATTACCTTGTGTTTATAATCTATATAATCCAAATTATGTCTTATCAGTAAATAATGACCTTATGTTGTTTGTTCCAGTGTCCAGAAAAAAGTTTGCACAGCTGGCAAAGATCTTCTCCAGACGTAAGAGGCCTACCTTTCGGCCAATGTATCCTTTTTTACCCTTACTTTATATAGATTCATCTTGAATTTACTTTTTTTGGGTCGTATATACAGTCTGTATAACACCATCAGCTGGGATAATATTTTATAATTTTTATTATGATTATATAACTATGGTTAAAAAATTTTGATAAATCATTTATAATCATTTAAACCTGTCTATAGCGCCCCCTCTTGGGACTCACCAAAATAGGGTACTATAGACAGGTCACTTTTAATGTAAAATGTTTACATTTTAATGTGTAAACTCGGGCTCTATTTAGAGGGGCCGCTATAGACAGGTTTAACTGTATATTGTTACACCAGATTGTGGTTTTCTACAAGGTCATCTACCTTGATTTCTTCCTTCTTGGTTTTATACATGTTTCCCCGAGCTGGTTTCCATACGTGAAGCAAATAAAGAAAAGTAAATAAAGAGTAAATTACCTTTTAAAGTTATTATGTTTTTATTAACATAAAGCAATAACGCGCCATCTATACATATAAAATGAAAGGATTTAAAAGCACGGATGTTTCTTTTATACATAAAACAAACTTCTACTGTCCTTACTGCGATGAAAAAATATATTGGGAGGGCTTGGCTTATCAGTGGTGAACCCTCCCAGCGGTTTCGCCAATTTAATCCACCAGACCGCTTCTCAGAGCTCTAATACTGTATTGGACGATTCTGCTTATATACGCAGCACTGAAGGATGGAATCTCAGAAATGGTTTTCAAGAAAACTATGGACATAAGCTTATAGGACAGTAGAATTACATTCAAATATTTACATCGAGCAATGCTCTTCCGCAAACAATAAAGACAAAGCCAGTTAGGCATAAATTAACACAAAGCAATACATAAATTAACACAAAGATGACGCGTTATTGCTTCCGTGCTTTTAAATCCTTTTATTTTATATGTTTTTATTTATTTGTTGTCTTCTCCTCGTAGTTGTTGATCCTGAGACTTCCCAAACCTCCTCTCTCTACCCACAATAAATAATGAAGATAGAAACAATAACAAGGTTACACAAGGAATGATACTTATAGTACATAGTACAATATTTTATTAAATTACCCCTATATTATCTTTATGTACCCAAAGAAGAAGCTCTGCCCCTTTAAATATTCATTAAAACCATGGGGTTCAGTGGAAGGATGGTCTAAACCGTTGGTTTTCGACCGCTACGACCCGGGTTTGATTCCCGCATTGGGTACTTTTTCTGATTATAAAAAAAAAAAAAATGCTCCAATGGCCCCCGATTCTTGCAAAAGTCCAACCCCACCAGCGAGTGCAAGTAACCAAACAGGGCTCTGGCACATTTGTAAGTGCAAAGTCGAACTGCTTTTCACATGTGTAGACATGTGGTGCACTTACAGTAAAAGCAGTTACTAACTTCTACCCACCATATCATGGCCTGTACCATGGGTACTAGAGATAAGCCAAAAAGAAAAGAACGTCCATTTAGCGGTTACCTCTCCACAAAGGACAGTTTTCATTTGCAAAATTACCATTTTTACTCTTTAGCAACTCTCCAGTAAAAGGACACCTCTCCCTAAAGGAGACTTTGACTCTGCAATTAGGTGTCCTTTAAAAGGAGCTAGTTCTACTGTATTAGAAAAAAAAATAATAATAAAGTAGAGATAAAAGAATGACCCATAGTATCAGTTTTGTCAAATTCAGACTATAGCTAACCTGAATACTATGGTTTCGGGCTTCTTTTTTACTGGGCTGATAAATAAATAGATTAAAAAATAAACCAGCTTCTGAAAAATAATTTTCTTATTTTAAACTGTTTTTTTGTTTTACAAACCTTTCTGCAGGAGTATAAAACAAGAAACTTGGAAGCCGTTTTATTCTTTATATTTCAGAGAAAATTTTACTCTCTTCCTGTGATTAATAAATGTTATTTAAAGGGAGAGGTTCCTCATTTGTTACCTGTGGATACCATTGTTCCACAACTTATATACAATGGTTTCAGGCTTTTTTTTTTTACAAGGTGATAAACATATGCATAATTTTTGCTTATCCCTGATACACATGGTACAGGTCATGATAATCATGGTGGGTAGAAGAAGGCAACTGCTTTTACTGTAAGAACACCACATGTCTACACATGTGAAAAGCAGTTCGACTTTGCACTTACAAATGTGTCAGAGCCCCGTTTGGTTACTTTGCACTCGCTGTTGGGTTGGACTTTTGCAAGAATCGGGGGCCATTGGAGCATTTTTTTTTTTTTTTTATCATAAAAAAGTGCTCAATGCTGGAATCGAACCCGGATCGTAGCGGTCGAAAACTAACGGTTTAGACCATCCTTCCACCAACCCCCAAAAATGAATAATATTGAAGGGAGAGGTGCCTCATTTGATACCTTCTTCTCGTAACTTGTATGTTCTGTGTATTGTAGTATGTACTCACTGTCTCAGCCTGCTCTAAGCTGTAGGTTACGCCATTGCCGTCTACGATAGACTTACAAGTAATCAAATGGGGGCTCTGTCACATTTGTAGGTGCAAAAGTTGAACTGCTTTTCACATGTGTAGATATGTGGTGTATTTACAGTAAAAAGAAGTCACCAACTACTACCCACCATGATTATCATGGCCTGTACCACTGTACACATGTAGGTCTTCTTCTTTCTTATCTCTTTACAACTATCATGACTGGGTGAGGTAGAAAGCATCTGCCTTTGTCATTAAGTCTGGGAGCACTACTCATTCGCAGGCCACTGACTTAGCTACAAAATAAATGGCCACCTCTGACATGAGGAACAGACACCATGTACAGCCGCTCCCAACATGGAGTACATCCTGTATCCCTGGAGCTCTTGCAGGGTACTATCAGCTGAGCCCAGGTTTGTTAGCGAGCTTGTTACTGCTCCCCTTCCTCCTTTTTCATCCGGGCTTGGGACCGGTGGAGTTAATATAATAGGTCTTCTTCTTCTTCTTACTTATCTCCACTCAATCATATTAAGGTATCAAGCTTGTAGAGCTTGACAACCATCATGATTGGGTGAAGTAGAATGCGTCTGCTTTTGTCATTAAGACTGGGAGCACTACTCATTCGCAGGCCGACTTAGCTCCAAAAGAAATGGCCGCCTCTGACATGAGGAACAGATACCATGTGCAGCCGCTCCTAACATGGAGTACATCCTTTATCCCTGGATAAGAACCCTAACAGGGTACTATCAGCTGAGCCCAGGTTTTTTAGTGATCTTGTTACTGCTCCCCTTCCTCCTTTGTCATCCGGGCTTGGGACCGGTGGAGTTAATATAATAGGTTATATGCCATTGCTGTCACACTGGTGTTCCTTGACCCTACCACTGACAGACTGGGTGATGGCACCAACCCCTCCAGAGACAACCTGTTGTTGAACGACGACTACTCAGAGCTGTCTGGGGAGGATTCAGAAGGGGAGCACTACAAGAAGGACACCTGGAATAGCCACCATGTAAGTACATCCTCCCTTGTGGTGTACAGAGTTCTCTCCTTTATTCCCTGATACAGTAACTCTCTCTCTCTCTCTAGGAACACCTACCCCTCACCCTTATATTCTCATGGTACCTTTTACCATGTATATCGGGATTCAGACAATAACTCTGAAAGATATTACAGTGACCTTTATTGAAGACACATGAGATAACCAATATACACTCATGGACAAAACTTAAGGAAGTTGTACCTTTTAGCATGTATATCGGGATTGAGACAATAACTCTGAAAGATATTACAGTGACCTTTATTGAAGACACACAAGATAACCAATATACACTCATGGACAAAACATAAGGAAGTTGTACCTTTCAGCATGTATATCGGGATTGAGACAATAACTCTGAAATATATTACAGTGACCTTTATTGAAGACACACGAGATAACCAATATACACTCATGGACAAAACTTAAGGAAGTTGTACCTTTTAGCATGTATATCGGGATTGAGACAATAACTCTGAAATATATTACAGTGACCTTTATTAGCCGACCAATAGGAGGGCGCCATTCCAAAAAAAAAGCAAACCGTGACAGAGGCGAGGAATGACGCTCGTAACTGTATATAGAATGGAGCTCAAATTATATTGTTATATGCAAAAGGGTGTGTGTAAGTAGTATATGTTGTGATATGTTAAATAGCATAAAATAATGTCACGTATTGTATTTATTATTGACTATGCAAAATCCTGGCATTTGTCAATTGTTTTAACTTTATGTAAGATATTTCCTTTTTGCCATTTTCTATTTTGTATAAAAGGAGATTACTGGATTAAATAAAGATTCAGTTCAACTTGGAAAGCTAGAACAAGTCTTATTCAGATAACACTTACCATTACAACAGTATACTTTGCCTCTTTTTCCTGTTGTTTTGGTTTTAAATGGTCGCCATGTTGTTTGTTTCTGCGCTGACGCATATGTGGGAACAGGGTGGAAGCAACACTACTCACCACAACTGACATATCTCCGCACATAGAACATCCACGCTGCGGAGCTGTAGTCCCCCCCTCCCTTCCCTCAAGGCAGAACAAGAGCTGCCATGGCGTATGGCGTAGGGAGCGCTATTGGTGCAATACCCCCCCTCTATCTCTACAACTTTGTTATTGTTGCTGATCTGTTTCCACATAACTCCCCTCCCTACCTCCCATGCTATCCCCTTATTTACATCCTGGCCAAAAAAAAAATTTTTTTTTTTTTCAACTTTTTTTTTTTTCGATTTTTAACTTATTTGAGATCTTTGTTTATATATTTTTTCTTTCTTTTTTTTTTATATACCAATTGCCATTGTTTAGAGTCAAAAAAGAATATGTGTGTATGTGTGTGTGTTTTTTTTTGGCTCGTTATTATTAGAATTTTTGTTTGTTTTGGCGAATGCCTAAACTGCTATGTGCCTATATAACTATTGAAAAAAAAATTATTTCTCTTTCAAATTTTGATTTTTTTTTTGGAGTTTCAGGGTTTTTTTTTTTTTTAAACTCTTAATTCTAGTCATCATCATTTATATCCTTTTCTCCCATTTTGTCTGATCGTCCAAACAACCATGACAAAAGTTGTATGTGGCAAATCCTGAAATAACATAGGTTTTTTTTTTTTTTTTTCAAGTTTTTCTCCCATTTTTTCTTATCTGTATCCTTTTCTTCTTCACAGAACATATCTCTCTGCCTCTCAAATTGATAAAAAAAAAATTTTCCTTTATGAGAAAAAAAAAGAGCTTATTTTGATTAATTTACAAAAAAAAAAAATTTTTTCCTCCTTTTTTTTTTTGTGCTCTATTTATTTATTTTTTATCCTTATATAACTTTTTTTTTATATTCAGCCTTTTTTTTTTTTTTTTTAAGGAAAAAATTCTCATATTAATAAGAAATAGTATAGAATAATTTTTGTGGTTTTTCTTTTTTTTTTTTTCAAATAGCTCACTAAATGAACAATTTTTTTTTTTATAGTTATATAAAAAAAAATTTTTTTGAGGAAAGTTTGCATTTTAAAATTTTTTTTTTGCTAAAAGAAAAATTTTGCAATAAATTTTTATTATTTGTGAAGATGTATTTAAAATAGTAATAAGTGTTTTTTTTTAATGAATAAATTAAAATATTTTGATGTATATTTAGATAAGCTAGCAGCCTTTGCATTTCAATCTCACATGCTGCTCTTTCTTTATAAAAACACTCTCTGAAAAAATATATTCTTGGAATCTCAAAGTAGACTTTTTTTTTTTATATTAATACTCGAAAGTGTTGTAAAGAAGGTGCTTCTTTTCAATTTTCTTTTATTATTATTATTTTTTTAACAACGGAAAGTTAAATCTTTTAGAAAATTAGTTTTTATTTTTTTTTTTACTATCTCCTATTTGCTCTTCAAAAAAAAAAGACAATTTTTTTGTTTTAGTAGTTTCTATAAATTATTTTATCGAATTCCTTTTTGTTGTTGTTGTTATTATCTTTTTTTTTTTTTAATGAAAGCTATGCTGGAAGCAATCAAGAGATTTCTTACGTAAATCTAATGAGCTTGTTCATAATTAGATCCTTAACAAAAACAAATTGTAAATATTAAATGGGAGACACTCTTGCGTGGCTTTGAAGTTGATGTCTACACTTCTTGTATTTGAAAAAAAAAATTTTTTTTTTCAACTTTTATTGTTTTTATTTTATTGCTTTTTTTTTTCACTCTTTCTTTTTGGCAGCTTCTACTTAAATTATTATTATTATTTTTTTAATATATATGTGAGCATTTAATTTGTTTATATTTTTTTATTGCTTTTATGTTTCTTCTTTTTTTTTTTGTTCCAATGCCATTTATTATTATTATTAATATTATTGGTTATTCTATTGTTTTTTGTGAAAATGCTATATATATATAGACTTGGGGTTTAAAAAAAAATAATCAAAAATTATTATGTATATAAAAACATAGTTGTTGCCAATTTTTTTTTTAATTTAACGAACCCGTCCCTTTATTTTATTTGTGCTTTTATTTATGGCTCATATTTGCATATTATTATGATTTGCATATGTATTTTTTTTGGGCCTCTTATTTCCATATCTACTTTTTCTTCTTCCCAATTCCCTTCTTCTCCTTCCCAACCCCCCCCCCCCCCCCCCCCCTCCCTCCCTATATCTTATTGAGATTATTACTATTATTAATAATAAAAAAATAAATAAAAATCTATATATATATATTTATATATCTTTATGTGAATTTTCATATAATTAACTGAATGCAGTTGTCTTGTGTCTTTTAGTAGGGTTTTCTTTAGATAGGATTGATAAGGCACAATTTGGATTATAGATTATAAACACAAGGTATAATCCAAATTGTGCCTTATCAATTTTATTGACTTTAAAGGAAGAAAAGGACATTAAGATCATGTTTGATTCCACATCCTACCTAGGAACAACCAATGAAATAAATACTGTTGCACCAAGTTGTGGCTTGGCAGACTCTTCAACCTTGATCCTCTCCTTTGCTGGGTCTTGTATCTTACCGTGTTTCAACCATCCTACAAATTTATATAAGTGGAGATAACTTTAAGTAGCCTCCAGAATTTATTTCTCACATCAAAGAGAGCAGTGAAGTCACACAGTGTACCTAAATACAAATGGGATTTTTATAATACATATATTCTGTTTATAATACATATATTCTGTTTAATAAAATAAATAAATATAAATTTGAATTAATATATATGAAAAATAATATTACAAATTAAAATGAAATAGGTTCATTAGCCATGATGCAACAATACAAATACATAGTTTAGCAATTATATTTTTTTTGGTAGGGTTGGAATATAGGTCTTGTCTTGGGGTTCTCATACATTACAAGAGGTATTCTGGTGAAGCCTCTTGGTCCTGCAGATGGTACATTGTGTCTTTATACCATCTTGGAAGAGGAGTGGTCTTGTTTGTCTTGAGCCTGGAGATATAGGTTGCTGATTATCGTGCAACTAAAAATTGCTAATGGCTTGCGCCATCTATCAGAATAAATCAACTATTCATTGAGATTTTAATTATTCCAGAATTGGCCAAATACCCATTCTTGATTAATCAAGAAAAGCTAACCATGTCAGCATGGTGCAAGCTGAACCTCAACGACCAAAAAACTGGTCATTCAGGCATCCTGAAAAATCATTAAATGGGTAGTTTTCTTGATTAATCAAAAATGGGTATTTGGCCATTTATGGAATATAAACTGTCCAAACGGCTGGGAGAGTTCACCACTGATGAGCCAGGCCCTCCCATTAATTTTTCCATTGCAGTAAGGGAAGTATAAATTATTTATTTTTAAAAAGAATCATACGTGTCTATAATAGTTTCGAATTTTGACAACGGCCTAAGTTTATGAAAGGTTGCCATAGACTGTGATGGTTAGTGAACTGTCGTTCCATAAGCCTGGATATTAACAGGACATTTAACAATGTTTGGAGATCAGCCATCATTCAGAGTCTCAAAAATATGTCTTGTCCACGTCTTTTGATCAATCTTGTACAAAACTTCCTGGAAGACAGAAACACACACAATTAATTTATCCCAAGTGCACCATTCGCAAAAAGGAATTAGCCTACAGCACCTCCAAGTAGTCACCCTCCCAAGTACTGACCGGGCTCGACATTGCTTAAACGTAGTTTTATTTCTATTAAAAAAATAGAAACCAAAAGACCTTTCATTTAAGTCAGCTTTTTGGACCAACTAGCAGCTTGACGGTGGCGCTCGAGTGGCCAAAGTTGGAACTAAAATTAAAATATTTGTGTACAGTTAAAAGTGAAATTTAATTCGAAACTTTTTAAAATTATTTATTTATATTTATCAACCCCACACATTTAACGTTACTTTAAACTGGACGTTAAAAAATATCGTCAATTTTAGTTCCAATTTCTGCCACTCGAGTGCCACCGTCGAGCTGATAGTTTGTCCATAAAGCTACCTTAGTTGGATTTCTTTTCCCCCCCATTTTAAAAGTAATTTCGCATCACTTCTATAAAAATAATACCTTCTAACTATGTAACATGTAAACAATAGCGACTTATTTTTAAAACCTTATAGGCGATATTACTTACGTGATCATTTTCCAATTAACCCTTATATATCTAGAGTAAAATATGTAGTGAAAATATATGGCAATATTGTTTACAAAACAACAACAAAATGGCTGGTGGTGACATCCCCGGGTGATAGCGAAATAAACATGTACACGGCACCAAACAAACAGCATAAATATTTACAAACAAACGAATGCGCGGAAATTTCTATTCTTTATTTAATATTTTATACGCTATATTTCAACCTAATATTCACACTTTTATGGTAATTTATAGTTAAATCTTTATAAAAATAGTTTTTAACTTTAATATAGAGTCATTTCAATGTTTGTGTATATAAATACGGACGAGAGAGAGAGAGAAAATAGAGGTGGCTCCTGGAGCATAAATCACCAACTACCCGGGCTGTACAGCAGTCTAGAAGAGAAGTCTAGTCATGGGGGGAGGGGGCAGATTGCTGCGGTGAACCTGGTAGTTCTAGGCCGGCAGGGAGTCAGGAAGTAGGACCAGGGCTGAAGTCTTGTACTCCAAGCAGTAGGGCTGTCTGTAGCCTGTGTAGTACAAGAGCTGGACAGGAGAAGAGGAGGTGATCCACAGTCTGTGACTCTTCCTGGCAGTGAGATCATGTTGGATCTCTATGCCAGAGATCTGCCAGAACGTGACCGGTAAGGATGGTAGTGGTGGCCATCCCAAGACGTATTTTGGACAGGAATGACCTAAGGCGGATTGGGGAGGTCGCAAATCTTTTTAGTTTTCTGTTATGGTAATCTTGGGTGTAAACTAAGGTCCAAGCTTCCATAGCAGATGAGTGGGCACGGCTGCGGGCAAAGCTTTGGGGAAGGATGGAGTAGGATTGTTCCAGGTTAGAGATTGCTGCAGTCTTTGCAGCCTGGTCAGCCAGTTCATTGCCTGCAACTCCACTGTGGCCCTTTACCCAACAGAGGCTGACCTGAGGTGTACCACCTTAATGGAGCGTTGATCAGAGAGGGTTTTGATGGCGTAGTTATAAGAGAGATCCTCGCAATTATCTTCCTCGAAAACCTCATTTCCTACCCTGAAAAGGCAATACCTAGTTAGGATGGTAGGGCGTTCGTGGCATGTTAGGTTTGAGTGGAGTGTTGAGAGTTTTAACCCAGGGATTTGGCAACCTCTTCGGTGCATGTGTGCAGTACGACTTTGCCAACCGACTTGTTGACACCACAACTTCCTTGGAGGCCGCGAACGTTGGGTGTATCTTCTGGATTTCCCTGAAAATATATGGCAATATTGTTTACAAAACAACAACAAAATAAAATGGAGGGGAAGGAGAGCAGCTCAATAACTACGCGACATCCCGGGCTTGTCCTCTGGTGAAGGCCAAGCTGGCTCAACTCAACAAGAATGCATAGATCCTTCAGAGTCCTCCAATCCAACCTTAGGAAATCGCCTTCTGCAGTCCTCGAACTCTTCACCATTGCAATAGAACAAGAGGTAGACGCTATTTTACTTCAAGAATTACCAAAGAACTTTAAATGGCCTGATTCAAGCTTTGACACATTCATCCCAAATGAAAACAATGCACCTTCTGGGCTTGTAATACGATTAAATCTAAACGCCATTCCACTTAGCTCACCTGATTCAAACATCTCCACGGCTCTCATCCGGTTAGGCAACCAGGCTGTTGTCCTCGCTTCGGCGTACTGGCACAACAGTGTCCCGGATTTATCTTTCCTACCAACCTTGGAATCTGCAATAAACATAGGACCCTTCTCATGCATTCTTGGCATGGACGCCCACTCTCCAACCTGGGGTATTGGAGCTACCCGCGATGCCCGTGGGGCCAGCTTGGAAGACTCTGCTTCACTGATGGGCCTACAGTTCTAGGGATCTCCCAACCATTACACCTGGTCCAACGGATCCCTGCGCTCTTCCATCGACGTTACCCTAGCATCCAGCTCGCTAGCCATTCACGCCACTAGATCATGTCTCCAGGAGATGGCTTTCTCTGATCATCTGCCAATCCTTACAAATTTCGATGACATCATTTCCACAGAGCCTATTTGCTCTTGGGTTGAGACTTCATGTCTGGAAGAGACCTTCACTGCCTTCATTGGGTCCAGCCTCCACCATGTCACATCGCGTCTCCAGACCGCATTCACTCCAGGCGACATTGATGAGGTGGTTACTCTCCTCACTACCTGTCTTCAGGAGGCCTGCAATGTCTCCATGAGAAAGAAATCAAAATCTCCAAGGCCTTCAAGACCATGGTGGAACAAGGAGCTTTCAAAACTCCGCAATTTAGTTATTGCTTTACGACGTTGCTATCAAAGCACCTCCTTTTATATCAGGAGCTTCTTTAAAGGTCTTTATAGAGCCTGCCACAACAAACTCAAGGCGGCTATAAGGCGAGAAAAGCATCTCTCCTGGATAACACTGTGCCAAGAGGTCTCCTCGGCCGCATGGAGCTCCATCCACCGATATATCTCCAAAGGCCGTAGAGGTTCTCTTGGGCCACCTCTGCTCAAACACAACGACGGCACTCCACTCACCCCAGAGGAAACCTGCCATGAAGTACTTCAGCACTATTTTCCAACAAACTGGACAGCGCCAACCCCATCAATTGATTGGCTCCAATCCCAACACCCTGGAAATCCGGTCGGTTAGTTCTCATACCCAAACAAAACTCTTCTTCCTCCAACCAACTGGAGAAATACCGTCCCATCACGCTGCTCAATACCTTGGCCAAAGTCCTTGAACGGTGTATACTGGCGCGCCTGCAATGGATAGCGGATTACCAAGGCTGGTTCTCACCCCAGCAGTTTGGCTTCCTTCCAGGGCGCTCAGCTGAAATGGCGCTTGATTCCATTAACAACAACATCAGTGAAGGCCTGCAGCACTGGAGGAAGACCTTGGCTATTGGTCTGGACATCAGCCATGCCTTCGACACCGTTCAAAGACACACCATCATTCAAGGCCTCCGCGACCTTAACTGCCCAGAAGAGTTGATTCAACTGTCCGCGAGCTTCCTCCGAGGAAGGCAGGTAATTTACAATGCTTGGAACGCCACCCTTACCTCTACTACTCTACTTGGGGTCCCCCAAGGTGCAGCACTGAGCCCCTTCTACTTCAACATAGTGGCTAGGAAAATCCATCTCCTTCCAAGGCCAAACAACAGTGAAATCATCAGTTTCGCAGACGATTTCACGGTACTGATTCACTTCCTCCGCAGATTCCCAACACGAGAGATCAATCAATTCCTAAAACAGCTCTTTCATTGGGGCAAGACTCAGGGGCTAACATTCAACCCAAGGAAAACCCAAGCCTTCCTCTTCCATTGGAAAGCCAAGCGTCCAGGCTATCACGGCATTCATTTCCAAAACCAACCTATTCTAATTGATAACATTATAAAAATCCTCGGTGTTACCTTTGATTCCAAAAGAAACTTCGTAGGTCACCTGGACAACATCCTCAAGAGGTGCAGGTGGATTCTCCCTCGACTAACCAGCGCGATCCAGGGGCAGTTCGGATTAACCTTCAGCGCGGGCCGAAAAATACATAACATGGTGATCCTCCCAGCCATCCTCTATGGCTCTGGTGTTTGGGACAAGCGGGTGTTCGACACCAATGGCATCCGGAAGCTACGTGGCCTCCATTACAAATATGCTAAAGCTTTAATCAGAGGAGGCCCGTGTACTCCAACTATCCCAGCAATCTCCCTCACAGGTTGTCCTCCACTGGATATATCTATCAAATCCCATCTAGCATACTTGAAAGCGCTAAGAGAAGGCCCTTTTGAGTCACGTCCCAGTCCCTCCTCGGTACCCTACCCACCTCTTAGAAGACCTCTCCAATTCTCCAAGTCACTGCCAGAACGGGCCACTATTGTTTATACAGATGGCTCTCGGTCAACCAATGGGGTTGGCGCAGCAGTGGTGCTTCCACCTCCCTATTCACCACTGAAACTTAAACTCCACAACAGCTGTACCTCCTTCCAGGCGGAACTTTTGGCCATTCTTTATGCCACCAGATCTATTAGGATCATGCCGCGACAAGACTTTGTCATTGCTTCCGACTGCCAGGCAGCTCTACATGCCATCTGTCACCCCGATATCCCTAGAACCCCACTTACTGCAGAGATAATCAGAAACCTCAATACTCTGGACAATGTTCAACTCTGCTGGGTCCGGAGTCATTGCGGCATCGTTGGAAATGAACAGGCTGATGAAGTCGCCAAAGCCGCAGCCCAATCCAAATTGCCTTTACACTTCGCAACCCTTCCTAGGAAATATGTCCGCTCTCAAAGCAAACAGTTCGCCCTCCAACTATGGACCGACCTCTACACCACAGACCATGCTACAAGAAACCTCAGAAGAGTAGCTGCATCTCCTAGTCTTCTAATCTCAATTCTCCCAAAACTAAAATATTGCAACATCACCTCTACAATTCTGACAGGACACGGCTTCGTTCAAGCCAACATCGCCAGAACCTCCAAAAACAACGACCCCCGTATGCCAACACTGTCACCAAGAAAATCAAACAGTCGACCACCTCCTATTCAGTTGCCCATCCTACCGTCTTCAGAGATTCCAGACTGCAACTCTACTTAACACCAGCACATTCAACCAAGAAGCATTGAAGAACCTCCCCAAAAATAAAACAGCCTGGCGACATCTAATCAGTTGGATGTCAACTGCAACAAATAGACAATAAGTCAGAAGACAAACCCGGACAGTTGGCGACTTTCGTACGCTCCAGGAGTCCGGGTTATGTACAGAATAATAATAATAACTTTACATTATTAGTATGTTGCACTTTGTTCACTTAAGATAAATAAAATAAGTCTTTTATATAAAAATATATCTTTCATCAATAATAAGTATAAACAAAACATATTACAATTTATATATACACTTAGGTTGCATGACGATTGTTATCTGGAAGTTTTGAGGCAACGAAACAAAACTCCATTAAAACTTTTCACAAACAACATTAATATTTATTGGAAATAGCAACTTTCAAATGACTCCGCGTAAATAATCTATTACACTGTGTGTGTAGTGAAAACAAACAAGTCAATCTTTCATGGTAATCAATGCCTGGTACACCTGGAATTTTCCCGCCAAATCAAGTTCTTTGGGGTAAGAAAGCAGACGATGATCCACCGACAAAGAATCAGCCCATTCCAAACCCGTGATTTTTTCCCGCCATATCTGAATGGAATGACAAAATTGACTGGATGTTTGCTACTGGATAAACCTAGATTTTTCCAGAAAGTTATCTTCTGCATCAAAATTTCGCTCATCTCCCTGTACTTCCCCCTATCTGTGATAGTGGGCAACAACCCTGTGGTCAAATCACAAATTCTTGAAATTGGAATCCCTTACATTTCCCTCGCCATTATTATTTATCTTTATTTTACTTCCAGAAAAATTCAAACTATATTTACTGATAAATATTTTCGTTTAATTTCTCATAATTTATCTTTCATACATAAATATTATACACCTTTGTTTATTTTTTGTTCGACATTTTTCATTCTCTTTGTTTCGTACTTTGTATTATTACATATTGGACATTTTAAATGGAAATTAATTTTGTATTTTGTTATCGTATTAATTTATGCAATGATGTTAAATCATATTTTAATTTATGTTTATCTTTTGGCACGAATAACAACCGTCTGCTTCGATTTTAATAGCAAATTAAAACGTTCAGTTGAATTTAAAGAATTTGTTAATTATTATATGGATTTGAGAACGCTGGTGAATTCAGTGAATGAAATATACGCTGTGCCGTTAATTTTATTAATTTTGATTAATTTCTTGCATTTTTCCTATTCATTTTATGAAATAAGCACAGGACAGGTTTTGGAATTTATACCCACCTTGACTAATGTTCTTCTGGTCATTTATCACATGTCCTGGACATTCTTGATTTTCCTAGCAGGCGAGATTTTAAAGAACGAATGTCTAGAGACATTAGGCGTCTGCACATATAAAAGAGTTCATCTGACATTCTCTCAAACTAAAGAAATCAAGAAAATCATCAAAATAATGAAACCAGGTCTATGTGCAAAAGCAGGATTCTATTTGGATCTAAATTTGGGTACCTTTTTCACAACTGTGTGTTTTGTAGTTTCATACTCATTGCTTTTTAAGTAATTTTTTAAAATACTTTTTTACATAGGCATTGAGAAGCCTCATTATTATTATTCCATGTGGATTTAGGCACTGTCATAGAGAGATTGGTTTTATTAAGGATAAAATCCTTATTTTAGATCAAATTTTCTTTATTGGCATTCTCCATTATTTCGATAAGACTAATATACCTCTTCTTAAATGGAGAGTATGTCTCTGAAATCCTTTTTTTCCTATTTACATACTCCTTGTAGAAAAAGGATGTTAGCCAGATCGAAATATATTGGAGAGATTTATAGTGTTACACCACACATAATAAAAATTATTAACTCTTAATGTTTCTCTCTTTCTCTTTGTAAATATGCAATTTCCCACTGCAATGATAAAATAATGGGAAGGCCTGGCTCATCAGTGGTGAACCCTCCCAGCAGTTTCACCAGCATAGTCTACTATATATATAAGCAAAGGTCGGCTCTCCCGGCAAAACTAGACGCCATTTATTGACCGTCTCCGCAAACTAGCGGCCTCAGGTCGGTGACAAAGCTACAACACCAGCTTTGGCAAACTGAGAAGCGCCCACCTAGAGACCATGGTTTCAGGCTAATGGCTCTCGTCAGTCCATGACGGACTTTGATTTCATGAGATCTGATATATAGCTAGCAATAAATATGTATATATATATGTTTCTATGAAAATGTTAATCTGCAAGACGCAGGTTATCATCATCCCTTTTTGATTTGTTTTTGTCACTTTTTGGCGTTTCGAAAATAAACAATAAAAGGCTGTATCAGACTTTACTAAGACAATAAAGATTTGCTAAAAATAAATGTGTACGAAGATGTTGCATTTGGCGACGAGGATATAAGAGTAAGTACCCTCGAATTTTGAAGTAAATATTTTTAGAAAATATCTTTGTTTTTGCATATAATTGAAAGTAAATTTTAAAAGACACAAATTGCAAAGTTTTAGGATGCAAATTTAAGAAAGAGTGAAAAAAATGGCTAGTTACCAATTTAAGGAATATAATGAGGAAACTGAAACTTTTGAAACGTTTTATGAACGATTGGAACAGTTTCTCATATTGGAGGAGGCAGGGGATGAGAAGAAAAAGGCTTATCTCCTAACCCTCATGGGAAGTAAAACATATGGTGTTTTGAAGAATTTGTGCAGTCCTATTCTACCTAAAGATAAAACTTTTGATAGCCTAATAGATATCTTGAAAAGGCACTTCTCTCCAAAGCGCTCAATTGTAGTAGAGAGGTTCATTTTTTTTAAAGAATGCAATTAAAGGAAGAAAGCATCTCGGATTACTTGGTGGAAATTAAGCGTTTGGCTTCCTCATGCAACTTTGGAAATTTTCTGGAGGATTCTTTACGTGATAAAATGGTTTGTGGTTTATATAATGCCAAAATACAAAATAGAATTTTGTCGGAGGGCGACATTTCTTTAGCTAAAGTAATTGAGATAGCATTATCTATGGAAGCAGCCGAGAAAAATACAAAATTATTTCACTTGGAGCAGGGTGAAGATTGTGTAGATAAGTTGAGGATGGAACGCAAGGTTGAATCAAATTTCCAAAATGGCAAATGTAAACATTGTGGTAAACAGCATAAAGAACTATGTAGATTTAAGGAGGCGATATGCTTTAAGTGTAATAAAAAAGGACACATTGCCTCAATATGTTGGAGCAGTAGAAGAAATCTAAGGCAACATCAGAATCAGCCGGGAAATATACATCAGATAGGAGACCAAGAAGAGGAGGACGAGTATGTCCAGAAAATTATAAGCGTGACGATACCTGAGTATAAAATTAATTTTGCCTCAAGTGACCCTCCCTATCTGATGGAGTTAAAAGTAGAAGGAAACTTTATTAAATTTGAAATGGATACGGGTAGTGGTCTAACACTGATATCAGAAAAGGATTTTAAAAATAGTCTTCAACACTTGAAATTGGAAAAAGCGAGTATTATTGTAAGAACTTATGATGGTACCGTGGTACCCATTCTGGGTAAAATCAATGTCAAAGTGGAGTGTCAAGATATTACTTACAAACTTAGAGCGTTAGTGGTGAAAGGAGAAAAGAGGGCTTTGATGGGAAGAGAATGGATAAATAGATTGAAATTGGGCTGTTTCGCGGTAAAACATATGCCTGTGGAAATTACCATTGAGGAAATTTTGAAGGAAAATCAAGCCCTATTTGTGGAGACAACTGAACCAATAAAAGGTTTCACATTTTCAGTAAACATGTGTGATGTGAATCCAATTTTCCATAAGGCTCGTCCGGTGCCTTTCGCCATTAGGCCAGCAGTTACTGAAGCATTAGACAAAATGGTGGCTAAGGGTTATCTATGTGAGGTGGCGAGCAGTAAATGGGCCACTCCAGTGGTTGTAGTGCCGAAGAAAAATAAAGAGATCAGAATTTGCTGCGACTTCAAGGTAACTCTAAATAAATATTTGGACACTGCGGCCTATCCCCTTCCCACACAGCAAGATTTATTCTCCACATTGGCCAAGGGAAAATACTTTTCTAAATTGGACTTGAGGAACGCTTATCTGCAATTAGAGGTGGACCCAGGCACCCGACCGTTACTAACGATAAATACTCATAAAGGGCTTTTCAGGTTTAAGAGAATGCCATTTGGATTGGCAAATGCGCCCAGTTATTTTCAATCTGTAATGGATAGGGTTTTGTCGGGTATAGGAGGCGTAATTTGTTATATTGATGATGTCCTTATAGCCACAGCATCAATTGAAGAACATCTGGCGTTGTTGAAGACTATATTTGCTCGCTTGGCGAAGTATAATATCAAACTAAAGAAAGAAAAATGCCTATTTTTGCAAAAAGAAATTGAATATTTAGGACATCTTGTCACGGGAGAGGGCATCAGACCTTTAGATCATAAGGTACAAGCAATACAGAAGGCCAAAACGCCTACGAATATCTCTGAATTAAGGTCATTTCTTGGTTTGGTAAACTTTTATGGGAAGTTCATACCCAATTTGCCAGAGCTTTTGAAGCCTCTTCATGAGCTTCTTCACAAAAAACGTCCTTGGGTTTGGACAAAGGAATGTGGAGAGGCCATTGACAAGTGCAAGAACAGCATTACCTCTGAGAGGGTGCTAGTCCCATATGATACGACTTTGCCATTGTGTTTGGCCACTGATGCATCGCAGATTGGAGTGGGCGCTGTGTTGTCACATATTATAGAAGGCCAGGAGAGACCGATTATGTTTGCCTCTCGGACTTTATCGGGAGCAGAACAAAATTATTCTCAGATTGAGAAGGAGGCTCTAGCCATTATATATGGAGTTACCAAGTTTCATCAATTTATTTATGGAAGAAAATTTATTCTTATTACAGACCATAAGCCATTGGTGACCATTTTGGGCCCAAAATCAGGAATCCCCACCTTATCTACTTCAAGATTGCAGCGTTGGGCGCTTATTTTGTCAGCTTATACTTACGATATTAAATTTCGAAGAACTCAAGACCATGGGAATGCAGATCTTCTGTCACGTTTTCCTGTGGGCTGTGAAGAAATTCCAAGATTAAATAATGTCTATGCTTTATCCTTTGTGGAAGAATTGCCGATCACAGCAGAGGAAATTGCCACGGAAACTGAAAAAGACGAAGTGCTCTCATTGGCCAAATTTTATACTCAGCAAGGCTGGCCTGAAAAGGTGGCTGATCACCTCAGACCTTATTTTCAAAGGAAACTTGAGCTAACTGTAGATGGGGAGTGTTTGGTTTGGGGAATGAGAGTTGTCATTCCACCATCTCTCAGAATAAAAATGTTGAACTGTCTTCATGAGACTCATTCCGGTATGAACAGAATGAAGGCTGTAGCAAGATCACATTTTTGGTGGCCAAATTTAGATACCCAAATCGAGTTTTTGGTGAATAAGTGCAGAAGCTGTCAGCAATCCCAGGATGGGCCAAATAAAGGAAAATGGCAACCCTGGAAATGGTCAACCAGACCTTGGCAAAGAATTCACATTGATTTTGCAAATAAGGAAAACATTAATTTATTAATAGTAGTAGATAGTCATTCAAAGTGGATCGAAGCCATCCCAATGAGAGAGACCACCACACGCAAAACCATTGAGCAACTACGGCGACTTTTTTCTTCCTATGGGTTACCGGAGGAACTTGTATCTGATAATGGACCTCAGTTTACTGGTAGTGAAATGAAAGGTTTTCTGGAAGGAAATGGAATTAAACAAACATTGATCCCGGCGTACCACCCGCAAAGTAATGGCTTGGCTGAAAGAGCGGTTAGAACTATTAAGACTGCCCTGGATAAAAATAAAAGGAAAATTGGGGATACCATTCAAGACACCTTATCAAAAGTTCTTCTGGCATATCGAAGCACCCCGCATGTGACAACGGGAAAGACTCCATCAGAGCTCTTTATTGGGCGTGCGCTTCGAACCAGAGTATCGTTGATACATCCCAGCTTGGCATCTAGAGTTAGGGACCAGCAAGCCAGGCAAATGAAGTATGATCGGCGAACCCATTTGGAAGAATTCCAGATAGATGATTTAGTGTGGTGTAAAAACTTTAGAGGTGGTGATAAATGGATCCCAGGAAAAATTGTGGGCAAGAAGGGAACTAGAGTCTACACCATTTTGATCCACGGACAGGTAAAGGCCTATCACAGGGATCAAATTAGAAAAAGGTGGAGGAATGGTGAGGAAGATGAGAGTGGAGATGGAGAGCGTCAACCCGAGCACTCAAGAGGAGCAGGTCCCAGTGCCATAATCTCGGAGGTTGTACGAGACAGGGGTTATATGGAGTCGCTGTCGCCAGGACTAACTAGCCAGCGGTCGGATCAAGATTCAGAGGTTCAGAGTGATACAGACGATGGAAAGTCATTGGAGCCTCTTCGCTCGCTGGACCCCCGAGGCCTTGAAAGAGGAGGGTCCTGTCCTAAGGCGGAACCCACCTCGAGCGAGGAGACCGCCTGTGAGAATTCGTGTTTGAAGAGAGAAGATGGTGATATATAGCTAGCAATAAATATGTATATATATATGTTTCTATGAAAATGTTAATCTGCAAGACGCAGGTTATCATCATCCCTTTTTGATTTGTTTTGTCACTTTTTGGCGTTTCAAAAATAAACAATAAAAGGCTGTATCAGACTTTACTAAGACAATAAAGATTTGCTAAAAATAAATGTGTACGAAGATGTTGCAAGATCTACAAGGGATCCAATGGAATCTTCACAATCTTCCAAAGAGGTGTTTAGCTGCTAGAGTGGCTAGTCCAAATATATGACCAAAAAAAAAAAAGAGAGGCGACCATAGCTTTTCTAGATAAATTTCGTCCAGACAAAATTTCCATCTATATATTTGTACATAGAGAGGCGACTCCATTTAATTATGAATCAGAACAATGCCTATGTTAATAACCCTTGTGATGAAGAATGAGCCAAAACACCAGTTTTGGAAAATTCAGACAAAAAAAAGCTTATCTGTATACAATGTGTTATATATACTCTTCTACCTAATATTCAATAATCTTAGGTAGTGTAGTTTTTATTAAAAGAGATTCGGTTTGGTTCAAATTCACATTAATAGGTACCGCTCAACAAGAGCAACCTAGTTCATGATAATTGAAACAGTGAATAACATGTGAAGGTTATTCACATATTAAACAAAATTTTAACGCGGGATTCAATCCCAGTTCATAACTGTCGGGAATCGAGGGTGTTACCCACTCGTCCACCGACTTATAGAGATAAAAGAGATTGTATATGCTACTGAAAAGTTATATATTTTACTATCGTAAATATTGAGGCTGCCTGGCCGGCATTCATATTTCTTGAAAATGAAGATACATCGGCCAGTAAAGTTTTTAACGCCTTGCTGAATGTTTAACTTTTGTTTGCTCCTGACGAGGACAAAAGATTTTTGTCGAAACGTCGAGGTAATAAAAAGATTTACTGGCTGAAGTATCTTCATTTTCAAGAAATATATTTTACTATTACAGAATTATCATAAGAACATGAATATCTCACGCTATATATTGATTACATCACACAACAACAACCAATCCTTGGTCAAAACCATATATATATATATATTATATATTACACAATGATAACCCTTATGCTCAAAACTGGGCAACTCTGTGCTTCACTTCCATCAATAATTGACAATATGACCCAGAATAAGTACATTGCTACGGCGTTTTATGGTTTCCACAAGTCCATATCTCAGAAGAAGGCCAAGTGATACTCACTCCTCACTTTCTTACTGCTACTCTTTTGTGTTATTTTACTTGCTTCCCTCTTTCTTGTTTTTTTTTTTCTTGTCTATATTGTTATTTCCTTTGTCTCACTGCTTTTTTTCTTATGCATACCTCTGGTGAATCCTGTATAGGGTCAGTGACCCTAAATAAAGGCTTTTTGTTGTTGTTGTTGTTGTTGTATATTACACAATGGTTTCGGGCTATGGCCCTTATCAGTACAGGGACAACTTCGATTTTATAACATCCTAAGAGAGAAGTTATGGAATCAGTCCAATTTACCAAACAGGTGTTTAAGCTGATGAAGTGACAAGGGCCGATTTTCAAAAAAGCTAGAATACAATATAATTAAAGGGAGCGGTGCTTCTCTAAATACATGAATTTAATCCTCTAACAACTTTATATATATTTTTTGCTTATCCTTAGTACACATTGTACAGGCCATGATAATCATGGTGGGTAATTAGCGACTGCTTTTACTGTAAGTGTACCACATGTCTACACATGTGAAAAGCAGTTCAACTTTGCACTTACAAATGTGCCAGAACACTGTTTGGTTAATTGCACTCACTTGGTGGGGTTGGACTTATGCAAGAAATAAGGGGCCATTGGAGCATTATTTTTTTTTATCAGAAAAAAGTATCCAATGCGGGAATCGAACCCGGGTCGTAGTGGTCGAAAACCAACGGTTTAGACCATCCTTCCACCGACTCCCTACAACTTTATGTTGTATATATATCTGGTGTACATAATATTTTTATTTTCTTGTTCCATCTATATAGTTCCTGTTCTCCATAGTTTCTCTGTCTTGTAATCTCCAAGAAAGAATCTTCTATAAGACCAGTATGTCTTAATAAAGATTTGTGTGTTTAATCTACCATATGTGTATGTTTCTTTTTTGAAAAAAATTACTATAACACTGACTCCTCTTCCTGCAATATAATATTGTGAGGGTTTACTGATGATGAGCCAAGCAATACAAATACTTATTACTGGAATGTGATGATTGTTCTTTCATCATTTTCCCTCATGCTCCTTGAGCTGTTTGATGATAAGCAGCGGTCTCTCCCAAAGGTCCTGTTTAATACATTTAATGTAAGCCAAAATGTGTTCTGGAGCTGCAGGTACCAAACTACATTTTGGACGAGTGGGGTAGATTTTGTTGTTATTTTCTATCTTCAATAGTTTGAGATGGCCTGTTTTAAATATTGTTAGCGTTGTTTATGTAAATATAAATTATGTATATGTATGTTAAGTATGTATATGCAAATATGAATTATGTAAATATAGTTAACAAAGATGTTTTTTTTTTTTTGCAAGTTAATCTTTGCTCTTCTAAGTATCAATTAAAATATTGTTTTGATTTAAGTTTATATATATATATAAATCAAAATTAACACAAAGCAATAACGCACCATCTATACATATAAAATGAAAGGATTTAAAAGCATGAATGTTTCTTTTATACATAATACAAACTTCTACTGCCCTTACTGCGATGAGCCTAGTCCTCCCAATATGTGTTTTCATCGCAGTAAGGGCAGTATAAGTTTGTATTATGTATAAAAGAAACATTTGTGCTTTTAAATCCTTTCATTTTATAAATCAAAATCATTGTAAGAATATCCATTTCTGTCATATATTTAAATGATGGAAAAGTGCAATGACCTTCCAAGATGTACAAGGTAGGTACTGGCATCAATATGTATTGTACATTCCATTTGTTATGTAAAGCCCTCTGTCTGGAATAAAATCAACACATTGTTGATTTTTTGAATATTCCAGGATCAATGATAAGTAGATATTTATTCTAACATGGCAAAAGCCATCATCAACTTATAGTTGTTTCTTATCCCCTTGTGTAAAGATTACATGAATTCAATGAGTCCATACTCCTTGAGCTGTTTTATAATAAGCAGTGGCCTTTCCCAAAGGTCCAATTTAGTACATCTAATACAAGCCTAAATATATTCTGGAGCTGCAGGTGCCAAGCTACATTTTGGGCAAGTGGGGTAGATTTTGTTGTTATTTTCTATCTTCAATGGCTTGAGATGGCCTGTTCTAAATCTTGTTAGTGTTGTTTGGTGCTGTCTGAGGTTCAGATTGGGTCCACTCCACTGCTGTGCTTAAGTAGGATCCTTCAGTTCTTGTTTATTTTTGTTTCAGCTACTGTCTCTGATAAGGCACAATTTGAATTATCTATATCTATATATATAAAATTGAATGTCTGTGTGTCTGTGTGTGTGTCCTCTATGGATTCAAAAACCATACATCCAATCGCCGTGAAATTTTGGGATATTATTAGGTGTATCTCCGGAAAGGTTTACGAAAAATAATTTCTTGAATATCTTTAATATCCTTAGAGTTATTTGCAGATTTGTAGCTTTAACTCGCAAGCAACGCCATCTTGCAACGGAGATCTGCCCCTCCCCCCCGGCCGCCCGCTGGCCAGTTGGTTGGACAGTCCAAGTTCCCACCGACCAATCAGAGGGATCAAGAGCCCCCTCCCCCCCTCCCCCCCCCGTCCGGCCGCCGGCCAATCAGAGTGATCAAGAGGTCCTGGCGCGCGGGGGGCGGGTGACCTCCGGGAACTACGTCCATCTTCCATAAACGACCATGATTTTATTCAACTTATCGAGTATTTTCAAGGGACCGGGAAAATATGTTCACTAGATAAAACGATGATTTTGTAATGTAGAAAATTATGAAAGGCAAAATTCAGGATGACACGGCACACAGGGACCGGGAACAAATGTTCACTTTATCTATACTTTATATTCAAATTTACGAGTTTCTAATTATCAAAATATATCTTTTTTTTATAAGTTTATAGAGAATTGTTTTAACAAATGTTCGTTAGACAAACCTTTACTCGGGTAAAACCTCGGGCGAAGCCGGGTACGTCCGCTAGTATATATATAAAAATGAATGTCTGTGTGTGTGTCCTCTATGGATTCAAAAACCATACATCCAATCGCCGTGAAATTTTGGGATATTATTAGGCAATATCCCCGGAAAGGTTTACGAAAAATAATTTCTTGAATATCTTTAATATCCTTAGAGTTATTTGCAGATTTGTAGCTTTAACTCGCAAGCAGCGCCACCTTGCGACGGAGATAGGCTTAGGTCTGCTGCCCCCCCCCCCCCCCCCCCCCCCCCTCCGGCCACCGGCCATTGGACAGTCCAAGTTCCCACCGACCAATCAGAGGGATCAAGAGGGCGCGCGGGGGCAGAGTTGGTGACACAGCTGTGCAAAGCCTCGCGGGTGACCTCCGGGAACTACGTCCATCTTCCATAAACGACCATGATTTTATTCAACTTATCGAGTATTTTTCAAGGGACCGGGAAAATATGTTCACTAGATAAAACGATGATTTTGTAATGTAGAAAATTAGGAAAGACAAAATTCAGGATGACACGGCACACAGGGACAGGGAAAAAATGTTCACTTTATCGAGAGATTCAAATTTACGAGTTTCAAATTATCAAAATATCTTTTTTTTTTATAAGTTTATAGAGAATTGTTTTAACAAATGTTCGTTAGACAAACCTTTACTCGGGTAAAACCTCGGGCGAAGCCGGGTACATCCGCTAGTCTATATATATAAAATTGAATGTCTGTCTGTCTGTACTCTATAGATTCAAAAACCATACATCCAATCGCCGTGAAATTTTGGGATTTTATTAGGTATATCACCGGGAAGGTTTTTGAAAAATAATTTCATGAATATCTTGAATATCCTTAGTTATTTGCAGATTTGTAGATTTAACTCGCAAGCAGCGCCCCCATTGTGACGATGATAACAAGTTTTCTTATCACTAAGTTTGTTATCTTAAATATTATTTATCAAAAGTAAGATTATCTCAGGATGACACGGCAATTTATTTGAGACAAGAATAATGATACAATTCCAAGGCGAAGATACTATTCCTTTAACTTCCATTACCGAGGGAACCAATTAATATTGATTTTATTCAACTTATCGAGTATTTTTCAAGGGACCGGGAAAAAATGTTCACTAGATAAAACTATGATTTTCTAATGTAGAAAATTAGGAAAGACAAAATTCAGGATGACACGGCACACAGGGACAGGGAAAAAATGTTCACTTTATCGAGAGATTCAAATTTACGAGTTTCAAATTATCAAAATATATCTTTTTTTTTATAAGTTTTTAGAGAATTGTTTTAACAAATGTTCGCTAGACAAACCTTTACTCGGGTAAAACCTCGTAGATTATAAACATAAAGCAATAAGACCAAATCATGTTTGTTTATTTGGATTTGGTTTTATTGCCTTAAGCTACACAATGCATAAAAACTCAAAATAATTAATGAACCTTCTAGGCGCAAACAGAAATGAACTTTAAACAATACACTCATGGACAAAACTTGAAGAAGTGGAAATTTTTTTATATCACCAGTTATTTATTTTTTATTTTTAAAGGAGACAGAGGCTATTCACACTTGGTTATCTCGTGTGTCTTCAATAAAGGTCACTGTAATATCTTTCAGAGTTATTGTCTGAATCCCGAAATACATGGTAAAAGGTACAACTTCCTTAAGTTTTGCCCATGAGTGTATATTGGTTATCTCGTGTGTCTTCAATAAAGGTCACTGTAATATCTTTCAGAGTTATTGTCTCAATCCCGATATACATATTAAAAGGTGCAACTTCCTTAAGTTTTGTCCATGAGTTTATATTGGTTATCTCGTGTATCTTCAATAAAGGTCACTGTAATATCTTTCAGAGTTATTGTCTCAATCCCGATATACATACTGAAAGGTACAACTTCCTTAAGTTTTGTCCATGAGTGTATATTGGTTATCTCGTGTATCTTCAATAAAGGTCACTGTAATATCTTTCAGAGTTATTATTGTCTCAATCCCGATATACATGTTAAAAGGTACAACTTCCTTAAATTTTGTCCATGAGTGTACATTTAATTAAAAAAAATTGTTTTTCTTTTACAGTCCCAGGTACACCCTTTTAAATACAATTATATTCCTTAGAGATCACCTTGTTAAAATGGCAATTCTCTCGGATTTCATGATATAATTGTTTTTGACCAGTGACCTGTTACTCTGTGGTGTGTTGTGGTGTATATATGGATGGAATATCATTGTTAGTTAGTTAGTTACAACAACAACAACAACAACATGTTAGTTAGTTAGTTGTGTTATCTTACCGTGATCGGTTCAATAAAATCCTCCGGTGTTCAGTACCCTCTCCTATCTTCCTCCTTTTTTCAACAGGTTATGGGCCCAGGATTACTTTAAAGAAATTGTAGCATCAAGGAAGTATTTCAAAAATGTCAAGTCTTTACCAAATCGAAAAATTGAATTCCGAAAATTACGAGACGTGGAAGATGCAAATGAAGATGATTCTAATTCATTCCGAACTTTGGGATTATGCAAATAGCATAAGAATCAAGCCTGAAACCGAAGTAGAATCCAACGAATGGGAGAAGAATGACCAGAAGGCGCTAGCAACTATAGTCCTAAGTTTAAGTCCTTCGGAAATAATACACGTGAAGAGATGTAAAACTTCTGCAGAGGCATGGAAGCTTTTAAATGAAGTGCATCAGCCAAAAGGACCTGCAACGAAGGTGTTTCTTACGAAACAGTTAATATTATTGAAAATGAAACCAAATGAAAGGATGCAGGATTATCTCAACAAATTTAGCAGTTTGGCTGACAAGTTGAGTGAAATGGATGCACAAGTCTCAGAAGACTTCCTTTCCATCCTTCTGTTGTGTAGCCTTCCCGAGAGTTATGAGGGTTTTAGAACTGCCATTGAAACTAGGGACAAGTTGCCGAACTTTGAAACTTTAAAAGTGAAAATGCTGGAGGAGGAAATTAGGCAAACTCAATTGAACGGCACAACTAATACCGAACAAGCTTTCCTTGGAAACCCAGAAAGAAAGAATTTTCCCAGCACATCAAAACCAAAGCCAAAGGGATTCCCATTTAGCTGCCACTTCTGTGGAAAAAAGGGGCATAAAGCTGCCGACTGCAGAAAAAGAAAGTCCAGGAACCCTAAAAATGAAATGGTTGCGTCCTTTGGGACAAAATATTTGAGCAAACTTGGCGCAAATGAATGGTGTCTGGATAGTGGCGCAACTGCCCACATGTGCAGCTCAAGAGACTCATTCGATCATTTTGAGGAGACTGCACCAGTGAAAATTACACTTGCCAATGGTGGATTCATTGAAGCTCTGGGAAAGGGGAAGGTAAAATTGGAATGTTCGGGTAAAAACGGACCTGTAACCTTATCCTTGGGGGACGTGTTGTTTGTTCCTGAATTGAACGGCAATTTGTTTTCCATCAGTAGGTGTACGGGCAAATATAATATTGTAAATTTCAAGTTCAGAAAGGCTGAAATAGTGAATTTGCATACAAAAATTTGCATACAGGCCTATGAAAGGAATGGACTTTACATCTTAAGTCAAATTAATTGTCCTAAGGCATTAGCGACAAGAGAAATTTGCATAGCTGGAGAGAAAAATTACGAAAAATGGCATAGTAGATTTGGCCATTTAAATTTGCAAGATCTCAAAAAGCTAAAAATGCAAAATATTGTTTACGGCCTGCCAAATTTTGATGTTAAAAATTTTACCTGTGAAGTTTGTTTGAAAGGTAAACAAACACGGCTACCTTTTCAGAAAGAGTCTTTTACGAGAGCAAGGGAACCACTGGAGCTGATCCATACTGATATTTGTGTTCCCATGAGAACAAAATCATTGGGTGGCGCCCTTTATTTTTCAACATTTATTGATGACTTCTCAGGATTTATCTTCACATTTATAATGAAATCGAGAAGTGAAGTATTCAAAGGATTTAGAATATTCAAAAATTATGCTGAGAAACAAACCGGAAAAAGGTTGAAATGTATTAGGAATGATAATGCGCCTGAATACCTTAGCAAAGAATTCAAGGATTACCTAAAAGGAGAAGGTATAGGACGTCAGCTCTCTGTCGAATATACACCTCAACAGAACGGTGTAGCTGAAAGAGCGAATAGAACTCTACTGGATATGACTAGGTGCTTCATGATCGAAGGTGATTTACCTGAAACTTTATGGGCTGAATTGATACATACATCAACTTATATCAGAAATAGATGCCCGAGAAATAACGATTGTAAAACTCCACATGAGTTATTTACCAAAAGAAAACCTGTAGTTTCTCATTTAAAAATTATAGGAAGTAAATCGTTTGCCGTGAATAATAGGCCGAATAGATCTAAATTCGCACCTCGCAGTGAGGAATACAAGTTAATAGGCTATTTCACAGAATCTAAGGCATACAGACTTTGGAAGCCTGGTACACGTACAATTATAAAAAGTAGAGATGTACGTTTTATTGAACCAGAATTGTCCAAAATTAGGAATGAAGTCGTTGAAATTGATGTTGGTTCAGAAAGGGCTTCTTTCAAGGAAATCCCTCTAGTAGAAGAAAGAGGAAGTACATCAGAAATTGATCCAAAAGCTGAAATTGAAAGCCAATCGGATCTAGAAGTATCTGAGGTGTTAAACGAGCCATCAGAAAGTGGAGTGATAATCTCTAGAAGAGGAAGAGGAACACCAAGGTATATTAGAACGGGAAAACCTGGCCGACCAAGAAAGGAATATCCTACAGCCAATTTGTCAACGCAAGAACTTCTAGAGGCGAAATACTTGCCAGATCCAAAAGACGCAGAGGAAGCGCTGTCAGGAAGGGATTCTTATTTTTGGAAGAAAGCAATGGAGGAAGAGTTTGATTCCTTGATTGAAAACAAAACTTGGGAATTGGTTGATCCCCCTAAGAATCGAAACATCATAGGAACCAAATGGGTATTCAAAACGAAATGCAATAGTGATGGTTCTGTTGAGCGCCATAAGGCTCGCCTAGTAGCAAAAGGCTATTCACAGCAGTACGGAATAGACTACGAGGAAACTTTTGCCCCAGTAGTGCGCCAAAGTACTATTAGAATGTTTTTAGCCTTGGCTGTTGAATACAACTTGATACTCCATCAGATGGACGTTCAATCTGCTTATTTGAATGGAGAAATTAAAGAAGAAATTTTCATGACACAGCCGGAAAACTTCGTCTCAAGAAAATATCCAGAGAAGGTATGTCGACTCAAGAAGGCCATTTATGGGTTAAAACAAGCTGGAATAGTTTGGCATGAAAAGCTTGACAATGAATTAAAGAATTTGGGACTGAAGCAACTTCAATCTGACAATTGTGTCTATATCAAGCATGATGAAGGTATTCTCCTGGTGGCAATCTATGTTGATGATCTGATAATTGCGGCTGAAAGAGAAGACACGTTGAAATCCTTTAAAGAAAGTATGAAAAGGATATTCAAAATAAAGGATCTTGGAGGGATAAATTGTTGCCTGGGTATAAGGATACAAATGAAAGAGGATGGTTCAATATCCATAGATCAAGAGAGATATATTGAAGAACTTCTGGCGAAATATAGGATGAAAGAGGCAAAGCCTATTTCTACACCCATGGACTCGAACTCCAAGTTAACAAAAATTTCATCTATAGAAGGTGAGAATGAGCCAGTGAAAAAGGTAGAATACCAATCACTGATTGGATCATTGATATATCTCTCAGTGTCGACAAGGCCCGATATAGCCTATGCAGTTAGTGCTTTGGGACAGTTCAGTAATGATCCTAGGAGACAGCACTGGAATGCTGCCAAGCGTGTCCTCCGCTATTTGAAAGGCACCTCATGTTTGAGGATTACCTACAGGAAATCTAATGAGGCTCTTCATGGTTATGTCGACGCTGATTGTGGTGGAAACCTCGTGGATAGAAAATCTCATACGGGAATTGTTTACTTTTTGGCAAGAGGTCCAATAGCCTGGGAATCGAAGAAGCAGCAGACTGTCACTCTTTCAAGCACAGAATCTGAGTACGTCGCACTTTGTGAAGCAGGAAAGGAGGCAGTCTATCTTAGAGCGCTGTTGGATGAGATGGGATTTGGTGAATTGCTGAATGGACCGACTGTTCTGAAGACGGATAACCAGGGTGCTCAACAGCTGGCGAGAAATCCGGTTTATCATGCCAGAACTAAACATATTGACATCAAATGGCATTTCATCAGAAGCATTTGCAGCGATGGACTTGTCGAGGTCGTCCACACACCAACCCAAGAAAATGTTGCCGACATCCTTACTAAAGGCCTACCAAGGTTTTTGTATGAAAAACACGTCACTGGATTTGGAATGTAGAAATCTGATGAATTGAGAGGAAGTGTTAAAATGGCAATTCTCTCGGATTTCATGATATAATTGTTTTTGACCAGTGACCTGTTACTCTGTGGTGTGTTGCGGTGTATATATGTATGGAATATCATTGTTAGTTAGTTAGTTGTGTTATCTTACCGTGATCGGTTCAATAAAATCCTCCGGTGTTCAGTGCCCTCTCCTATCTTCCTCCTTTTTTCAACACACCTTTCAACCCAAAAAAAAAATAAATAAAATTTTAGAGTTAAAAAAAAAAAAGACCACTTCTAAATTTTTTTTTTGCAATATTTATTTCCTGTTATCTTAATTCTTTTTTTATATATATATAAATTACAATGATACAAAGAGTCCAAATTCTTTTCTTATACCAAATAATAATATTTTTTTTTTAAAAAGGGGCAAATTTTTGCCATATATATATTATTCCATATTTAATAACATTATTATACTTGATGAATGGGGGGAGGAGGTGTTTTTTTAGATAAGAAGTAAGTGTGTGATGAGATTTTTGTTACACAAACACACACAATATATAAATATAATACTACTCTTTTTTTAAAATAGAACAATTGCCAAAAGTATCCGTAATAATACTAAATCTTTAGTATTGATTAAAAAAAAAATTGTGAAAAAAAAAATATAGTGCAGGTGTTAATTCTTTATAAGCTTTTTTTTTTTAAATCTAGTTAACAATATATCCCTTAAAAAAAAACAAAATTCGCACAAATCACCTTTTGATAGAAAAAAATTTTTTTTTTAAACAAAAATATACAAGTTTTTTATATATAATTCTTTTTTCAACTAAGTTACCTTTTTTTAAAACAAGCTCACAAGATATATAAAACCCCCCCATTCATATTAAAAAAAAAAATGTTTTCTCTATATAAATTAAATTTAAAAAAAAAATTATATATTGATGAACTTTACTAAAAAAAAAAAACATGAATTGACTTTTTTTTTCAGCAAATTGGTTTTCCTCAAAGAATTATTATTCAATTTTATATTTGTGTGTCTTCTCAGATATTTAAAAAATATATATTTTGTTTTAACAAATGTCTTTTTTTTTTTTTAATTTATTTATTTTTTATAATTCATAGAAAAAGGTATTTACAAAATATTTTTCCCTCTATAGCTATAAGTCAAAAAAAGAAGAAAAAAAAGAGAGAGAGAGAGAAAAAAAAGAACAAAAATCTCAAAAAAAAAAAAAAATCTAGATTTAAAAAAAAAAAAAATGTAGGAAATAGATATTAAGGTCTCTATTTTTATAATAATAATAAAAAAAAAATACATACAAACTCTTTGGAACAAGTGAGAGAGGGGGGAAAAATGTAGACACAAAAGAAAGGGCTACCAAAACTTACACCTTAAAGAAAATATTAGGGGGAACAAAAAAAAAAAAGGTGACAAAAACTTGGAAAAAAAAAAAAAAGTGGGGGAAAGGTTGGAAAAGGATGGTGGTATGTCTACACATCTAAACACTAATATAAATTAATAATTTTTTAAAGAATATATAGTAAAAAAAAAAAAAAAATACTTTAAAAAAATAACTTATTTTTGCAAACAGTACCAACACACATTACTAGTTTTATTATTATTATAATAATAATAGGGAAAAAAGGGAGGAAGAAGGGAAAAGAAGCCAACACAATCACAGTTTGAAAGAGAGAGGAAGAAAAAAAAAAGGGACCAAAAATAACTTAACAAAAGAGATTTGTAAAATACAAAAAAAAAATTCTTGAAAAAAAAAAAAAAGGAGGAGGAGGAATATACCACATTCCTTGCAAAAAAAAAAAAACAGTGGCAGTTGGCGTCTTGCTTTAATCTTTCGCCTTCATTTTTATTGTTTATGTGTGTAGGGAGGGGGGGGGAAAGTAGAGAAATCAAACAAATCAAAAATGGTAGAAAGAGATATATATACGACAGAAAATTGGAGAGATTTTCTGATATTTTAAAAAGGGAAGAAGAGAGGGTGTGAGATATGGGGAGGAAAAACAAAGAGGGGGGAATAATTAAAAAAAAAAAAAAAAGGAAGAAGGGGGGGGGGGGGGGTGGGTGGTAAAAATAAAAGCAAGATGCAATGATCAAACAACCCGACGGACTTCGAAGAACCTCTTGAGATAGTAAATTTGGCCGAGAGTCATGGTGACAAGGACCAAGGCCTCGAAGAAAGCCCAGATGACAACGTTGGAGTTGGTGCTCTCATTGACTGGAGAACACAACATGGTATTTGAGTGTTATTGGAATATGATAAGCTATGATTTGGATAGGAATTCACAAAGTAACAAATACAGTAAAACTACCTCTCTGTAAAAGGACAACACCTAGTTACAGAGCCAAGTCATTTTGGTGATAAAGACTGTCCTTTGTAGAGAGATGTCCTCTAGAAGGAATGTCCTCTCATGGAGGTTGTTCTACTGTTTTGGTACTTGAGCATGATAAGCTACGATTTGGATTGGAATTCACAAAGTAACAAAAACCAAATACATTAGAACCAACCTCTCTGTAAAGGACAGCACCTAGTTAGAGCTCCAAAATGTCCTTTAGAGAGATGTGTCCTCTTACTGGAGAGTTGCTAAATAGTAAAAAATGGTAATTTTGGTGAGGAAAACTGTTCTTTGTAGAGAGATGTCCTCTAGAAGGAGTGACCTCTCATGGAGGTTCTAATGTATTGGTACTTAAGTGAAAAAATCGTACGATTTAAGTAAGAATTTTCAAGGTAACAAAACCAAATCCAGTAGAGAACTGCCTATCTGTAAAAGGACAACATCTAGTTACAGAGCCAAATTGTTGTGTGGGGAGAGTGGTTGATTTGTAAACATGGTAATTTGGCATTGAAAACTATAGAGAGGTGTTCTCTAGTGACATTCTTTTGCCAGATTTTAATATACAGTAAGAACAACCTCTCTGTTAAAAGACAACATCTAGTTAAAGAGACAAATTGTCGTTAACAGAGAGGTGTCCACTTATTGGAGAGTGGTTGATTTGTAAACATGGTAATTTCGGCATTGAAAACTATAGAGAGGTGTTCTCTAGTGTCATTCTTTTGCCAGATATTAATATACAGTAAGAACAACCTCTCTGTTAAGGACAACATCTAGTTAAAGAGACAAATTGTCCACTTATTGGAGAGTGGTTAATTTGTAAAAATGGTAATTTTGGCAATGAAAACTATAGAGAGGTGTTCTCTAGTGTCATTCTTTTGCCAGATATTAATATACAGTAAGAACAACCTCTCTGTTAAGGACAACATCTAGTTAAAGAGACAAATTGTCCACTTATTGGAGAGTGGTTAATTTGTAAAAATGGTAATTTTGGCAATGAAAACTATAGAGAGGTGTTCTCTAGTGACATTATTTTGCTAGATTTTAATATTCAGTAAGAACAACCTCTCTGTTAAGGACAATACCTAGAGAGGTTTTACTATATAAGAAGGGAATAATTTTGAA
>CP092863.1:118374904-118497492 GCA_030710605.1 Cordylochernes scorpioides | reverse complement strand
AATGTTCTCGAATTTTTTTTTTAAATAAATATCTAGTACAAAAACAACAACAACAAAAGCCTTTATTTAGGGCATTTCGCCCCATACAGGATTCGCCGTATTTACACGTCAACAAGAGGAGAGGGAAGCGGAAACATTTACAACAAAAATAAGGTTTGTTACCTATTTACAGATGGATCATCCTCCAGTATCCTTTGCCCTGCATTCTTTCTCATGCGCCCAGCTTCCGTACAGAACTTAACGTATCTATCAATCAGTAATCTATCATTCAGATCTGAAGAGAGAAGTTGACACATGCTATGGTATCCAAATTGACCAGAGGTAGGGCTTGGGAAAATTTCAGTACGTTTTTCTGTTAAGAGAGGGCATTGGAAGAAATAGTGAACCAAATTATCATCCATGAGATCCTTACAAAGTAAACAGTTCCGGCCATTTTCTTTCCAGAAGTCTTTTCTTTCTTCCCTGAAAAATTGCCATAAAACTCTATGTTGTGCAACTAGTCTTTTGTTGGGAAGCGAGATATTTAACCGTAGGTACTCCTCTGTCATGAATGATTCACTCAAAAATTTGTAGTGAGCAAAGTGGGTTGAATCAGTGATTTTCATCTGATCGTTTTGAATTAGTTGGTCTGTGGTAGTTCTAATTATGCCTGGCAATTCTTTCTGTATGGCTAAGTAGTCTTCGCAGCCCTTCAGAAAGGAATATCCCTTGGAGTCTAGAATTTTTATTAAATTTTGAGTAAAACTGTTTTCTATTTCCTTTTTCGCGGTGACTTTCCAGAGATAGTTTAAGCAAGCATGTGGTAATCTGCTCGTCTCCATTTTTAAAATCCTGACCCAAAACTTTAATGTGAGTTTTACAGCATTAAGTTCAGTTGATATTCTTCCACATTCTCTTCTGAGGACATATCCTGGTGTGAAGTTTGGTAAGTCTAAGAGACGACGAAGAATTGCATCTTGGGTATTATTGACTGTCTTCAGCTGGTTGATTGCCCACATTGGTGCCGCATATAGTAAAGTAGGAAGAACAATAGTGTCAAGAAGTTTCATCACTGAGGTAAAGGACTTTATTCGCGCCTTTGTAAGGATTCTCCAAAGTGCATTAATTGCATTCAGTGCTTTGTTTCTAAAGTATTGGGAAGCATATTGGGTCGAGATTTTTGTAGTCAGAGGGTAACCCAGATATGTATACTTAGCTACTATTGTCAGGGGTTGCTGACCCCAAAACCATGTCTCGGAACGAGCTGTTCTTCCACCGTTTCTAAACACCATTATTTTAGATTTATTTTGGTTTAACGTTAGGCAGTTCTCTTCTAAGTACTTTTTAAGTAAGTTAATCTTCAATTGCAAATTTATTTTCGATTCTCCTAAGATCACTATGTCGTCTGCATACAGTAAAAGGTGTATAGTTCCATAATTCTCAAGATTTATGCCTGGCAATTCTGATTCATCGAACAGGGGTACCAGATCGTTTAGGAAGAGAATGAACAAATAAGGTGACAACGGCTCCCCCTGCAATACTCCCGCTTGTATTTTGATAGCCTCCGTGAAGGAACCCCGCCATCTGACTGTTGCCGTGATTTGGGTATAATAGTTCTTAATTAGTTTAATAAATCGGCAACTCAGACCATTTAATGCTAATTTTTTCCAAAGTAGAATAAATATCTAGTATATAACTTATAAGGAAGAATTTTTCTTTGTGTTCTCTCATACATATTTCATTCTTTTATTTTATGGTACTACCCTTACATCTTATTATTATAAATTATATTGGAACATAAAACTATCGGTTCCTGTAGATTGGAGTTATGTACTGTTCTTTTGCTATGATACACCAATATAACAACAACAACAAAACAACTTTATTAGGGCCTCTTGCCCTGTACAGTTTCTCTCCCGCCGTGGAATTAAAAAAAAATATATATATCTATATTAATAAAATGGAAATTTCATAAGTGGGCATCACTAAAAACTTTTGTTACAAATGCATCAATTTCAACCAAATTTTCAACATTTATGTTAAACGAGATGGAGTAGGGGGGGTTTTGCTTAACATCAAATATATTTCCTAACATTAACATACGTAACTTTGCTGTTATCGATTAAATGCAAAAATAAAATTCAACAGAGTTAATTTTTTATATACTAGTTAATAATCTCAATCTATTCCAGCAGAGCTTAGGTAGTCTATTGTCCTCCTTTTTTTTGTAATCTAATGAAATATTTCATAACTAATTTGATCGTTGTAAGAGTCAGATATTCTGCCTGTTCCCAGCCTTACAATATACCCTGGTATATATATATCTTGGTAGCTTCAGAAAGTTTTTGATAAACGTATTCTGTATTTGGTCTATAATATCAGTATTTTCCCAGACCCACACACGGGGGCCGCATAGAGTAGTATTGATTTAATAACTGAGTCAAAAAAAAATTCCAATGCAACTTTTAATGAATTAAAATTTTTCCCTTTTTTTAATCAACCTAATAGTTGCATTTATTGCCGTATTGGCCTGATGCACTAATAATGATTTATTGCCTTTATTTTGAAGTTTCTATATATTTATTGACCTTGTCCACAATCTGCCTCCAGTATTGCCTATGTATGGACCATCATATTGCTTGCAATCTGTCATATATATTGGTTGTTCATTGCATAATGTTGATATGGTGGATTTGTTTATGTAATAGGGTTTCTTAATATGGCTACAATACTAGGGAGTTTCCATATAAGATCTGAATTACATATAATGGCATACTCTCTTCCACAGGGCATGAGGATGTCCTTTTCTTCAAAGGACAGTTGACACCCGCCCCCCCCCTATCTCTCTCATCAGTTAGTAGAAGGAGGAGGATGAACGTTGGAATTTCACATACCAGGGGCCTCATCGTCGTTAGTCCAGATACCCGAGACTATACATTCCAGCGGCTCGAGACCCCGGGATCTGTCAACACCCCCCCATTTTTGCGCCCCTGGGAGATCTTCCCCTTGGCTGGCTTGGGGAAGAGTTTGGCGTGTTGTGGCACTGCGTAATCCTCGAAATGCTTCTATATCCTATATTATCTGATATTTTATCTTCCCAAATATAATTTTAGCTGCTTAAGTTCTATATTTGTTTATCTCTATATCACACACTATTCCTATGATGGTAACGACGCTGTTATCGAAACGCCACACATGTATATTATAGTAAGGAAATTTTTACTAAGTCACATCTTACATCTTTTTCCATTTATCCAACAGAACCCAACATATATTCTTAATCCATTGCATTAGCACGCCATCTGTTATAAGAAATTGCAACTATTGTTGATGAGTATGTTTATTTTCGAAATAAAACAATTATCTACTGTCATTACTGCAATTATAAATTAATAGAAGGGCCTGGCTTATTAGTGGTGATTCCTCCTAATAATTATCATTGCAGTAAAGGCAGTAGCAAATTATTTTATATCTAAAAGAATCATACGTTTCAAAAATAGTTCAAATTTTTCATAACAGATGGCGCGCTAATATATAAAGCTCATATATACATATGTTGACATGAAAATATATATAAATAGAGGGAAATAAATATATTGAATATAAATATATGTTATAAAATAAATGAAGCTTCCAGGGAGAAGTTTCTTGTGTAACTTTTTATTATTCAAGCTTTCAGACTTTTCAGTCTTTCAACAGGATTATCACGTTAACAACTCAATAATATTTATGAACTTATGGCAATTGGAGTTTTTATTTTCTCAACGTTTCGACAAAAATCTTATTTCTTCGTCAGGAGAAGTAATTAAAGCATTTGGCAAGGCGTTAAAAATTGTTCTGAGGCTGCAAGGGCGTTCTCACATGATTTTTCGAATTTAGTATATCTAAAACGCGAGTCAAAAACAAATATTTAACTCGTCAAAGACTATGATCTAAAATTGTTGTCGAAACGTTGAGAAAATGAAAACTCCAACTGGCCAAAGTGTCTATTTTTTATATAAATATGAATGCCGGCCAGGCAACCTCTATCTTTACGATAAATTGATAATAAATACAAATTTTATATACACATTATTATATACATATTTTAAATACTTATTATATATTGAGAGATAAATATATTACATTATTTCTGTTTGTAAAACAAAATTTTTAAAATATTCGTGCGTGGTGGATGACACGCGTTGGTTGAATGATAACTCGAGACTTCAAATTAAATTTAATAAATTCATGAACTATTGTGTTATATATAGAAGTCATCTATGGGATAGTATTTGTCCATATTGTTTCGTATGTTTCTGATATTTCAATGCATCTGTTTATGCTTTTTTGCTGTTTGGTTATCATAGATTCTATTAAAAGTGTCTTTGGTATTTATTATGGATATTGGTAAAATACACTATCAGTTGAGATAGGTTAAATGTATGACCTGTTTCTTTTATGTGTTGAACTAATAAATAATAAATATATGTGCATGATTGTATTTGAAGTATATTATTGAATTATAACAAATTAATATTTTTTTATAAGAAATGAGAGTATTAAAACACGAATGTTTTTACACATAAAACAAACGCCTAATATTTTATTTTTATTTATTTCCTCTCAAATTTACAGTGTACCATTCGAGCATAAAGCTCACGAGTCACTTTGTCGTGGATGTTAGGCATCAAGAATTTCTAAAAAATGGCCTTCAGAACTGACTGGAAGGTCACAGTTCAGGTAGAGTGAAGTCCAGGTCTTTTATGTCTTGGATTGAGGTCTCCATCAAATTGGAACAATTCTTGTATAACTGGATTTTGGGAAGTAGAGAGTTTTAGATATAATTTCTGGGTCGAGGATATGTATATTTCTTCTATATTAGGCTGGTTTAAGTCCTGCTTTAAAATTGCATTTGATAGATTAAATGGGGCATTTACAGTACTTCTTAAACAAATTCTCATGAATGCATCTATTTTTTTCCTATCAGTCAAGGTTATGTATTTAAACCATACAGGCAATGCGTATGTTACTATAGGGAGAATACAGCTTCTGTATAAAGTAAATTTTTGGTTAACAGATAAACCACTTTTTGAACTGAACATATTGGATAATGAGGCTTTGGCTATTTTAGATTTTCTTATTATATCCTTCACGTGGCTGGTGAATTTCAGTTTAGAATCGAAAGTGACTCCCAAATATTTGACCTGCTGGGTCCAATTTATGGGAGATGAGTAAATTATAAGATTTGTCCTGGGTGTGAACTTGAAGCTATTTTGTGGAGGAAAGATAATTGCTTGAGATTTCTTTGGATTCAGATTGAGTTTCCATTTATCACACCAATTGCAAATGATTTCAAGATAGTTTTGAAGGCGGGAAATTAAAATATCTGGGGAACGCGAGCTGGATAACAGGGCAGTATCATCAGCGAAAAGAGCTAGTCGGCATTGTGGGATATATGGAATATCATTGATGTATAAATTGAAAAGTATAGGATTCAATATTGAGCCTTGAGGAACACCAGATTCTATTTGCCGAGGACTTGATATATATGTTCCAACTTTTACGGAGAACGTTCTATCCTGAAGATAATTCTTCAGGAACCTGATGAATTTCCGAGGAAAATTATAAGAAGTTAATTTAATGATGAGGCCTCTGTGCCAAACCATATCAAAAGCTTTTTTTAAGTCTAAAAGCAATACTCCAACAGCTTCGTTAAGGGATTTGCGACTTTGTATGAAATTAATAACGGTAATCAATTGGTGAGTTGTTGAATGATTTTCTCTAAACCCAAATTGCTGTGGAATTAGAAGATTTCTTTTATCTATATAGGTCTGGAGTCTTTTAAGGATGATCCGCTCAAATATTTTTCCAAATATCGGCAAGAGACTAATTGGCCTAAAATCATCCAGGGATTTAGATAGTTGCTTTTTTGGTATGGGAATAACTATAGCATGCTTCCATATCTTTGGAAAGTAGCAAAGATTAATAGATGCATTGAAGATGCTAGTTAAAAATACAACCCATTTTATAGGTAGGTTTTTGATTAATTTGGTAGTTATTTCATCGTGACCAGGCGCCTTGTTTGCAGAAAGTTTTGTTATTTCTTGTTTTACTTCTTGTGGTGATGTAAGTTTCAAAATATTTTCGTTGTTATCAAGAGTCATTCGAGTTTCATTTAAGGTTGGATGATTTGTTAGGGCTTCTTTTGAAACTATGGAAAAGTGTTTTGAGAAATGAAATGCCAAAGCCTTGCCAATTTCTTCATCTGAATGTAGAATATCACCATCTACATTAATATTTTTAATTTCCTATTTTTTTCGAGTTGACTTCACTAGTCTCCAGAAGGTGTTTGGAGTATTTAACGCGCTGTTGATAAGATCATTTTGACTTTGCTGGTTGTACTTTTTAAATATAATATTCATTTTCTTTTGAAAATGTAGATAAATTTCTCTGTGTCTGGGGTCCCATGTTGACTGCCATTTCTTTCTAGCTTTATTCTTTTCTCTGATAATGTTTTTAATAAAAATAGGCACATGCGGTTTAACTATGGGAGAAACTATTGTATTTTTAGAATAAGTATTAAGAATGGTTTTGTTGAGGGTTCCAATTTCAAGATCAATATTTATAGTTGAATTTAAAGGAGATCTGGGAGGTGGATTATTGATTAAATCTTGCTGAAAATATATCCAGTTTGTGTTCTTATTTACTTTCATAGAAAAATCATATTTAGGACATGCCAGCCTTAAAACCACAGGTAAGTGATCAGAAGATAATGCATCTACTGTGGTAATTTCAAAATTCCACGGCACATTTTTGAAAACCGCAAAGTCCAAGAAGTCAGGATGACCAATATGACTGTAGTGAGTAGCCAAGGAAGGAGCTATTATGTCCAACCCTGCAGATTCCGAAAACTCATGAAGAACCATTCCACTCGGATTACTTTTACTAGAGCCCCATAATGGATGTTTGGAGTTCCAGTCTCCTGCAGCGATGACAAGATTATTTTGAAATAATTTACTCAAATCCTCACATTTCAATAGTTGATCTGGTTTGCGATAAACAGAAGAAATTTGCAGGCTGGTTTTTCCATCAGGTTTATATACTATAGTAGTATTTTCCAAATAATCAGTCTTAACAATAATCTTTCTATACTTGAAGAAATTTCTGAGGATAATAGCCGTTCCTCCTCCTCTCCCAATAAGACGGTCCATCCTAATAACGTCGTAATTTCTAAGATTAAGAGTTTTAGAATTTTTCAAATGAGTTTCTGAGATTATTGCTATATCGATTTCATTATATTCCAAAAAATATAGTAGTTCATCTTTTTTAGTTAAAATTCCATTGGCATTCCAGATTACTAATTTTAAAATCATATTTGTATTCATTTTAGAACTTCGCCAATAATGCTTAATAGCTTTTCGCAAAGAGTTTTAATATTTTGATTCGCAAAGTTTTGTTTCGATACACTTGCATAACTAGGCTTAAAAGTACTTTCCTGCACTGCGCTGTTGTCTTTGGTAACATTGCTATGAATATATGAAGATACCTTGGGAATTTGTGGTCGTTGGTTAAGAGACTGGTTGGGAATTTTTGGGAACGCAGGGCAGCCACGATAATTGGCCGTGTGAGCTTGCCCGCAGTTTACACACTTGGGTGAATATTGCTTCGATTTTTTCGGGCAATCTTTGGTATGATGAGCTTCGGCGCATTTGACACATTTAGGTTTTAGAAAGCAATTCAATTGCCCATGGCCAAACCCTTGACAATTGAAACATTGGGTGACCTTTTTGGGAGATCTGAAGGATTCAACGACCACTTTCTGGTACAGCAGGTCAGTCAGATTATAAATATTCTTGTAGGAATCATATTTTGGGAGTTCAACAAGAACTATGTTCATTGCCTGCTTTGACGATTGGCTGTGAAGCCTTTTTACTGAAGCCTCTTTAAAGCCTAAGTGGGATAATTCAACTGCAATGTCTTCAATTTTAAAACTGGTTGAAACGCCTTTTATGACTACCTTTAAAGGTTTTTCTTCTTGTAATTCATAGGAGTAGCCGCCGTTATTTAAACGAACATATTCACGGATTTTTTTTGAAGTCTCCTATATTCTTAGCTTTGATAATATGCTTAGGTCCTGATATGGTGGCTTGGAATGGTTCATCAGCTAAGTTGTTTAGTTCTTTACAAAGCAATTTCCAATCGTTCACATTTTCAACAATAACAGGAGGAATTCTGATTTTTCTACTTTTTGGGACATCACACCAAGGTCCTTCCTCATCGTGACCCTCCGCCAATTCGTCCAAATCATTTTTATTATTACGGCTCAGATTGTCTAATTGAATTCTAGGATTCTTTGGATTTTCTTCATCATCAGAGGATGAAATGCAATGTTCTTTTGATTGTCGTTGTCGTTTTCGTGCAGTAACTGCCTCATCTTCAAAAACATATGGGATTTGACAACGATCTAAAATTTGTTTTAAAAGCGTGGCTTCAATTGTGCATAATTTTTCTCCATTCAGGCCTTTTTTAGTTTTTATATAAATTGGAGTCGGGACTTCTGATTGCTCTATTTCTTCCGCCCATAGTAATTTCCTGTTATCATCAGACATTTTTATATTTTTAATGCAATGAAACTATATTCTATATACAGTTACGAGCGTCATCAATTCTTCATCTCTTAATCAGTTGTCATCTCTGTCACCGTTTGCTTTTTTTTTTGGAATGTCGCCCTCCTATTGGTTGGCTACGATCACGCCACCTTTGCCCCCCCACTCGCTTTTTCGTTTTTGTAACTATTGTGTTGGAGCGGGTCGCTCCTTAAATAAATGCATATATTAGTTAATAACCAAATGTAATCTTCTCTTTCTTTTTCCCAGTAAGAGACGCCTACGGAAGCCAACAGTACATAGACAGATAAAGCACATAGGCTATAGTTATTAACTAACATATGCATTTATTTAAGGCGCCAATTTATAATTGTAACAAATAGTATTTGAATCAAAACATTCAATCGGGTAAAACACGGGCGTTGCCCGGGTCATTCGGCTAGTAAATATATATATATATATTGGGAGGGCTTGGCTCACCTGTGGTAAATCCTCTCAGCGGTTTCACCAGTTTAATCTACCAGACTAATACTGTATTGTATGATTGTTCTTATATATGCTGCTATGAAGAGTGGAATCGTAATATGGTGTTCAAGTAAACTGTTTTAACATCAAGGTAGGGATAGTTTGTTTTATGTGTGTAATGTTCCTCTTCGAATAAATAAATAAATATGCTTTATTGGATTAATAAACAAATTTTAATTATATATCTTTCTAATGTCAAACATACACTTTTTAAATAGATTCATAACAACAACAATAATTACAGTGCTGCCAAATCCAAACAATCAAAAATAAATTAATTAAGCAGAGTAGATTATAATATTATTATAAGGTATATTACAACTTCCCCGACTTCAAGTGACTTCATTCCTCCTGGGATGTCGATGCAGATAAGGTTGGATATTGGAGATGTGAGCCGTTCTTGGAGTTTTATAATCAGACTCATATTCAACATATTTGGGGTGGCCATCCATTTTGGTTACCCTTGTCACTCGATGCGGACCAGATAGCTTCCATTCCTTTCCAACCTTCTGATGTCTTACCAGAATATAATAATCGATACTCATCTCTGGTGGCAGGGCCTTCTTACGACTGTTAAAATAATACTTTGTTCTTTGTCGGTAGAGGTTCTGCATGATTTGACTTTTTTCTGTTTCATAAAGGGGACAGTGAAGATTAAGCTCTTTATCGGCAGGTAAAACAGGGGAAGTTTTGTAAGTTTGAATAAAGGGGAGCAACCCAGGTAGAAGTTGTTGGATCTATTATGGTAGCGTACTGCCGCTTCTAAGGCATTTTCCAACCACCCTTGAAGTGAGGATAGCACGAGAGAAAGGTCTTTATATCTCGTATAGCTCGTTCCGCTAAACCATTTCCTGGAGGGTGATAAGGAGAAGTAGTTATTAATCGGATGTCTTTGGAGGTTGCCCACCTAGGGAATTCTCCATACACAAATGATCTCCCTTGATCGGAGACTATAGTTCTCACTGATTTCAGATCCTCATGTTCGTTGAAATATTTTATTAGAGCATGGCCATGTTGTTTCATTGCCTTTGCTTGAACCACCCTAGTAGCCTCGTCAATAATTAGTAAAAATGTTGAATTCTTATCCTTGATGTTAGAAGGAGCCTCGGCGAAATCTACATGTACAGTATGGAAAGGTACCCTTGATTGATGGGGCAAACTCTTCTTTGAAGGACGGCTCTTATACTTGAACTTGACCCTTTGACAGATAGGACAAGACGATACATATTTCCTTATGTCATTCTTCATACCAGGCCAAACAAAGCGTTGCTTCATTTTATAATATGTCCTCCAAAACCCCGAATGTCCTCCTGATAAGGGATCATCATGGTACATAGATAAAATTGAAGTTCGATGTTCGTGAGGGACAAAATATTTCCCGTGATCTTCTAATTTTAAAGGAATATTCTGATGTTTAACAAACAGTACGGTTTGATCGCTGGAATTAGGTGTTTCTACAGCTAATCCAGACAGCGCGTCTGCATCGCTGAGCTCCCTGCAAGAACGGTGGTTCACTCTCATTTCGAATGAGCTCAGAAACAGCTGCCACCTTGCAAGTCGATCCCGGAGATGGCCACAGGAAAGTAGCTGTGTCAATGCGCGATGATCCGTGTGGACAACAAAAGACTTGCCTTCCAAATACCATCTGAAGTGTTTGACACGACTTCAACACAGCAAGTCATTCTTTTTCGGTGATAGAATAATTTTGTTCAGCCTTGGAAAATGCATATGAATAATAACTAATCACTCTGAGTTTAAGTGACCTCCTTTTATTTACGTCTCTCTGGTATAGAATAGCCCCTGTTCCACAATATGAAGCATCTGTTGACATTTCATAAGGCAATGACTCATCCGGGATTGCCAGTATTGGTTTTGACGTGATGATATCAATAAGTTTTAAATAGGCCTCTTCACATTTATCAGACCACATAAAACTGGAATCTTTTTTCTTCAGGTTGTCCAACGGTCGAACTATCGTGGCATAGTTTGGTATATAGGCCCGAAAATGACCTGTAAATCCAGTAAAACATTGTAGTGACTTAAATTTGTATGGGCGTTTCATGAGTTTAGCCATTTCGATTACTTCCTCCTTCATTTGCTTCGAGTTACCGTTGATAATTCTACCTAAAAGTTCCACCTCAGATACACAAATTTGGCACTTGCCCAAGTTCACTGTCATATTATATTGATTCAGTCTATTGAGAACTTTGTAGGTGAGGGAAGCATATTCTTTAAGGGTTGGGGCGCCACAACAAATGTCGTCAATGTAAACAACCACTCTGAGTTCCAATAAATCAGCCAACATCTCGCTCATAAGCCTTTGAAATCTAGGAGGTGAATTTTTCCACCCGAATGGTAGTCTCTTAAACTCATAAAGTCCATCAGGTGTTACAACAGCAGAAAACTTTCTCGTGGCTTTAGTTAGACCGACTTGCCAAAACCCATCCTTTAAATCAATTTTTGTAAAGTATCGACAACCCCCAAATTTATTAATGATTGAGTCGATTCTAGGGAAAGGAAAAGGGTCCAAAAGGGTCTCTTTATTCAACTGTCGATAGTCAATACAGAGTCGGTAGGACGAGTCCGTTTTAGGAATTAGAATACAAGGTGATGCGTACTCAGAAGTAGAAGGAGTAATAATATCCCCATCTAGCATCTCCTCGATTTTTCCAGCAGTCCATGCTCTCTTGTGATCTGATATAGGGTAAGGTTTACACGCCACGATGTTATTATTGGGCTTCAATAGAAAGTCGATCTCGTGCAATGGTAATTCCTTTTTGGAGACATTGCAAAGCTTGGGGAATATAGTGATCAGGTCATCACTGGTAAAAATAACTTCTTTTGACCGCAAAGACAAGCACTTAATCTCATCAGTCCCAAAGTTCCATTGAATTCGGAGATCCTTCATGGTGGGCTTTCCTATTAATAGTTCGAATGGCATCTCCCTCAATATTGTCGCCGTCATCATTATCTGTTGTTTGTCAACCTGAAGTTCCACCTCAATATTCTCAGTAGCTCGGACAGGACTTTCGTCAATCGTTGTTATTGTGGTCTCTGATGGATAACTTTTCCATTTATATTTGGCCAAAAGGTCTCTTCTCATTAGATTGATAGAAGAACCTGGATTCAAGAAAGCAACAAGTTCTACACCATTTATAATAACGGGCAACATAGAATCGGGACTTTTGCAAGACAATAATAAGATCGATTTTGTCATCGGGATCGAACAACCCTCTAAATTTAGTTTTTTTTTTAAGAGAAGACGCAGAATTATTTTGATTGTTCATTGCCTGTGATGCCTCCTCAATTTGATCAAGTTTGGCAAAATAGGCTGGTTAGTTTGTTAGGTTAGTTCATGTTAGGTTAGATTGTTAAGTTAGCTTATGTTAGGTTGGTTTATGTTAGGTTAGTTTGTTATGTTAGCTTATGTTAGGTTAGTTTATGATAGGTTAGTTTATGATAGTTTAGGTTATGTTAGTTTAGCTTATGTTAGGTTAGTTTATCTTTGGTTAGTTTTGGTTAGGCTTAGTTTAGGTTAGGCTTAGTTCAACTTATGTTAGGTTTGTTTAGCTTAGGTTAGTGTTGGTTAGGCTTAGTTTAAGTTAGGCTTAGTTCAGCTCATGTTGAGTTAGTTTAAGTTAGTTATTTTAGAAATAGAACTATTTTTGTTTATTGCGAGTAGGGCGAGCGTGGCATAACACAATATCTGACGTTTTTTCACCCTCCGCAGAAATCTCACCAGATAACTTTCGAAAGCTATAAGGATATAAAGGTTATCGAGTCACTCAATTTGTCCCCTGGTTCAGCACTACTTACATAAAAGAGGTCGAATGGTTCCTGCGGAGAAACTGAACAAACTTCACCTTATCTACGACTGGCCGAACTTGGCAGAAGTAAGACTTCGATTTTTCTCCCAGATCTAAATGGTTTATATTTCTTACACCCCTATTCATATAAATTTTATGAATTCTATCGATTGATATATACATGTAAATTTGTAAATATTTAATTCTAAGTTTAAATTTGTTTGTGTTTCCTCTGTAATAGCCGCAAATACTTCAATATCACCTCTTATTGATTTTAATAAATAATGATGAAGATATCAGAGAAATGAAGTTTATTCTAAATAGTTTAATTCAGTATTTGCGAGCAAACGATATATCTCACCACTCGCAGACGATGACAGTGACGTGTGCGCTCGGCGACGCCGGGCCGTCAGAACGGAGGTTGGCCCTGGAACACGATGGTCTTCTGCTTGCTAGCTGTGTTGTCCCTGGCCGCGCTGGGCTCAGCCGAGCGCTACCCGCAGGGGACCAACTCCAACGAAACCGAGGCCATTGCCTTTCTGAACAGGTACAACATAGAGACAAGGTCCCAATGTAGGGTGAGTTCCCTGGCGGCGTGGAAGTACATGACCAACATGACGGAGTCCAACATGAACGCCATGGTGAGTAGCATTCTGAAGTGAAGCTGCAATATTGACTTAAATGCATATTGTCAATATATGCACAGTCCGCACTATAATAGTTAAATTTGTATGCGCGCAACTTAGCCCTGGTATACAGGTTTTGTCTAAATTTGCCAAAAATTGGTGTTGTGACTCATTCTTTATCATTACTAGTAAAGTATTTTTAATAGGGTGATGCCATTGTTATGATGCAAATTTAAAGGGAGAGGTGCCTCTTTTGGTACAGGGATATACAACTGAGTACAATGAATATGTACATGGCGTCACCGCTAGCAGAGACACCGAGCATTTCGCGGTCTACGAAGAAAACGTAGATTGTGTGCTCAGGAGATGGCGATTCTGCAATCTATAAAGTGTTCTCCTTTCTGGAACCTCTAGCGAACCGGTAAAAATTGCGTATAAACTGCAACCTGAAAGTTTCACTAGGTATTAAAGAACTGGAGCAATTCCAAAGTTTTGCCCAGAAACACTGCCGTGGGGATCAATATACGTTAGGTTAGGTTTCTGATAGTTCTATTAGGTTTCTGATAGTTCAATTAGGTTTCTGATAGATCAATTAGGTTTCTGAGAGTTCAATTGTTTTTCTGATAGTTCAATTAGTTTTCTGATAGTTCAATTAGGTTAGGTTTCTGATAGTTCAATTAGGTTTCTGGTAGTTCAATTTGGTTTCTGGTAGTTCAATTACTTTTCTGAAGTTCAATTATGTTTCTGATTGTTCAATTAGGATTCTGATAGGTCAATTAGGTTACGTTTCTGATAGTTCAATTAGGTTTCTGGTAGTTCAATTAGCCTAGGTTTCTGATAGTTAAATTAGGTGGGGTTTCTGATTTTTTCAATAGGCTAGGTTTCTGATAGTTCAATTTGGTTTATTGTGATTCAATTAGCCTAGGTTTCTGATAGTTCAATTAGGTTAGGTTTCTGATAGTTCAATTAGTTTAGGTTTCTGATAGTTCAATTAGGTTTCTGGTAGTTTAATTAGCCTAGGTTTCTGATAGTTCAATTAGGTTTCTTATAGTTCAATTAGCCTAGGTTTCTGATAGTTCAATTAGGTTTGTTTATTTCTAAACTAATATACACTTCTGAGGGACGGATTAAACTTTATCTGACCGAAGTTGTCTGTTATTTTAGAACTATGAATGCCGGCAACCTCTATCTTCAATATAGGTTAGTTTAGCTCTGATTCTTCTAAAGCTACCTTCCCGTGTAGGCCAATCAGGGATGTATATTTGGTATCTAGGCACAGCCTTGGCAAATCTCCCAACACATATTTTTAAATGAGATTTTATTCAGACAGGTTTAAATTGTCTGCGCTGCCAAGCCGATGGTTGAGAAGGGAAATCTTGCACTATGTCTCCCGAGGCAAAAAAAACTTCCAATAAGGACTTGTTTGTTCTTGTGGGAATGGAGGACACCTGGGGTCCAACGTAATGACGGTGTTTGAAAAATATGCTACAAGAGCGAAATTGTACTGTGATCAGAGAGATGTGGGTAAATAAAGAAAAAATAAATCTCCTTATTTTACAACTGAAAATTACTGATGATTTGCACCATCTATCAGAATAAATGAACCATTTTAAATTTTTAAATATAAATTTCCAGAATATAATGGGCAAATACTCTTCCTTTATTAACCAAGTAAAGCCAAACAACGTGTATGCCTTTCAAGCTGTTGGCTGTGGTGCAAGCTGTTCCTGAACAATTAAAATCAAATTGGCCCTCGAGGGCTTCCAGAAAAATCAAGAAGAGGGTTTTAAGGCCAAAAGTGCGTGAGAACGACAAACATTTTTTTTGTCTCTTAAAACACCTTTGTTTTATTTATTACTAGCGGATATACCCGGCTTTGCCCGGGTATTACCCGAGAAAAGGTTTGTCTAACGAACATTTGTTAAAACAATTCTCTATAAACTTATAAAAAAAATAATAGATATATTTTGATAATTTGAAACTCGTAAATTTGAATCTCTCGATAAAGTGATCATTTTTCCCCGGTCCCTGTGTGCCGTGTCATCCTGAATTTTGTCTTTCCTAATTTTCTACATTACAAAATCATCATTTTATCTAGTGAACATTTTTTCCCGGTCCCTTGAAAAATACTCGATAAGTTGAATAAAATGATGGTCGTTTATGGAAGATGGACGAAGTCCCTGGAGGTCATCTTGGGCAAGCCCCCGCGAGGCTTTTTTCTTGTCTACTTGGCACAGCTGTGTCACCAACTCTACCCCCGCGCGCCAGGACCTCTTGACCCCTCTGATTAGTCGGTAGGTACTTGGACTGTCCATCCGGCCGGCGGTCGGACGATTACATTCTCTCGACAGGGGGTGGGGCAGACCTAAGCCTATCCCCGTCGCAAGGTGGCGCTGCTTGCGAGTTAAAGCTACAAATCTGCAAATAACTCTAAGGATATTCAAGATATTCAAGAAATTATTTTTCAGAAACCTTCCCAGTACTATACTTAATAACTTCCCAAAGTTTCATGGCGTTCCAATGAGTGGTTTGGTCAGGCATAAAGGACAGACAGACACACACACAGACAGACATTCATTTATATATATATATATATATAGATTAGATCATTCCCTGTCGTCGCCCAGTGTCAGTGTCACCAAGGACGAGGTGTCGTATCGTGTCAAGCACCATAACTCTAGGCTGGCTGTCCGTGGTAGAATTATTCTGCCTACGTAACAACCCACATCCATTTTTTTTTATCTCTTTGTTTTTCCCAAACGGTTTCTTAAAAAGTATAAACGGCAAAACCTCCCATGAGGTTACCTTATATATATTCCATTAAAAGTTTACAAATTTAACTTTCTCTCATTTTTGTTCATTTTCTATAGATTTCCAGACCACCTACAAGTCCTCAAATTTGCACCTTGCTCAACCTCGATGTCAATACAATTGCATACAATTCCGTACTTCCAGGCCGTCTGGAAGTGTGTTCAGTAGAAGAGATCTAACCTTAAAAGGTTTGAAAAGTAATTGTCATGGTGAGTAAGCAAGTAGATATAATAGCTATAGAAACCTAACAGAGAGCACAATTGCTTCTGACTGGACAATGTCTTGTGCAAATATGAACAATCACGTGCCTTGTATAGAACGATCATTCCAACTTGGAAATTTGCGCCCATTTTCTCCAAGAAAGCATTTAAGGATCCGTTTATCACAAGAAAAAAATACAGAAAAAACCAGCAAAAAGACTTCTACTTCTTTCAGTTTTGTCCATGAGTGTATCATCAATAAGTCCACAAAAATGTCGCGGTGTGTGGAAGTGACAACTCTGGCGACAACAGGGGATGTCGTTACAAGTGACGCAAGACTTGCGAGATCCCTCTCCTCACTCCCTTTTTTTTCTTTCTTAGACATCTTCCTCATCGAATGCAATCACGGAGACATTACTATAGCGGCCATTGACACCCGACAATGAGATCTCTTGATCAAAGCTGAACAGCCCCGCATAGACGGGAGTCAACAGGTCACTTTCTCGCCACGCTGTCAACGATTTCAGACATTTCGCCAAACGATGGATTCATCCCGTTCTTTTCTAACATCCAATTGTGGTAACTGAGTTCATCAATAAAGCTTGGTCGCATTAACTCCCAATACGGCAACGTTAGAGAGATTGGTGTGGATATGAACATAGCGTTATGAGTATTGTTGGTCTAGAAAATAAAACGGTTACAACTTCCGTTAACAGATGGCGTGCTTCAAGACTTTAGCCTCGGGTGCGAGTTACACGACGGCTGCGTTCTAGTAACTGTCGTTGATGGGAAGCTAGAAGCAATAGAACGCGTTTGATTCCAAGTGCTGCAAAGGGGAGACAACGTGGCTGGTGTTCCACGGCGGAAAAAGCGGTGTTGGAATTCATTAATCTATCATCATTGTATGACCGCAAAATATGCAAATTGGACTATTATAATTTGCATATTCCAGGGTCGGGGCTCGCAGTCGCCAATCTATATCGCGATGATAGCGTGGACATGTATGCGGAACAAACGGAAAATATGCAAATTATCCTGTTAATCGATTTGCATATCCCGGGTTCGAAACTGGCGGCAATGACTACTTCGGACCTGTGTAGGGGCAAGGTTTCATTCGAAAAGTATATTGCCTAATATGGGAGACAATATATGCTATATACATGGATATTTAATTTTATTTTCAATAAACACAATAGATGTATATCTACTGGGTTTTAATTAGAACAATGCAACAAGGTTTCTTCAAATTGTTACTTTTCATTTTAGTAATGCGTTCTCAACTTTTTTCGGCCATTTTCGCCCTCCTACAGGAGTAAAGAACGAACAATAATGAGTTGTTTTTGATAGTTCATTGTACTCCAATAAAATGAAACATCTCCAGAAACCTCGTTGCATTATTTAATTATCATTATGAATCAATATAATCATTCATCCTCGTGTGTCAGATTGCGGAGGGCCAGAGGTGGGCCGTCTTCAGGAAAGAGATGTGGCGGCAGGCGACATCGTTCGCCTGGAAGAACCTGACGGACCCACTGGTCAGACGGCAGTTCCAGGAGTTGGCGGTGCTGGGCAACGCCGTTTTGCCAGAGGACAAATTCGCCGAATTCCTGAGGATCGCAACCGAAATGAAGTACATCTATAGCCAGGCCAAGGTGGAAAATCTCAGCCTCGACCCAGGTAGGACTGTCACTCTACTGACAGCTCTTCTCCAATATGATCTGTTAGTTGCCATCACTCTCATCTAGTGACCTTCGTGTATCTTTTTTGACCCCTTCCTGCCAGCTTATTGCAACTCCTCTCTCTGCAATTTTCCACAGCATATATTTATATGCAAAATTTATGGAAGTGGAAATTATTTGCTATCACCGGTCGCCTATTTTTTTTTTTTTTTTGTTAAGGAGACAGTGGCAGTTCACACTTTTATCTCGTGTGTCTTCATTGAAGGACACTGTGAAATCTTTCATAGTTATTGTCTGAATCCCGATATACACGCTAAGAAGTCAACTTCCTTAAGTTTTCATATTGAGTTGTATTTTCCAATCCATTTTTATCACTTGGTGTCCGAAATAGGTTTGTTTGACCAGTCGGGATTCTAGGAATCTACCAGGATTAGTTTTTTGTTAAGATTGAAATATTTTTCCCATTAGCACTCCCTGAGTAGCTTTCTTCATGTCTACAATTCAATTTCTTCAATTATTCATTCTAAGAGACAATCTCTCACATTCATAAGTGACCACAGGGAACACCAATGCCTCTATAATAAACTTATTTTGAGAGAAATGCCTTTATCTTTCGTAATCTTGTAAAATTCGAGGTTTGCATTCCTGCCGAGTGTTGTATCTCCCTGTTGTACTTCTCCCCAGCCATCCATCCTGTACATTTGCACTCACTCATTCTCATCTCGGCAGATCTCACCAGGATCTTTGCCTCGTCCCGCAACGCCGAGGATCTCAAGAAGTACTGGGTGGGCTGGCGCGACGCCACGGGCAAGAAGATCAGGAGCCAATACATCAAGTTTGTGGAGCTAAGCAACGAGGCGGCCCGAGCCAACGGTAAGTCGGGGGATTGTCCCACCTTGCTGACACTGACTGGACCCACCGGGCGCAGGCTTCAACGACAGCGGCGAACAGTGGCGCGATTTCTACGAGTCTCTTACCTTCGAGGACGACATGGCCGAACAGTGGGAGATCCTTCGACCGTTCTACCTCGAGATGCACGCCTACGTCCGCATGAAGCTGGTGAAGCTCTACGGCGAGGAGGTCGTCAAACCGGACGGCCCCATCCCGGCGCACCTGCTAGGTACTGCAAGGTCATTTGGGCTCTTACTGGGATTGTACGCATTACCTAATCTTACGTGAAAGAAATGCGAGATTTTAGAAATATCTTTATATCCAACCTTCCCTTTACACTTGAATCCCAGTTTTAAAAATATTATAGTTGCCAACCTGGTGTAATAGAGTCACTCTCTGCACCTAGTTGCAGAGTAAAGTTGTTCTATAGGGAGAGCTGTCCTCTTACTGGGATATTAGTGACTAGTAAAAATGGGATTAAGCAGAGAAATTTATCGTCAAAAACTTTCAGACAAAAAAAAACAAACATTGCAAAGCGTTATCCCATTTAAAAATCACAAAATGGGGGAAACCTTCCCGCAGTGCTGTCAGCACTTTTTTTTAACATGATGTATTAGCGCGCCATCTGTTATAAGAAATTTAAACTATTATTGACGCTAATGAATTTCTAAAATTGAACAGGTAGATTAAACTGGTGAAACTTCTGGATTGGTTCCCCACTGATGAGTCAGGCCATTCCATCAATTTATCATTGGCAGCAAGGGAGGGGGGCAGTAAAGAATTGTTAATTTAAAAGAATCATATGCGTCTAAGGTAATTACAATTTCTTATACTCCGTTTTTTGAGTGGTTAGTTTGGCGACAGTTATCAGGATGTAAGGGGTTGACACAGAAGGTGTCAGGACCAAGCTAACTCCTGTTTGCCGGGGTGCACTCTTTGCTGTCCCTTGAAATTGTCATGATGGATACCACCTCCTGAGTGTGTCAATGGTGCAGGCAACATGTGGGGGCAGAGCTGGAAGAACCTCCAGGACATCACGCGGCCTTTCCCGGACAAACAGGACGTTGACATCACGCCAGAGATGGTCAGAAGGGTGAGTTCTCTCGGGAAATCGCCAAATGTGGGGCGCTGACCTGGAATTCCACTTGTCCACGCCCAGACTGTATTAACACAGAATGACACTTCCCCGTGACGGGCCCTCAGACAGCCCCCCCCCCTAGTGTGGCCCACCAATAGGTTCCAAACCCAGAGTCTGCAGCCACACAGCTTGAGCTAAATATACACGCCGATGTAAAACTTCCAGGACCGTCTCTCGACCACCAGCTGCGTATGGATACTGCCACAGCAAGGACGTTTGGGCTCTTGCTGGGGAGAAGTGAGCGCAGCACTAAATCTTGCGTTAAATAAATGCGATTTTTAATAAATATCTTTCAATTCAGCCCTCCCTTTCTACATACTTAAATTCCAGGTTTCAAAAGATTATAGTGGCTAGCTTGTGGCGGGAACTCAACATCTAGTTGTAGAGAAAGTGTTCTTTTGGGAGAGCTGTCCTCTTACTGGAATTTTGCTAACTAGTAAAAATGACAATTTCGGCGATAAAACACTTTTTGTAGGGAGGTTCCTTTAGAGGGAGTGACCTCTCTCTTTCATGGATGTTTTTCTGCTGTATTTACACTAATGGACAAAACGTGAAGAAGTTGTACCTTTTAGCAAGTTTATAGAGATTCGGACAATAACTCTGAAAGATATTACAGTGTCCTTTATTGAAAACGCACGAGATAACCAAGTGTGAACAGCTTCTGTCTTCTTAAATAAAAGGCAACTGGAGACATCAAAGGCTTTCCACTTCCTTAAGTTTTGTTCATGAGTGTAAATATAGACATTCATACAAGGCCTTGTGTTCTGCCATTGAGAAAACACCATATTGCCCTTTAAAGGAAAAAAAAAACCTTTATTGGGAGGACAATGTGCCCCACCTGCCAATATGGATTCTGGAAAAATTGACAAAAGATTTGTTCACAATGTCTTTATTGGAAATACAATCGGTCAAGCGAAAATCACTCCTACAGATGGATAACAAAAAACATGGAGTGCTTCCTAAATAAGGATGTTTGCATGTCTACCGTAGAGTTTTACACACGTTCGTGGGACATTTAGAAACAATTTTCTAAAATACGATCGCTATTTACACTCTTGTGTTTTACGCTAATAATGGGTTCCCCTCTATGTACCAGGTGTAAGTCACAACCTGCAACTCCAAACAACATTGTTGACTGTACTGGCTCATTAATTGATGAGCTCTACTCATCCCCAGCACAGACGTCAGCAAGCTCTACAGGCTCTTTGATGTCCTGCTATGTGGAGATAAGAAAGACAACTATTGATGAATGAATCTGTTTACACATTTAATGGATTTATAGTGAATAAACTATGAGAGGAAAATGGTCGTTTACTAAGGCATCGCTACTGTGTTGTACTCAGTCTGTCAGTGAGGGTTCTGTGCAGAACGTGACGGCCATCCAGATGTTCAAGATCTCGGAGGACTTCTTCACGTCGCTGGGGATGAAGAGAATGACGCCCGAGTTCTGGCACTACTCGGAGCTGGAGAAGCCTGAGGACCGCGCAATGGTGTGCCACCCAATGGCCTATAACATGTGCGCCGACGATGACTTCCGCATCAAGCAGTGCACCGTGCCCACGCAGGAGGACCTGGTGACCGTGCACCATGAGATGGGGCACATCCAGTACTACCAACAGTACGCCAACCAGCCGGATGTCTTCCAGCGGGGCGCCAACCCGGGTTCCACGAGGCCATCAGGGACGTCCTTGCGCTGTCGGTCGTCACGCCCAAGCACCTCCACAAGATCGGCTTCCTGGACAAGTTGGAGAACGACACGGGTGAGTAGCACAAAAAGGCGTGCAGGATCGAGCAGCCAAGACTATATGCTGATTGTGCGCAGAGGACGAGATCAACTTCCTGATGTCCATGGCGCTGGAGAAGATTGCCTTCCTGCCGTTCGGCTACCTCATCGACCTGTGGCGTTGGGACGTCTTCCGCGGGAGCGTCGACAACCTCAACGACCGGTGGTGGCAGCTGCGGCATCAGTACCAGGGACTGTATCCCCCCGTGCGCCGCACCGTGTGCCTGGCAACATCCCATACATCCGCTACTTCTTCAGTTTCATCCTGCAGTTCCAGCTGCAAGAGGTGCTGTGCCGAGAGGCCGGCCACGTGGGCCCGCTGCACACCTGCGACATCTACGGCTCGCACGCGGCGGGCGACGAGCTGGCCGCGCTGATGAGGCTGGGCAGCTCCATGCCGTGGCAGGATGCCCTGGCCAGGATGACAGGCGGCTCGGGCAAGCTGGACGCCGGGCCGCTCCTGAACTACTTCGCCCCGCTCCGGCGGCACATCCAGGGCAGCCTGGGCAACTCCACCATCGGCTGGACCTCCGGCGACCAAAACATCTGCCCCTAGACACCCGTCGGCAAGGACATCAGCAACCACTCGGCCGCGCGGCTTTTCTACGCGCATCTCCTCAAAATCAATAAATGGTTTGTTGTTAATTATCTACATGGTTGTTTGATTTGACTTCCGCGTGGCCCCGTTCAGCGGCCATTACCTCGGCTGTTCCACTTTGTCCAAGTGGAACGTCGCCCTGTCTGTGGGGAATGAAACTTGCCACAGTAGAACTACCTCTCTGACAACTCCTAGTTACAGAGCCAAATTGATCTTTGGAGAGAGGTGTCCTCTTACCGGAGAGTTGATAGTTATCACAAATGGTAGTTTTGACGAAAAAGGTGTCCTCTTATAGAGGTCCTGTTCTACAGGGAGTTAGGACAGAATGGCTAATAATCCAATCTGGCATCTTGAGTTACGTCAGTTTACAACGACAGTTGCTTATCATAGGTCACTCATGTCTCACATCCAATGTGTAAAACCATTTGTTGACACTTACCATTAACGTAACAATCCCGTGTGTGACGGCAAGGAAGCTACAACTAACACTCTCACATGAGGTAACCAGGACTGCTGGAGCCTATTGAAGTCACGGCCCCGACATGTCTAATGGTGGAGTTTATCAGATGCACTTGATTCTGTACAGAGGCAAATATAACTGGGAGGATGGTGGCTGTTTGGTAGACTGTGGTGGTGGACAGTTTCGTCTTTCTGGTGACAATGTCGTCTTTTGGTTTTTCTGCAGCATCGGGTTTGAAAAAGCCGTGACTGTGAGGATGGTAGAGGTGGTGTAAACAACTGTCGTACCTTCAGTTTGTCTTCGGTGGACCTGCAACACCTCTGTGGTATTGTCACGTAGGAAATCAGGAAAGACAAACTTCAGGATGACGCAGCAATTTATGTATTTAGCCGCAGGTTCCTGGAGCCACCACGTACACAAGTCACCCTTCTTCTATTTACAAGGTCAGTGAAAGTCCAGTTACTGAGGTGGGCAGGTTTATTTCTTGGGAGATTTTCAGGGATTCGATTCGAAAACCACTTTATTAGGAACCGCTCAACAAGAACAACCTAGTTTATGATAATTGCAACAATGAATAATATGTGAAGGTTATTCACATATTAAACAAAATGTTAACGCGGGATCTGATCCCGGTTCATGACTGTCGGGAATCAAGATTATATTTTTTCCAGGGATTCTGGATTAGGTTGATGTTAGCATTTATAAAATACAAGAGTGGAAATGAGGGAAAGTTTATTTATTTAGTCCCAGTTTCCAGGTGTTACATTCGAGTCAGCTCGTCCTGGATATTTACATATGCAAAGTTGGTTAGTTTATGAACTCTGTCGATTAATATATGTAAATATTCCGAGTTTTAAGATACAGAACATACACAGCCACATCAACCAATGGTTTATAAAACTCCCGACGTTTCAGTGACTGGCTGTCATTCCCGAATCATTCCACTGAAGAGAGTAACAGGAAGTCACTGAAACGTCAGGAGTTATATAAATCATTGGTTGATGTAGCCGTTGTTTGTTCTGAATCAAATTCCAACCAAAATAAATGATGATCTTCGGATTTAAGTTTTAATATGTTTGTTGTTTTGTTTGTTTCCTCAGTAATAGGCGCAATTATTTTAATATATAGCGCCTGGTTCTTTAATAAATAATATTAATAAATAAACATGGCGAGTAGGCGGCGCTGACCTTGCAGCTGTTGGAGCTCCTAACTAAGTGTCAGGAAATCAGGGATTGATGTCTTCTTTGTTTTGTAGAATATTTTTTACAGTTGGGTTAGATTGTAGATGAAGGTATAATGTTTTAACAGAAATTTGGTACATAACTTATAGACTATTGACAATTAAATAATTATATTGAAATGTTGTCAATACATTCAAAGTACAGAGTCTGCACTTTTAAAAAAAGTTAATAGGCATTATATACACTATGAACAATGAACATGGCGCCCCTGCCAGCGCTGCAGAGTTTGGAGAACTTATAGATCGGGTTGGTTTGAGGGAAGTTTGAAGAATAGAAAAATATAAAAATTCATCAGTTCATAGAACAATATTTTGCTATAATTTACGGATGTATTTGTCTCCATTTCAATTTTTAGGTTTCTAATGGGTCTGCCAAATATTTTTAAAAATGTAGATTTTCAAAATGGCGCTAGGGCAGAACTGTCTGCTGCTTTAACGGACGATTTGATGATCCTCATATCACAAAAAGAGACAAAATCTTATCCAAGAAATAAGAATAAAGCATTTCCTGATTGTGCAACTCAGGTTTCTGATAGCTTGCGCCATCTGTCGGAATAAATATTAATATTTATTGATTTTTGATTGATTAATAAAGAAATCGTATTTTTGGGCAATTATGGAATAATTAAAAATCAACGATTAATTGATATTTATTTCGACACCTGTTCCAAGTACAATTTCACACTTTTGTACTCTTTCTCACAATAAATAATTTGTTCCATATAAGTTCGCCACAATATAGTTGACCTATTTAGATCAAGCAAGACATGAGATAGGTCTGTAAGAGTCACTAGTATAGTTTTCAACCCCATTATATGCGAATGAAACCAATAACTATTTGTGTAATATGGAGTCTGACTGATTTGCATAATAGAGCGTCTTAAAAAGATGATGATATTAATGAATATCTATCATAATCACTACAATCTTATATATATATAAAATTGAATGTCTGTCTGTGTGTACTCTATAGATTCAAAAACCATACATCCAATCGCCGTGAAATTTTGGGATATTATTAGGTATATCCCCGGGAAGGTTTTTAAAAAATAATTTCTTCTTGAATATCCTTAGAGTTATTTGCAGATTTGTAGCTTAAACTCGCAAGCAGCGCCCCCATTGCGACGATGATAACAAGTTTTTTTTATCTATAAGTTGTATTATCACTAAGTCTATTATCTTAAAGATTATTTATCAAAAGTAAGATTATCTCAGGGTGACACGGCAATTTATTTGAGACAAGAATAATGATACAATTCAAGGCGAATATACGATTCCTTCAACTTCCAATTACCGAAAAACCAATTAATATTGATTTTATTCAACTTATCGAGTATTTTTCAAGGCAAGGAACCGGGAAAAAATGTTCACTAGATAAAACGATGATTTTGTAATGTAGAAAATTAGGAAACACAAAATTCAGGATGACACGGCACACAGGGACCGGAAAAAAATGTTCACTTTATCGAGAGATTCAAATTTACGAGTTTCAAATTATCAAATATATCTTTTTTATATAAGTTTATAGAGAATTGTTTTAACAAATGTTCGTTAGACAAACCTTTACTCGGGTAAAACCTCGGGCGAAGCCGGGTACATCCGCCAGTCTATTTATATATATAATTGAATGTCTGTCTGTCTGTATGTTTGTACTCTATAGATTCAAAAACCATACATCCAATCGCCGTGATAATTTGAGATATTATTAGGTATATCCCCCGGAAGGTTTTTGAAAAATAATTTCTTGAATATCTAAAATATCCTTAGAGTTATTTGCAAATTTGTGGATTTAACTCGCAAGCAGCGCCCCCTTAAAGATGATTTATCAAAAGTAAGATTTTCTACCTATTAATTGCGCACAAGTCAAAGTTAGTTTTATAATTTATATACAACATATATATTGGGAGAATAGATAAAATTATGATTTTGTAATGTATAAAATTAGGAAAGACAAAATTCAGGTTGATACGGCAATTTATTTGAGACAAGAATAATGATACAATTCCAAGGCAAGATACTATTCCTTTAACTTCTAATTACCGAGGGAACCAATTAATATTGATTTTATTCAACTTATCGAGTATTTTTCAAGGGACCGGGAAAAAATGTTCACTTTATCGAGAGATTCAAATTTACGAGTTTCAAATTATCAAAATATATCTATTATATATTTTTTATAAGTTTATAGAGAATTGTTTTAACAAATGTTCGTTAGACAAACCTTTACTCGGGTAAAACCCGGGCGAAGCTGGGTACATCCGCTAGTAAAATATAAAACAATGGTAACAATACACAAAACATTTAAATAAAACAAACGCTATTTAAAACACTATAAATTTAAAGCCTAGAACTATTCCTTTATTAATTTCAATCAAACTGACCCATGACCTTTCAAACCCCCAAAAAGACTTAAAACAGACTGACAGCTTGATTAGAGATTTACACTCACGGACAAAAGAGTGAGAACTCTTTCAACATTCCTGCTTCTCCATGTTCACCTTTGAGAACTGAGTTGTTTGGCTATACAGTGGAACTCTGGCTTCCATGTTAGGAACGGCCTCAATTATAGGCAAAGTCAGACTTTCACCAAAGTGTGCCTGGATAATGGTGCCATGATCAACGAAAGCTGCACCCCTACACAAGTCAGTGGCCAGCTACTGAGTAGTGCTCCCAGTCTTAATGACATTCTCCCAGTCATGATGGTTCTCAATACACCATCAACAAGCTCTATAATTTTGTTGAGATAAGAAGAAATATCTATCACATGTAAAAGATCGTCACGTGGCTCTCGAAAGATTTCATCACAATCAAATATAAAAGATTGACTTAGCCCGACAACACTGATTTTAACTGATATTTTATATCTTATTCAATGCCAAGATGTTACAAAATATCAAAACAAAATTTCTATGTATAAATATCATAAATTTATCATTATATGTATTTCTACAGTGTCTCTTCAAAGTTTATGTCCATAGTTTATTTAAAATACCTTTTCCAAGAAGTCAGTATCTGTATAAAATGAAAACATCAAAATGCAATATTACTGCGGTATGGTAATTTAAACTGGCGAAACCGCTTGGAGGGTTCACCCCTGATGAGCCACGCCCTCCAAATTATTTATCATTGCAGTAAGGGCAGAAGAAATAGTTTTATTTCAATTCGCTTCAAGAATAGTTTCTTATAACATGTGAATACCCCATCTCTCTATATTTATCATCAATATTTAAGATGAATTTTTCTAATCACACCCACACAAAAGCCTTTATTAAGACACACTGGTCTTATAGAGGATTCTCCCCGAGATTACAAGAGAGAGAGAGGCCTGTGAAAGTGGGGAATATACAGAAGAAGAAAAGTAAATATTATGTAAGTATAATATATACATGCACACACATATATACAACATAACAACAAAAGCCCCAATTAAGACCCAAAGTCTCACAAAAGACTCGACTGCAGGATCCAAGAAGCAAAGTAGGAAAGTGATAAAGAAGTGAACAACAAAAAAATAATATATATAAATATATATACCTATATACATCTTCACTCAATTCAAAGTAACAGTAACGATGGCTTTTTATCCACTGTCTTGTAAAATCCACATAGATCCAGTGAAAACCTTCTATCTGTTATATAGTTTGTTAAGATATCCTCAACTGTGTCCGGGAATCTATTATCCTGTTTCGAAATAAATGTTTTTTTTTTCATCTGAAATACTTGTACAGTGGAAAAAATAGTGAGAAAAAGTGAGGATATAGTTTTGCATTATTGATTCTCGCCCAGTCACCTTGTATGGATTGGTCTATTGCTGTTCTAGTAATCAGTGGCAGTTCATGTTGAAAAAAGTCCTTATCGGTGCAATTAATCAGATAAGAAAAACCAGTGGAATTCAGAATGTCATTAATGGTTTTAACGAGACCTATGTGGTTATGGAGGTGACTGCAAGAGAAGTTCGTCCACACTCCATTCGAAGGATATATCCTGGGGTATACCTGGGCAGGTTTAAAAGCCGACGCAGGAAAACATCATGAGTCTTGTCCAGTAACTCCTTTTGATCACAAGCCCAGATAGGAGCTGCGTATAGGAGTACCGCTACAACCATGAGTCCAATAGCCTTAAAGGTGCCTGAAGGGAGTTAACTTTAGTCTTAGTCATGACTGTGAACACCGCACTTATTGCAGACAGTGCTTTGTCCTAGAAATGCTTGGCAACTTGTGTATATGAAGTCGTTGTTGACAAAGGATAGCCAAGATAATTGTACTTTGATAAAATAGCCAGTGGTCTTTCGCCCCAGAACCATTTGTCAGTTATTGCGAGTCGACCTCCATTGCGAAAAACCATTATTTTAGACTTATTTTCATTAAGAATTAAATAGTTCGTTTCGAAGTATTTCTTTAGTATATTAATATTGGTTTGCAGATTTATTTTAGACTCCCCAAGAGAAAGATGTCATCAGCATACAAAAGCAAGTGGACCTCTCCAAAATCCGGAAGGCAAATACCCGGTAAATCCGAGCCGCTATACGTGCTGATTAGATCGTTAATAAATAAGATAAAAAAAATATGGAGTAAACGGCTTTCCCTGCAGCACTCAAGATCGAATCCTAATTGGTTCCGCAAAAGAGCCTTCCCATCTCACAACCGCTTCCATTTTTTCATAAAAACTCCGTATCAGAGTAATAAAACGGCTTCTTATGCCTAATTCGGTCAATTTTCCCCATAAGAGTGAATGTGCGACTGTATCAAACGCTTTCCTCAGGTCAACGAAGAAAGCAAAAAGTTTCCTTCTCTTCTTTCTTAATATAAGTTGTATCAAAGAAGTCAAAGTAAATATGTGGTCCAGACAAGAGTGTCCCCTTCTAAACCCAGCCTGGTTTTCAAATAATATTCTTTTGTCTTCTATCCATTTAGTCATTCTGTTTTTAAGAATTGATGAGAAAAGCTTGGAGAGGTTGCTAACAAGTGCAATACCGCGGTAATTTGAGAGGTTTTCGATATCTCCGTTTTTAAAGATAGGGTGAATAATTGATTTGGACCATAACGATGTAAAAGAACCGTTTTCTAAAATTTGGTTGAATATGCATACTAGCATTTTTAGTTGATCTTTATGGAGGGCCTTGATCGCCTCATTGGGAATGTCGTCTATTCCAGGAGCTTTACCGTTTTTCAGTTTCAAGATTTCTGTCTCTATTTCCGCATCAGTGATTTCACCGTCTAGTGTAGAGGATCAGAATATCTAATATAAAGTGATATATTCAACTCTGGATTTGAGAATGTAGAGAGGAGTTTAGTTTAAAAAGTTTGCCATTCTGCAATCGATATTTTGCCCGTTATGCTGCTCCGTTTTCTAAACAGAGATACTGCCTTCCAAAATCTGACAGAATCTTAGGTCTTCTGAAGGGCTAGGCATATATCTTCATATAATTTTTTCTTTTTTAATTTGATTAATGCCTGTTATTTCTTCCTTTTATTTTCACATAATAATCCCTGTCTTCAGCTTCATTTTTTGTCATAAACCTTTTTAAACTCTCCTTCATTTTTTTTTTGCAAGGTAACATTCGCCATCAAACCATGATTTTGACCTCTCGTCACCCAGTTTTGAAGTGCGAAGCATTCCTGCTATTGACATTGCTGTTGTAATATTGTTGGAGAGCCAGTTTATCTGAGAATCTATAGTATCACTCGGGGTAATCTGAGTAGTATCCAGCTCGTCCATACTGCGTCTAAAAGTTGTAACTTTGTCTGGGGACCAGTAATATATTTTTAACACTATTCAATCTCCTTCTCTTATCTTGGTCAGTTTTAGTCATCAGGCCTATCTTCGTTATAATTTGGAGATGGTCAGAATAAGGCATGTCGTCGACGTAAAAATCGACAATGAATTCAAGCATGGCCGGCGAAACTATCACTAGATCAATAACCGAGGATCCTCGATCAGAAATAAATGTATAGTTTCCGCAATTATAACTTTTCGATCTGCCATTAACTATGGTTAATAGATTATTGTCTAAAAAGTTATTTAGAGTCTCAGCAAGAGGGTGTATTAGCGTGTCTTTAGACAGACGTCCAGTTGAAAGTACTGTCAGATTTTCCATTAGGTTGTGGAACCCTCCCAGGCTACCGGTATAGACCTTCAGATCACCACCCAGGAGTTTACCGTAACCATCCTGTATTTGGGTTTCTATATATCTGAATAGTTTGTTAAGATTTTCCATTTGCGAATTGTCTGGTGGAATATACACGAAAATCAAACAAGCAGACGGAAATTCTGGAATTGAATTCTGTGTCAGGGATATTGCGATCCAAATCGCGGGCGACAAGCTGGCCGGGCTGCTGAGGCTGGGCAGCTCCATGCTGTGGCAGGATACCCTGGCCTGGATGACCGGCGGCTCGGGCAAGCTGGACGCCAGGCCGCTGCTGAACTATTTCTCCCCGCTCCGGCGGCACATCCGGGACAGCCTGGGCAATTCCACCGTCGGCTCGACCTCCGGGGACCACAACATCTGCCCCTCATCTGCATCTACAATTTTGTTGCAGGTTCCTGGAGCCATCACGTACACAAGTTACCCTCCTTCTATTTACAAGGTCGGTGGAAGTCCTGAGGTGGGCAGGTTTATTTCTTGGGAGATTTTCAAGGATTCGGTTCCAAAACCACTTTATTAGAAACCGCTAAACAAGAATAACCTAGTATATGATAATTGCAACAATGAATATTATGTGAAGGCTATTCACATATTGAACAAAATTTCAACCCAGGATTCGATCCCGGTTCATGACTGTCGGGAAACGAGGGTGTTACCCACTCGTCCACCGACTTCTTATATTTTTTCCATTGATGCTGGACTTAGGTTGATGTTAGCATTTATAAAATACAAAAGTGATATTGAGGGAAGGTTTATTTATTTCGACTCAGTTTCCAGGTGCTACATTCGAGTCAGCTCCTCCTGGATATTTACATATGCAAAGTTGGTTAGTTTATGAACTCTGTCGATTAATATATGTGGTAACCGAGGGTCCTACCTGTAGTAACCGAGAGCGACAGTCAAGGCGTGGAGAGTTTTCCTGTACCTCTCTGCACTTTGGAAGACCTTTAACAGTTTTCACAGAGTACAGGCAGTGGTGGTCGAGGCGAGTGGAAAGCTTGGGAATGTCCACACACAAAAATCGAAGAGACACAGTTATAATAGGAAAGTTCCGTGAACAGATAAAAGTCGAGCTAAAAAAGCAAGATGGAGATAGAAGAGTTCTTACTGTTTTACATGGTCGATGAGGTGGACCTGGGTACAACCGACAAGGTCGCACGCCGATGGTGAAGTGACTGTAATTTCGGTAAAACCGAGGTTTTATATACCTTTGCCGAGGGGGGAGACATACGGGAATTTGGGCTTTGAATGGGTACAAAGGGCGTGGGGCGTCTGCGCTATTCTGCAACCTTTGACCTTGATGGAACGACTTGCCAAAATCCTCTTTAGGGTTGTTGGATTTCTATCTCGATTTCTTTCTTAGCTCAGCTCTTAATCTATTACATAGTTTTATTTATTCATCCTCAGTTTGTACAAAGTACATTACATATGGTGATGCAATGACACATGTCAATCATGCGTATAATTATTTATAGATGTGTTTCTATATACAACATGACAATCTTGTTATAATATAATAACGAAAAGATTCAAAAAGGATAAGTTTCTTTATTTGAAAAATAAATTCGAGCTTTCGGGCGTAAGCTGCCCTTCTACAGGAATAATGGATAAAATCTTGTTATAAGTTTTATACAATATAGGGTTGTTGGTTTAAATTACCATATATATGTAAATATTCTGAGTTTTAAGATACAGAAAAAACACAGCCACATCAACCAATGGTTTATTAAACTCCAGACGTTTCAGTGACTGGCTGTCATTCTCCAATCATTCCACTGGACAGGAAGTCACTGAAACGTCAGGAGTTAAATAAATCATTGTTTGATGTAGTTGTTGTTTGTTCTGAATCAACTTCCAACCAAAAGAAATGATGATCTTCGGAATTAAGATTTAATTTGTTTGTTGTTTCACATTTGATTCCTCAGTAATAGGCGCAAATATTTCAAAATATAGCGCCTGGTTCATAAATAAATAATAATAATAAATAAACATGGCGAGTAGGTGGCGCTGGCCTTGCAGCTGTTGGAGCTCCTAACTAAGTGTCAGGAAATCGGGGATTGATGTCTTCATTGTTTTGTAGATTATCTTGTACAGTTGGGTTAGATTCTAGATGAAGATACAAGGTAGGATCAATAAATAAGGTGAATTATAATTTATTTGAAAAAATAAGAACGATATTAAAAATTAGGACTTGATTTATTCAAAATAATCACCTTGGCTTTCTATACATCGTCTCCATCGTTCTGGCAACTTGTAAATGCCCTCTTTATAGGCACTCTTAGAAGGCGTGTGAAAAAAATCTTGCACCACTTTCTTGACATCTTCATCCAAGTCAAATCGCTTTCCCTTTAAATTATTCTTTAGTAGTCCAATACAGGATGTTTTAAAACTTCAAAACCTAATTTAATGATTGTAGATACAGTTTTACATGATGTATGCGGCCTTGCATAATCACGAAGGAAGAGAACACCTTTACTAAGCTTCCCTCTTCTTTTGTTTCTTATACCGGGCTTTAGCTTATTTACAAGAATGTCACAATAATGGTCGCTGTTCATAGGTTGCCTTGAGGATAAAAAAATCAAGACAGATTGGTCCATCAACATCCCAAAAAATTGTTAACAAAACTTTACCGGCCGAACGTTGAGACCTGAGGAACCTGTAATTCGTCCATTTTTGAACTCGTTAACCCATTTATAAATGTTTTTTTTTTTGAGAAAAACAAGACTCATCATAGATATTTTTCATCCTTTGGCATATTTGAGATGTTTGAATACCTTCTGCATTCAAGAAATGAATAACTGCACGTTGTTCAAGGGTGGTACAATCCTTCAATGGAGCTTCCATTTTAGTTTATTTATAATTCTCGCGCCGCGCGCTGGAAAAAAGAACAGAACACCTTAAATTGTCTCTCGATGTTATATTTTAATATTCTGTGGTTTAAATTATTTTTGCTTTTTAATTTTTAAGAAATAAGATAATTCACCTTATTTATTGATCCCCCTTTGTATAATGTCTTAACAGAAAACTGGTACATAACTTATAGACAATTGGCAATTAAAATAATTTTATTGACATGTTGTCAATACTTGCAAAGTACACAGTCTGCACTTTTTGAAAAAAGAAAATAGGCTTCACGAGGTGTGTTCAAAGGTATCGCGACTTTTGTGTTTTTCAAAAATTATTTATTTATTCATGAATACCTATTTTGTCCCCTTCAAAGTAATCCCCATGAGATATTATACACTTGTGCCAACGGGTTTTCCAATCTTCGAAGCACTTCAAAAAATCATTTAAAAAAAATATTTTTCAGCTCTTCCTTCGATGCCGTCTTTATCTCGTCAAGCGTAGCGTAACGTCGTCCTCTCATGGGCCTCTTCAGTTTAGGGAACAAGAAAAAGTCACAGGGGGCCAGATCTAGGGAACACGGTGGCTGCGGCATCATTAGTGTGTTGTTTTTGGCCAAAAAGTCGCGCACAAGCAACGATGTGTGAGCAGGGGCGTTATCGTGGTGCAAAAGCCAATATTTGTTCTTCCACAAATCCGGGCGTTTCTGGCGAATTGCTTCGCGCAAATTGCGCATAATTTGCAGGTAATATTCCTTATTGAGCGTTCTACCCTGTGGCAAGAACTCATGATGCATCACGCTCCTGCAATCGAAGAAAACTGTCAGCAAAACTTTCACATTCGACCGGACTTGGCGCGCTTTTTTCGGTCTTGGTTCGTGCGGCAGCTTCCATTGAGATGATTGAGCTTTGGTTTCCACGTCATACCCATAAACCCACGCTTCGTCACCAGTTATGACCCTCTGGAGCAAATTTGGGTCGTCGCGGACAGAGTCTAACATCTCATTAGCAATGTTCATGCGATGTTGTTTTTGGTCGCAATTGAGCAATTTTGGTACGAATTTCGCGGCGACCCGTCTCATGCCCAAATTATTGATAAAAATAGAATGGCACGAGCCAATCAATATGTTTAGGACCTCAGCAACTTCTCTAACGGTGATTCGACGATTGGCCAATATAATTTTCTCCATTTCATTAATTTTTTCGTCTGTTGTTGAAGTGCTCGGGCGTCCGGCACGCTCTTCGTTGTTCACATCTTCCCGGCCTTCTGAGAACATTTTGCACCACCGATAAACGTTGCTTCGGTCCAAGGTAGCTACTCCGTATGCCACAGTCAACATTCGGAATGCATCCGCGCACTTAATTTCGTTTTTCACACAAAATTTAATACAGGTTCTTTCATCCATTTTTTTTAAAGGTAAAAATCGAAGACGATCCAAAACACCTGCATGCAAAGCAGCTGTCAACAATTAAGTGAACATTCAAAATGGCCGAGCGTATCGGCATAAGTGAGAGACATGAGTACCAACATAAAGCCACAAAAAGATCGAAATTCGAATATATGTAACCCGTGAAAATTCAAAAGTCGTGATACTCTTTGAACACACCTCGTATATACACGATGAACAATGAACATGGCGCCTCTGCCAGCGCTGCAGAGTTTGGTGGAGAACTTATAGATCGGGTTGGTTTGAGGGAAGTTTGAAGAATAGAAAAATATAAAAATTCATCAGTTCATAGAACAATATTTTGCTACAATTTACGGATGTATTTGTTTCCATTTAAATTTTTAGGTTTCTAATGGGTCTGCCAAAGATTTTTAAAAATGTAGATTTTTCAAAATTGCGCTAGGGCAGAACTGTCTGCTGCTTTAACGGAAGATTTCATGATCCTCATATCACCAAAAGAGACAAATTCTTATCCAAGAAATAAGAAAAATGGCATCTCCTTATTGTGCAACTCAAGTTTCTGACAGCTGGCGCCATCTATCGGAATAAATATTAAATAATTATTGATTTTTGAATGAACAATAAAGAAAGGGTATTTGGCCAATTATGGAATAATTAAAAATCAACGATTAATTGATATTTATTGCGACACCTGTTCCAAGTACAATTTCACACTTTTGTACTGTTTCCCACAATTAATAATTTGTTCCATATAAGTTCCCCACAATATATTTGACCTATTTAGATCAAACAAAACATGAGAAAGGTCTGTAAGAGTCACTAGTATAGTTTTCAACCCCATTATATGCGAATGAGACCAATAACTATTTGTGAAATATGGAGTCTGACTACTTTGCATAATAGAGCGTCTTAAAAAGATGATGATATTAATGAATTTTTTTATCATCATCACTACAATCTATATTAATAAAATGCAAATTTCATAAGTGGTGTTCGCTAAAAACTTTCGTTACAATGCATCAATTTCGACCAAATTTTCAACATTTATGTAAAACGAGATGGAGAAGGTTTTGCTTAACATCAAAATATTTTTCCTAACTTTAACATACGTAACTTCGCTGTTATCGATTAAATACAAAAAAAAATCAACAGAGTTAATTTTATTTATATATAAATACAAAAAAAATCAGCAATTCATTCAACTCAATCTAAAAAAATATTCAAAACAAGCAATTTTAAGATAACATCATATGTAAAACAGTCGGCCAAGAAAACAACAACGATATTACATCTTTCTCACATATTCACACACAATCTTGATTAATAATTAAAACTAATCTTTAACATTGTTTATTATACTTCATAATATATAATATTCGTTAGGCAAACTTTCACTCGGATAAAACCCGGGCGAAGCCGGGTACACATCCGCTAGTAAAATATAAAACAATGGTAACAATACACAAAACATTTAAATAAAACAAACGCTATTTAAAAAACTATAAATTTAAAACCTTTCAAACCCCAAAAAGACTTTTCTTCAAGATCCTAATCCAATAAAACAGCGCTATATTCAAATAGCCATGAAAACACATAACTAATATATTTGCATAATTACAAACATATACCTAATATTTGCATGCTGAATATTAAAAAACCTTTCCAAAACTGAAAATATGGAAATTTGTCAATGTTATTTTGTTCTTAAAATGTATGAAAGTTTTCTATTTCCATATAGATCCACGCTAGGCCAATATATCAACCATGATTTTCTATTAGAGCTAATTCATAAAAGTTTGTCAATTGTCTACAGCGCCGCGGTGTTCCATATTGGACAGGTAATTCTATCTAGTTGTTGTGTTTCTCTGTAAGAGTGAGAACTCTTACGACATTCCTGCTTCTCCATGTTCACCTTTGAGAACTGATTTGTTTGGCTATACAGTAGAACTCTGGCTTCCATTTTAGGAACGGCCTCAAGTATAGGCAAAGTCACACATTCACCAAAGTGTGCCTGAATCATGGTGCCATGATCAACGAAAGCTGCACCCCTACACCCCATTCTATGTCAGCTAAAGGAACATGAACTCATGGGATTCGTGTAAACTTTACACAAGGGGATAAGAAACACAAAAACAACAACACTCATGGACAAAATTTAATAAGTTGTACCTTTTAGCATGTATATATCGGGATTCAGACAATAACTCTGAAATATATAACAGTGACCTTTAATGAAGACATACGAGATAACCAAATGTGAACAAAATTGTCTGCTTCATAAAAAAATAGTCGACTGGCGACACTCAAAGTTTTGTCCATGAGTGTATACAGTCGAATAAAAAAAACCGAGGTCTCGAATCTGAGTTTTGGTAGGAATCTGAAATAACATTTCTGAGAAACTGAAATCATTTGCAAAGAATAACCTCCCAGTAGTTTGAAAAAATGCTGGGCGTGTCTTATATATATATATATATATATATGTAAGCTATGCAACTTTTCGAGCATGCAGCTTCTCTCCAGGCTGTTTTCCGCCCTCTGACGTCACATCTCTATCACCAACTCTGTCAGTACCAAGCCCAGATGAAAAAGGAGGAGGGGGAGCAGTAACAAGATTGCTAACAAACCTGGTCTCAGATAATAGTACCTTGTAAGAGCTCCAGGGATACAGGATGTACTCCATGTTAGGAGCGGCTGTACATGGCGTCTGTTCCTCATGTCAGACATTTCATATTGGAGCTACGTCAGTGGCCAGCTACTGAGTAGTGCTTCCAGTCTTAATGACATTCTTCCAGTCATGATGGTTCTCAATACATCATCAACAAGCTCTATGATTTTGTTGAGATAAGAAGAAATATCTATCACATGTAAAATATCGTCACGTGACTCTCGAAATATATCATCACAATCAAATATAAAAGATTGACTTAGCCCGACAACACTGATTTTAAATGATATTTTATATCTTATTCAATGCCAAGATGTTACAAAATATCAAAACAAAATTTCTATGTATATATATCATATATTTATCATTATTTGTATTTCTACACTGTCTCTTCAAAGCTTATGTCCATAGTTTATTTAAAATACCTTTTCAAAGAAGTCAGTATCAGTATAAAATGAAATAAACATCAAAATACAATATAACAGCGGTATGGTAGATTAAACTGGCTAAACCTCTTTGAGGGTTCACCACTGATGAGCCAGGCCCTCCAAATTATTCATCATTGCAGTAAGGGCAGAAGAAATAGTTTTATTTCAATTCTCGTCAAGAATAGTTTCTTATAACAGATGGCATCGTGTATACCCCCATCTCTCTATATTTATCATCAATATTTAAGATGAATTTTTTTAATCACACACACACACAAAAGCCTTAATTAAGACACACTGGTCTTATAGAGGATTCTCCCCAAGATTACAAGAGAGATAGGCCTGTGAAATTGGGGAATATACAGAAGAAGAAAAGTAAATATTATGTAAGTATAATATATACATGCACACACATATATACAACATAACAACAAAAGCCCCAAAGTCTCACAAAAGACTCGACTGCAGGATCCAAGAAGCAAAGTAGGAAAGTGATAAAGAAGTGAACAACAAAAAAGAAATAATATATATATATATACCTATATACATATTCACTCAATTCAAAGTAAAAGTAACGATTCCTTTTTACCCACTGTCTTGTAAAACCCACATAGATCCAGTGAAAACTTTCTATCTGTTATATAGTTTGTTAAGATTACCTCAACTATGTCCGGGAATCTATTATCCTGTTTCGAAATAAATGTTTTTTTTTTTCATCTGAAATACTTGTACAGTGGAAAAAATAGTGAGAAAAAGTGAAGATATAGTTTTGCCTTATTGATTCTCGCCCAGTCACCTTGTATGGATTGGTCTATTGCTGTTCTAGTAGTCAGTGACAGTTCATGTTGAAGAAAGTCCTTATCGGTGCAATTAATCAGATAAGAAAAACCAGTGGATACAGAATGTCATTAATGGTTTTAACGAGACCTATGTGGTTATGGAGGTGACTGCAAGAGAAGTTCGTCCACACTCCATTCGAAGGATATATCCTGGGGTATACCTGGGCAGGTTTAAAAGCCGACGCAGGAAAACATCATGAGTCTTGTCCAGTAACTCCTTTTGATCACAAGCCCAGATCGGAGCTGCGTTTAGGAGTACCGCTACAACCATTGAGTCCAATAGCCTTAACGGTGCCTGAAGGGAGTTAACTTTAGTCTTAGTCATGACTGTCCACACCGCACTTATTGCAGACAGTGCTTTGCCCTAGAAATGCTCGGCAACTTGTGTATATGAAGTCGTTGTTGACAAAGGATAGCCAAGATAATTGTACTTTGATAAAATAGCCAGTGGTCTTTCGCCCCAGAACCATTTGTCAGATATTGCGAGTCGACCTCCATTGCGAAAAACCATTATTTTAGACTTATTTTCATTAAGAATTAAATAGTTCGTTTCGAAGTATTTCTTTAGTATATTAATCTTGGTTTGCAGATTTATTTCAGACTCCCCAAGAGAACGATGTCATCAGCATACAAAAGCAAGTGGACCTCTCCAAAATCCGGAAGGTAAATACCCGGTAAATCCGAACCGCTATACGTGCTGATTAGATCGTTAATAAATAAGATAAACAGATATGGAGACATCGGCTTTCCCTGCAGCACTCCAGATCGAATCGTAATTGGTTCTGCAAAAGAGCCATCCCATCTCACAACCGCTTCCATTTTTTTCATAAAAACTCCGTATCACAGTGATAAAACGGCTACTTATGCCCAATTCGGTCAATTTTCCCCATAAGAGTGAATGTGCGACTGTATCAAACGCTTTCCTCAGGTCAACGAAGAAAGCAAAAAGTTTCCTTCTCTTCTTTCTTAATGTAAGTTGTATCAAAGAAGTCAAAGTAAATATGTGGTCCAGACAAGAGTGTCTCCTTCTAAATCCAGCCTGGTTTTCAAATAATATTCCCTTGTCTTCTATCCATTTAATCATTCTGTTTTTAAGAATTGATGAGAAAAGCTTGGAGAGGTTGCTAACAAGTGCAATACTGCGGTAACTTGAGGGGTTTTCGATATCTCCATATTTAAAGATAGGGTTAATAATTGATTTGGACCATAACGATGGAAAATAACCGTTTTCTAAAATTTGGTGGAATATGCATACTAGCCTTTTTAGTTGATCTTTATGGAGGGCCTTGATCGCCTCAATGGGAAAGTCGTCTATTCCAGGAGCTTTACCGTTTTTCAGTTTCAAGATTTCTGTCTCTATTTCCGCATCAGTAATTTCACCGTCTAGTGTAGAGGATCAGACTATCAATATAAAGTGTAATATTTAACTCTGGATTTGAGGTTGTAGAGAGAAGTTTAGTTTAAAAAGTTTGCCATTCTGCAATCGATATTTTGCCCGTTATGCTGCTCCGTTTTCTAAACAGAGATACTGCCTTCCAAAATCCGGCAGAATCTTTGGTCTTCTGAAGGGCTAGGCATATATCTTCATATATTTTTTTCTTTTCTAATTTGATTAATGCCTGTTATTTCTTCATTTTATTCACATAACAATTCCTGTCTTCAACTTCCATTTTTTGTCATAAAACTTTTTAAACTCTCCTTCATTGTCTTTTTTGCAAGGTAACATTCGCCATCAAACCATGGTTTTGACCTCTCGTCATCTAGTTTTGAAGTGCGCAGCATTCCTGCCTGTGACATTGCTGTCGTAATTTTGTTGGAGAGCTAGTTTATCTGAGAATCTATAGTATCAATCGGGGTAACCTGAGTAGTATCCAGCTCGTCCATACTGCGTCTAAAAGTTGTAACTTTGTCTGGGGACCAGTAATATATCTTTAATACTATTCAATCTCCTTCTCATATCTTGGTCATTTTTAGTCATTAGGCCTATCTTCGTTATAATTGGGAGATGGTCAGAATAAGGCATGTCGTCGACGTAAAAATCGACAATGAATTCAAGCATGGCCGGTGAAACTATCACTAGATCAATAACCGAGGATCCTCGATTAAAAATAAATGTATAGTTTCCGCAATTATCACTTTTCGATCTGCCGTTAACTATGGTTAATAGATTATTGTCTAAAAAGTTAGTTAGAGTCTCAGCAAGAGGGCGTATTAGCGTGTCTTTAGACAGACGCCCAGTTGAAAGTACTGTCAGATTTTCCATTAGGTTGTGGAACCCTCCCAGGCTACCGGTATGGACGTTCAGATCACCACCCAGGAGTTTCCCGTAACCATCCTGTATTTGGGTTTATATATATCTGAATAGTTTGTTAAGATTTTCCATTTGCGAATTGTCTGGTGGAATATACACGAAAATAAAACAAGCAGACGGAAATTCTGGAATTGAATTCTGTTTCAGGGATATTGCGATCCAAAATCTTTCAGCTTCCACCTTATGGGTCAAAGGTTGAACCTCGTTTCCTAAACCAACAATAATTCTACCCGAACATGTTCCACGGTTTGCAGTCCTCAAAGCCAATGATTCATAAATACAAAATGTTCCCAGTGGAAAGTCAATCGGATGGTCACACCAGGTTTCCAACAAAACAATAATTTTGAAGTTTTTTTAGATAATTAACAACCGGAAACGAGGAACAAATTATATTTAAACCATTTATATTCCAACGTATTATTTCAATATTATTCATTTTAGGATTTGATATCCTTATTTTTGGATTTACATAATTAGAATTACATGTATAAGGTTTTTTAGCTTTTATAGTGATATCTTTTATCTTTTTGTTTTCAGAACTTTTTGTGAACATTTATTTGTATGTATTTTATTTTGTAATGGCTGTAAAGTTTCTGAGCTGTCAACACCGATTCGTGGCTGTGTAATTGTAAAGTTTATATTAGATTTAAGTGTTTTATTGGGTGGACAGGCTTTGTTTTGATTTCCATCCAAAGGTGTATATTGGTTAGATTTATTTATTAAATTTTCTAATCAAACAAATCGTTAATTGAATAAAAAATTAAATCAATTTTAGAAAAAAAAAATTTCAAATCATTTTTGGTAAAAAAATATGACTAAGAGACAGAATGGCGCCAGCACTCAGAGGGTTGTGGGGGCTGAGAGACTTCCTTCCAGCCTGCTGGGATGACGGACCACGCCGTCAACAAACATACAAGCGGCGGAATGAAATAGGAAATGACCACCGCTGCGCGCGCGGCACAGCGGCGGAAACCAGAGAGGACCAGAATACACATTCTAGGGTGTTGTCCTTTTTGTCTTCCTCTAAAAATGTAGCTAATAAGAAATTCCAATAAAACACTAACTTTGAAATACTTTCTGAGCCATCGCTGGAAAATAAATCGACACAACACATTGGTGAGCTGGACGTGATTGAAAAGAACGTGCATACGAAGATTTCAAGAGATAAAGAAATGCAAAAATTGAATAAAGCTTGAAAAGAAGCATCATCCAAGATATCGGGATATCATCTCAAGACTAAGATAAGTTTTTATATTATCTTCCTTATTATTTTATCTCGATTTTTTATTTTTAACTTTATCTCTATTTACATCTAGCTGTTGTATCGAATTTTAAATTTACCTAAAATGGAAACAGAAAATAAACCTAGCAATACCACAGAAATATGCAGGGTTAGTGTTAAAATACTGCCTTTCTGGGTTGAAAAACCTGAAATATGGTTCTTTCAGGTAGAGGCACAGTTAAAAATAGATGGAATTATTCAGGAAGGCACTAACTTTAATTATTTGATCTCCCAATTAGAACCTAAATATATAGAAAACATTTGGGACATAATTAATAGCAAAAGCGACAACAAGTACTCTGAATGTAAATCACGACTACTTGAATTGTTCAGAGAAAGTGAAGGGTTGATAATTAAAAAGTTAATTTCTGGTATAGACCTCGGAGACATGAAGCCGAGCCAGTTATTACAAAAGCTCAGATCCCTCGCTACCCCAGATATCTCTGACAATTTAATAAAAACTTTATGGCTCGATAAATTGCCCACATCCATAAATAATATACTTATTGTAAGCGATGAGGACATTGGCAAATTAGCCATAATGGCCGATAAAATAAATGAAAACTCTTCCAAAGAAATATATGATGCGGAAGTGCCTTCTTCATCAACAGATCGCTTGATCACCAAATTGGAAGATCTTAAACGGCAGGTGTCCGAATTGAGACTGGATAGATCTAGATCTCGATCCAAAAATAGGGCTTAGTCAAGACCGAGAATTAATTCTCAAAGATCCTTCGATCCAAGAGGAAGATATTGCTATTACCAATTTCGCTATGGATCTAATTGCTTGCAAAATAAATGCAGGCCTCCGTGCAGTTGGAAAGAGTCGGAAATCTCCAACTGGCGGACAGAGTAGCGACAAACTCTTCCGCCGACATTCAGGATTGTCGCAATCTCCGATTATTTGTGACGGACAAAAATACGGGATTGCGCTTTTTGGTGGACAGTGGTGCTGATATATCTATAATACCTCCAAAGGATAAAAATAGGATGCCTAGCTCTGATTATAAACTTTATGCAGCCAAAGGTACAGAAATTGTTACCTATGGAACAAAGGTTAGAAATTTGGATATCGGACTTTGACTTCATTTCCAATGGCCTTTTGTAATCGCCAATACTAACAGAGCTATATTAGGAGCAGACTTTTTGAAAAACTTTGGATTGATTATTGATATAAAAAATAAACGCCTAATTGATGGAATAACTAATCTTTCCATAAGAGGCGTCATTCAGTCAATCTCAGACATGTGTTGGCTTCCGTAGGCGTCTCTTACTGGGAAAAACAAAGAAGGGATTCAATTCAATAATAAACTAATACATGCATTTATTTAAGGAGCGACCTACTCCAACACAATAGTTACAAAAGACACAAGCGAGCGGGGGGAACAACAAAAACAAAGTGCGTAGCGTAGTGGTGGCGTGACGTCAGCGTCTGTGTATCCCCTTTTTTCTGGGGAGCTCGGCTTCCATATTCTGTTTATTATATTCCGTTCGTCTGCGGCTCTCTGGTCGGGATGGCGCCTACATTCGGCCATTCCTGGATTTCAATCGTCCTCGATTGAACCTTGCGGTGCAGGAACGTCGTGGGTTGCGTCGGAGGGTGTCTTCTTCTTCTGACTCCTCATCCGGACTCTCTTCTGTAGCTGAATCATCTTCTTCACTGTGCCAAGACTTCAGTTGACTGATATGGGCCGTTGTCGTGTAGAACCGTCCACAGGTTCTTTCGCTTAACTGAGTCACTCTGTACGTGTCGTTTGGCAGAACCTCGGTGATTATCAGAGGTCCTCGATACTTGGGTTGCGCCTTGGTTGGTTCACCAGTCATTTTGGGTACATGCCTCATCTCTACAATTTCTCCTACTTCGAATTGGAGTGTACGGCATTTCTTCTTATCATAGTATGTCTTCATGATTTCTTGTTTATTCTCAATTTGGGTTCTCACACTCTCTTGAATTCTCTCCGGCTCGGTCCACGGGTCCTTATCTTCGTAGGCTAATCTTCTAAGTATCCCGTCGTGGAATCGAGGATTATAGCCGTGGAGTGTTTCGAACGGTGTTTTATTTTTCGTCTTGTTTACCGCATTATTCAGGTCTCGCTCTACCTCCTTGATCTTCAGGTCCCAATCCTTTCGTCGCGGATCCTCGATACCGGTTGCTATAGTGGACAATACTGTTCGGTTCACTTTTTCAACCATCCCGTTCCCTTGCGGATGTTTCGTAGAGTTCAGTGTATGATGTATTCCATTTCCTCGACAGAATTCTTCAAATTGCCTTGAAGTAAAACATGACCCTCTGTCGCTGATGAACTTGTCGGGTAGTCCGAAATCATTCACAAAACTTTTCATTACCTTCAGGACGTTCTGCGTCGATGTATTCCTTACAGGGCTTAATCGGACAAATCTTGTCAGATTATCGACAATCACTAAAAGTTCCTGGTTACCTCTTGTACTTCTCACGAAAGGGCCTACGTGGTCCATATGTACGATGGAAAACGGTCTCTTGCCTGGCTTAATGGGGTGTAAGAAGCCTTGTTGTTTTCCACCGGGAACTTTGTTAAATAAACACTCGACACGCCTAGCAACATGGCATCGAATGTACCTCTTCATTGAAGGAAACCAGTACAATTCCTTAATTTTGTTGACAGTCCTATCAACCGCAAAATGTCCCATTAGATCATGGAATTTAACAACTAAACTTTCCCTCATACTTTTGGGTATAACATACAGGGCTCGTGCCTCTTCTCCATTTTTCACCATGCGGAAAAGTCTGCCTCCTTTGTAGCTGTAGTCGTTAATTCTATTTTGTTCTCCTACTGTTCTATCACACGGGTCCTTTCGAAAGATCTGGATCAGGTCTCTCAATTCAGGGTCGGAATGCGGAATCATCATGATTTGTTCTTCCAGTGTGATTGTGAAGCATACTTCAAGGTTTTTCTCCACGATTTTCTCCTTCGTGTCTCTAGGGTCGTCGACTGGAGCTCTGCTCATTCTGTCTACGTGGGCTATCTTCTCTCCTGGTTTATGCCGAATGTCGAAATCGTATTCCTGAATCAGATTGTACCATCGCGCTATCTGAGGATTTGTAGTCTTCTTCGCGTTCATGTAGACCAGCGCTTGGCAATCTGTAACCACTGTAAAATTGATTCCGACGAGGAACTGACGTAGTCGATCCAAGGTCCACACTATCGCCATCAGCTCCAATTTGCTTGAATGGTACATCTTCTCAACCTCTGTTGTCTTCTTGCTCACACAGTAGACCAAGCGCCATTTGCAGTCTTCGTCCTCCTGTAGCAACATTCCTGCTAGTCCCTCAGCACTCGCATCGCAATGTACTTCTGTCTTAAGTTCAGGGTTGTAATGAGCTAGTACCGGATATTCGACCAGATCATTTCGAAGTCCTCCAAATGACCTTCGCTGTTCTTCCTTCCATTCAAATTGTGTACCTTTCTTTGTAAGTCTGCTTAGCGGTTCTGTTTTCCTCGCGAAGTCCTTTACAAATCGTCTGAAGAAGTTCGTCAGTCCCAGAAAGCGTCGCATGTCGTGGACATTCTTTGGTTCTGGAAATTCTTCTATCGCCTTGATATTTCTTGGGCCTGGCTTAAGTCCGCCTGTACTGATGACATACCCTAGGAACTCAACTTCCCTCCTCCTGAACTCACATTTAGAGGGCTTCAGTGTTTTTTGCTGATCTTATTCTTTCAAGTACTTCCCTCAACCTTTCGATCATCTTCCGCCAATCCTTTGCCGGGACAAACACGTCGTCGAGATAGCAAAATGCCTTTCAATAGAGAATTGACACAGTCGTCTACTCCTGTGAACAATACGTATCCGTCCCTTACCTCGTCTGTGATTGCACTTGCAAAGTTAATGCAGTCGCTCCCCAACTGAACAGTCTCGGTTGCTCTCAGTTCAACGTGACGCGACTTGATTTCTTCTTGCAGATTAGCAAACGGAAATTCGGTTGAATAGCCAATATGCAGTTCCTTACCGATTCTGGCGAAGGATACGTAGGGCAGATCTGTCTATGTTCTTCCAATTAGTAGGTCATAAGGTTGGGCATCATCGTTAACAATAAATACAGCGATTTCTTATCCGACGACGCCATCAATCTCCAGGTCAACTGTCGTCTTCCCAATGGTCCTGGCAGCTGGTGCGGTCTGGTAACCGATGCCGTACAGACTAGTCGAGTCTGGTTCGATGTTGACGTTGATCCTCTTTGCGACTGATTCTCTTAATAGGCAACTGCTGCTCCTGGTGTCTATCATTGCTTTCACGGTCTCCTTGTTGTCGATCTTGGCGTCCTTCAAATATACATCTAGCGGGACAGTCTTCAGTCCTTCGACTTCCAGGTTGGCTACTTTTAGTCTTCTTTGGGTCTTGTGCAATTTCTTTTCTTGTGCCCCGTTTGACCGCATCCCCGGCATGTCAATGTAGCCTTGGGTACTGGGCAGTCTCTGGCAATGTGTCCAAACTGATTGCAGTTGAAGCACTTCGGTTCTCCCTTGTCGTTTCTGATTGCACGGATGGCGCCTACACATGGGAAATATTAGCACTCTAAATTCATCATCCAAGGTCAGCGCTATCCTAACCAAATATCCTAACCTATGTAGGCCACCATCAGATTTTGTAGAAGCAAAACATAGCGTTAAGCATTATATTCCTACAAGAGGTCAGCCAATTCACTCAAAAACCCGTCGCCTAGATTCACAGAGATTAACTCTTGCTAAGGCAGAATTTCAATATATGTTTAATAATGGAATAATTAGACCCTCAAATTCTTCTTGGGCGAGTCCACTACATTTATTTTCAAAAAAGGACGAGTCACTAAGACCTTGTGGTGATTATAGAAGACTCAATGCAGTTACACTTCCAGATCGTTATCCAATCCCTAGACTGGACGATTTCCACCACATCTTAAAAGGTACTCGTGTGTACTCAAAAATAGACCTATGCAAGGCATTCTATCAGATTACAATTGCTGAAGAGGATAAACCAAAGACTGCCATCATTACTCCTTTCGGGCTATTCGAATTTAATGTATTGAGTTTCTGTCTTAGAAATGCTAATGCTACCTTTCATAGATTCATGCATGAAGTCTTAAGAAACTTGGACTTTGCATTTGTATACTTAGATGATATTCTGGTAGCCTCTAAAACGGAAGAAGAGCATTATAGCCACCTTGGAACCTTATTCAGCAGACTAAATTCCTATGGATTAAGAATCAATCTTTCTAAATCTAAATTCCTAGTACAGGAAATTGATTTTCTAGGATATCTAATTACCTCTCACGGTGTGAAACCACTCCCAACAAAGGTTAAAACTATTCTAGAATATAAGAAACCAAAAGCAGTTCATGAATTACGCATATTTTTGGGTATCCTAAACTTTTATTGTACCTTTTTGAACAATGCCGCAGAGACTCAGGCAATCCTTCATGAATATTTGAGGGGTGCCAAGAAAAAGGATAGAAGCGAAATAAAATAGACTGAAGAAGCTGAAGTTCAGTTTGAACAATGCGAACAAGCCCTAGCTAATATAGCACTGTTAGCCTAGCCGGATACTGAACTGCCTATCTCACTCTGTACAGATGCTTCAGATCGGGCAGTTGGATCAGTTCTCCAACAGCTTGACAATAATACATGGAAACCAATAGCATTTTTCTCTAAAAAATAAAATCCTGCTCAATGCAATTATAGTACATATGATAGAGAGCTTCTCGCAATATATTTGTCTATCAAATTATTCAAGCACCAGCTTGAGGCACGTGAATTTACAATTTTGAATGATCACAAACCTTTAATTTACGCATTCAAACAAAAAAATGAAAAAGCTTCTCCTATACAATCAAGGCATCTACAATACATCTCCCAATTCACTACTGATATCAAGTACATAAAAGGTACTGACAACATAGTCGCCGATGCTCTGTCCAGAGTTGATGCTATCACAACCATCGACTATGAAGAGATCGCCAAAGAACAAACTGGTGATTCAGAACTACAAAACCTGATATCAAAGAATACCTCTCTAAAATTTAAGCAATGCTCACTACAATCAGGCAAATTGTTATGGTGTGACGTGTCTACCAATAATATTAGACCATTCATTCCAATTAAATATCGAATGATGGTTTATAGGAACTTCCACATCAAAGCCACCACTAAACAATTAACATCAAGATTTATATGGCCCAATATGAATAAAGACATAAGGAAATGGGCTCAAGCTTGTGTCACTGCCAACAGTGCAAGGTGTCGATACACACAAAATCAGAAATAGGCAAATATCAAGAAGTGGATGAATGATTTAGTGTTGTGCACATCGATCTAATTGGTCCTTTACCTCCATCGAATGGTAACATCTACTGTCTGACCTGTATCGACAGGTACACCAGCTGGATGGAAGTTGTTCCGCTACCAGATATGAAGTCTGAAACGGTAGAGAGAGCGTTCTACGAAAACTGGATTGTTAGATTTGGAGCACAGCATACAGCGATATCAGACCAGGGAAAGCAGTTTACTTATCAACTTTTCAAAGATTTAACAACGCTGTGCGGTATCAAACTTCGTCATTCCACGGCGTACCACCCTCAGTGTAAGGGGAAGATTGAAAGGCTTCATAGAACCATTAAATCTGCCATTCGTGCCCACAATAATATTAAGTGGACAGAAACGCTGCCAACAGTTCTCCTAGGCTTGCGTGCTGTGTGTGTGTGTGTGTGTGTTGCTGTCAACAAAGATAACAACCATTCTTTGTCTCAAATGGTATATGGCAAAACCATCAGACTGTCTGGCGAATTCTTTGATGTTTCTAAACATCACCTGCATGCAGAAGAATTTGTTCAACAGCTTCAAAAGCAAATGGAATTGCTCAAACCCTTGAATGAAAAACATCATTCGAAGACTAAAGTATTTGTCCATAAATATCTGCAAACATGTTCACATGTATTTATCAGGACAGATAGAGTGAAGAAACCTCTGGAACCACCATTTGAGGGACCCTTCCCAGTCCTTGATAGAACAGACAAGTATTTCACACTCAAAGTGAAAGGAAGAAATGTGACCATATCGATTGACCGATTGCGACCTGCTTACTTACTGGCAGATTCGGACAATATAACTTCAGAACACCCTACTGCAGCAAAACCGATCGGGTCGGGAGCGCTGCCTTCTATATCGTCCCAACAGAATCCTGACCCACCAGATGTGGAGAAGTACAAAGAATTCCAAGGAACAGGATCAGCACTGGACCTGACTAGGACAAAATCGGGGATAATAACCAAGAAACCCGTGAGATTTAAGGAGCAATAGAATATATTTCTCCTTATTATTTTTTTTCTTTGCCTACATTGATGATGTATATATATTGTGATTAACCACTTTGTGCACCGAATCGTGACTTCGCCACTGGAAGGAGAGTACTGTGGGGGCTGAGAGACTTCCTTCCAGCCTGCTGGGATGACTGACCACGCCGTCAACAAACAAACAAACGGCGCCATGAAATAGGAGATGACCACCGCTGCGCGGCGCGGCACAGCGGCGGAAACCAGAGAGGACCAGAATACACATTCTAGGGTGTTGTCCTTTTAGTCTTCCTCTAAAAATGTAGCTAATAAGAAATTCCAATAAAACACTAACTTTGAAATACTTTCTGAGCCATCGCTGGACTAATAAATCGACACACCATAGGGTTAATGCATATTTAAAGGGAGAGGTGTCTCTTTTGGTATACAATATAGGATATCTTCTTCTTCCTTCTTATCTCCACTCAAATCACACTAAGGTATCAAGCTTGTTAAAGCTTGAGATAAGGAGATAAGGATATAAGGAGAGATCATCACAAAATCCCTCCTTATAATGACAATGATGATAATCATGATGATAGAATATCGAACTCAAGACCGGGAAGTTCTCAGCTTCAGTTATAAACTGAGAATGCAGTTAGAATAGAGTGGGCACCTATCGCCATCTATCAACGTTATTTTGAACTATTTTACATCGTTTGGAGTTGGTATTCGAAATTGAAATGAATTTTTAACTTACCTTTTTAAAACTTTATGTATAAAAATAAATTAAAATGTATATATTTTAAAAGTAATTATCAGTGATTATGTTGATTTTAGAAAGTAATACGTTATTTTGACCATTCTATTATAAATAGTTACAAAAATGGTGGCTAGATGGAGCCAGCTGCTTAGAATGATTTGGAATTTTTGTGCAACACTTTGAAGATAAATTATTATTTTTAATAATTGTAATTTAAAAATGGTGTAAATGGACATTATTTTATTAATATTATTTTTTTCATTAAAAATCATCCAAGACTCGGGATTTTCCCGAGGGCTTCATAAACAAATAAGTTTTTGTGCTTTGTATCAATTTAAAGGCGAAATTTTGGATGCAGCAGATTCCAATAACAACTTCAGTACAGTATAAAGGCTATTGAAATATCATTTAATTAATTATATATATGTGGCAATATAATAATAATGTTGGGAAAGAAAATAATCACACCACAAGTTGGTAGAGGAATCCTTGACAACCAGCAAGAGAGATGGTAGAAAGCCGGGCCCGGCAACCGCCGGGCGGCCGTTTGTGTCGAATACAATCACCAATTGTCTAATAGTCCTGAGGTTGCAAGTAACGGGCCCCTTGGAATGTCGCTGATATCTCAAGTGACCGGACCCCACATCCTGTCCCAATAGTCCCCAGAACTCCGGGCCTCTGGTCGCCCCTTGGAATGTCGCTAGTGTCTCAAATGACCGTACTTTAGCTGCCCATCTCTCTCTGGGTTGACTGTAGGTTTGTTTTATTATTCCAGGAAGAGTATATATTATGACATATGGCCCCCTTCGAAGAAGGCTGAACATGGTTTGAGTATACTTAAAGCTGTAGAAGCCAGAAATAAAGAAAATAATTTTACAGTTGAAATTAATTAAGGTTATGGTGACATAGTTTTATGTAAATAAAATATTGTATAGTACACAAGTAAATAGAGTTTGATATTTAAGGGAAAATTTGAAAATATCAAAGTTATAAAGGGCTATATACAATAAATTCTAATGTATTATAAGAGAAATGCTATTGAGAGGTGTGAGCAAGGAGAAGAAGAGCCGCATACACATGATGAAAATATTGAGCCATTAAGACTGGGGAACTCTACACTTTAAGATATGTTTTCAGGCGGACATGGCAAGGGGAAGACTTGGCATGGGTTTTCTATGCTATAGATGTAGAGTACGAGAAATGAGGTTGAGGCCGGAAATTGTGTGAGCTCAGGACTGAGGTAAATATAGAACTACATACAATGTTAGAATTTTGGCGAACAGAGGGAGGGGAAACTTGCTTTGGGCAATTCTACCTTATCTATGCAGTTACTCGTGTAGCGAGTCCGAGGGGAAGTCCCGTGTGTAGGTTAGGAAGTCGCATGGACTTATAGTTAAATTGAGAAGATAAAAATAGTTCGAGATACAAAGGTAGAATATAGGCGAACAGAGCGAGGGGAAACTTGCTTTGGCCTTTCCACCTTAATTATTTCAATACTATGAGACTTTAGTAGTTTTAGCTAGTTGGAGGAAAGTAGGCGCGCACAGTGCCAAAAATTGGGACGAGGACGGCGTTGTCCTTTACAGGTGACAAGCTGCTCGGACACGAGGTGTTTGAACCGTCGTGGGAGCTTGTGCGAGGCGATGATTTCGCGACGGGTTGAACGTAAAACCCATGTTTGCGCGAAGTGATGACGGACCGGACAAAATTAGCGACGAATTTTTTACGTACCTCCGTGGGAAATATCGGAGGTAGGTTATATCGCGCTGGTATGGACAAGGGACAAACATAAATTTGAAGACAGGGTCCGTGTGGCGAATGTGTGGCGCGAGAAGAAGGAGCGAACTGTGCCGCTCGATGCAGATTGTTCAAGTGCGAAGAAAAAGGAGTTATAATCATCTAGCAGTTAGTCAATCTGCATCCTGTGACGTACACACCAGTGGCTAGATGGTGTGGGTCGGTGGATATGCTAGAGAGAAACTACAAAATATATTATCATAAATTAAGGGTGAAGATTAGGATTTTGAAATGACAATATTGTTGGCAATAATTATCGATAATTGATTAATCAATAATTCTATAAAAGGTCCTGAGCTGGTATAAGGTTGACAAAGTTGTAAGAATGAGTGGGACATTAAGGGGAAGATAGATAAGAGTCACCAAGGGTTGGTTGTAAGCAAGGCTCACGTGGTGGTTGGAATTCTTCGACGCCTGAATTACGGAGTGAATTTTGGGTCGGTTAGGGAAAGAAATTATTTTTCGTGAGCCGTGCTTACAATTAGAAGAAGTCATATATACAAAGTGGAACAAATGGTTAGGTAGAGGAACACTATTTTTATACATAACTTGATTATGAAAATATATTTTTAATCTTAAAAATCGTAAAGTATGAATATGTAGAAGTCCATTTTTAAGGGATGACTTTATAATAAAAATATATCATTAAAATGTCTATTATTAATCCGATTGGTAAGGTACAAATTTAATGGGTTACAAATATCTAGATAAATAGTATTGAGAGAATAAAATCATTGTTAATAGGCGTGGAGAGAATAAATTGAACTAAACTAATTATAGAAAATATTGGCATCAGAGTTTACAAGGAATGACTTTTTTGAAGAACGAATGGTAGGGGTGGAAACAATTACACTCACAGGTTATGCTGGTTGAGGGCGCAAGTAGATTCATTAAGTTCATTGAGGGAGGGTTTTTTCTGCTGATAGTGTACGGGACAGTGTTGTCCGCTACAGTAGTGTCAGGGATATGGCGGAGTCTTGTCCATGATGATGGAAGGTGTCCTGCTCTGGCGCGGTGATCGTTCTTGAGCAGATCTAGCGCTGGGAGAAGTGTGCGGCAGGTTCTTCACCGTCGTATGTGATTAGTTCTTCGGGATCACGGTTCAAATGTTGGTCGAGACAGAGGGTGAGGGCTCGAAGAGAAGCGGCTACAGTAGAGTAGGTATTTGAGTCTTGTGGAACTTGGTTGTGGGTTTGTCCGATCATCGTGGTGTTGCTTCTTTTTTCTTCATAATCTGGTATATGAGGGATTTGCTTCCCGGCCAGGTCTGATCCTGTCGACTTTTAATGTGGCAATATAATAATAATGTGGCGAAAGAGAAATAATCACACCACAATTTGGTAGAGGAATCACAGACAACCAGAGAGAGAGATGGGGGGACAGCCGGCCTCCCCGCCGCTGAGCTGCCGGCCGTTCGTATCGCACACAATCCGCAACTGTCTAATAGTCCTGAGGTTGCAAGTAACGGGCCCCTTGGAATGTCGCTGATATCTCAAGTGACCGGACCCCACATCCTGTCCCAATAGTCCCGAGAACTCCGGGCCTCTGGTCGCCCCTTGGAATGTCGCTAGTGTCTCAAATGACCGTACTTTAGCTGCCCATCTCTCTCTGGGTTGACTGTAGGTTTGTTTTATTATTCCAGGAAGGGTATATATTATGGCATATATTTGAAAGTAGCGTTAAAAATTTATAATTTACAGAATATACTCTTAATACATTGCATTAGCACGCCATCTGTTATAAGAAATTGCAACTATTTTTGATGAGTATGTTTATTTTCGAAATAAAACAATTATCTAATGTCATTACTGCAGTTATAAATTAATAGAAGGGCCTGGCTTATTAGAGGTGAACCCTCCTCAATAATTATCATTGCAGTAAAGGCAGTAGAAAATTATTTTATTTCAAAAAAAATCATACGTTTCAAAAATAGTTCAAATTTTTCATAACAGATGGCGCGCTAATACATAAAGCTCATATTTACATATTTTGACATCAAAATATATATAAATAGAGGGCAATAAGAATATTGAATATAAATATATGTTATAAAATAAATGAAGCTTCCAGGGATAAGTTTCTTGTGTAACCTTTTATTATTTAAACTTCCAGGCGTGTCAGTCCTTCAACAGTATTATCACGTTAATAATTTAATAATATTCATACACTTAGGGCAGTTGGAGTTTTTATTTTCTCAACGTTTCGACAAAAATCATATTTCTTCGTCAGGAGAAGTAAATAAAGCATTTGGCAAGGCGTTAAAAATTGTTCTGAGGTTGCAAGGACGTTCTCACGTGATTTTTCGAATTTAGTACAACATCTAAAACGCGAGTCAAAAACAAATATTAAACTCGTCAAAGACTATGATATAATATTTTTGTCAAAACTTTGAGAAAATAAAAAACTCCAACTGGGCGAAGTGTCTATTAATATATACAGTTATCAGCGTCATGCATTCTTTCTTAATTCTGTCACCGTTTGCTCTTGGTTCAGTGGTAGAATGCTCGCCTGCCACGCGGGCGCCCCGGGTTTGATTCCCGGCCGATGCATTTTTTTTTTTAATTTTTAAAACTCAATTATATTATTAAAATATATGTGCTTTTCCTGTCTATGTACACAAGTATACAAGTATGTATACAAGTTATTTGCAAATTGCGTGGCAAATTTGCCCTTTCGCTTCCAAGTAGCGCCTCTAGCGGTGAAGATGGGAGGTAATATCAGCTGACCTAATGGACATGTAAAACGTGTTTTAACAGGACATAGAGAAAAATCTCGAAAATATATTTTTCGGATTTTTAGTCAAGAAAAATAAATTGACAGGTTCTGGGAAAAAAGTAGTTGTTTTATTCAGAAAATGATGATGACAATATTGCTGTATCATATTTTATTATCAGATAGAAAATTATATCCGGAAAAATTCCAAAAAGCAGAGACCACGGGTGAAGCCAGTTCATTTTTAGTATGCAGGAACAAAATTCTAACAGAAAAACATTCATTCGAGCAGAAGACACAAAGCCAGATCATTTCTTCATAAAAATAAGGCTTCTCAGACGCAAAGTTTGGAGCGGGACGTTTCACAAGAATGACATCCACGGCGCCAATTTATAATTGTAACGAATAGTATTTGAATAAAAGCATTTAATCGGGTAAAACCCGGGCATTGCCCTTTCTTAATCAATTCTGTCACCGTTTGCTTTTGTGAATGGAATAATTACCCAAATATGGCCATTTCTCATAACCATCGGTGGTTCAGTGGTAGAATGCTCGCCTGCCACGCAGGCGGCCCGGGTTCGATTCCCGATCGATGCATTTTTTTTTTTTTTACAATTTTTAAAACTCATTTATATATTATACAAGAATGACATCCACGGCGCCAATTTATAATTGTAACGAATAGTATTTGAATAAAAGCATTTAATCGGGTAAACCCCGGGCGTTGCCCAGGTCATTTGGCTAGTTTTTTATATAAATATGAATGCCGGCCAGGCAACCTCTATCTTTACGATAAATTGATAATAAACACAATTTTTATATACACATTATTATATACATATTTTAAATACTTATTATATATTGAGAGAGAAATATATTACATTATTTCTGTTTGTAACACTAAATTTTGAAAATACACGTGCGTGGTGGATGGATGATTTATTTATTTATTTATTATCATTTACAAAGCACGCGATATCCGTCTTGGATATTTGCATGCATACACAAGTTTGGGAGCTTATTTACAGTAATTATTAATATGATTTTAGTTATCATAATAGAAATTATTAACATATTTGTCAGTTAGTTAACGATTTAATTACCCTATAATGAATATTAGTGAACATCACAGATAAGAACAGAAATTTAGAGCTATTTACAGCATATATCTATATATCAGTTATTATAGCCCAGGCTATCTATTACTAAAAAACATTCTACAAAAACTATTAAAATTTATATACATATATCTATTATTAACTATTTGATTTAGACAGTTTATATTTATTTGATTTTTGACTCTCAAGTCCTCTACAAGTCGACAGTCCGTTAGAATATGTACAGGATTTTCTTCTTCTGCACCACATGAGCATTTAGGCGAATCCGTCTTTCTGTCTTTGTACAAATATGATCTAAAGTTACCGTGTCCAGTAAAAAATTGGACATTGTAAAAATTTGGCTTGACATATTTGGGTATTTGGGAATCAGTGAAGAAGGACTTGAAAATGGTATTAGTCTTCTCATAGTATTTCTGCAATTTTCCCCTTATATAATTAGAAATTATATTCCTACTTGAAGAGTCAAATCGGTTGTAATTTATTTCGGTTTTCAACATGTTAGATTCGATATAATCAGTAAGTTTGGGGACTTGTGCAAGTATATGTGTACAATCCGATGATGTTGTACTGTAGGCCTGTATACAATGTTTTAATATATTATATTGAAGAGAATTTAGTTTGTCCTTAGACTTTTTGTTTATGAATGGATACCATATTGGATAACCATAAGTAATTGTACTTCGATATAATGTCTTATACAATATCAGTCTTCGTCTAAAATCTAGACCCCATGCTTTCTTTGTCAGGCCAAATAGGTATCCACTAGCTCTAGTTACTTTTATGATCATTTCATTAACGTGAGGCGTAAAGTCCAGTTTGCTTCTGACTCGGTGATTTTTAATAGTCACTCCTAGGATCTTAAGTTTTTCAACCGGTTTAATTAACTTGCTACCTGAGACTATTATATCGTTATTGCATTTATATAAATATAATATTTTTGTTTTTTCATCGGACAATTTTAATTTACGACTTTCACACCACTTATTGATTTTTCTTAATACATTATCTATTGTCTTTCTTAGTTGTTCAGGAGTTTTATTCCAACATATTAACGTAATATCATCTGCATATCCTATTGTTTCACAATTATCATCCTGATTATTATTCAGTATCTCATTAACAAGAATATTCCATAATGTGGGAGACAGTGGTCCTCCCTGTGGACATCCTTTACTTAATTTCTTATTAATTTCAGTTGAGGAATATCTAAATCTTATTCTTCTATTATCAAAGTATGATTGTAGAAGTTTTATCATTGAAGCCTGCACACCATCTCCATCTAGTCTTTTCATCAAGGCCGGCCACCATGCATTATCAAACGCTGCACTAATATCCACTGCAATTATTGCTGCATATTCTCTTGTTTTATGTTCTAACGCAATTTTTTATTATTTCAGTTAGTGCAGTAATAGTAGACTTCGATCTTCTAAAGCCATGTTGTCGATCACTTAGTAAATTAAAATTTTCATAATATTTTATTATTCTGTTATTAATTATTTTTTCAAATATTTTAGAAATGTTGGAATTAAGACATAAAGGTCTATAATTTTTAAAGTTATTAAAATCAGTTTTTCCAGGTTTCGGAATAATTATTGCCTCTGCTCTTTTCCATTCAGCAGGATAGTATTGTAGGTCTAAACATTTTTGAAATAGTTTCACCAATATAGGAGCTATAAATTGTTTAGTGTGCCTTATCATGTTGTTAGAGATGTTGTCTATTCCGGGAGATTTCTTTGGATTTAATTTGTCAATTAAGTCGTTAACTTCAGTAATCATAACCATCTGTTTTTCTTTATTGAGTAGTTTTAAATTATAATTTCTTATACTTTTATGGATGTTTGTATCTTCTTCACATTTATCATCTGGAAATAAGTTATTCAATAATTCCTCACCCTTCTGCAAACATTCCATATCAGTATTACCCTCCAAAATTTGCATATTTCTCTTCCGCTTAGATCCACTTTTGATGTTTTTGTACACCTTATATAAGTTTCCATAAGGGTTGTTCAACTTGTTTTCCTCCAGAAAAATTCTCCATGATGCTTTCCTAGCTTTTTCTATTTCCCGTAAATACTTATTTCGTATGCTTTTATAGTATTGTTTAATATGATTAGGGCAATTTTTGTTTCTAAAGTAACAGTTTCTAAGATAATGACAGTGATCCTTTAGAAGCTGTAAATTCGTATTCCACCACTTATTACTAATATTATTTTTGGTTGTCATATTATTATTTACTTTAAGTGAATTATGTGCTGCCTAAATCAGTATGTTCGTAAGTTCTTTTACCGTTTGATCAATCATTTCTGGTGTATCCACTATGTCTAGTAAGTTTTCAATTTTTTCTCGTTCAGTAATGTTAATTCTCTGACTAAAACTTAACCAGTTCGCATTTTTCTCATTAAATTTCCAAGTGGAATAATATTTTTCTGAACTAAATTGTTCGTTTGTATATATTTCAAAAGATATAGCTACATGATCTGAAATTTGCGATATCTGCTGCGTCTTCCAATTTCTGATCGCCGCAATGATAGTGTTGGTTGAATGATAGCTCGAGACTTCAAATTAAATATAATAAATTCATGAACTATTGTGTTATATATAGAAGACATCTATGGGACAGTATTTGTTCATATTGTTTCGTATGTTTCTGATATTTCAATGCATCTGTTTATGCTTTTTTTGCTGTTTGAGTATCATAGATTCTATTAAAACTCTTTGGTATTTACTATGGATATTGCCATAATACACTATCGGTTGAGATAAGTTAAATGTATGACCTGTTTCTTTTATGTGTAATAATAAATAAATTCCGATTGCGAACAGTGTTACATCGGAGAAACCGGTCGATCTATCCGCACCAGATTATCTGAACACAGACGCAACATACGCACCAACGACCACAAGTCTCTCTTATGCCAACACATCACAGAATTTCGCCACTCGTTCAATTTGGACAGCGCTGTATGCGTTTACAAGGGCGTCGGGAACAAGTATCAGCACCTAGTCCTTGAATCTTTGGTCTCGCACTGCACGCCCATTTTTAACCGAAAAATCGACCTCTCACCCCAATACTCCGTGTTTTACCTCGCCAATCCCCCCAGCTGAACTATTTACCGACTGTATTGGGCTATCTTTCATATCCATAGTTTTAAAATATTTCCAAGTTGTAACCTGAAGAAGGGCATTCTTGCCTGAAAGCTTGTGCTTTTACCATTAAAAGAAAATCACCACGTGTTTATCGCCTTCATTTCAAATATTCTATTTTTGTTTAAAATATTTCATTTTTATTTTTACCTTTCAATTATATAATCACTAATTTTTAATCCAACATTATTTAAAAAAAATCAATTTTACTTCTATTTTTCATAATATTATTTTAGTATTACAAAAGATTTATTTGTTGTCAAAAATCACTTTAAATCTTCACTATTATTACACATATATAATACACTAGCCGAATGACCCGGGCAATGCCCAGGTTTTACCCGATTAAATTATTTTATTCAAATACTATTCGTTACAATTATAAATTGGCGCCGTGGATGTCATTTTTGTGAAACGTCCCGCTCCAAACTTTGTGTCTTAGAAGCGATATTTTTATAAAGAGATGATCTGGCTTTGTGTATTCTGCTCGAATGAATGTTTTTCTGTTAGAATTTTGTTCCTGCCTACTAAAAATGAACTGGCTTCACTCGTGGTCTCTGCTTTTTAGATTTTTTTCCGGATATAATTTTGTATCTGACAATCAAATATGATACAGCAATATTGTCATCATCATTTTCTAAATAAAAAACAACTAATTTTTTCCCAGAACCTGTCAATTTATTTTTTTGACTAAAAAATCCGAAAAATATATTTTCCAGATTTTTCTCTATGTCCTGTTAAAACACGTTTCACATGTCCATTAGGTCAGCTGATATTACTTCCCAACTTTACCGCTAGAGGCGCTGCCTGCGAGCGAAAGGGCAAATTTGCAACGCAATTTGCAAATAACTTGTATACATACTTGTATACTTGTGTACATAGACCATAAATATGTACATAGACAGGAAAAGCACATATATTTTAATAATATGAATGAGAGAGAGTTTTAAAAACTGTAAAAAAAAAATATGCATTGGCCGGGAATCGAACACGGGGGCGCCCGAGTGGCAGGCGAGCATTCTACCACTGAACCAAAAGCAAACGGTGTCAGAATTGTGCATGACTCTGATACTTGTATATTTTAATGTTTGATTTTGTTCACTTAAACTTTATTCAACCACAATGATATTTCTATATTTTTATTCATTTTATATTTGTTTTTATACCTTTATATAATATGACCATGTTTATCATTAACTATCGGGCATACAATAATCGTTTCCCTAACCACTTCAATGTACTTTTTACTACTATCTATTTCAGCCATTGCTTCATATCAACGTAGTAAAACGACAGTACTGCTTGACAATTTTTTTTTATTTCGTAATTTCAACAACTCTTTGAACACAGTTCCCCAGATTTAAAAATCCCAACTACTGGCTTGAACACGTTAAAAAGTTTATTTCAATCATCCGCAGAGCACAATCACCAACGCATGCACAAAGCGTTCACAACTCTCAATTTTTTTAGCTCTAGCGGACCATAATCAACCTTTGATTTTTAATCAAGACAGATCACCTACTGTCGATACAACAATTCTAATGATCGCATGGCTCCATTTCACCCCTTTCAATCATATTAATGAACAACTTTTACTTCAACAACTTTTCAACCCAATAACCCTACAATTGTGAAAAACGACTGTAACCTTATACAGGATCACAAGTGAAACATTGCCTAGGAAGACGTTCAAGTCTATATCCTCGCTTTGCACCTGGATCTAAGTATTTGGTTGCCTGTGTAATACTTACAATTGCATATTCTTTGACCCCTAACCCTTTCCAACGCCCCCGCCAACAATCTCTTAGAACATCATTTTATTTTTAGCATCATTATTTTTTTTATCAAAAAAAGGTTTTATCTAAATTTCTATTTTATAATGAATATCATAACTTTTAAATTAAACATAAGTTTTATTTTTATAATTTTCAGATATATCCAAACAAAACATTTTGTTATAGCCCTTTTCAACCCTCACAGTTTAAATTAATTAAAATAAAATTTAATTACTTACCTGTGTTAGAGAGGCTTTACCCGTTTAAATCTGGATAAACCCTTTCACTCCCGGGGCCCATCTATGGTAATTTAAACCAACAACCCTATATTGTATAATACTTATAACAAGATTGTCATGTTGTATATAGAAACACATCTATAAATAATTATACGCATGATTGACATGTGTCATTGCATCACCATATGTAATGTACTTTGTACAAACTGAGGATGAATAAATAAAACTATGTAATGGATTAAGAGCTGAGCTAAGCAAGAAATCGAGATATAAATCCAACAACCCCAAAGAGGAATTTGGCAGATCTTTCAATCAAGGTCATTGGGTGTAGAAAATACCGAAGATACCCCACGCCCTTTGCACCCGTTCAAAGTCCAAATTCTCGCCATCTCCCCCCCCCCCCCCCCCCCCTCGGCAAAGATATATAAAACATCTGTTCTAGCCGAAATAACAGTCACTTCGTCATCAGCGTGGGCCCTTGTCAGTTGTACCCAGGTCCACCTCATCGACCATGTAGAACAGTAAGAACTCTTCTATCTCCATCTTGCTCTTAGCTCGTCTCCTATCTGTTCACGGAATTTTCCTACTACAACTGTGTCTCTTCGTTTTTTGTGTGTGGACATTCCCAAGCTTTCCACTCTGCCTCGATTACGACTGCCTGTACTCTGTGAGAACTGTTCAAGGTCCTCCAAGGTGCAGAGAGGTACTGGAAAACACTCCACGCCCTGACTGTCCTTCTTGGTTACTACAGGTTTGACCCTCGGTTACCACAGCTAGAGCGAGAGTCGACAGGATACCTCTTCACAGATAAGTCGACAGGACCTCATCACATATAAATATATTGGGAGGGCTTGGCTCATCAGTGGTAAATCCTCTCAGCGGTTTCACCAGTTTAATCTACCAGACTAATACTCTATTGGATGATTGTGCTTATATATGCTGCAATGAAGAGTGGAATCGTAATATGGTGTTCAAGTAAACTGTTTTAACATCACAGTAAAGATAGTTTGTTTTATGTGTAATATTTGTACTTTAATACCTTCATTTCTTATGTATAGATGGGTTTAGCTGAGTGCAATATCAATACCTTGTTTAGTAAAGTTGATTGGAAATTTTCTGAAATAGGTTTTCCAAAAAATGATTGGTCAGCTTCTCATTTCCATGGACCACAACATGCCGTCCCGAGTATATCAATACGTTAGGTCAATTTAGGTTAGAGTTAGTTTAGGTTAGGTTTATGTTAGATTAGTGTTGGTTAGGCTTAGTTTAGGTTAGGTTTATTTTAGATTAATTTAGGTTAGAGTTAGTTTAGGTTAAATTTGGTTAGGTTAGGTTTATGTTAAGTTAGTTCAGCTTATGTTAGGTTATTTTAGCTTATGTAATGTTAGGTTAGTTTATGTCAGGTTAATTGGTTAGTTTAGGTTATGTTTGGTTAAGTTATGTTAGTTTAGCTTATGTTAGGTTAGTTTGTTAGGTTAGCTATTGTTAGGTTAGTTTATGTTAGGTTAGTTTATGTTAGTTTAGTTTATCTAATGTTAGATTAGTTTATCTTATGTTAGGTTAGTTCAGTTTATGTTAGGTTAGTTTAGCTTAGGTTAGTTTTGGTTAGGCTCAGTTAAGTTAGGCTTGTTTAGCTTATGTTAGGTTAGTTTAAGTTAGCTGTCGCATACCTTGGGATATTTGCATGGTATTGTTTTATTTTGTATATTTGTATATTTGTATATTCTGTATATTTGCATATTTACATTTTGTTTCTTTAAAAGGATGGTTGATTTGCATGTCCGCGTGAAGCGCGATGTAGATATATAGGTCAAGAGAGTAATAAAGTTAGAGTTTCTTTTGCCTTAAATCTTCTCTTATTCATTCTTGCTCGTTCTTTTAAATAGAACGTTACAATATGGCGCAGCCGGCAGGATGATCTCGACAGAGCTTGTAGTAACTAGCTGTGTTATGCCCAATTAAAAACTTTCAATTTACTAACTAACAAATCCATTAACAGTCTAAAGTAAGGAAGGTTATGGATAATCTATTAAGTGAAAATATATCAGAGCATGAATAAGGAACAGTCAAAGAAAATTGAAATGAACATTGAAAAAATAAAGGAAGAAGCTGTTAAGTATGAAAACCTAAAAAACGAAATGGATGATATTGAAGACATGCAGGATGAAGAAATGAAGGATTCTGAAGCGAGAAGCCTAAGGACGAAGAAATTAAGGATTCTGAAGCGAAGCCTAAGAGCGACGGAGTAAATGATTCTGAAGCAAAGCCTAAGGGCGACGGAGTGAAGGATTCGACCATTGAAAGCCTCATCAGGACGATGGAGAATCTGCAGCGCTTAATGATGGACTTTCTTCTTAGAAATAAGAGTGGAATCAGGGTAGGTAGGCCAGTTAAAATGGATGTGGCTACCTTTGATGGTAGAAATGCTGATCCTAAAATTTGGATCAAAGTATATGAAAACATTTGTGGAAACAATGGATGGGTTGGAGACGAGGCTAGAATCAATGGGATGCGATTCTATCTGACAGGATCGGCTTTGTTATGGTTCGAAAACAAATTCCAGGATGAAGAGGATAATTGTTGGAAGGATTGGAAGCAGGAATTCATTTGTTCTTTTAACGAAAATCCCATTATGAGTTACGACCGTGCTTTTAATTGGAGATATCGAGGAGGATCCTTGGTGGAATATTTTTACCAGAAGCAAGGAAATATGCGACTTGGTATGCCGGGCCTTAGCGAGGAATTATTGATTATTGGGATAATCCACGGACTTCCCCAGTATATGCAGGAGCAACTGGCCACGGCAGGTGTTGAATGCAAGCAGGATCTACTCAAACTCCTGAAGAACATCAGGTCTATATCGGAAAAGAATTATTCTGAATCCAGGCCATCTGCAAGAACTCTTGGCACAGTCGAGAAACCAGATAATTTTACTGAGTCTAGTGACACGGGGTTACTCTAAGCGGCGAATGATAGAAATGCTTCGTTCTTGTCGAAAAAAACTGACGAGTATGGGTTCGCCGGTCCCATGGTCAGAATCGACCATTTTTTCAATTTGTGATTCTCCCCATTCCTTCATTGATGTGACTATAAACTCTCACTTGGTAAAGGCCTATCTGGACAGCGGTTCTTCTCTCAACCTGATACATAGAAATTTAGTGCAGAAAAACAGGTGGAAAACATACCCTAAGAAGATTTTAATAAACACAATCAACCATAGTAAATTCACTGCTACCGAGGCCATTAATCTGGTTTTGGAGGCTGGGGAACAGTCAATCGAAATCCAGGCCATTGTCCTCCCAGATATGCCCTTTGATCTATTGATTGGTAAGCCTACGTTAAAATCCCTGAAAGTGAAGTGGGACTTCTTTACAGATCAGATCAGTTTCTTTTCTGAAACTGGCCCGAACCTCGTTACCAGGAAAGATGTCGAGGCCAAATACCCCAGCCTTTGCAAAAGGACTTTTCCAATAATTTCAAAATTTGAAGTTGACTTTGGACTGCAAGAAAATTTTCGAGTTGTCAGTGCAAAGCCATATCAATTGGAGAATACAAAAAGAAACTGGTTAAATATGAAAATTAGATCGATGCTAAGCGAAGGAATAATTAAACCATCAGACTCGGCTTTTGCATCTCCATGCATAGTAATTCCAAAAATAATGGAGACTATCGATTATGTGTCGACTATCGAAGGATTAACGATGAAACACTTTTGGATCTTTTTCCCTTTCCTCGAATAGACGACATTATTAATGTGTTCGGAGGATGTCGTTTTTTCTCAAAGCTCGACTTGAAGGATGGATTCTGGCAACTTGGCATATCAGAAAATACTCGAAAATACACTGCCTTCGTAACTCCATCTGGTCATTACGAGTTTCTAAAGCTTCCATTTGGATGGAAAAATTCTCTAGCTAAGTTCCAGAGAATAATGACTACAATTCTAGGAGACCTACTGGGTGATAGGGTAGTAGCATATATCGATGACATCTGTTGTGGTGGCTACACTCAGGAAGATTGCTCCATTTTGACGCATAGAATTCTTGAACGGCTGAACACTGCGGGCCTAGTGCTAAATCTTGATAAATGCCAATTTTGCGTCCCTTGCATAGACTTATTGGGGAGAGTTATTGATGGAGACACAAAGAAAATAAGGTCTGAAGTTACCGAAAAGGTTCGAAATATGAAACGTCCATACAATTTGAGGTCCTTACAGTGTTTCACCGGATTGATTAATCACTTTCGCGCCTTTATAAAAGATTATGCTCATATAGTAAGACCATTGGACAAATTAAAAGGAAAAGATGTAACCTTCGAATGGGATTCTGAATGCGAGACAGCTTATCAAAAACTTATCGCACTTATTACTGAGGAACCAATTCTTAGGGTTCCTGATGGGAGATTGCCATTCGAGCTATCAACGGATGCCAGCTACTATGGAAATGGAGCCATTTTATATCAAAGGGACCTCCAGGAAAAAAGATGTAAACAACTTCGGGTAATTGGCTATTACTCCTACACCTTTACAAAAGCCGAACAGAATTATTCTGTTACCGAGAAAGAGTGCTTGGCGGTATTAAAGGCTGTGAAACATTTTCGTTCTTACTTGGAGAGTCGCCCTTTTGTGGTACATACCGATCACAAAGCCTTAACTCAACTTTTAAGTTGTGTAGAACTTAGAGACCGTTTAGCCAGGTGGCAGTTATTCCTGCGCTCCTTTAATATCATAATAAATCATCGGTCGGGAAAGGAACTGAGGGACGCCGACGCGTTGTCACGATTGTGTGTAAGCGTCCCAGACAAGTCTGATGAACAGACGTTCTGGTTGAAGCATAAAGCTTTAGAGCTGGAATACGACGAACAAAGAAAATCCTATTTGGTGACTCCTGAACAGGTTCCTAGCATTCTCGGCTTGTATCATGATGATCCTAAATCTGGTGGCCACTCGGGATTCTGGAGAACTTATTATACAATTAAGAATCGATTTTGGTGGCGAAATATGAAGGGGGACATTCGACGTTATGTCCAATCGTGTTCTACCTGTCAGAAGGTGAAGGCCAAATATAGATCTACCTCTGATCAGATGAGTTTGCCTGTTCAATCGCATGTTCCATTTCATACGGTTCATGTTGACTTCGCAGAACTCAAAAAGAAATCAGAATCCAATGCCTCTACCCAGTCATTCTTAGTGGTGATTGATGAAGCTACTCGGATTGTATACGCTAAATGTATGAAACAGTCGGGTAAAGCCCTAAAGGAATACTTTACGGACCATCCCATTCTTAAAAATGTAAAGAAAATTATTTCCGATAGAGGTACCTCCTTTACTCGAGGGGAATTTTACAACTGGACGCAGGAGAAGGGAATCGGGTTTCTTCATACCAGTCCTTATCACCCTGCGGGAAATGGTCTGGCCGAGAGAGTGATTCAAGAAATTAAGACCTTCATGGAGTGCTACCCACAGTTCCCTAAAGGATGGAAATGTTGCTTGGAGGCAGCCGTCCATTATCACAATAGACATCATAATACCTATCTGGGATGCTCTCCATGGTGTAAATGGAAGGGAACAGTACCAATAGTGCCTGCTGACGAGGAATTGGGCTTACAACTCCTTAGAATTGAAACGGAGAATAATAACAAACAGCGCCATAAAAATACCGTCTGCGCACTAAATATCATTATAACAGAAATCGAAGAAGACCTGCTGATGTCAAACCTGGAGATTCGATTCTGGTGAAACACCAATACACAGGTAATCAACGACTGCAGACTGGACCTCATGTTGTTACTGATGTAAAGATGGTGGACGGCTGTGTTAAATATGTCCTTTATGAATCAGAACGAGGAACCCAGAGTGCCCACATCACCAACATCATTAAATTTCATCATAGACCACCAGGAGTCCCATCACAGGAGTAATGAGAGGTCATGGGGGGAGGTCTGTCGCATACCTTGGGATATTTGCATGGTATTGTTTTATTTTGTATATTTGTATATTTGTATATTCTGTATATTTACATATTTACATTTTGTTTCTTTAAAAAGGATGGTTGATTTGCATGTTCGCGTGAAGCGCGATGTAGATATATAGGTCAAGAGAGTAATAAAGTTAGAGTTTCTTTTGCCTTAAATCTTCTCTTATTCATTCTTGCTCGTTCTTTTAAATGGAACGTTACATTAGTTATTTTAGAAATGGAACTATATTTTTGTTTATTGCGAGTAGGGCAAGCGTGGCAAAATACAATCTCAGACGTATTCTCACCCTTCACAGAAATCTCACCAGATAACTTTCTAAGGCTATAAGGATATAAAGGTTATGGAGTCACTCAATTTGTCCCGGTCCAGCATTACTTGCATGAAGAGGTCGAATTGTTCCTGCGGAGAAACTGAACAAACCACCTTATCTACGACTGTCCGAACTTGGCAGAAGTAAGACATCGATTGTTCTCCCAGTTCTGAATGGTTTATCTTTCTTATACCCCTATTCATATAAATTTTATGAATTCTATCGATTGATACATGTAGATTTGTAAATATTTAAATCTAAGTTTAAATTTGTTTGTGTTTCATCTGTAATAGGCGCAAATACTTCAATATCACCTCTTATTGATTTTAATAAATAATGATGAAGATATCGGAGAAGTGAAGTTAATTCTAAATAGCTTAATTCAGTATTTGCGAGCAAACGATATATCTCACCGCTCGCAGACGATGACAGCGACGTGTGCGCAGGCGCACCAGTCGTGGCCCTAGTTCGGCGACGCCGGGTCGTCAGAACGGGGGTTGGCCCTGGAACACGATGTTCTTCTGCTTGCTAGCTGTGTTGTCCCTGGCCGCGCTGGGCTCAGCCGAGCGCTACCTGCAGGGGACCAACTCCAACGAAACCGAGGCCATCGCCTTCCTGAACAGGTACAACATAGAGACAAGGTCCCAATGTAGGGTGGGTGTACTGGCGGTGTGGAAGTACATTACCAACCTGACGGAGACCAACAAGAACGCCGATGTGAGTACCATTCTGGAATGAACCTAGTTACATATTGTCAATAAATACACAGTCTATAATAGTTAGATTTGTATGTGCGCAAATAAGCCCTTGTATACAGGTTTTGTCTAAATTTGTCAAAAATTGGTTTTGTGACTCCTTTTTATCATTACTAAGTAAAGTGTTTTTAATAGGGTGATGCCATTGTTCTAAATCACATTTAAAGGGAGAGAGGTGCCTCTTTTGGTACATGGATATACAACTGAGTAAAATGAATATGTACATGGCGTCACCGCTGCAGAGACACCGAACATTTCACGGTCTACGAAGAAAACGTAGATTGCGTGCTGAGGTGATGGCGACTCTCTGCAATCTATAAAGTGTTCTCCTTACTGGAATCTCTAGCGAACCAACGTATAAGCCTTTCAAGCTGTTGGCCGTGGTGCAAGATGTTCCTGAACTACTAAAAACAAATTGGCCCTCGAGAGCTTCCTGAAAAATCAAGAAGTGGGTTTTAAGGCCAAAAGTGCCTGAAAGCGGCAAATATTTTTTTTTTGTCTCTCAAATCACCTTTGTTTTATTTATTGTTAGATCATTCCCTGTCGTCACCCAGGGTCACCAAGGACGAGGTGTCGTGTCAAGCACCATTACTCTAGGCTGGCTGTCAGTGGTAGAATTATTCTGCTTATGTAACAACCCACATTCATTTTTTTATTTCTTTTATTTTCCCAAAGGGTTTCCTACAAAGTATAAACGGCAAAACCTCCCATGAGGTTACCATATTCCATTAAAAGGTTTTAAAATTTAACTTTTTCTCATGTCTGTTCATATTAAATAGACTTCCAGTTCACCTACAAGTCCTCAAATTTGCACCCTTGCTCAACCTCGATGTCAATACAATTGCATACAATTCCATACTTCCAGGCCGTCCGAAAGTGTGTTCAGTAGAAGAGATCTAACCTCAAATGTTTGAAGTGTAATTGTCATCGTGAGTAAGCAAATATAAATAATAGCTATAGAAACCTAACAGAGACCACAATTGCTTCTGAGTGGACAATGTCTTGTGCAAATATGAACAATCACGTGCCTTGTATAGAACGATCATACCAACTAGGAAATTTGCGCTCATTTTCTCCAAGAAAGTATTTAAGGATCCGTTTATCACAAGAAAAAAAAAAGAAAACAGCAAAAACCTCAAAGACTTTCTACTTGCTTAGTTTTGCCCATGAGTGTATCATCAATAAGCCCACAAAAATGTCGCGGTGTGTGGAAGTGACAACTCTGGCGACAACAGGAGATATCGTCACAAGTGACGCAAGACTTGCGAGATCCCTCTTCTCACTCCCCTTTTTTTTCCTTCTCAAACGCCCTCCTCGTCGAATGCAATTATGAAGACATTACCATATACACTCGTGGACAAAACTTAAGGAAGTTGTACCTTTCAGCATGTTTACCGTTGTTCAGACAATAACTCTGAAAATATTACAGGGACCTTTATTGTAGACACACGAGATAACCAATATACACTCATGGACAAAACTTAAGGAAGTTGTACCTTTTAGCATGTTTACCGTTGTTCAGACAATAACTCTGAAATATATTACAGTGAAATTTATTGTAAACACACGAGATAATCAAGTGTAAACAGCCTCTGTCTCCCTAAATAATATAGACGACCAGCGACATAAAATACTTCCTTAAGTTTTGCCCATCAATGTATATATAAAAAACTTGTAAAGTGATAAGTACAAGTAAACTGTAAGTATAAGTAATCTCTCTTATTTGGAGTCTGTTTATCTCAGTTAATGTGTGGGACAGAGAGCAGCCATTGACACCCGACACTGAGATCTCTGGATCAAAGCTGTACAGCCCCTCAAAGACGGGAGTCCACAGGTCACTTTCTCGCCAAGCTGTCAATGCTCTCAGACATTTCGCCAAACGAAGGATTCTTCCAGTTCTTGTCTAGCATTCGATTGTGGCCACTGAGTTCAACAATAAAGTCCGGGTATAAAGCTTGGTCCCACTAACTCCCAATACGACAACGTTCGAGAAATCGGTGTTGATATAAACATAGCGTTATGAGTATTGATGATCTAGAAAAGAAAACAGTTACAACTTCAGTTAACAGATGGCGCTTAAAGACTTTAGCCTCGGGTGCGAGTCACACGACGGCTGCGTTCGAGTAACTGTCGTTGTTGGGAAGCTGGAAGCGATGGAACGTGTTTGGATCCAAGTGCTGCAGAGGGGAGACAACATGGCTGGTATTCCACGGCGGAAAAAGCGGTGTTGGAATACATTAATCTATCATCATTGTATGACCGCGAAATATGCAAATTAGACGAATATAATTTGCATATTCCGGGGTCGGGGCTCGCAGTCGCCACTCTATATCGCGGTGATTGCGTGGACACGTATGCGTAACAAATGGAATATATGCAAATTATCCCGTTAAACGATTTGCATATCCCGGGGTCGAAACTGGAACAATGACAACTTCGGACTTATATTGGGGCAAGGTTTCATCTGAATAGCATATTGCGTAATATGGGAGACAATATATCCTATATACCTGGATACTTAATTTTATTATCACTACACACACGATAGATGTGAATCTACTGGGTATTAATTAAAACAATGCAACGAGGTTTCTTCAAAGTGTTTCTTTTCATTTTATTAAGGCGTTCTCAAGCTTTTTCGGCCATTCTCGCCCTCCTACAGGAGTACGGAACGAACAATAATGAGTTGTTTATGATCGTTCATTGCATTCCTATGAAATGAAACATCTCCAGAAACCTCGTTGCATTATTTAATCATCATTATGAATCATTATAATAATTTATCCGCGGGTGTCAGATTGCGGAGAGCCAGAGGTGGAGGGTCTTCCGGAAGGAGATGTGGCGGCAGGCGACGTCGTTCGCCTGGAAGAACCTGACGGACCCGCTGGTCAGACGGCAGTTCCAGAAGTTGGCGGTGCTGGACGACGTCTTTTTGCCGAAGGACGAATACGCCGAGTTCTTCAGGATCGCAGACGAAATGAAGGACATCTATAGCCAGGCCAAGGTGGACAACCTCAGCCTCGACCCAGGTAGGACTGTCACTCTACCCACAGCTCTTCTCCAATTTCATCTGTTAGTGGCCATCACTCTCATCTAGTGACTTTCCTGAGGCTACTTTGACCCCTTATGGAAGTGGAAATTCTTTGATATCGCCGGTCGTTTATTTTTTTTAAGGAGACAGAGTCGGTTCACACTTGGTTATCTCGTGTTTCTTCAATAACGGTCACTGTAATATATTTCATAGTTATTGTCTGAATCCCGATATACATGCTAAAAAGTACAACTTCCTTGAGTTTTCATATTCTGTTGTATTTTCCAATCCATTTTTATCATTTGGTGTCCGAAATAGGTTTGTTTGACCAGTCGGGATTCTAGGAAACTACCAGGATTAATTTTTTGATTAGATTGAAATATTTGTCCCTTTAACACTCCCTGAGTAGCTTTATCCATGTCTACATTTCAATTTCTTCAGATATTTCTTCTAAGAGTCCATCTCTCACATCCATAAGTGACCACAGGGAAAACCAATGCCTCTATAATAAACTTCTTTTGAGAGAAATGCCTTTATCTTTCGTAATCTTGTCTGATTTGAGGTTTGCCTTCCTGCCGAGTGTTGTATCTCCCTGTTGTACTTCTCCCCAGCCATCCATCCTGTACATTTGCACTCCCTCATTCTCATCTCGGCAGATCTCACCAGGATCTTTGCCTCGTCCCGCAACCCCGAGGATCTCAAGAAGTACTGGGTGGGCTGGCGCGACGCCACGGGCAAGAAAATCAGGAGCCAGTACATCAAGTTTGTGGAGCTGAGCAACGAGGCAGCCCGAGCCAACGGTAAGTCGGGGGATTGTCCCACCTCGCTGACAATGATTGGACCCCACGGGCGCAGGCTTCAACGACAGGGACGAACTGTGGCGCGAACCCTACGAGTCTCTCACCTTCGAGGACGATATGGCCGAGCAGTGGGAGATCCTTCGACCGTTCTACCTCGAGATGCACGCCTACGTCCGCATGAAGCTGGTGAAGCTATATGGCGAGAAGGTCGTCAAGCCGGACGGCCCCATCCCGGCCCACCTGCTAGGTACTATAAGGACATTTGAGCACTCGCTGGGATTGTACGCATTACCTAATCTAATGTGAAAGAAATGCGAGATTTTAGAAATATCTTTATATCCAACCTTCCCTTTACACTTGAATTCCAGTTTCAAAACGATTATAGTTGCCAACCTGGCGTAATAGAGTCACTCTTAGCACCTAGTTGCAGAGTAAAGTTGTTCTATAGGGAGAGCTGTCCTCTTACTGGCATATTAGTGACTAGTAAAAATGGGATTAAGCAGATAAATCTGTCGATACAAACCTTTTGACAAAAAAAAAAACATTGCAAAGCGTTGTCCCATTTAAAAAGCATAAAATGGGGAAATACAACTTCCCGCAGTACTGTCTGCATACTTAACATGATGTATTAGCGCGCCATCTGTTATTAAAAATGTAAACTATTATTGACGCTAATGATTTTTTAAAATTGAACAGGTAGATTAAACTGGTGAAACTGCTGGAAGGGTTCACCACTGATGAGCCAGGCCCTTCCATCAATTTATTATTTGCAGCAAGGGAGGGGGGGCAGTAAAGAATTGTTTAATTTAAAATAATCATACCTGTTTAAGGTAATTACAATTTATTTTACTCCGTTTTGGAATGGTTAGTTCGGCGACAATTATCCAGGATGTAAGGGGACGACACAGCAGGTGTCGGAGCCATGCCAACTCCAGATTGCCGCGGTGTACTCTCAGCTGTCCCTTGGAATTGTCATTGCTGCCTAAGATCCCACCTTCTGAGTGTGTCAATGGTGCAGGCAACATGTGGGGAGAGAGCTGGAACCACCTCCAGGACATCACGCGGCCCTTCCCGGACAAACAGGACGTTGACATCACGCCGGAGATGGTCAGAAGGGTGAGTTTGCTCGGGAAACCTTTCAATCTCCAAATGCCAGCCGTAAGGCGCTGACCTGAAATTCCACTTGCCCAGCCCAGACTGTACTAACAAAGAATGACAATTCCCCGTAACGGGCCCTCAGAAAGCCCCCCTAGTGTGGCCCACCAATAGGTTCCAAACCCAGAGTCTGCAGCCACACAGCTCGAGCTAAATATACATCCGGATGTAAACTTCCAGGACCATTCTTTCGGCCACCGGCTGCGTATGGAAACTGCCACAGCAAGTACGTTTAGGCTCTTGCTGTGGAGAAGTGAGCGCAGTACTAAATCTTGCGTTAAAGAAATGCGATTTTTTAGAAATATCTTTGAATCCAGCCCTCCCCCTTTCTTCATACTTAAATTCCAGGTTTCAAAAGATAATAGTGGCCATCTTGTGGCGACTAGTTGTAGAGAAAGTGTTCTTTAGGGAGAGCTGTCCTCTTACTGGAATATTGTTAACTAGTAAAAATGACAATTTCGGCGTTAAAACACTTTTTATAGAGAGCTTTCGTTTAGTGGGAGTGACCTCTCTCTCTCATGGAAGTTGTTTTGCTGTATATGCACTCATGGACGACACTTAGAGAAGTTTTACCATTTAGCATGTATATTGGGATTCAGACAATAACTCTGAAATATATTACAGTGACCTTTGTTGAAAACACACGAGATAAACAAGTGTGAACAGCTTCTGTCTTCTTAAAAAACGACAACTGGAGATATCAAAGACTTTCCACTTCCTTAAGTTTTGTTCATGTGTGTAAATATAGACATTCACACAAGGCCTTTTGTTCTGCTATTGAGAAAGCACCATCTTGCCCATTGAAGGAAAAAAAACCTTTGATAGGAGAACAATGTGCCCCACTTGCCAATATGGATTCTGGAAAAATTGACAGAAGATTTGTTCACAATGTCTTTATTGGAAATACAATGGGTCAAGCGAAAATCACTCCTACAGATGGATAACAAAGAAACATGGAGTGCTTCCTAAATAAGGATGTTTGCATGTCTACCCTGGAGTTATACACACGTTCGTGGGACATTTAGAAACAATTTTCTAAAATACGATCGCTATTTACACTCTTGTGTTTTACGCTAATAATGGGTTCCCCTCTATGTACCAGGTGTAAGTCACAACCTGCAACTCCAAACCACATTGTTGTCTGTATTGGATCATTAATTGATGAGCTCTACTCATCCCCAGCACAGACGTCAGCAAGCTCTACAGGCTCTTTGATGTCCTGCTATGTGTAGATAAGAAAGACAACTATTGTGGAAAGAATCTGTTTACACATTTAGTGGAATTAAGGAAATACACTGTGTTGTACTCATTCTGTCAGTGAGGGTTCTGTGCAGAACCTGACGGCCATCCAGATGTTCAAGATCTCAGAGGACTTCTTCACGTCGCTGGGGATGAAGAGAATGACGCCCGAGTTCTGGCACTACTCGGAGCTGGAGAAGCCGGAGGACCGGGACATGGATTGTTACACAGTGGCCTGGGACATGTGCGCCGACGATGACTTCCGCATCAAGCACTGCACCGTGCCCACGCAGGAAGACCTGGTGTTGGTGCACCACATGATGGGGAACATCCAGTACTACCAACACTACGCCAACCAGCCGGATGTCTTCCAGCGGGGCGCCAACCCAGGCTTCCACGAGGCCATCGGGGAAGTCCTGGAGCTGTCGGTCGTCACGCCCAAGCACCTCCACAAGATCGGCTTCCTGGACAAGGTGAGGACCGACACGGGTGAGTAGCACGAGGGAGGACTGCAGGATCGAGCAGTCATGTCTATATGCTTATTGTGCGCAGAGTCCGAGATCAACTTCCTGATGTCCATGGCGCTGGAGAAGATCGCCTACCTACCGTTCAGCTATCTCATCGACCTGTGGCGCTGGGATGTCTTCCGCGGGAGCGTCGACAACCTCAACGACCGGTGGTGGCAGCTGCGGCATCAGTACCAGGGACTGTGTCCCCCCGTGCGCCGCTCCGAGACCGACTTCGACCCTGGATCGAAGTACGACGTGCCCGGCAACTACCCGTTAATCCGCCACTTCTTCAGTTACATCCTGCAGTTCCAGCTGCAAGAGGTGCTGTGCCGAGAGGCCGGCCACGTGGGCCCGCTGCACACCTGTGACATCTACGGCTCGCACGCGGCGGGCGACAAGTTTGCCGGGCTTCTGAGGCTGGGTGGCTCCATGCCGTGGCACGATGCCCTGGCCAGGATGACCGGCGGCTCGGGAAAGCTGGACGCCAGGCCGCTGCTGAACTACTTCGCCCCGCTCCGGCGGCACATCCGGGACAGCCTGGGCAATTCCACCGTCGGCTGGACCTCTGGCGACCACAACATCTGCCCCTAGACAGCCGTCGGCCAGGACACCAGCAACGATTCGGCAGAGCGACCTATCTCCTTAAAATCAATAAATGCTTTGTTGTTAATTATCTACATGGTTGTTTGTCTTGATCTCCACGTGGCCCCGTTCAGCGGCCATCACCTTGGCTGTTCCACTTTGTCCAAGTGGAACGTCGCCCTATCTGTGGGGAATGAAACTTGCCACAGTAGAACTACCTCTCTGACAACACCTAGTTACAGAGCCAAATTGTTCTTTGGAGAGATGTGTCATTTTACCGGAGAGTTGATAGTTATCACAAATGGTAGTTTTGACGAAAAAGGTGTCCTCTTATAGAGGTTCTGTTCTACTGGGAGTTAAGACAGAATGGCTGATCATCCAAACTGGCTTCTTGGGTTACGTCAGTTTACGACGGCAGTTGCTTATCATATGTCACTCATGTCTCACATCCAATGTGTAAAACCATTTGTTGACACTTACCATTAACGTAACAATCCCGTGTGTGACGGCAAGGAAGATACAACTTACTCTCTCCCATGAGGTGCCCAGGATTCCTGGAGCCTACTGAAGTCACAGCCCCAACATGTCTAGTGGTGGAGTTTATCAGATGTACTTGGTTCTGTACAGAGGCAAATATTCCTGGAAGGATGGTGGATGTTTGGTAGGCTGTGGTGGTGAACAGTTTCGTCTTCCTAGTGACAATGTCGTCTTTTGGTTTTTCTGTAGCATCGGGTTTGACAAAGCTGTGACTGTGAGGATGATAGAGGTGGTGTAAACAAAAGGTTAAAATAACACAGGTCTTCTGTCGTACCTTCAGTTTGTCTTCAGTGGACCTGAAACACCTCTGTGGTATTGTCACTTAGGAAATCAGGAAAGACAAATATCAGGATGACGCAGCAATTTATGTATTTAGCTGCAGGTTCCTAGAGCCACCATGTACACAAGTCACCCTCCTTCTATAACAAGGTCAATGAAAGTTCAGTTACTGAGGTGGGCAGGTTTATTTTTTGGGAGATTTTTAGGGATTCGGTTCCAAAACCACTTTATTTGAAACGCTCAACAAGAACAACCTAGTTTATGATAATTGCAACAATGAATAATATGTGAAGGTTATTCACATATTAAACAAAATGTTAACGCGGGATTCGATCCCGGTTCATGAGTGTCGGGAATCTAGGGTGTTACCCACTCGTCCACCGACTTCTTATATTTTTTCCAGGGATGCTGGACTTAGGTTGATGTTAGCATTTATAAAATACAAGAGTGATGAGGAGGAAAGGTTTATTTATTTCGTCCCAGTTTCCAGGTGTTAGATTCGAGTCAGCTCGTCCTGAGTATTTACATATGCAAAGTTGGTTAGTTTATGAACTCTGTTGATTAATATATGTTAATATTCTGAGTTTTAAGATATACACAGAACATACACAGCCACATCAACCAATTAATATATATTGTCACGACCGTCTTTCCTCATCGGCCTCTGTCACGGATGCGCGCGCACAGGGAGGTCACGTGCTCTCCGGCAGCCAATAAAAATAAAAAATAAAACTCCCTCGAGCCGGATTTGAACCAGCGACCTAAGGATCACCCTTGTAATATCTACAGTCCTCCGCTCTGCCAACTGAGCTATCGAGGGATACAAACTGTATGAATTAGTTTACCTTATAAAGTCAACTAATCCTATTTCTACACAAAATGTACTCATACATTTATTATATTATATCTATATTAATAAAATGCAAATTTCATAAGTGGTGTTCGCTAAAAACTTTCGTTACAATGCATCAATTTCGACTAAATTTTCAACATTTATGTAAAACGAGATGGAGCAGGTTTTGCTTAACATCAAAATATTTTTCCTAACTTTAACATGCGTAACTTCGCTGTTATCGATTAAATACAAAAAAAATCAACAGAGTTAATTTTATTTATATATAAATACAAAATTAAATTTCAACAGAGTTAATTTTTTACATACTAGCTAATAATCTCAATCTAAAATATAATATAAAAAGCCAACAATGAAGAGTGAATGTAAGATAAAAAGCCAACAATGAAGAGTAAATGTAATATAAAAAGCCAACAATGAAGAATGAATGTAAGATAAAAAGCCAACAATGAAGAGTGAATGTAAGATAAAAAGCCAACAATGAAGAGTAAATGTAATATAAAAAGCCAACAATGAAGAATGAATGTAAGATAAAAAGCCAACAATGAAGAGTGAATGTAAGATAAAAAGCCAACAATGAATAGTAAATGTAATATAAAAAGCCAACAATGAAGAATGAATGTAAGATAAAAAGCCAACAAAGAATAGGAAATCTACTTATATAATTGCCTTATTCTGTCTGTGTGAAGTTCACTGTGTGAAGTTCACAGATAGATTTTGGTCAGAATATAATATAAAAAGCCAACAATGAAGAATGAATGTAAGATAAAAAGCCAACAATGAAGAGTAAATAAGATATAAAAAGTCAACAGCTGTGCCAAGTAGACAAGAAAAAAGCCTCGCGGGGGCTTGCCCAAGATGACCTCCGGGAACTTCGTCCATCTTCCATAAAAACGACCATGATTTTATTCAACTTATCGAGTATTTTTCAAGGGACCGGGAAAAAATGTTCACTAGATAAAACGATGATTTTGTAATGTAGAAAATTAGGAAAGACAAAATTCAGGATGACACGGCACACAGGGACCGGGAAAAAATGATCACTTTATCGAGAGATTCAAATTTACGAGTTTCAAATTATCAAAATATATCTTTTTTTTTTTTTAAGTTTTTAGAGAATTGTTTTAACAAATGTTCGTTAGACAAACCTTTACTCGGGTAAACCCCGGGCAAAGCCTGGTATATCCGCTAGTTATATATATATATAGTCACGAGAGTCTTTCCTGATCAGTCAATCATTGGCCGGCCGCCTCTGTCACGGATGCGCGCGCACAGGTAGGTCACGTGCTCGCCGGCAGCCAACGGGAGCGCGCCGCCGGCAGGGGGGGGGGCTTACGTCACTCAAGGTCACCTACGCGCCAACGATGACACGTGATCGTAGCCGTCCAATAGGAGGGCGCCGGCCATCCGTGACAGAGGCGGCCTATGACTGATTGATTAGGATTAGGATATGTATTTAATTAAGGCGCCAATTTATAATTGTAACAAATAGTATTTGAATAAAAACATTCAATCGGGTAAAACACGGGCGTTGCCCGGGTCATTCGGCTAGTGGTTTATAAAACTCCCGACGTTTCAGTGACTGGCTGTCATTCTCCAATCATTCCACTGAAGAGAGTGACAGGAAAAAACTGAAACGTCAGAAGTTAAATAAATCATTGGTTGATGTAGCCGTTGTTTGTTCTGAATCAACTTCCAACCAAAAGAAATGATGATCTTCGGATTTTAGTTTTAATTTGTTTGTTGTTTCGTTTGATTCCTCAGTAATAGGCGCAAATATTTTAAAATATAGCGCCTGGTTCATTAATAAATAGTAATAATAAATAAACATGGCGAGTAGTTGGCGCTGACCTTGCAGCTGTTGGAGATCCTAACTAAGTGTCAGGAAATCGGGGATTGATGTCTTCTTTGTTTTTTAGAGTATCTTGTACAGTTGGGTTAGATTGTAGATGAAGGTATAATGTCTTAACGGAAATTTGGTACATAACTTATAGACAATTGGCAATTAAAATAATTTTATTGACATGTTGTCAATACATGCAAAATACACAGTCTGCACTTTTTAAAATAAGATAATAGGCATTATATACACTATGAACAATGAAAAAGGCGCCTCTGCCAGCGCTGCAGAGTTTGGTGGAGAACTTATAGATCGGGTTGGTTTGAGGGAAGTTTGAAGAATAGAAAAATATAAAAATTCATCAGTTCTTAGAACAATATTTTACTACAAATCACGGATGCATTTGTCTCCATTTTAATTGTTTCGGTTTCTAATGGGTGTACTAAAGATAAACAAATTATGGGATTTTCAAAATGGCGCTAAGACAGAACTGTCTGCTGCTTTAACGGAAGATTTCATGATCCTCATATCACCAAAAGAGACAAATTCTTATCCAAGAAATAAGAAAAATGGCATCTCCTTATTGTGCAACTCAAGTTTCTGACAGCTGGCGCCATCTATCGGAATAAATATTAAATAATTATTGATTTTTGAATGAACAATAAAGAAAGGGTATTTGGGCAATTATGGAATGATTTAAAAATCAACGATTAATTGATATTTATTTCGACACCTGTTCCAAGTACAATTTCACACTTTTGTACTGTTTCTCACAATAAATAATTTGTTCCATATAAGTTCCCCACAATATATTTGACCTATTTAGATCAAATAAGACAAGAGATAGGTCTGTAAGAGTCACTAGTGTAGTTTTCAACCCCATTATATGCAAATGAAACCAATAACTATTTGTGAAATATGGAGCCTGACTACTTTGCATAATAGAGCGTCTTAAAAAGATAATGATATTAATGAATTTCTATCATCATCACTACAATAAAATATAAAACAATGGTAACAATACACAAAACATTTAAATAAAACAAACGCTATTTAAAAAACTATAAATTTAAAACCTCTCTAACCCCAAAAAGACTTTTCTTCAAGATCCTAATCCAATAAAACAGCGCTATATTCAAATAGACATGAAAACACATAACTAATATATTTGCATAATTACAAACATATGCCTAATATTTGCATACTAAATATTAAAAAAACCTTTTCAAAACTGAAAATATGGAAATTTGTCAATGTTATTTTGTTCTTAAAATGTATGAAAGTTTTCTATTTCCATATAGATCCACGCTAGGCCAATATATCAACCATGCTTTTCTATTAGAGCTAATTCATAAAAGTTTGTCAATTGTCTACAGCGCCGCGGTGTTCCATATTGGATAGGTAATTCTATCTAGTTGTTGTGTTTCTCTGTGATCCTATCTTTGTCCAGTATGTCCTTGGAATGGCCTCTATGTTACATTGATGGGTGTGTTAAACTAGAGTTTTATTGAAATAAGGACTCCATATATACATTCATGGCCATATGTTGTCTGACACCTTGATTAGAGATTTACACTCACGGACAAAAGAGTGAGGACTCTTACAACATTCCTGCTTCTCCATGTTCACCTTTGAGAACTGAGTTGTTTGGCTATACAGTGGAACTCTGGCTTCCATGTTAGGAACGGCCTCAATTATAGGCAAAGTCACACATTCACCAAAGTGTGCCTGAATCATGGTGCCATGATCAACGAAAGCTGCACCCCTACACCCCATTTTATGTCAGCTCAAGGAACATGAACTAATGGGATTCGTGTAAACTTTACACAAGGGGATAAGAAACACAAAAACAACAACAATCATGGACAAAATTTAAGGAAGTTGTACCTTTTAGCATGTATATATCGGGATTCAGACAATAACTCTGAAATTTATAACAGTGACCTTTATTGAAGACATACGAGATAACCAAATGTGAACAAAATTGTCTGCTTCATAAAAAAATAGTCGACTGGCGACACTCAAAGTTTTGTCCATGAGTGTATACAGTCGAATAAAAAAACCGAGGTCTCGAATCCAAGTTTTGGTAGGAATCTGAAATAACATTTCTGAGAAACTGAAATCATTTGCAAAGAATAACCTCCCAGTAGTTTGAAAAAATGCTGGGCGTGTCTTATTTATATATATATATATATATATATAAGTAAGCTATGCAACTTTTCGTGCATGCAGCTTTTCTCCAGGCTGTTTACCGCCCTCTGACGTCACCTCTCTATCACCAACTCTGTCAGTACCAAGCCCAGATGAAAAAGGAGGAGGGGGAGCAGTAACAAGATTGCTAACAAACCTGGGCTCAGATAATAGTACCTTGTAAGGGCTCCATGGATAAAGGTTATACTCCATGTTAGAAGCGGCTGTACATGGAGATTTTTCCTCATGTCAGAAATTTCATATTGGAGCTAAGTCAGTGGCCAGCTACCGAGTAGTGCTTCCAGTCTTAATGACATTCTCCCAGTCATGATGGTTCTCAATACATCATCAACAAGCTCTATGATTGTGTTGAGATAAGAAGAAATATCTATCACATGTAAAATATCGTCACGTGACTCTCGAAAGATTTCATCACAATCAAATATAAAAGATTGACTTAGCCCGACAACACTGATTTTAACTGATATTTTATATCTTATTCAATGCCAAGATGTTACAAAATATCAATACAAAATTTCTATGTATAAATATCATATATTTATCATTATATGTATTTATACAGTGTCTCTTCAAAGTTTATGTCCATAGTTTATTTAAAATACCTTTTCAAAGAAGTCAGTATCAGTATAAAATGAAAAAAACATCAAAATACAATGTAACAGCGGTATGGTAGATTAAACTGGCGAAACCGCTTTGAGGGTTCACCACTGATGAGCCAGGCCCTCCAAATATTTTTATCATTGCAGTAAGGGCAGAAGAAATAGTTTTATTTCAATTCGCTTCAAGAATAGTTTCTTATAACAGATGGCATCGTGTATACCCCCATCTCTCTATATTTATCATCAATATTTAAGATGAATTTTTTTAATCACACACACACACACAAAAGCCTTTATTAATACACACTGGTCTTATAGAGGATTCTCCCCAAGATTACAAGAGAGATAGGCCTGTGAAAGTGGGGAATATACAGAAGAAGAAAAGTAAATATTATGAAAGTATGATATACACACACACACATATAAACAACATAACAACAAAAGCCCCCATTAAGACCTAAAGTCTCACAAAAGACTCGACTGCAGGATCCAAGAAGCAAAGTAAGAAAGAGATAAAGAAGTGAACAACAAAAAAAAATAATATATATATATATACACCTATATACATATTCACTCAATTCAAAGTAACAGTAACGATGCCTTTTTATCCACTGTCTTGTAAAACCCACATAGATCCAGTGAAAACTTTCTATCTGTTATATAGTTTGTCAAGATATCCTCAACTGTGTCCGGGAATCTATTATCCTGTTTCGAAATAAATGTTTTTTTTTTCATCTGAAATACTTGTACAGTGGAAAAAATAGTGAGAGAAAGTGAAGATATAGTTTCGCATTATTGATTCTCGCCCAGTCACCTTGTATGGATTGGTCTATTGCTGTTCTAGTAATCAGTGGCAGTTCATGTTGAAGAAAGTCCTTATCGGTGCAATTAATCAGATAAGAAAAACCAGTGGATACAGAATGTCATTAATGGTTTTAACGAGACCTATGTGGTTATGGAGGTGACTGCAAGAGAAGTTCGTCCACACTCCATTCGAAGGATATATCCTGGGGTATACCTGGGCAGGTTTAAAAGCCGACGCAGGAAAACATCATGAGTCTTGTCCAGTAACTCCTTTTGATCACAAGCCCAGATCGGAGCTGCGTATAGGAGTACCGCTACAACCATTGAGTCCAATAGCCTTAAAGGTGCCTGAAGGGAGTTAACTTTAATCTTAGTCATGACTGTCCACACCGCACTTATTGCAGACAGTGCTTTGCCCTAGAAATGCTTGACAACTTGTGTATATGAAGTCGTTGTTGACAAAGGATAGCCAAGATAATTGTACTTTGATAAAATAGCCAGTGGTCTTTCGCCCCAGAAACATTTGTCAGATATTGCGAGTCGACTTCCATTGCGAAAAACCATTATTTTAGACTTATTTTCATTAAGAATTAAATAGTTCGTTTCGAAGTATTTCTTTAGTATATTAATCTTGGTTTGCAGATTTATTTTAGACTCCCCAAGAGAACGATGTCATCAGCATACAAAAGCAAGTGGACCTCTCCAAAATCCGGAAGGCAAATACCCGGTAAATCCGAGCCGCTATACGTGCTGATTAGATCGTTAATGAATAAGATAAAAAGATATGGTGACATCGGCTTTCCCTGCAGCACTCCAGATCAAATCCTAATTGGTTCTGCAAAAGAGCCTTCCCATCTCGCAACCGCTTCCATTTTTTTCATAAAAACTCCGTATCACAGTAATAAAATGGCTACTTATGCCCAATTCGGTCAATTTTCCCCATAAGAGTGAATGTGCGACTGTATCAAACGTTTTCCTCAGGTCAACGAAAAAAGCAAAATTTTCTTCTCTTCTTTCTTAATGTAAGTTGTATCAAAGAAGTAAAAGTAAATATGTGGTCCAGACAAGAGTGTCCCCTTCTAAACCCAGCCTGGTTTTCAAATAATATTCCCTTGTCTTCTATCCATTTAGTCATTCTGTTTTTAAGAATTGATGAGAAAAGCTTGGAGAGGTTGCTAACAAGTGCAATACTGCGGTAATTTGAGGGGTTTTCGATATCTCCGTTTTTGAAGATAGGGTGAATAATTGATTTGGACCATAACGATGTAAAATAACCGTTTTCTAAAATTTGGTTGAATATGAATACTAGCCTTTTTAGTTGATCTGTATGGAGGGCCTTGATCGCCTCATTGGAAAAGTCGTCTATTCCAGGAGCTTTACCGTTTTTCAGTTTCAAGATTTCTGTCTCTATTTCCGCATCAGTGATTTCACCGTCTAGTGTAGAGGATCAGAATATCTAATATAAAGTGTAATATTTAACTCCGGATTTGAGGTTGTAGAGAGAAGTTTAGCATAAAAAGTTTTCCATTCTGCAATCGACATTTTGCCCGTTATGCTGCTCCGTTTTCTAAACAGAGATACTGCCTTCCAAAATCCGGCAGAATCTTTGGTCTTCTGAAGGGCTAGGCATATATCTTCATATATTTTTTTCTTTTCTAATTTGATTAATGCCTGTTATTTCTTCCTTTTATTCACATAACAATTCCTGTCTTCAACTTCCATTTTTTGTCATAAAACTTTTTAAACTCTTCTTCATTGTCTTTTTTGCAAGGTAACATTCGCCATCAAACCATGGTTTTGACCTCTCGTCACCCAGTTTTGAAGTGCGCAGCATTCCTGCCTGTGACATTGCTGTCGTAATTTTGTTGGAGAGCTAGTTTATCTGAGAATCTATAGTATCAATCGGGGTAATCTGAGTAGTATCCAGCTCGTCCATACTGCGTCTAAAAGTTGTAACTTTGTCTGGGGACCAGTAATATTTTTTAATACTATTCAATCTCCTTCTCATATCTTGGTCAGTTTTAGTCATTAGGCCTATCTTCGTTATAATTGGGAGATGGTCAGAATGAGGCATGTCTTCGACGTAAAAATCGACAATGAATTCAAGCATGGCCGGTGAAACTATCACTAGATCAATAACGAGGATCCTCGATTAGAAATAAATGTATAGTTTCCGCAATTATCACTTTTCGATCTGCCGTTAACTATGGTTAATAGATTATTGTCTAAAAAGTTAGTTAGAGTAGCAGCAAGAGGGCGTATTATCGTGTCTTTAGACAGAGGCCCAGTTGAAAGTACTGTCAGATTTTCCATTAGGTTGTGGAACCCTCCCAGGCTACCGGTATGGACGTTCAGATCACCACCCAGGAGTATCCTGTAACCATCCTGTATTTGGGTTTCTATATATCAGAATAGTTTGTTAAGATTTTCCATTTGCGAATTGTCTGGTGGAATATACACGAAAATCAAACAAGCAGACGGAAATCCTGGAATTGAATTCTGTTTCAGGGATATTGCGATCCAAAAACTTTCAGCTTCCACCTTATGGATCAAAGCTTGAACCTCGTTTCCTAAACCATCAATAATTCTACCCGAACATCTTCCACGGTTTGCAGTCCTCAAAGCCAATGATTCATAAATACAAAATGTTCCCAGTGGAAAGTCAATCGGATGGTCACACCAGGTTTCCAACAAAACAATAATTTTTAAGTTTTTTTAGATAATTAACAACCAGAAACGAGGAAAAAAATCTATTTAAACCATTTATATTCCAACGTATTATTTCAATGTTATTCATTTTAGGATTTGATATCCTTATTTTTGGAATAACATAATTAGAATTACATGTATAAGGTTTTTTAGCTTTTATAGTGATAACTTTTATCTTTTTGTTTTCAGAACTTTTTTGTGAACATTTATTTGTATGTATTTTATTTTGTAATGGCTGTAAAGTTTCTGAGCTGTCAACACCGATTCGTGGCTGTGTAATTGTAAAGTTTATATTAGATTTAAGTGTTTTATTGGGTGGACAGGCTTTGTTTTGATTTCCATCCAAAGGTGTATGTTGGTTAGATTTATTTATTAAATTTTCTAATCAAACAAATCGTTAATTGAATAAAAAATTAAATCAATTTTAGAAAAAAAAAAAAGAATTTTCAAATCATTTTTGGTAAAAAAATATGACTAAGAGACAAGATGGCGCCAGCACTCAGAGGGTTGTGGGGGCTGAGAGACTTCCTTCCAGCCTGCTGAGATGACAGACCACGCCGTCAACAAACATACAAGCGGCGGAATGAAATAGGAGATGACCACCGCTGCGCGCGCGGCACAGCGGCGGAAAGCAGAGAGGACCAGAATACACATTCTAGGGTGTTGTCCTTTTTGTTTTCCTCTAAAAATGTAGCTAATAAGAAATTCCAATAAAACACTAACTTTGAAATACTTTCTGAGCCATCGCTGGACAAATAAATCGATACAACACATTGGTGAGCTGGACGTGATTGAAAAGAAAATGCATACGAAGATTTCAAGAGATAAAGAAATGCAAAAATTGATTCAAGCTTGAAAAGAAGCATCATCCAAGATATCGGGATATCATCTCAAAACTAAGATAAGTTTTTATATTATCTTCCTTATTATTTTATCTCGATTTTTTATTTTTAACTTTATCTCTATTTACATCTAGCTGTTGTATCGAATTTTAAATTTACGTAAAATGGAAACGGAAAATAAACCTAGCAATACCACAGAAATATGCAGGGTTAGTGTTAAAATACTGCCTTTCTGGGTTGTAAAACCTGAAATATGGTTCTTTCAGGTAGAGGCACAGTTAAAAATAGGTGGAATTATTCAGGAAGACACTAACTTTAATTATTTGATCTCCCAATTAGAACCTAAATATATAGAAAACATTTGGGACATAATTAATAGCAAAAGCGACAACAAGTACTCTGAATGTAAATCACGACTACTTGAATTGTTCAGAGAAAGTGAAGGGTTGAGAATTAAAAAGTTCATTTCTGGTATAGAGCTCGGAGACATGAAGCCGAGCCAGTTATTACAAAAGCTCAGATCCCTCGCTACCCCAGATATCTCTGACAATTTAATAAAAACTTTATGGCTCGATAAATTGCCCACATCCATAAATAATATACTTATTGTAAGCGATGAGGACATTAGCAAATTAGCCATAATGGCCGATAAAATAAATGAAAACTCTTCCAAAGAACTATATGATGCGGAAGTGCCTTCTTCATCAACAGATCGCTTGATCACCAAATTGGAAGATCTTAAACGGCAGGTGTCCGAATTGAGACTGGATAGATCTAGATCTCGATCCAAAAATAGGGCTCAGTCAAGAACGAGAATTAATTCTCAAATATCCTTCGAATCAAGAGGAAGATATTGCTATTACCATTTTCGCTATGGATCTAATTGCTTGCAAAATAAATGCAGGCCTCCGTGCAGTTGGAAAGAGTCGGAAATCTCCAACTGGCGGACAGAGTAGCGACAAACTCTTCCGCCGACATTCAGGATTGTCGCAATCTCAGATTATTTGTGATGGACAAAAACACGGGATTGCGCTTTTTGGTGGACAGTGGTGCTGATATATCTATAATACCTCCAAAGGATAAAAAAAGGATGCCTAGCTCTGATTATAAACTTTATGCAGCCAAAGGTACAGAAATTGTTACCTATTGAACAAAGGTTAGAAATTTGGATATCGGACTTTGACTTCAATTCCAATGGCCTTTTGTAATCGCCAATACTAACAAAGCTATATTAGGAGCAGACTTTTTGAACAACTTTGGATTGATTATTGATATAAAAAATAAACGCCTAATTGATGGAATAAATAATCTTTCCATAAGAGGCGTCATTCAGTCAATCTCAGACATGTGTTGGCTTCCGTAGGCGTCTCTTACTGGGAAAAAGAAAGAAGGGATTCAATTCAATAATAAACTAATACATGCATTTATTTAAGGAGCGACCCACTCCAACACAATAGTTACAAAAACACAAGCGAGCGGGGGGAACAACAAAAACAAAGTGCGTAGCGTAGTGGTGGCGTGACGTCAGCGTCTGTGTATCCCCTTTTTTCTGGGGAGCTCGGCTTCCATATTCTGTTTATTATATTCTGTTCGTCTGCGGCTCTCTGGTCGGGATGGCGCCTACATTCGGCCATTCCTGGATTTAAATCGTCCTCGATTGAACCTTGCGTTACAGGAACGTCGTGGGTTGCGTCGGAGGGTGTCTTCTTCTTCTGACTCCTCATCCGGACTTTATTCTGTAGCTGAATCATCTTCTTCACTGTGCCAAGACTTCAGTTGATTGATATGGGCCGTTGTCGTGTAGAAGCGTCCACCGGTTCTTTCGCTTAACTGAGTCACTCTGTACGTGTCGTTTGGCAGAACCTCGGTGATTATCAGAGGTCCTCGATACTTGGGTTGCGCCTTGGTTGGTTCACCAGTCATTTTGGGTACATGCCTCATCTCTACAATTTCTCCTACTTCGAATTGGAGTGTACGACATTTCTTCTTATCATAGTACATCTTTATGATTTCTTGTTTATTCTCAATTTGGGTTCTCACACTCTCTTGAATTCTCTCCAGCTCGGTCCACGGGTCCTTATCTTCGTAGGCTAATCTTCTAAGTATCCCGTCGTGGAATCGAGGATTATAGCCGTGGAGTGTTTCGAACGGTGTTTTATTTTTCGTCTTGTTTACCGCATTATTCAGGTCTCGCTCTACCTCCTTGATCTTCAGGTCCCAATCCTTTCGTCGCGGATCCTCGATACCGGTTGCTATAGTGGACAATACTGTTCGGTTCACTTTTTCAACCATCCCGTTCCCTTGCGGATGTTTCGTAGAGTTCAGTGTATGATGTATTCCATTTCCTCGACAGAATTCTTCAAATTGCCTTAAAGTAAAACATGACCCTCTGTCGCTGATGAACTTGTCGGGTAGTCCGAAATCATTACAAAACTTTTCATTACCTTCAGGACGTTCTGCGTCGATGTATTCCATACAGGGCTTAATCGGACAAATCTTGTCAGATTATCGACAATCACTAAAAGTTCCTGGTTACCTCTTGTACTTCTCACGAAAGGGCCTACGTGGTCCATATGTACGATGGAAAACGGTCCCTTGCTTGGCTTAATGGGGTGTAAGAAGCCTTGTTGTTTTCCACGGGGAACTTTGTTAAATAAACACTCGACACGCCTAGCAACATGGCATCGAATGTACCTCTTCATTGAAGGAAACCAGTACAATTCCTTAATTTTGTTAACAGTCCTATCAACCGCAAAATGTCCCATTAGATCATGGAATTTAACAACTAAACTTTTCCTCATGCTTTTGGGTATAACATACAGGGCTCGTGCCTCTTCTCCATTTTTCACCATGCGGAAAAGTCTGCCTCCTTTGTAGCTGTAGTAGTTAATTCTATTTTGTTCTCCTACTGTTCTATCACACGGGTCCTTTCGAAAGATCTGGATCAGGTCTCTCAATTCAGGGTCGGAATGCTGAATCATCATGATTTGTTCTTCCAGTGTGATTGTGAAGCATACTTCGAGGTTTTTCTCCAAGATTTCCTCCATCGTGTCTCTAGGGTCGTCGAATGGAGCTCTGCTCATTCTGTCTACGTGGGCCATCTCTCCTGGTTTATGCCGAATGTCGAAATCGTATTCCTGAATCAGATTGTACCATCGCGCTATCTGAGGATTTGTAGTCTTCTTCGCGTTCATGTAGACCAGCGCTTGGCAATCTGTAACCACTGTAAAATTGATTCCGACGAGGAACTGACGTAGTCGATCCAAGGTCCACACTATCGCCATCAGCTCCAATTTTCTTGAATGGTACATCTTCTCAACCTCTGTTCTCTTCTTGCTCACACAGTAGACCAAGCGCCATTTGCAGTCTTCGTCCTCCTGTAGCAACATTCCGGCTAGTCCCTCAGCACTCGCATCGCAATGTACTTCTGTCTTAAGTTCAGGGTTGTAATGAGCTAGCACTGGATATTCGACCAGATCATTTCAAAGTCCTCCAAATGACCTTCGCTGTTTTTCCTTCCATTCAAATTGTGTACCTTTCTTTGTAAGTCTGCTTAGCGGTTCTGCTTTCCTCGCGAAGTCCTTTACAAATCGTCTGAAGAAGTTCGTCAGTCCCAATGCGCGAGGCGGCACAGCGGTGGAAACCAGAGAGGACCAGAATACACATTCTATGGTGTTGTCCTTTTTGTCTTCCTCTAAAAATGTAGCTAATAAGAAATTCCAATAAAACACTAACTTTGAAATACTTTCTGAGCCATCGCTGGACTAATAAATCGACACACCACAGGGTTAATGCATATTTAAAGGGAGAGGTGCCTCTTTTGGTATACAATATAGGATATCTTCTTCTTCCTTTTCTTATCTCCACTCAAATAACACTAAGGTATCAAGCTTGTTAAAGCTTGAGATAAGGAGATAAGGATATAAGGAGAGATCATCACAAAATCCTTCTTCATAACGGTAATGATGATAATCATGATGATAGAATATCGAACTTGAGTCCGGGAAGTTCTCAACTTCAGTTATAAACTGAGAATGCAGTTAGAATAGAGTGGGCACCTATCGCCATCTATCAACGGTATTTTGAACTATTTTACATCGTTTGGAGTTGGTATCCGAAATTGAAATGAATTTTTAACTTACCTTTTTAGAACTTTATGTATAAAAATAAATTGAAATGTATATATTTTAAAAGTAATTATCAGTGATTATGTTGATTTTAGAGAGTAATACGTTATTTTTGACCATTCTATTATAAATAGTTACAAAAATGGTGGCTAGATGGAGCCAGCTGCTTAGAATGATTTGGAATTTTTGTGCAACACTTCAAAGATAAATTATTATTTTTAATAATTGTAATTTAAAAATGGTGTAAATTGACGTTATTTTATTAATACTCTTTTTTTCATTAAAAATCATCCAAGACTCGGGATTTTCCCGAGGGCTTCATAAACAAATATATTTTTACCAAAAGTTTTTGTGCTTTGTATCAATTGAAAGGCGAAATTTTGGATGCAGCAGAGTCCAATAACAACTTCAGTACAGTATAAAGGCTGTAGAGGAATCCTAGACAACCAGCGAGAGAGATGGGAGAAAGCCGGGCCCGGCAACCGCCGGGTGGTCGTTTGTGTCGAATACAATCACCAACTGTCTAATAGTCCTGAGGTTGCAAGTAACGGGCCCCTTGGAATGTCGCTGATATCTCAAGTGACCGGACCCCACATCCTGTCCCAATAGTCCCGAGAACTCCTGGCCTCTGGTCACCCCTTGGAATGTCGCTAGTGTCTCAAATGACCGTACTTTAGCTGCCCATCTCTCTCTGGGTTGACTGTAGGTTTGTTTTATTATTCCAGGAAGAGTATATATTATGACATATGGCCCCCTTCGAAGAAGGCTGAACATGGTTTGAGTATACTTAAAGCTGTAGAAGCCAGAAATAAAGAAAATAATTTTACAGTTGAAATTAATTAAGGTTATGGTGACATAGTTTTATGTAAATAAAATATTGTATAGTACTCAAGTAAATATTATTTACAAGTAGTTTTACAACACCAGAGAGTTTGATATTTAAGGGAAATTTTGAAAATATCAAAGTTATAAAGGGCTATATACAATAAATTCTAATGTATTATAAGGGAAATGCTATTGAGAGGTGTGAACAAGGAGAAGAAGAGCCACATACACATGATGAAAATATTGAGCCATTAAGATAGGGGAACTCTACACTTTAAGATATGTTTTCAGGCGGACATGGAAAGGGGAAGACTTGGCATGGGTTTTCTATGCTATAGATGTAGAGTACGAGAAATGAGGTTGAGGCTGGAAATTGCGTGAGCTCAGGACTGAGGTAAATATAGAACTACATACAATGTTAGAATTTTGGCGAACAGAGCGAGGGGAAACTTGCTTTGGGCAATTCTACCTTATCTATGCAGTTACTCGTGTAGCGAGTCCGAGGGGAAGTCCCGTGTGTAGGTGAGGAAGTCGCATAGACTTATAGTTAAATTGAGAAGATAAAAATAGTTCGAGATACAAAGGTAGAATATAGGCGAACAGAGCGAGGGGAAACTTGCTTTGGGCCTTTCCACCATAATTATTTTGATATTATGATACTTTAGTAGTTTTAACTAGTTGGATGAAAGTATGCGCGCACAGTGCCAAAAATTGGGACGAGGACGGCGTTGTTCTTTACAGGTGACAAAGTGCACGGACACGAGGTGTTTGAACCGTCGTGGGAGCTTGTGCGAGGCGATGATTTCGCGACGGGTTGAACGTAAAACCCATGTTTGCGCGAAGTGATGACGGACCGGACAAAATTAGCGACGATGTTTAACGTACCTCCGTGGGAAATATCGGAGGTAGGTTATATCGCGCTGGTATGGACAAGGGACAAACATAAATTTGAAGACAGGGTCCGTGTGGCGAATGTGTGGCGCGAGAAGAAGGTGCGAACTGTGCCGCTCGATGCAGATTGTTCAAGTGCGAACAAAAAGGAGTTGATAAACATCTAGCAGTTAGTCAATCTGCATCCTGTGACGAACACACCAGTGGCTAGATGGTGTGGGTTGGTGGATATGCTAGAGAGATACTACAAAATATATTATCATAAATCAAGGGTGAAGATTAGGATTTGGAAATGACAATATTGTTGGCAATAATTATCGATAATTGATTAATCAATAATTCTATAAAAGGTCCTGAGCTGGTATAAGGTTGAAAAAGTTGTAAGAATGAGTGGGACATTAAGGGGAAGATAGATAAGAGTCACCAAGGGTTGGTTGTAAGCAAGGCTCACGTGGTGGTTGGAATTATTCGACGCCTGAATTACATAGTGAATTTTGGGTCGGTTAGGGAAATAAATTATTTTTCGTGAGCCCCGTGCTTACAATTAGAAGAAGTCATATAAAGAGTGATACAAATGGTTAGGTAGAGGAACATTATTTTTATACATAACTTGATTATGAAAATATATTGTTAATCTTAAAAATCGTAAAGTATGAATATGTAGAAGTCCATTTTTAAAGGATGACTTTAAAATAAAAATATTTCATTAAAATGTCTATTATTAATTCGATTGGTAAGGTACAAATTTAATGGGTTACAAATATCTAGATAAATAGTATTGAGAGAATAAAATCTTTGTTAATAGGCGTGGAGAGAATAAATTGAACTTAACTAATTATAGAAAATATTGGCATCAGAGTTTACAAGGAATGACTTTTTTGAAGAATGAATGGAAGGGGTGGAAACAATTACACTCACAGGTTATGCTGGTTGAGGGCGCAAGTAGATTCATTAAGTTCATTGAGGGAGGGTTCTTTCTGCTGATAGTGTACGGGACAGTGTTGTCCGCTACAGTAGTGTCAGGGATATGGCGGAGTCTTGTCCATGATGATGGAAGGTGTCCTGCTCTGGCGCGGTGATCGTTCTTGAGCAGATCTAGCGCTGGGAGAAGTGTGCGGCAGGTTCATCACCGTCGTATGTGATTAGTTCTTCGGGATCACGGTTCAAATGTTGGTCGAGACAGAGGGTGAGGGCTCGAAGAGAAGCGGCTACAGTAGAGTAGGTATTTGAGTCTTGTGGAACTTGGTTGTGGGTTTGTCCGATCATCGTGGTGTTGCTTCTTTTTTCTTCATACTCTGGTATATGAGGGATTTGCTTCCCGGCCAGGTCTGATCCTGTCGACTTTTAATGCGGCAATATAATAATAATGTGGGGAAAAGAAATAATCACACCACAATTTGGGAGAGGAATCACAGACAACCAGAGAGAGAGATGGGGGGACAGCCGGCCTGCCCGCCGCTGAGCAGCCGGCCGTTCGTATCGCACACAATCCGCAACTGTCTAATAGTCCTGAGGTTGCAAGTAACGGGCCCCTTGGAATGTCGCTGATATCTCAAGTGACCGGACCCCACATCCTGTCCCAATAGTCCCGAGAACTCCGGGCCTCTGGTCGCCCCTTGGAATGTCGCTAGTGTCTCAAATGACCGTACTTTAGCTGCCCATCTCTCTCTGGGTTGATTGTAGGTTTGTTTTATTATTCCAGGAAGGGTATATATTATGACATATATTTAAAAGTAGCGTTAAAAATTCATAATTTACAGAATATACTCTTAATACATTGCATTAGCACGCCATCTGTTATAAGAAATTGCAACTATTTTTGATGTGTATATTTATTTTCGAAATGAAACAATTATCTACTGTCATTACTGCAATTATAAATTAATAGAAGGGCCTGGCTTATTAGTGGTGAATCCTCCTAATAATTATCATTGCAGTAAAAGCAGTAGCAAATATTTTATTTCAAAAAGAATCATACGTTTCAAAAATAGTTCAAATTTTTCATAACAGATGGCGCGCTAATACATAAAGCTAATATTTACATATTTTGACATCAATATATATATAAATAGAGGGCAATAAGAATATTAAATATAAATATATGTTATAAAATAAATGAAGCTTCCAGGGATAAGTTTCTTGTGTAACCTTTTATTATTTAAACTTCCAGACGTGTCAGTCCTTCAACAGTATTATCACGTTAATAATTTAATAATATTCATACACTTAGGGCAGTTGGAGTTTTTATTTTCTCAACGTTTCGACAAAAATCATATTTTTTCGTCAGGAGAAGTAAATAAAGCATTTGGCAAGGCGTTAAAAATTGTTCTGAGGTTGCAAGGACGTTCTCACGTGATTTTTCAAATTTAGTACAACATCTACAACGCGAGTCAAAAACAAATATTAAACTCATCAAAGACTATGATATAATATTTTTGTCGAAACTCTGAGAAAATAAAAACTCCAACTGGGCGAAGTGTCTATTAATATATACAGTTATCAGCGTCATACATTCTTTCTTAATTCTGTCACCGTTTGCTTTTGGTTCAGTGGTAGAATGCTCGCCTGCCACGCAGGTGCCCCGGGTTCGATTCCCGGCCGATGCATTTTTTTTTTCACAATTTTTAAAACTCATTTATATTATTAAAATATGTGATTTTCCTGTCTATGTACAGATTTATGGTCTATGTACACAAGTATACAAGTATGTATACAAGTTATTTGCAAATTGCGTGGCAAATTTGTCCTTTCGCTCCCAAGCAGCGCCTCTAGCGGTGAAGATGGGAGGTAATATCAGCTGACCTAATGGACATGTAAAACGTGTTTTAACAGGACATAGAGAAAAATATGGAAGATATATTTTTCGGATTATCAGTCAAGAAATATAAATTGACAGGTTCTGAGAAAAAAAGTAGTTGTTTTATTCAGAAAATGATGATGACAATATTGCTGTATCATATTTGATTATCAGATACAAAATTATATCCGGAAAAAATCCAAAAAGCAGAGACCACGGGTGAAGCCAGTTCATTTTAGTATGCAGGAATAAAATTCTAACAGAAAAACATTCATTCGAGCAGAAGACACATAGCTAGATCATTTCTTCATAAAAATATCGCTTCTCAGACACAAAGTTTGGAGCGGGACGTTTCACAAGAATGACATCCATGGCGCCAATTTATAATTGTAACGAATAGCATTTGAATAAAAGCATTTAATCGGGTTAAACCCGGGCATTACCCTTTCTTAATCAATTCTGTCACCGTTTGCTTTTGTGAATGGAATAATTACCCAAATATGGCCATTTCTCATAACCATCGGTGGTTCAGTGGTAGAATGCTCGCCTGCCACGCAGGCGGCCCGGGTTCGATTCCCGGTCGATGCATTTTTTTTTTTTACAATTTTTAAAACTCATTTATATATTATACAAGAATGACATCCACGGCGCCAATTTATAATTGTAACGAAAAGTATTTGAATAAAAGCATTTAGTCGGGTAAACCCCGGGCGTTGCCTGGGTCATTCGGCTAGTTTTTTATATAAATATGAATGCCGGCCAGGCAACCTCTATCTTTACGATAAATTAATAATAAACACAATTTTTATATACACATTATTACATACATATTTTAAATACTTATTCTATATTGAGAGAGAAATATATTACATTATTTCTGTTTGTAACACTAAATTTTGAAAATACACGTGCGTGGTGGATGGATGATACGTGTTGGTTGAATGATATCTCGACACTTCAAATTAAATTTAATAAATTCATGAACTATTGTGTTATATATAGAATACATCTATGGGATAGTATTTGTTCATATTGTTTCGTATGCTTCTGATATTTCAATGCATCTGTTTATGCTTTTTTTGCTGTTTGGTTATCATAGATTCTTATAAAAGTCTTTGGTATTTACTATGGATATTGTCTTAATACACTATTGGTTGAGATAAGTTAAATGTATGACCTGTTTCTTTTATGTGTAATAATAAATAAATTCCGATTGCGAACAGTGTTACATCGGAGAAACCGGTCGATCTATCCGCACCAGATTATCTGAACACAGACGCAACATACGCACCAACGACCACAAGTCTCTCTTATGCCAACACATCACAGAATTTTGCCACTCGTTCAATTTGGACAGCGCTGTATGCGTTTACAAGGGCGTCGGGAACAAGTATCAGCACCTAGTCCTTGAATCTTTGCTCTCGCACTGCACGCCCAGTTTTAACCGAAAAATCGACCTCCCAACCCAATACTCCGTGTTTTACCTCGCCAATCCCCCCAGCTGAACTATTTACCGACTGTATTGAGCTATCTTTCATATCCATAGTTTTAAAATAATTCCAAGTTGTAACCTGAAGAAGAGCATTCTTGCCTGAAAGCTTGTGCTTTTACCATTAAAAGAAAATCACCACGTTTTTATCGCCTTCATTTCAAATATTCTATTTTTGTTTAAAATATTTTATTTTTATTTTTACCTTTCAATTATATAATCACTAATTTTTAATCCAACATTATTTTAAAAAAATCAGTTTTACCCGATTAAATTATTTTATTCAAATACTATTCGTTACAATTATAAATTGGCGCCGTGGATGTCATTCTTGTGAAACGTCCCGCTCCAAACTTTGTGTCTGAGAAGCGATATTTTTATAAAGAGATGATCTGGCTTTGTGTCTTCTGCTCGAATGAATTTTTTCTGTTAGAATCTTGTTCCTGCATACTAAAAATGAACTGGCTTCACCCGTGGTCTCTGATTTTTATAATTTTTCCGGATATAATTTTGTATCTGACAATCAAATATGATACAGCAATATTGTCATCATCATTTTCTGAATAAAAAAACAACTACCTTTTTCCCAGAACCTGTCAATTTATATTTCTTGACTAAAAATCCGAAAAATATATTTTCCAGATTTTTCTCTATGTGATGTTAAAACACGTTTCACGTGTTTATTAGGTCAGCTGATATTACTTCCCATCTTCACCGCTAGAGGCGCTGCCTGCGAGCAAAAGGGAAAATTTGCAACGCAATTTGCAAATAACTTGTATACCTACTTGTATAATTGTGTACATAGACCATAAATATGTACATAGACAGGAAAGCACATATATTTTAATAATATGAATCAGAGAGAGTTTTAAAAATTGTAAAAAAAAAAAAATGCATCGGCCGGGAATCGAACTCGGGGCGCCCGCGTGGCAGGCGAGCATTCTACCACTGAACCAAAAGCAAACGGTGTCAGGATTGTGCATGACTCTGATACTTGTATATTTTAATGTTTGATTTTGTTCACTTAAACTTTATTCAACCACAATGATATTTCTATATTTTTATTCATTTTATATTTGTTTTTATACCTTTATATAATATGACCATGTTTATCATTAACTATCGGGCATACAACAATCGTTTCTCTAACCACTTCAGTGTACCTTTTACTACTATCTATTTCAGCCATTGCTTCATATCAACGTAGAAAAACGACAGTACTGCTTGACAATTTTTTTTATTTCGTAATTTCAACAAACTCTTTGAACACAGTTCCCCAGAATTAAAAATCCCAACTACTGGCTTGAACACGTTTCAAAAGTTTATTTCAATCATCCGCAGAGCACAATCACCAACGCATGCACAAAGCGTTCACAACTCTCAATTTTTTTAGCTCTAGCGGACCACAATCAACCTTCGATTTTTAATCAAGACAGATCACCTACTGTCGATACAACAATTCTAATGATCGCATGGCTCCATTTCACCCCTTTCAATCATATTAATGAACAACTTTTACTTGAACAACTTTTCAACCCAATAACCCTACAATTGTGACAAAGCACTGTAACCTTATACAGGATCACAAGTGAAACATTGCCTAGGAAGACGCTCAAGTCTATATCCTCGCTTTGCACCTGGATCTAAGTATTTGGTTGCCTTGTGTAATACTTACAATTGCCCATTCTTTGACCCCTAACCCTTTCCAACGCCCCCGCCAACAATCTCTTAGAACATCATTTTATTTTTAGAATCATTATTTTTTTATCAAACAAAGGTTTTATCTAAATTTCTATTTTATAATGAATATCTTAACTTTTAAATAAAACATAAGTTTTATTTTATTTTTATAATTTTCAGATATATCCAAAAAAAAAATTGTTATAGCCCTTTTTAACCCTCACAGTTTAAATTAATTAAAAGAAAATTTAATTACTTACCTATGTTAGAGAGGCTTTACCCGTTTAAATCCGGATAAACCCTTTCACTCCCGGGGCCCATCTATGGTAATTTAAACCAACCACCCTATATTGTATAATACTTATAACAAGATTGTCATGTTGTATATAGAAACACATCTATAAATAATTATACGCATGATTGACATGTGTCATTGCATCACCATATGCAATGTACTTTGTACAAACTGAGGATGAATAAATAAAACTATGTAATAGATTAAGAGCTGAGCTAAACAAGAAATCGAGATAGAAATCCAACAACCCTAAAGAGGAATTTGGCAGATCTTTCCATCAAGGTCATTGGGTGTAGAAAATACCGCAGATACACCACGCCCTTTGTACCCGTTCAAAGTCCAAATTCTCGCCATCTCCCCCCCTCGGCAAAGATATATAAAACATCTGTTCTAGCCGAAATAACAGTCACTTCATCATCAGCGTGGGCCCTTGTCGGTTGTACCCAGGTCCACCTCATCGACCATGTAGAACAGTAAGAACTCTTCTATCTCCATCTTGCTTTTAGCTCGACTCCTATCTGTTCACGGAATTTTCCTACTACAACTGTGTCTCTTCGTTTTTTGTGTGTGGACATTCCCAAGCTTTCCACTCTGCCTCGAATACGACTGCCTGTACTCTGTGAGAACTGTTAAAGGTCCTCCAAGGTGCAGAGAGGTACTGGAAAACTCTCCACGCCCTGACTGTCCTTTTTGGTTACTACAGGTTTGACCCTCGGTTACCACAGCTATAGCGAGAGTCGACAGGATACCTCTTCACAGATAAGTCGACAGGACCTCATCACATATAAATATATTGGGAGGGCTTGGCTCATCAGTGGTAAATCCTCTCAGCGGTTTCACCAGTTTAATCTACCAGACTAATACTCTATTGGATGATTGTGCTTATATATGCTGCTATGAAGAGTGGAATCGTAATATGGTGTTCAAGTAAACTGTTTTAACATCACAGTAAAGATAGTTTGTTTTATGTGTAATATTTGTGCTTTAATACCTTCATTTCTTATGTATAGATGGGTTTAGCTGAGTGAAATATCAATACCTTGTTTAGTAAAGTTGATTGGAAATTTTCGGAAATAGGTTTTCCAAAAAATGATTGGTCAGCTTCTCATTTCCATGGACCACAACATGCCGTCCCGAGTATATCAATACGTTACGTCAATTTAGGTTAGTGTTAGTTTAGGTTATGTTAGGTTAGTTTAGGTTAGGTTTATGTTAGATTAGTTTTGGTTAGGCTTAGTTTATGTTGAGGGTTCAGGCAAGAATCCTCACGCACCTAGCGGCGCCAGTGTGGCGGCGGGAACCGGCCGAGACTGGATCCCGCCAGTTTGTTTTGGTGTCGGCTGCGAGCGGAGGACTAACTGCGCGTCTAGCTGTTTGTGGTATTCTCCTTATGTTCCGGCACTGGTTATAAATAAAACCGGTACCAAGGGAGCTCCGACGACTCAGAGTGGATTATTGACAAAACAACGGGCACAACACAACATGGTGGCAGCGGTGGGATCGTGAAGAGCCCAAGTAAGTGCCTTTTTAATTAATTCCACTCTTGTGCAATCAAACCTGACATGGAATCAAATTCCTTTTTTTCGCCTCCTAACTTCAGTTTCGATGCCAAGGATTGGCCAAGCTGGAAACAGCGATTTTCTCGATACAGACTTCTCTCCAACTTGAACGCCAAGGAACAAGAATATCAGATCACAGCATTGATATATCTTATGGGGGAGAGGGCTGAGGAAATCCACTCTGCGTTCAATCTCTCAGCAGATGACGCAAAGAACCTCGACAAAGTCATTGAAGCGTTCGACAACCACTTTATTGGCAAACGCAACGTGGTGTATGAGCGGGCTTTGTTCGGATTAAGGAGTCAACGACCGGAAGAAACCATTGAGGAATTTGTAACAGTCTTGCACATAATATCTGAGCACTGCGAATACGCTAATCTGCGCGAGAAGCTTATTCGTGATCGTATAGTGCTTGGAGTAAAAGATAGGAAGTTGTCGGAGAAACTGATGCTAAACGAAAACCTGACCTTGGCCAAAGCAGTCGAGATCGCCCGTCAGTGGGAAGCTGTGATGAGTGAACAACAGGATCTTAACCCTTCTACATCGCAGGTCGACACAACGCGGAAAGTGGCCAAGCAGAAGCCTAAAGCATCCGGTCATGGCAAGGACAATGGCAGATAAACGTTTAGACAAACAGACAGTGCCAAGGAAACAGATGAAGGAAAAAAATTTCCAACTTGCTTTAACTGTGGGACTACCAAACATCATTATCGTTACAGAGATAAGTGCCCCGCTAAGGACAAAGTCTGTGGAAAGTGCGGTAAAAAGGGCCATTACACTAATCTCTGTCGAAGAAAAAAACAATGAGGTGAACGCCATATCCTCGGAGGAAACCCCAGCGCGGGAGAAGGTATCATATGTATATGCTGTCCGCGAGCATACTCTGGGAAGCAGAAAGAGCAGGTGGAAGTCATCAGCAAGAGTCAACGGCACTGCAATCTACTTCAAGTTGGATCCGGGCTCGGATGTGACACTGATACCATTTTCCTTGTACAAGCGGTATTTCAGCAACGTCCAACTGACGCCTACCGACGGTCAACTGATGGCGGCCGCGAACCAAAGATTGGAGAATGCTGAGACTTTCGTGGCGAAGCTCCGAGCTAACACACGTGTAATGAAGGAAACCGTGTACGTGGTCCACCATTTGGAGCAACCTCTGCTGGGTGTCGAAGCCTGTGAAGACCTCCAACTCGTTAAACGAATTGATCTTGTCATCAACGGAACGGATGTCAATCCTGAACGAGAGTTCCCTAAGCTATTTGAAGGACTGGGGCTTCTTGAACAGCCCTATCACATCAAGTTGAAGGAAGGTGCCAAGCCCTTCTCCATACCAGTCCCAAGACGAGTACCTCTTCCGCTCATGCCGAAGTTAAAAGAGCAACTGGATGCCATGGTGGCTCAAGAAGTCATCGAATCAGTTGATGAGCCAACGGAGTGGTGCGCACCGATCGTCCTAGCTGGAAAGCCAAACGGGAAAATCAGGATCTGTGTAGACTTATCCCGGCTTAACCTGAGTGTGGAACGTGAGCTTCACCCGCTTCCTGTCCTTGAACATGAACTAGCTCAACTCAACGGGGCCAAAATCTTTTCTAGGCTGGATGCTAACAGCGGATTTTGGCAGATTAAACTTTCTGAAGAAAGCCAAACGCTGACGACTTTCATTACGCCCTTTGGCAGATATAAATTCAAAAGGCTTCCCTTTGGGATCTCTAGCGCTCCAGAACACTTCCAGAAACGCATGTCTGCTATCCTACGCGGAGTCAATGGGGTAATCTGTCACATGGATGACATCCTCATTTTCGCAAAAAGAAAGGAAGAGCATGACGAGACACTACGCGAAGTTTTGAGACGCCTAAAGAACTCAGGAATTACGCTTAACAGAGAAAAGTGTCAGTTCAGTGTAAGAAACGTCACATTCCTGGGAAATTACATCGACGAACACGGTATCAAGGCGGACGAAAAGAAAGTCAAAGCCATCGCCGAGATGAAACCGCCAACTGACGTGCACGGGGTGCAACGTTTTATGGGCATGGTCAATTTCTTAGGCCGCTTTGTTCCAAACTTAGCGGAAATCACAAAGCCACTAAACGACCTAAGAAAGAAAGATGTTAGTTTCATCTGGGGCTCACCACAGAAAAAAGCGTTCGAGAAAGTCAAAGACGTTCTGGCCAGTGACCGAGTTCTGGCAAGCTTTGACATATCTAAGAATACCATGGTCTCAGCTGATGCATCATCGTATGGCCTGGGAGCTGTCCTCAAGCAAGAGCATGAAGCCAACGAGTGGCGCCCAGTGGCCTTTGCATCACGGACGCTGACGAAGACGGAACAGGGATACGCTCAAATAGAGAAGGAAGCCCTTGCAATCACATGGGCGTGTGAGCGCTTCAAGGACTTTGTGGTTGGAAAAACCTTCCTCATCGAAACAGATCACAAACCTTTAGCCCCCATCTTCACCACTAAAGATCTGAATGATCTAACGCCAAGGATTCAACGGTACCGTATGAGGATGCTTCAGTTCTCGTTTCATATCTTTCATACACCGGGGAAGGACCTAATCACCGCTGATGCCCTTTCAAAACAACCACTTCCAGGTCATCTTCCCGAAGATGAAGAGCTCCAAGAAGAAGTTGAACATTTTGTGCGTAGCATCGTCCTGCATCAATCCACGACAGACGACCGACTTGCCAAAATAGCCCTCAACCAGAAGCTGGAGCCTACCCTTCAAAATGTGGTATTTTATTCCTAAAACGGTTGGCCCGCCAAATGTCAGCTCTCTCCCTTAGAACGCTCGTTCTACGATGTTCGCGACGAGATAGGGGAAGAGAACGGCTTACTAATGAGAGGACTGCGAGTGATCATCCCCTCTAACATGCGAAAAGATGTTTTGAACCGCATCCACGCAGGTCATCAAGGAATAACAAAATGTCGAGCAAGAGCAAAGGATCATGCTTGGTGGCCAGGAATAGGTCAAGAAATCCAGGATATGGTAAAAACCTGTGAGAAATGCATAGAGAATCAACCTCTAAAGCACGAACCACTCATCCCCAACGACTTTCCGGAAAGACCGTGGCAAAAGGTCGGGATGGATCTCTTCGATTAAGAAGGAAGTGAGTATTTAGTCGTCGTAGACTACTTTTCTCGATTTATCGAGATCGTACGACTTACTAAACTTTCCTCGGAAGCTGTGGTAGATCACTGCAAAGCCATCTTTGCTCGTCATGGCATCCCTGACATTGTAACCAGTGATAATGGACCACAATTTCGCCCATCAACAACTTCAGCTTTTACGAAGTTTGCCTCTGAAGTTGGGTTTCGACACATCACTTCCAGCCCAAAGCATCCACAATCAAATGGTCAAGCAGAGGCTGCTGTCAAAATTGTGAAAAACCTGATGAAAAAGAATAAAGATCCGGTCCTAGCACTCATGGAGTATCGGGCAACACCCCTGGCAAACGGACTCTCCCCCGCGGAACTTCTATTTGGACGGAAAATTCGCACTATGGTTCCCTGCACTTCATCATCACTAACCCCTAAAACAGTGGATCAATCCAAACTCAGGGGGGAAGAGGAGCAGCGGAAGATGGCGCAGAAAACGGCTTTTGACAGATGCCATGCGGCCACGAAAAAGGCGGAACTAATTGCAGGAGAGAAATTTGGGTGAAGGATCTTCGAGCGTGGGGAAGTGTCCTCAAGAAGGCTTCAGCGCCCCGCTCATACATCGTGGAAACTCCTGTAGGGACCTACAGGCGGAACTCTCTTCTTCTGGCTTCTTCCCAACAACAGGTCGACCCCAGTGAGACATCTCCTGACAGTGAACTCCCCGCTGAAACGGAGGAAACTCCGGGAAATGAACTGCCTGCAGAGGAGCAACAACAGCTGCCAGCAATCGCTCCAGAGATAAAGCAGCTGTCTCCCTCACCTGGGAAAGTGTCGCGGTATGGGAGAAGATACAAGCGTGTCCAGCGCTAACCTCCTCTAAACCTTTTGGGGGAGATGTTGAGGGTTCAGGCAAGAATCCTCACGCGCCTAGCGGCGGAAACCGGCCGAGACTGGATCCCGCCAGTTTGTTTTGGTGTCGGCTGCGAGCGGAGGACTAACTCCGCGTCTAGCTGTGTGTGGTATTCTCCTTATGTTCCTGCACTGGTTATAAATAAAACCGGTACCAAGGGAGCTCCGACGACTCAGAGTGGATTATTGACAAAACAACGGGCACAACACAACAGTTTAGGTTAGGTTTATTTTAGATTAATTTAGGTTAGAGTTAGTTTAGGTTAAATTTGGTTAGGTTAGGTTTATGTTAAGTTAGTTTAGCCTATGTTAGGTTATTTTAGCTTATGTCATGTTACTTTATGTTAGGTTAGTTTGTTAGGTTAGTTTATGTTAGTTTAGCTTATGTTAGGTTAGTTTATGATAAACAAGGTAAAATCCTCTGGAATAACTTGGTAAAGAGAGAACATTCAAAGACAAAGAGGATAAGTTTCTTTTTATGAACATGCGTTCGAGCTTTCGGGCACAATTTCGCCCTTCAACAGGAATAAAACTACACAGAGAATCAAGATACGTCTATATATATACAGGTGATTAGCATAAACAAGAAAATTATTATTTTTTAGAGAGATAAAATTTAAGTTTTATGTGTCATATACAAATCAGGTAATAGGAGAAATGTGATTATGCTAATATATGGTTTAATCTGCTAGTTAAAGAATCTATAGGTTGTTGTGTGAACAGCTTATGTAAATATTACATTATAAAGTTCCGGAATCTCAATGTGCCTATTGATGCTATTATATTTCAGAGATAGCAGCGCCTCGACAACCAATCTTTTATATTTATGCTGAATGTTAGAAAAATGCGAACGGGGTTCTATTGTATTAAAAGTATGTCCTGTGTTTGAAATGTGTTGGGCTATGAGGGATCTAGGGTCATTATTTCTGATATTTCGGATATGTTCATCAATTCTGTCTTTTATGTGTCTACCAGTTTCTCCTATGTATAGGCTAGAGCAATTATTACATTTTAATGAGTAGACTGCATTATTGAAGGGTATGGGTTTTAGGGGGAAACTGTTTTTGGTGATAGGGTTTCTAAGTAATGTGCCTAAATTAGGAGTATTGGAGTAGAAGGTGCGGATACCAAAGGTTTTTAGATAATTGGATATGTTGAGGCTCTGAGGGCAAAAAGGAATAGTGCAAATAGATTTATAACTATGATTAACGGCTGCTTGTAAAGGGTTATGAAAGTGTCTCAAAATAAAGTTTTTTGGGTAGTCCAATGATAATAAATGTGATAATATGGTATTTGTTGCCTGCTGTTTTGATATTTCTGTGGTACAATGAGTGAATATGCGTTTCGTTAATGTTTTGACTATATTAATTTTATGGCTAAGTGGACAGTACGAAGAAAAATGTATGTATGATGGAAAAAATGACGGTTTGTAATAAACGCTTGTGGTGTAGCTATTATCTATTTTTGTGATAAGTATATCTAAGAGAGCTAAAGTATTATTGGTCTCTTTTTCAACTGTAAAACGTATATCTTGGTATAGATTGTTTAATATGGAGAAAATGTTATCAAGTGAACTGGTTTTGACTATTGCAAAGATGTCATCAATATATCTGTACCATGATAAAATATCTATGTGGTATTGTTCAACTATATGCTTATCTATATGACGCATGACTATTTCTGATAGTGGGGAAGATAGTGGGCTACCCATAGGTGTACCTTTTGTTTGTTTAAAGTATGCCTGATTAAAGTTAAATATACTGTTATCTAAACTGATTCTGATCAAGGATATTAATCTGGAAATGGTGTTATTGGGGTAATTATGGTCTGATAAGAACTGTGTGGTACAATCTATAATAAGTTGATGGGGTAGACTGGGGTATAAATTCACCACATCAAAGGATAGCATGATGCTATTGGGTAGAACCGGTGACTGTTGGATGTGGCTCAAGAAATCCGGAGTAGAAGATATGGATGCCGTGGCTCCACCATCCCTGAGCATAGGAGAAAGTAACCTGGCCAGGAAGGAAGACAAAGGGGCTGCAGGGGATAAATGGTATGCTATTATAGGTCTAAGTGGAATATTGTCTTTGTGCAATTTTGGCAGGCCATATATGTATGCTTTCCCATAAATGTTCGACAAAAAGGACTTGCATTCTTCTGTGGTGATGGATTTTTTCTTTACAAGAATATTAATTTCTTTTTTAAATTTAATGATGGCTAAATTCTCTTCCTGTAAGGAAATAGGGGTGAAAATAAGGGGATCATTTAATATTGCATTCATTTTGGTTGTATAATCCTTGGTGTTCATGATGACTGTTCTTGAGCCTTTATCAGATTTTGTAATGACAATGTCTTTATTTCTAGAGAGGGACTGGATTAACAATTTTTTGTTATTATGGCTATTATCCTGGATTGAGTTATTAAGAACTGTTGAGACATGTTTCCTGATCTTGTACTTCTCTTGGTGGTTTAGACGGGTGATGGATGATTCTACGCCTGCGATAATCGAAATACGGTCAGTTTTAGATGGAAATCTATATTTAAGACCTCGTGAAAGGATATTGAGCTGTTCTACAGAAGGTTGGAAATTTGACAGATTAACTATTGTATCTTGTTGGTTTTTGGGGTGAAGTTGAAGATTGTACTTTTTTGACCAATAAGAAAGTTTCCTGAGATGTCTGGTTGTGATGATGCTATCCTGCTTTCTGATATTCCCGGTAATTCTTGACAAAACATCTGCCATGGCCTGTTGGGGTAACTGCTGGGAAATGTGGAACAATAAACCTTTGATGGACTTGGTGAGTATTCGTATGTGAGAATAGCAACCCTTGGTGCGGGCACGTAGCAAGCTAAAACGGGCTTCAGTTATAACTTTGGACGAATAATGATTTCCAACCGGATCTTTAATGCGTAACGAAGGTGGGATAAATCCCAATTGCTCACAGGTTCTGTTGAATATGAGATGTTTTCTCCATCTTGCAAGCGCAAGAGATTTGCTACGGAGGTTATTCATGTAATAATTCGTATCAGGATTCATGCTGTAAAACGAGAAATATAACGATTTACAATATTTAAACAAGGTAAAATCCTCTGGAATAACTTGGTAAAGAGAGAACATTCAAAGACAAAGAGGATAAGTTTATTTTTATGAACATGCGTTCGAGCTTTCGGGAACAATGTCGCCCTTCAACAGGAATAAAACTACACAGAGAATCAAGATACGTCCCTAGATCCCTCATAGCCCAACACATTTCAAACACAGGACATACTTTTAATACAATAGAACCCCGTTCGCATTTTTCTAACATTCAGCATAAATATAAAAGATTGGTTGTCGAGGCGCTGCTATCTCTGAAATATAATAGCATCAATAGGCACATTGAGATTCCGGAACTTTATAATGTAATATTTACATAAGCTGTTCACACAACAACCTATAGATTCTTTAACTAGCAGATTAAACCATATATTAGCATAATCACATTTCTCCTATTACCTGATTTGTATATGACACATAAAACTTAAATTTTATCTCTCTAAAAAATAATAGTTTTCTTGTTTATGCTAATCACCTGTATATATATAGACGTATCTTGATTCTCTGTGTAGTTTTATTCCTGTTGAAGGGCGACATTGTGCCCGAAAGCTCGAACGCATGTTCATAAAAAGAAACTTATCCTCTTTTTCTTTGAATGTTCTCTCTTTACCAAGTTATTCCAGAGGATTTTACCTTGTTTAACATAAACTAACCTAACATAAGCTAAACTAACATAAACTAACCTAACAAACTAACCTAACATAAAGTAACATGACATAAGCTAAAATAACCTAACATAAGCTAAACTAACCTAACATAAACCTAACCTAACCAAATTTAACCTAAACTAACTCTAACCTAAATTAATCTAAAATAAACCTAACCTAAACTGTTGTGTTGTGCCCGTTGTTTTGTCAATAATCCACTCTGAGTCGTCGGAGCTCCCTTGGTACCGGTTTTATTTATAACCAGTGCAGGAACATAAGGAGAATACCACACACAGCTAGACGCGGAGTTAGTCCTCCGCTCGCAGCCGACACCAAAACAAACTGGCGGGATCCAGTCTCGGCCGGTTTCCGCCGCTAGGCGCGTGAGGATTCTTGCCTGAACCCTCAACATCTCCCCCAAAAGGTTTAGAGGAGGTTAGCGCTGGACACGCTTGTATCTTCTCCCATACCGCGACACTTTCCCAGGTGAGGGAGACAGCTGCTTTATCTCTGGAGCGATTGCTGGCAGCTGATGTTGCTCCTCTGCAGGCAGTTCATTTCCCGGAGTTTCCTCCGTTTCAGCGGGGAGTTTACCGTGCTGCCATCTATCGTCACGTCACAATAACATTATGCTCATTACTTTCATAATGGACCCTGTATATAGCAATGGAATGCGAAACCTACAATATGTTAAGCTCAAAATAGGTCTGTTGCTACGGGTTTAAGTATTTAGACCATTATGGTAAAATACATTACATTCAACTTGTAATTTCCATTGTTCCACACACACAGAACAAACACAGCAACATCAAACAATGGTTTATTAAACCCCCGAAGTTTCAGTGACTGGCTGTCATTCTCCAATCATATAACTGAAGAGAGTGACGGGAAATCACTGAAACGTCAGAAGTTAAATAAATCATTGGTTGATGTAGCCGTTGTTTGTTCTGAATCAACTTCCAACCAAAAGAAATGCTGATATTCGGATTTAAGTTTTAATTTGTTTGTTGTTTCGTTTGATTCCTCAGTAATAGGCGCAAATATTTCAAAATATAGCGCCTGGTTCATTAATAAATAATAATAATAAATAAACATGGCGAGTAGGTGGCGCTGACCTTGCAGCTGTTGGAGCTCCTAACTAAGTGTCAGGAAATCGGGGATTGATGTCTTCTTTGTTTTGTAGAGTATCTTGTACAGTTGGGTTAGATTGTAGATGAAGGTATAATGTTTTAACAGAAATTTGGTACATAACTCATAGACAATTGGCAATTAAAATAATTTTATTGACATGTTGTCAATACATGCAAAGTACACAGTCTGCACTTTTTAAAATAAGATAATAGGCATTATATACACTATGAACAATGAACAAGGCGCCTCTGCCAGCGCTGCAGAGTTTGGTGGAGAACTTATAGATCGGGTTGGTTTGAGGGAAGTTTGAAGAATAGAAAATTTCATCAGTTCTTAGAACAATATTTTACTACAAATCACGGATGCATTTGTCTCCATTTTAATTGTTTGGGTTTCTAATGGGTGTACTAAAGATAAACAGACTATGGGATTTTCAAATTGGCGCTAGGACAGAACTGTCTGCTGCTTTAACAGAAGATTTCATGATCCTCATATCACCAAAAGAGACAAATTCTTATCCAAGAAAAGAGAAAAATGGCATCTCCTTATTGTGCAACTCAAGTTTCTGATAGCTGGCGCCATCTATCGGAATAAATATTAAATAATTATTGATTTTTGAATGAACAATAAAGAAAGGGTATTTGGGCAATTATGGAATAATTAAAAATCAACGATTAATTGATATTTATTGCGACACCTGTTCCAAGTACAATTTCACACTTTTGTACTGTTTCTCACAATAAATAATTTGTTGCATATAAGTTCCCCACAATATATTTGACCTATTTAGATCAAACAAAACATGAGAAAGGCCTGTAAGAGTCACTAGTATAGTTTTCAACCCCATTATATGCAAATAAAACCAATAACTATTTGTGTAATATGGAGTCCGACTAATTTGAATAATAGAGCGTCTTTAAAAGATGATGATATTAATGAATTTATATCATCATCACTATAATAAAATATAAAACAATGGTAACAATACACAAATCATTTAAATAAAACAAACGCTATTTAAAAAACTATAAATTTGAAAAACCTAGAACTATTCCTTTATTAATATCAATCAAACTGACCCATAACCTTTCAAACCCCAAAAATACTTTTCTTCAAGGCCCTAATACAATAAAACAGCGCTATTAGCAAATAGCCATATATACAGGGTGTGGTAGATAAGTGATGAGACTCGGTCTAGAAAAACAAATTTATTGATCCAATTTGTACAAAACGTTCATATTCTTCAATGAGCTCGCCTTGGGCGTCGACACAACGTTGACAGCGCGATTTCCAAGCTTCATAGGCCCCACTGTAGTCCGATGGAGTTATCCCAGTTAGTGCTTTCGTGACAGCACGTTAGATCTTCGGGATATCGTCGAAACGATGACCCTTCAGGCATCTTTTTACCTTCGGAATTAGGAAGAAATCAGGAGGACTCATGTCAGGGCTGTATGGTGGCTGTGGCAGAACTTCAACTCCAATTCGGGTCAAATAGTAGGTCACGAGGAACGCTGTGTGCGCTGGAGCGTTGTCGTGGTGGAGACGTCAGCGTTGAGCAAGGTCCTGTCGCTTCCGTTTGACGGCTTTGTGCAATCGCCGATGGACTTCTTTGTAGAATTCAGCATTAACAGTTTTCCCCTGAGGGACAAACTCTTTGTGAATTAACCCCCGCTTGTCGAAAAACACATTCAGCATTGTCTTGACTCGGGACTTTGATATTCTTACTTTCTTCGGCCGCAGGAATGCCGGTGTGTGCCACTCCGAGCTCTGGGCTTTCGTCTCCAGGTCGTATTGGAATGTCCACGATTCGTCGCCTGTTACTACTTTGTCAAAAAAGTCTGGATTATTTTCCAATTCATTCAACATCTCACGGATAACATCCACTCGTCGTTGCTTTTGTTCGGCGGTGAGCACTCGGGGAACCAATTTTGCGTAAACTTTACTCATCATCAAATCTTGCATAACAATTTGGTGAACCGTAAATTTATTCACGGAGACCTCATCGGCGATCATTTTGAGACTTAAACGACGGTCCGAGTCCAGGAGTTCTTTCACTTTGGCCACCGTTTCATCCACACGACTCGTTGAAGGGCGTCCAGATCGTTCCATGTCTTCGGATTCCCTCCCGTTTTTAAATTCATTAAACCACCGGAACATTTGAGCTCTTGATAGGGCGTCCTCTCTGTAGGCCTCGTAATCATAGCAAAAGTTTCCGAAGCAGTTTTGCCCAAGCGAAAGCAAAATTTGATTGCATACCGCTGTTCTATCGAGCTATCCATCTTCAGCGTTTTTACAATTGTCACGGGCACACAAACAACGTAATAGGCGAAACTCGACCCTCACTGCGCCAGAGCTACAACGCGACTGCGAACCGGTTATATTGTTAGCTCAGATCCCCCACCACGTGACCTGCAGGTGGTGAACGCACTGCGAGCGACTGGGGCGCCGCGCGGCGGCCAGTCTCATTACTTATCTACCACACCCTGTACATATAACTAATTTATTTGCATACTTACATACATCTACCTAATATTTGCACACTAAATATTAAAAAACTTTTTTAAAACTGTTCTTAAAATGTATGAAAGTTTTCTATTTCCATATAGATCCACGCTAGGCCAATATATCAACCATGTATTTCTATTAGAGATAATTCATAAAAGTTTGTCAATTGTCTACAGCGCCGCGGTGTTCCATATTGAACAGGTAATTCTATCAAGTTGTTGTGTTTCACTGTAAATCCTATCTTTGTCCAGTATGTCCTTGGAATGGCCTCTATGTTACATTGGACAAAAATTAAGGAAGTTGCACATTTCAGCATGTATATATGAGGATTCAGACAATAACTCTGAAATATATAACCGTGACCTTTATTGAAGACATAAGAGATAACCAAATAAAAACAAAATTGACTGTTTTCTTTTTAAAAAAATAGTCGACTGGCGACATTAAAGACTTTCCACTTAAGCTTTGTCCATGAGTGTATACAGTCGAGTAAAAAAATATCTCGCATTTAAGACTGAGGTCTCGAATCCAAATTTTGGTAGGAATCCAAAATAACATTTCTGGGAGACTGAAATCATTTGCAAAGAATAACTTCCCAGTAGTTAAAAAAATGCTGGGTGTGTCTTATTTATATGTAAGCTATGCAACCTTTTGAGCATGCAGCTTTTCTCCAAGCTGTTTACCGCCCTCTGACATCACATCTCTATCACCAACTCTGTCAGTACCAAGCCCAGATAAAAAAGGAGGAGGGGGAGCAGTAACAAGTTTGCTAACAAACCTGGGCTTAGATGATAATACCTTGTAAGGGCTCCAGGGATACAGGATGTACTCCATGTTAGGAGCGGCTGTACATGGCGTCTTTTCCTCATGCCAGACAATTCATATTGGAGCTAAGTCATTGGCCAGCTACTGAATAGTGCTCCCAGTCTTAATGACATTCTCCCAGTCATGATGGTTCTCAATACACCATCAACAAGCTCTATGATTGTGTGGAGATAAGAAGAAATATCTATCACATGTAGAAGATCGTCACATGGCTCTCGAAAGCTTTCATCACATTCAAATATAAAAGATTGAATTAGCCCGCCAAATATGATTAAAACCGATATTTTATATCTTATTCAATGGCAATATGTTACAAATTATCAAAAAAATGCTATGTATAAATATAATATATTTATCATTATATGTATTTCTACACTGTCTCTTCAAAGCTTATGTCCATAGTTTATTTAAAATACCTTTTCCAAGAAGTCAGTATCTGTATAAAATGAAAAACATCAAAATGCAATATTACAGTGGTATGGTAGATTAAACTGGCGAAACCGCTTGGAGGGTTCACCACTGATTAGCCAGGCCCTCCCAATAATTTATCATTGCAGTAAGGGCAGAATAAATAGTTTTATTTCAATTCGCTTCAAGAATAGTTTCTTATAACAGATGGTATAAATATTTGTATAACCTCCAATGAAATCTATCATCAATATTTGAGATATCTTCTATATAAAAAATGAATGTTTGTATGTTTGTTTGTTTGTTTGTATGTCCGGTATTCAAATTCGCAGTAGTTCACTAATTCAAACCAAAATTTCCATACATAGGTAAAAAAATACGGTGAAGACGATAGGCTATTTTAAAAAATATATAAATCAATTATTAAAACTATATATTCAAATTATTCTACTTAGCTCACGAACACAGCGCTCTCTATCAAAGATTAGATTAAATTATGCTGATGCAAAAAATTGATAATGCTAATAGCAAGCAATTATGAAAAAATCTTATCTAAATATATATCACTCGGGTAGATATGCACACGGGTCAATCCCGGGGCGAAGCCCGGGTCACCCGTCTAGTATTTTATAATGAAATCATTAATTGGATAAAAAATTAAATCAATTTTAGAAAAAAAAATTAAATCATTTTTGTTAAAAAAATATGACTAAGAGACAAAATGGCCCCAGCACTAAAAGGTTTAATGCATATTTAAAGGGAGAGGTGCCTCTTTTGGTATACAATATAGGATATATTCTTATTCTTTCTTATCTCCGCTCAAATCACACTAAGGTATCAAGCTTGTTAAAGCTTGAGATAAGGAGATAAGGATATAAGGAGAGATAATCACAAAATCCCTCCTTTATAACGGCAATGATTATAATGATGATGATAGAATATCGAACTTAAGACCGGGAAGTTCTCAACTTCAGTTATAAACTGAGAATGCAGTTAGAATAGGGTGGGCACCTACCGCCATCTATCAACGTTATTTTGAACTATTTTACATCGTTTGGAGTTGGTATCGGAAATTGAAATGAATTTCTCAACTTACCTTTTTAAAACTTTATGAATTTAAAATAAATTGAAATGTGTATATTTCAAAAGTAATTATCAGTGATTATGTTGATTTTAGAAAGAAAAACGTTATTTTTGACCCCATTCTATTATAAATAGTTACAAAAATGGTGGCTAGATGGAGCCAGCTGCTTAGAATAAAATGGAATTTTTGTGCAAAACTTTAAAGATAAATTATTATTTTTAATAATTGTAATTTAAAAATGGTGTAAATGGACGTTATTTTATTAATATTCTCTTTTTCATTAAAAATCATCCAAGACTCTGGATTTTCCCGCGGACTTCATAAAACAAATATATTTTTACCAAAAGTTTTGTGCTTTGTAAAAATTGAATGGCGATTTTTTTTCATGGAGCAGATTCCAATAACAACTTCAGTACAGTATAAAGGCTGTAGAAATACCATTTAATTAAATATATATATTTAAAAGTAGCGTTAAAAATTATAATTTACAGAATATACTCTTAATCCATTGCATTAGCGCGCCATCTGTTATAAGAAATTGCAGCTATTTTTGATGTGTATGTTTATTTTCGAAATAAAACAATTATCTACTGTCATTACTGCAATTATAAATTAATAGAACGGCCTGGCTTATTAGTGGTGATTCCTCCTAATAATTATCATTGCAGTAAAGGCAGTAGCAAATATTTTATTTCAAAAAATATCATACGTTTCAAAAATAGTTCAAATTTTTCATAACAGATGGCGCGCTAATACATAAAGCTCATATATACATATGTTGACATGAAAAAATATATATGTGATAAAGAGTTGCTGTCGACTTATCCGTGATGAGATCCTGTCGACTCTCGCTATAAGCTGTGGTAACCGAGGGTCAAACCTGTAGTAACCGAGAGGGACAGTCAGGGCGTGGAGAGTTTTCCAGTACCTCTCTGCACTTTGGAAGACCTTTAACAGTTTTCACAGAGTACAGGCAGTCGTGGTCGAGGCAGAGTGGAATGCTTGGGAAAGTCCACACACACAAAACGAAGAGACACAGCTGTAGTAGGAAAGTTCCATGAACAGATAGGAGTTGAGCTAAGCAAGATGGAGTTAGAAGAGATCTTACTGTTTTACATGGCTATCAGGTGGTCCTGGCTATAAGCGACAAGGACTCGCGCCGACGGTGAAAGGGGTGACTGCTGACTGACTATCTAAGGTCGGCTAAAACCGAGGTGTTTATATACCATTCCCGAGGAGGGGGGTTGGTGATGTCTGAGAATGTGAACTTTGGACGTCTGCACCCTTTGACCTTAATGGCAACGACTGCCGAATTCCTTTAGAGTTGTCTCGATTGTAGACGTTTTTGAACTTTTCAATCTTGCTTTAACTCAGCTCTTAATCTATTACATAGTTTTATTTATTTGTCTTCAATTTGTACAAAGTACATTACATATGGCGATGCAATGACCCAGATTAATCATGCTTATAATTATTTATAGATGTATTTCTATATACAACATGACAATCTTGTTATAAGTAGGTATACAATATCGGGTTGTTGGTTTAAATTACCATATATAAATAGAGGGAAATGAATATATTGAATATAATTATATGTTTTAAAATAAATGAAGCTTCCAGGGGTAAGTTTCTTGTGTAACTTTTTATTATTCAAGATTTCAGACATTTCAGTCTTTCAACAGGATTATCACGTTAACAACTTAATAATATTTATGAACTTATGGCAATTGGAGTTTTTATTTTCTCAACGTTTCGTCAAAAATCTTATTTCTTCGTCAGGAGAAGTAATTAAAGCATAAAGCGTTAAAAATTGTTCTGTGGTTGCAAGGGCGTTCTCACGTGATTTTTCGAATTTAGTACATCTAAAACGCGAGTCAAAAACAAATATTAAACTCGTCAAAGACTATGATCTAAAATTTTTGTCGAAACGTTGAGAAAATGAAAACTCCAACTGGCCGAAGTGTCTATTTTTTATATAAATACTAGCCGAATGACCCGGGCAACGCCCGTGTTTTACCCGATTGAATGTTTTTATTCAAATACTATTTGTTACAATTATAAATTGGCGCCTTAAATAAATGCATATCCTAATCCTAATCAATCAGTCATAGGCCGCTTCTGTTACGGATGGCCGGCGCCCTCCTATTGGACGGCTACGATCACGTGTCATCGTTGGCGCGTAGGTGACCTTGAGTGACGTAATGCCCCTCCACCCCCCCCCCCTGCCGGCGGCGCGCGCCCGTTGGCTGCCGGCGAGCACGTGACCTCCCTGTGCGCGCGCATCCGTGACGGAGGCGGCCGATGAGGAAAGACGGTCGTGACTATATATATATAATATAATATAATATATAAAGAGAGTTAAAATCCTCTGAAGAATATAAGTATAAGAATTTAAGACATGCGAGGATGTGTTTCTTAAAGGTTTTAATATGGGCGAGCTTTCGGGTTATTAACCCTTCTACAGGACCTTTTTTTTTGTTTCTTAAAGGTTTTAATATGGGCGAGCTTTCGGGTTATTAACCCTTCTACAGGACATCATATCTGAGTAAAACTGCATCTTATATACATATCCATATTGAGAAAATTAGCATATATACAAGAAAACTATAAACATATTAACAAAATTGGTGAAAAAGTAAAAATAAGAAAAATCTGCGTGTTCTGAGTATGCTAAGAAGTAAAATCAAAAATAGTTGTACAAAAAGGATACGGTTCAATTTAGGGCTGCAATAGTAAAACGATCCAAAATAAAACTCTCTGGCAATGGTCACCTAAGGTACACTATGGCAATATTGCATTGTATATATCAGGGATGTCTATGTGTCTGTTAATACTGTTATGTCTTAAAGAGAGCAACGCCTCGACGACCAACCTTCTGTATTTGTTCGTGATTCCTGAATAATATGCCTGTGGTTGAGAGGTATCGAAAGAATGTGCTGTCTGTCTAATGTGTTGTACTATAAGGGATCTAGGTTCACTGTTTCTGATGTTTCTATGGTGGTCATCCATCCTATCTTTGATTCTACGGCCTGTTTCTCCTATATACAAACTATTGCAATCTGAGCATTTTAAGGAATATATGGAGTTTGTAAAGTAGGGCAGGGTGATGGGAAAACTATTTCTGGTGATGGGGTTTCTAACTATTGTTTCTAATTTAGGAGTGTTGGTATAGAAGGTACGTATTCCGTGTTTGTTTTTTAAGTATCTAGCTATGTTGACACTGTGGGCAGAGTAAGGGATGATGCAAGTCGATCTATAAGTCTGACTGCTTAGTTGTTGTTGTGGATTGTAAAAGTGTCGGAGAATGAAGTTTCTGGGGTAGCCTGAGTTCATTAGGTGATTAACCACGATCTGGGTCTCTGTATCTTTGAATTCAGACGTTGAACAGTGAGTAAAAATACGTTTTGAGAGGGTTTTGACCGTATTAATTTTATGGCTAAGGGGGCAGTATGAGGTATAGTGTATATAGGAGGGATGAAAGGAGGGCTTATAGTATACGTTGGTAATATACCTGCTATTTTGTTTTGTGATCATGATATCCAAGAATGCCAAGGAACAATTGTTTTCTTTTTCGAATGTGAATTGGATGTCCGGAAATAGTGAATTTAATTTAGTATGAATACTGTCCAAAGATTCTATATTAATTATGCAGAAAATATCGTCTATGAAAGCTCGCCCATATTAAAACCTTTAAGAAACACATCCTCGCATGTCTTAAATTCTTATACTAATATAATATATTGTTACACCAGGTTGCGGCTTGGCAGACTCTTCAGCCTGGATTCTCTCCTGTGCTGGGTCTTGCATCTTACCAGAGCGTGTTTCAACCATCCTACAAATTTATGAAAGGGAATAACGAGATAAGTCTTCTTTAAGTAGCCACCAGAATCCTTTCTTTATTTTCTCACATCAAAGAGAGCAGTGAAGTCACAGTGTACTTAAATACAAATGATGATAAATTAATAATCTGTTTTAAATAAATATCATAGAATATTTTATATAAAAATAAATAAATATATAATTTAAATTTCAAATATATTAAAACTAATATAAGAAATACGCCATTAATCATGATGTAACACTTCCCCCTCTCCAGAGGTCGTCACGTCCTCGTGATTGACCTCATCAATTCTTTCAAAATAGGGTTTGATTCTTGAGACATGGACAATCAATGGGTCTTGGCCAGGATTATCTTTTGGTTCAATTAAGTAATTTACGTTGGACAGCTTCTTTAATATTCTATAAGGGCCAAAATATTTTCTCAGTAGTTTCTCACACTTTCCTATTTTCCTAATTGGTGTCCAAACTGCTACTAATTCTCCTGGTTCGTAGCTTCTTTCCATGTGTTTCTTGTCATAGTTCTTTTTCATTCTTTCTTGAGTCTTTATTGTGTTATTAATAACTAATTTTCTTGTTCTGTTTATTTTGTCTAAGTGATGTTTTATGTATTCATCATAATCATCTTTGTCAATGTCCACCGAGATATTCCTGTCGTCCAAAAGAGACGTGGGTTCTCTTCCAAACATCAGGAAAAAGGGAGAATATCCTGTGGTTTCCTGAATTGTAGTATTGTAAGCGTGAGTGATGAATGGGAGTATTTCGTCCCAATTTTTCTGATCAGTGTTCACATACATACTGAGCATATTGATCAATGTTCTATTTAACCGCTCTGTCAATCCATTAGTCTGGGGATGATAGCTCGTTGTGAAGCAATGTTTAATCTTGCACGTTTTCATCACCTCTTTCATTAAATTACTGGTAAATTGAGAGCCTCTGTCACTAATAAGATATTGTGGGGCTCCGTGCCGAAGAAAAATATCCTCTACTAGAAATTTAGAAACTTCTTTCACTGTTGCTTCCGAGACTGCTCTTGTTTCTGCATATCTAGTGTAGTAGTCTGACAGCACGATTATCCATTTTTTCCTGTTTTTCGTAGATGGTAGTGGACCAACAAAGTCAATTCCAATTCTTTCGAAAGGAAAGTTGGCTGGGGGGATGGGCTGTAGTAGTCCAGAAGGTAATTGGTTTGAGCCTTTCCTACTTTGGCAAAGGTGACACGTCTTAACGAATTCTGAGACATCCTTTAGCATGGATGGCCAAAAGTATTTACTCTTTATTCGGTACATGGTTCTGGCGACGCCCAGATGGCCATTCGACATATGATTGTGATATTCTTTCATAATTTCTCTCTTTTTATTCTCTGGAACCACAAGCAACCACGCCCTGCCTTCAGGGTTCGGGTTTTTCTTAAAGAGGCATCCATCTTCTTCTTTAAAGTTTTGCGCAATTGATCGCCTGCTTCCATTAAGGTTTTTCTTAACACTTTCGATAAATTTATCCTCTTCGTCTGTTATTTGATTTAAAAATAGCCTTTCAAAATCCTCATCCCAATCAGTTTCTGGTAAGGGCCCCCTAGATAAGCCATCGGCGTCCAGATGCTTCTTTCCCGATTTATGTATTATATCGAAGTCATATTCTTGAATTTTCAATGCCCATCTTGCCAATCGACCTGTTGGATCCTTCAAGTTTTTGAGCCAGCATAAGGCGTGATGGTCTGTTACTATTTTAAAGTGTCTTCCATAAAGGTAGGGTCGTAATTTTGACATTGACCAGACAACGGCCAGACATTCTTTTTCAGTGGTTGAATAATTTTGCTCCGCTTTACTTAGGGTACGACTCAAATATGAGATCACCTTCTCTTCACCACCGATGTCTTGGACAAGTGTTGCACCTATGCCGATGTTGGACGCATCAGTATGAACATAAGTAGGTGCATTTGGATTGAAGTGACCTAAAATTGGTGGACTTAATAGTGCTATTTTTAGGGTTTGAAACGCTTCCTCTTGTCTTTCTGTCCAGGTAAATGATACACTTTTTTTTATAAGGTTGGTCAAAGGGTCAGCAATTTTTGAAAAGTCTTTGATAAATTTTCTATAATATGAACACATTCCCAAAAAGGATTGTACTTCTTTGACCTTTTTGGGTCGAGGAAAATTTCTGACAGCTTTGATGTTATGTTCCGCGGGTTTTATACCATGTTTGCTCGTTATATAGCCGAGAATCTCCAATTCTTCAAAAGCAAATCGGCATTTTTTGTCGTTTAACCTTAAATTAGATTCACGAAAACATCTAAAAACAGCTTCAAGTCTTTTGAGGTGCGTTGGAAAATCCGGGCTATATATGATAACATCATCCAGATAACACAAACAAATTTGCCATCTCAGATTTCCAAGCATATTCTCCATATTTCTCTCAAAGGTAGCAGGCGCGTTACAAAGTCCAAAAGGCATCACGTTGAATTCATATAATCCATGCGCTGTAGTGAAAGCTGTTTTCTCTTTGTCTCTTTCTTCGACTTCAACTTGCCAATATCCAGATCTGAGGTCTATTGCTGAGAAGTGTGTAGATCCTTGGAGAGTATCCATAACTTCGTCTATTCTAGGGATCGGATAGACATCTTTTACTGTCACATTATTCAGTTTTCTGTAGTCCACACAAAATCTGTATTTACCATCTCGCTTCTTGACCAATATTACTGGAAAAGACCAGGGGCTAGAAGATGGCCTAATTATGCCTTCTGTAAGCATCTCGTCAATTTGCTCTTTTATAATATCTCGTTCTTTAGCACTTACCCGGTAAGGCTTGTGTTTAATTGGCTTCGCGTCTTCTGTGTCTATCCGATGTTTTGCCAAATTGGTTCTCCCTAATCTCGATGAAAAAAGATCTCCATACCTTTCTAAAACTTGTTTTAACTCCTTCTGTTCCTTTGGTGAAAGATTTTCGTTTATTTGGAATCTAGGTTCTTCGTGCTTTTCTACCTCTCTTTCTCGACTCACATTTATTTTCGCTGGACTACTTCCAAAAGCCAATGTTTGGTTTTTCATTATTTTTAACGGTCGAGGATACGGATTATTTATCCAGATGTGTGTTTCCCTATTTATAACATTGATCAAGCTTCTTGCTAGACGAAGTCCATTTGTTTGAAACATTTTGCTGCTCTCCTCGATAATATATTCTCCATCCTCTGTTTCTACCAATGCCTTGATCAATTTCATGGAACATTCCGGTACAATGGAATCCTTGGCACTCTTTATTTTCAACATTTCAAAATTGATTTCGTCATGATTATTCGTCAAATCATATTTTATAGTTTCTTGCTTACAATCTATTTTTGCGTTCATTTTCTTAAGGAAATCTCTCCCAAGAATTAATGTCCGTAAATGCGTTTTCAATATCACAAAGTTGTGTGATAATGTTTCGTCATCAATTTTTATATTTAAAAATATACTTCCTACCATGTCCAATTTTTTTCCATCGGGTCCTGCACAAATTTTTGCGAGTTTACTTATACCATGGCCTGTATCGAGGGCCGTTCTGAGGTCGACCACTGAGAGGTCAGCACCTGTATCAACCAAAGCTTCAAAAGTCCCTATCTTGTCCACATTAATTTTTAATTTGTATTTAGGGTCCAACTTCTTGATTCCGTTTATGGTCGACTTGCTTTGATTGACAGATTCAGGCGCGACGCTTAGTTTAAATCTTCCAACACGGAATATCTATTCCGGGTAGGAATATTTGTCTGTGTGCTATGACATACATCAGCATAAAGCCGAGGTCCTGATTTCTCTGATATTTCATTCATTTGGCATTTTTCTTCGACCTTCTCTTGGGTATCTGCTGGATCCTCTTCTAGGATTCTTATAAACTTGACCCTACAATAACGGGCCACGTGCCCTGGCTTGTTACATTTAAAGCAGATTGGTCTTCCATCTTCCGTCCTATTTTTGCTCACTTCTTGGCTTTTATTGTAAGTGTTTCTCTGAAGGTTTGGTTTCGGCACAAAGTTAGGATTATAAGGACGTCTAGGGGTAGAGGGCTGGGGAAAGTTGTTTCGATACTGTCTGGGGGTAGGAGGGGAGTCGTTCTTGTAATTATTGGAAACAGGGGCTTGGGGCCTGGAAGTGGTCTGGTAGTTTCGTGCGGCAGTCGGCGGCACGTACCTCGATTGTTGTTGGGGTCTAGAATAGCGTGGACCGTTATATAGGTTTCTGGATTTCTCCACACGTTCCCGATACTTCTTTTCAAAAGAATCCATTTTCTTGCACACGACAAGAAGGTCATCGGTCGTTTTAGGAGGGTTCAGGTAGAGCGCGAATGAGTACTCTTTTTTCAGTCCTCCAATAACATGTTCAATTTTTGTTTCTTCTTCCATTGCGGGGTCAACCTTGTTGCACAACACTAGAATGTCTTCCGCGAACCTGATTGCTGGTTCATTCCAGTGTTGCATTCTGTTGAGCTTCATTCTAAGTTCTTCTTTATTCGCGTCCAAAGAAAAATCCTGAATGAGGCGGATTTTAATATTTTCCCAGCTCGTGAAACTAGCTTTGTGTAAATTCAACCAGGTTTTAGCGCTTCCCGTCATGTTCATGGCGGCATAACGAGAGATAATGTAGTCTGCCCAATGGTACAAGAAGCCAATTTCTTCAAGAGATTCAATCCATGGGCGAGGGTCTTCCGTTCCATCATACTTGGGGATGTCGATGTTGGGATTCAGGACAACTGGGTCGGAACTAGCATCTCTACCAATTGTTACACCAGGTTGCGGCTTGGCAGACTCTTCAGCCTGGATTCTCTCCTGTGCTGGGTCTTGCATCTTACCAGAGCGTGTTTCAACCATCCTACAAATTTATAAAAGGGAATAACGAGATAAGTCTTCTTTAAGTAGCCACCAGAATACTTTCTTTATTTTCTCACATCAAAGAGAGCAGTGAAGTCACAGTGTACTTAAATACAAATGATGATAAATTAATAATCTGTTTTAAATAAATATGATAGAATATTTTATATAAAAATAAATAAATATATAATTTAAATTTCAAATATATTAAAACTAATATAAGAAATACGCCATTAATCATGATGTAACAATATGTATGAGTACATTTTGTGTGTAGAAAGAGATTTAGTTGACTTTATAAGGTAAACTTATTCATACAGTTTGTATCCCTCGATAGCTCAGTTGGCAGAGCGGAGGACTGTAGATGTAAAAACGGTGATCCTTAGGTCGCTGGTTCAAATCCGGCTCGAGGGAGTTTTTTTTTATTTATTTTTAT
>CP092863.1:118289546-118374804 GCA_030710605.1 Cordylochernes scorpioides | reverse complement strand
TAAGCCATAGAGCACATCTGGGACGTGATGGGAAGGCGATTGCAACCATCCCGGAATGTTGACTATTTAGCCCGAGAGTTGGAGACAATTTGGCAAGAAATCCCGCAGCACACCATCCAGAATCTTTATCAGTCCATGACACGCCGGGTGGCAGCCTGCATCCAGGCCAGTGGGGGTCCAACGACATATTGACATTCTCAATTTGTGACGATGAAACTCTGAAAAATAAAACAATTAATTGTTCTGAAATTTTAATCGTTTTTTTCCCCCCTTATACATGCTCTTTACATACACCAATTTTTGTCCTAATCTGACAACTCCTTCTTGGTGCGTCGATTTTTTTTTTTTTTTTTGTGTTATACAGTGTAAATCACATTTCTACTGCCCTCTTACTGTAATGATAAATTATGGAAGGACCTGGCTAATCAGTGGTGAACCCTCCCAGCAGTTTCGCCAGTTTAATCTACCATACTGTTGTAATATTAGGGTTTTTTTTTCTCCTTGTCTTTTAACCATCATAAAGAAATTAACACTATTTTAAACGCGAATCTTTTTTTTTTTTACTGCTCTTATTGCAATAATAAAATAATGGGAGGGGGGTTGGCTTATCAGTGGTGAAACCTCCCAGCGGTTTCGCAGTTTAATCCTCAATACCACTGTAATATTAAATTTTTCGATTTTCTTTTTTTACTGATACTGAAGCTAGATTCTTGGAAAGTATATTTTAAATGAACTATAGCCTAGTGGACATGGCATCTGCCCGGTAAGCGGAACACTGTGGGTTCGATTCCCATCCCTGGACACTTTATTTTCCCGTTTATCATTACTCTTCACAATTCACCCTTTCATACCTCATCCAAAAGTTTAGAAATAATCGTTATTTCTCCTTGAAATAAATTTTGAATTTTCGTTGAAAATAAACACATGCGGGATAGTATTTCAAATGTCGTTTTACAATCACAGGCCGCATTATATTGTATTTTAAATGAACTATGAACATAACTTTTGTTGCCGGGAATTTTATACCTGTTTCGCCTTATTTCAAATCCGATAGTCAACAATCTATAACAAATTGAAACTATTTTAGACCCGTATGATTCTTTTTTTTAATAAATCAAATTTCTACTGCCCTCTTACTGTAAGGATAAATTAATGGGAGAACCTGCTGGCTAATGAGTGATAAACCCTCCCAGCGGTTTCGCCAGTTTAATCTACTGTTGTAATATTGTACTTTGTTGTTTTCCTATTATACAGATATTAAAGCTGACCTCTTGGAAAAGACTTTCTTGAAAATCACACATGTCTAAAATAATTCCAATTTCTTATAATGCATCATAAGATATATAACTGGATGAATACAGATGGAATATTTCTTCTAATGCCCTCTCTTAACAGAAAAACGTAATGAAATTTTCCCAAGCCCTAACTTTGGTCAATTTAGATACCAACACATATGTCAACTTTTCTCTTCAGCTCTGGACGATGAATTACTGATTGTTAGATACTTTAAGTTCTGCACAGAAGCTGGGCGCATGAGAAAGAATGCAGGGCAAAGGATACTGGAGGATGACCTATCTGTAAATAGGTAACTGAATGTGAGACAAACTTTATTTTGTTGTAAATGTTTCCTCTTCCCTCTCCTCTTGTTGATGTGTAAATACGGCGAATCCTATATGGGGCGGAATGCCCTAAATAAAGGCTTTTGTTGTTGTTGAATACAGATGGAATATGTGAATACCTGTTGTTTTTTTTTTTTTCCTCTCTCTTTTCGCTCTCCATTTCTTCCATCCATATTTCCATTTTTTTTTTCTTCCAAATCCATATTCTTATTTTCCATAGGATTATTCAAATAATAATCTGTATATATTTACCATGTGTATATAATCTTTCTCCATTTTTACCCCTTTGTTTATTTCCCACTTTCATGGGTTTCTCCGTCTTGTAACCCCAAGGAGAATCCTCTGTAAGACCTGTGTGTCTTAATAAAGGTTTGTGTGTGTGAATACAGATGGAAATTTACCCGGGAGGGTATTGATCTAGGCCTAGAGATTTGGCCTAGCCACTTTACCAACTAAACACCTCTTTGGCAGATTGTCAAGATTCCATTAGATCCCGTGTGGATCTCATGGAATAAAGTCCGCCCTAGACTGACGAGGGCCATTAATCCGAAACCATGGTCTCTAGGTGGACGCTTCTCAGTTTGTCAAAGCTGGTGTTGTGGCTTTGTCACCGACCTGAGGCCGCTAGTTTGCGGCGACGGTCAATAGATGGCATCTAATTTTGACGTCTATTTTGACGGGAGAGGCAACCTTTGTCTTTTTGGATGAATACAGTGATGTTTATAATACAATATAATGCGGCTTATGAGTGTAAAACGACATTGGAAAATATCCCGCATGAGTGTCTTTTAAATGAAAAATCTAAATTTATTTTTAAGGAGAAATAACGACTATTTCTAACCTTAGAGATGAGGTATGAAAGGATGAATTGTGAAGAGTAATGATAAACATGTTTAAAATAAATTCAGATTTTTCATTTAAAAGAATCTCATGCGGGATATTTTCCAATGTCGTTTTACAGTGATGTTTGATCAAGGTATTTGGTTTATATAAATTATACAAGACCGAAGTCACCGTTTGGAAGAGATTAATAGAATCGCCGAATGTCCTGGTCCATTTGGATGAGGAAAGTGAAGACTAGAACGCAGCTGATTCCACATTCGTCTAGGGTAAATATGGGTAAATAAAATGTAGTGAAATATAAACGGTTGTATATGTACAAATCTCTTCAGCAAGAGAGGCTTCCTCACCCCGGCGACATCAAAGACTTTCCACTTTCTTAAGTTTTGTTCATTGGGAGTATTATGTATACAGTCGAACCTCCACGAGAGGGCACCTGTCTACAAAGGACCCAGGTAGTTGGCGATCTAAGGATACGCTCCAGGAGCCTGGTTTACCTTTATGTTACTGTACTGTCTACAAAGGACAATTTTTACTATTTATTATAATTGTTATTATAATAAATAGTAAAAATATTATTATTTATAATTGTTTATATACGCACGCACATTAAAAAAAAAAAAAAACTTCTTTATAATTAAAAAGTTCTAAAGATGTTTTCAAAATGTTAAAAATAAAACTCGTTATAAGTTATATTTTTAAATTGATATCTTAATGATGCGAATATTAATTGGAGATTAAAAAAAAAAAAAACTTTAAAGCAAAAAGACAATTGCTTAGTCTAGTGGCGCCATCTATATTTCTATTATGTAACTATTTTTAAAATATTCCTAAAAATTATTCGTGTATTTTTATTATTACTTTTAAAATTAGTTTAATAAAGCTCTTTTTGCGAAATATATATTTTTAAATATTACATATAAATAATATTTATAATATATATATATATATAGTTTCATATTTTATTTTATTTTTATTTAAAAACATCTAAAATGAAACATTGGAAATTGGTTCGTTTGGTAAAATAGAACACAAACTGTTCACTTTTAGAGTTGGTTCATATAGAAACAGACAGAAAGATATTTTGAAGAGAATTTTCTTGATTTACTTTAGAAAGGATATTTGTCCTTCAACTTTAATTATAAAAAGACAAAACATATATAGTTCTTATTTCTTCCACACATATACAAAAGTCTTTATTTAGACATATCGTCTTATACACGGATTTACTACCGAGTCTGCAAATAAAAAGAATAAAAAAGTAACTAATTTGTATACGGAGATGAAAAGAAAAAAGATTTATTTTTATTTTAATCATTCATTTCATTAAGAAAATTTCTAATTATGTAAATATTTACATATATATATATACTAGCCGAATGGCCCGGGCAACGCCCGGGTTTTACCCGACTGGACCCGGCTTCGCCTGGGTAGTGTTCGAGCGAGGTTTACTCATGAATGAATAGAGGCCCCAATTGTTTGTAAACTCAATGTAATGAATTTTCTTTCAGCAAAATGGAGATAAATTGCAAACAGCAATATCGAAAATGCTTGTAAAAAAATCTGAAATATAGGATCCATTTCACAAACACATCTAATGAATAGAGTGCTGTTTGGAGGAATGGTCTAAACTGTTAATTTTTAAAAACCATGACCCGGGATCATCGAATGCAGATTCTGACACTTTGTTCTGAAAAAAAAAATTGCCCCAATGGCTCCTGATTCTTGAAAAATTCCAACCCCTCCAGTGAGTGCAAGTAACCAAACTGGGCTTTTATTCTTAAAAATTAAAAAAAAAATCTAATGATTAGTGTGAATAAAGGAAAATGGTCGGCACAACCTGAAAATTTCACTTTGTCCACTTCACTCTCGGCTGTCCAAGAAGAAACAGCCAGAGCAAACATTTTAAAGGGCACCTAATCCGGCATTTACATATCTAAATAGTTAAGCAACTTTTATAAATGTAATATATTTCTGCAATATTGAAATACCTGGACTTGGAAGAATTTTGTATTAGTTATTGTTGCAGTTTAAGAAAAGTGTGGGAAATTGGATATTTTAACAAAATAATATAATTTTTAAAATGGTATATAAAATAAAAAGGAAATTTGCATAATTTTCTAATAGTCAAGGGCAATTTTAAAAATACCAAAAAAGCAAGACCAAATAAAAAAAAAATATATATATATATATATGTGTGATGTTTCAGTAACAGCATTGTTGCCATATAAAGACAAAATTACTGAATGTATTCAGTACCTTTGTCTGAAGATAGCCAAAATGTAACTGAAACCACACATAATGTAATTATTTGTATTCGGTCTTGCTTCCTTTTTTTTTTTTTAATTATCCCTAGTACGCGTGGTACAGGCCATGATAACCATGGTGGGTAGGTAGCGACTGCTTTTACTGTAAGCGCACCACATATCTACAAATGTGATACATTGCTACCAGCTAAATGCATTTTCACTATGGTCTGATTTCCACATGATGGATCTGTAGACACATTATAATCTCTCCAGAGCTTAAGGTAGCAAACAGTACTTTCACATTATATAAATATCAATGCCAAAAGCCAGAGTTATGATAGCATGTTGCAGTGTAATGTAGACCTGCAGGATGGGAAAAAGCAATATTATTTCCGGCTTTAATTTGAAAAGTATTATGAAACGTTAAAAATATAATCTTAACTTTTGAAGCATGAAAAAATGCTAACTTGATGTGTATCTATTTAGTCTAAAAACAAACAGCATGTAAAAGTAAGCACCAATCGAAAGCATTTATTAGCTCTAACAGTGCTGCCCCCAGCGGTAAAAGACTGGAGCTAACGCTTCACGGGTTGGTAAAGTTTCTGTTAATATTACATTAACTTAACAATAATCCATGTCTTGCTAACACAAATTTTTAAAAATAATATGCATAAAAATAATGCAATTCTAAAAATCATAAATGAAGCATCATTAAATTAAATGGGAGAGAAATGGTGTTCCATTTTTTTTTTTTTTTTTGTTGTTGTAAAACTTTGACCTTTATATTTTCACAAATTCTTAATGTACATAACCCAAACCAAATTGTCTATAAAAAATTCTGCAAACAAATATAATATTATAGAGGCATGAAAATACTAATGGTGTAAAAATCAAAACAGCAAAGTTATCCTGATAAATGCAATGAGCTATGATAAGGTGTGTTGCAGGCTAACAAAAACCTTAAATGAACCAGAAATGTTGATACCATAAAAAAAAAACACAATTTTCAAGAATAGAGTTATGTAAATGAATTAAATGTGAAAAAATTAAAATAAAATAAAGTAAAAAAAGCTTTATTGATGAAACTACAGTAGAGCAATAAGGATAACAAATTATTCACAAATTATGTATTTACAAAAGTCAAGCTTACCAAAATCATTATTCGAAGAAATCTCTTTCAAAATTGTCAAAATCTAGATCAAAGCCCCCTGATAAACAATATTGCGTGTCTTGCTAAAAGTAGAACTAAAGACAAATAATTTTTTAGGGCTGGAAACACGGGAGCATGCTACATAGAGTTGCCCATGCGAGAAACAGGGAGACTCAAGATGCACACCAACTACTTGCAATGTTTGACCCTGAGATTTATTAACTGTCATAGCAAAGGCAACCATAACTGGGAATTGCAAGCGTCTAAAGTTAAAAGGCAGATCATTTGGAATAATAGGTATTCTAGGAATAAGGACCTCTTCCCCTCGAAAAGAGCCAGTTAAAATTCGAGCCTGGAGAACATTAGTCTGGGTTTCCAGCAAAAACTGTTTTGGATATTTTTTAGAACAGCTACTATTCTTCATACAGGGGGACACAGGGTTGTACTCACCGCAAGGCCCATGTATCATATTCTTAACCACAATGTTATACAATAGCGGGTCTTGAATAGGATCTGGAAACTCAGCACATAAAACAGAGTCTATCTGAGTGGGACGGAGCTTATTTGCTAGCCAAACTAATATGTGAGCATGAGGAAGTCCCCTTTTCTGCCATTCAACAGAATACATCCACGCAACTCTTGCTCCATACAATTGGCCTTTTGTTAGAGCCCCAATAAATTTAACTAATTTTTGCCGAAAAACCCGAGCTGTGATATCATGTCTATCCAGCTGATTTTGTCCTGGTAGCAACGCTGCAGATAGCTCTTCCCAAGAGGGGTTACTTGTAAAAGTAATAAAAAGATCTGGACGCCCAAATTTCCGAACATAACAAAAAACATCCTGCGTATATTCTGCCAAATACCTGGGACTATTGACAAAATTTCATGGTAAAATGATCCTTTGACCCAAGCTATTAGGGTTAATATTTGCATCAGTTGACAGGGTATCGCGCAAATGAATATAACTCTCTGCACGCAAGTTTCTCTGGTGCAGCGTAATATAGCGCAAACGTTCACTTTCTACCTTAGCATACATATCGACCAGGAATTAATGAAAGAGCTGGCCAAATTGAACAATGATATTTGGACTATTTCGGCGAACCATAATAAAATAGCCATAAAAATCCATAGAAGACACTTTACTTGACAAAGGCTGTCTAGTGTTTGGGTCGATCTGAGGAATATGAAAAGAATATCCTTCTTGGCCTTTCCAGAAAATTAAAGGATATTGAAGGCATCATAAAAGCGATGTGTGTCGCTAACATGTTGCAGCAAATTATCTCGCTGATGTAAAACAATGTCACGTGAGCCAAACTGATTACCAGCTAAGACAACCGCAACCTCATTAGCTGTAGGAGCATTATACCGTCTAGGATGTTGACCAGGAGGTGTCCGATCAGCATTTACAACAACTCTGTATGCATCACTGGGGAGATTTTCAAGTGCAGTTTTAAACTGTTGTACCAGTAGATTGTGTTGGTGCAACATGCGCTGCAAACCCTGTACAATATTACGACGTACTCCCTGTATTTGCTGGCATCTTCGATCAGTCTGAATATCATCATCATCATCATCATTGCCCACAAAATAGATCTGAAGAAATCTACATGGCTGGTTCTCAGATGGCATAAGTGAACCTATTCTGTGGTAGACCTGGCCTTGGATAGAAAATGTGGTTGGAAAAGTAACAGAGTGGGTTTGGTTTTCAGCTCCAAATGATGTCATTTGAAAGCAGGAATTATATTTGTGAATATTACGCAAAAAATGGACTGAATCAGAATTCTCTCCAGATAATAGGCTGCGAAGTGGCTCGGGAGGTAAGTCAATTAATGGCAAACGGACTTTCCCGTTTGAACAGCACATTCCAGAAGACTCATCTTTCCATCTTAAGGCCCCACAAAACCTGCATGTAGTGTCCATCATCCCAAGGGAAATTAAAGGGTGCTTAAAGTATTCAGCAACATAATAATTAAAACCTGCATTTTCTATAGAAGACCAAACGCTGCTGAAAAAATTATTTGTTCTAGTATTCCTCCGAGTAGAAGAATATACAGGGTCCATTATAAAAGTAATGAGCATAATGTTATTGTGACGCGACGATAGATAGCAGCACGGTAAAACCGTGGGAAATGTGGTGGAGGGATATGCCCTTTCAATCCATCCGGTCGTCAGTTGAGTTCGAGCAGTGTGAGGGGAGATACATGCCTCCGCTTAAAGTGTGTTTTCAACTTTTGTAACATAGCGCATGGAGCGTTCGCTTGAACAACGATACGCCATAAAGTTTTGCGTGAGGCTTGGAAAAAATGCAACCGAAACATTCCAGATGCTGCAAAAAGCCTTCAAGGACGATTGCATTTCAAGATCACAGTCTGGGAAGTGGCACAAGGCGTTCAAGGAGGGCCGGGAGGAGGTCGCCGACGAACCCCGTTAAGGACGGCCAACAACGGCCAGAACTGACGAGAACGTGGATCGTGTGCTCGAAGTTTTGCGTACCGACCGTCGATTAAGCATCCAGCAAATTGCTGACACATTACACATATCCACATTTGTGGTAAATAGGATAGTGACCGAGGATCTGCAAATGCGTAAGGTCTGTGCGAAGCTTGTGCCGAAAGTGTTGACGCAAGACCAGAAAGAACTTAGAGTTTTGCGCTGTCAAGAATTGTTGGATTTGATTCAAAAAGAACCAGGCTTTCTGAACTCTGTAGTAACCGGAGACGAATCCTGGATGTTTGAATACGACCCAGAGTCGAAAAGGCAGAACTGTGCATGGCACACAAAATCATCCCCACGCCCCAAGAAAGCGCGAATGCGCAAGTCGCGCATCAAAACGATGATCATTGTCTTCTTTGACATCCGAGGAATAGTCCATTGTGAGTTTGTACCGCAAGGACAAACTGTAAACTCAGCCTTTTACCTGGAGGTGCTCAGGAGATTGAAACGCCGGATCGCACGCGTGAGGACTGACATTAAAGACACGGTCAAGCTCCACCATGACAATGCCACCAGTCACACAGCCTTCATCATTACCAACTTCCTGGCCCGGAGCAACACCCCGGTGATCCCTCACCCCCCTTACAGTCCCGACTTAGCTCCATGTGACTTCTTTTTGTTTCCGCGACTGAAGAGAGAGATGAAAGGAAAACATTGGGAAATCGTGGAAAAGATCCAACACCATGTTACAACGTTCCTGAGAAGCATTCCTGTCGAGGAGTTTCAGGGTGCCTTTAAGGCGTGGCAAACGCGTCTCCGCAAGTGTATTGATGCAGGAGGAATGTATTTTGAAGAAAATTGAACATTCGCACAAATTACGATCAATAAATGTATTTTTTTCCAGTAAATGCTCATTACTTTCATAATGGACCCTGTATTTCTGAATGCGCCTGTAAGCGAGAATGGATGGGATCAGGTGTCTCTAACGACCGCACAGCGGCTTGACGCGCGGACTGTGCACGCAATCTTCGAATATTCTGTCCTCTGGTTTCGCGCAGTCTGTAAGCATGCTGAACCCTAGAGCTATTGGAACGCAGAGAAAGATTGCTTCTCCTATGGCTTGGCATACCTACAAACACAAAGCACTAGTAAAAATAAAAATAAGGATAACTGAAAAATGTAAAACATCAAGGGCTGAGAATGAAGAAAAAAATTCAAAAATAGTGTATTAAAATAAGCTCGACTCATGACTAAGGCCAAAATAAAAAAAAATGCATTGAAATAATCTGAAAGGAGGGGAAAAATGCATAAAACTCAGTGAAAACGTAAAACAACTGATTAAAAAATTCAAATGGAAGAAGACGTAAAAAAAAAGTATAATTTGCTGAAAAAATATGCACAATAAATATGAGTAGAACATATATAGATATATATGAGCAGCTACATATTATGAAGCAGATAAATATAAATACTACCTAAACAATTAGCAGCAAAACAAAAAAAAAGACAATGGAAGAAGGCCTAAAAAAAAAGTCTAATTTGGTTGAAAAAACTGCCCAATAAATTGAGCCTATATAGATATATATGAGCAGCTACATATTATGAAGCAGATAAATATAAATACTACCTAAACAAATGACAGCAAAACAAAAACAAAAAAAAAAGACAATGGAAGAAGGCCTAAAAAAAAAAGTCTAATTTGGTTGAAAAAACTGCCCAATAAATTGAGCCTACCCCTAAAAAAAGCAGTTATTAAAAATGCATAGAAGCTGCTTACAATATAAATGCTAATAAGTATAAAACTATTGCATGGAACAAACATATATAGTAAAATATATGTAGCAAGCTATACAGAAAAAAAACATAATTAGAAATTAGAAAAATATTTCTAAACAATAATCTAAATCGTAAATGATTATATGAATATATAATATAAAATGAATATTCCTTATGAGAATCAAACAGTATACCTTATCTAAAAAAACGTAGTAGCAATTAAATTAGAAAAATATTTCTAAACAATAATATTTCCAAAGAGTTTAAATAATATAAATATATATAATCTTACCTTTCGAAAAATGCAGCGTGTAAAATAACAAAATAAGTGTAAAGCTATTAACCAATCAAGTTCGTCGCGACCAGTGCGGCGCCAAGCGGCAAAAGGCGGGAACTAATCCATTTCAGTTAAATATTTTTTTAAAAAAGTACATTAACCTTTGTAGTTTTTTGAATAGCCTATATGTTAAACGAAATCTTCGGCTACCTACATGCGAAATTCCATAATGATTGAGTCAGTAGATTTTGCGTGATGCGATAACAAACATCGATTTCGCATTTCATTTTTATAGATATATAAAGGATATGTGAAAAAATAGTACAAATGTGATATTGTACTGGGATAAGGTGCATAAATTAAGAAAAAGGCATCTCCTTATCGCGCAACTGAAAGTTGCTGATGGCTTGCGCCATCTATCGGAATAAATATAAACTATTTGTCGTTGATTTTTAATATTTCCAGAATTGGTCAAATACCCTTAAGAAAACCACGTACGTGATTAGCTTTTCTTGATTAATTAAGAATGGGTATTCGGCCAATTCTGGAATAATTATAAATCAACGAATAGTTGATATTTATTCCGATAGATGGTGCAAGCCATCAACAACTCTCAGTTACATGATAAGGAGATGTTTTTTTCTTAATATATATATTGTAGCGTAGAAGTCTTGGAATATGTAAATATGTATTTATTGATGACGTCAGTACGACAAATCTACAGCTGGAGAATATTGAGCCAGGTATGATGGTTTTATAAATACATAGTAATATTCTGTGTTGAATGTTTTCATTGAATTATTAAATTAAATAATAAAATATTTCTTTCCTCCAATATATGTAGAAATACTAAATAATAATATTTTTATCAAAAGAAACACACATTGCCGAAAATAATAACTGTATCAATAGATGGCAATTGAATTTATAATTGAAATTTGATAATAACAGATTTTTGACATGAAGCAATATTTGTGCGGTAGAGCTTTGCTCAATACAATTTTCTTGTAATTATATGTATGTACCTCTACAGACAAATAAGTTTATTATGATACATAGCGCGCCATCTGTTATCAAAATTCGAAACTATTATAGACGTGTATGATTCTTTTGAAAATCAAACAATTTCTACTGCCCTTACTGTAATGGAAAAATTAATGGGAAGGCCTGGTTATAGACGCGTATGATTCTTTGTATAATTAAACAATTTCCATTGCAGTAAGGGCAGTAGAATTTTTTTAATTTTAAAAGAATAAATACGCGTCTAAATAAGCTTATGTCCATAGGCTCCCTAAACACCCCTAAGCTGTGTTCCATAGTAAATACATGGTACATAATGGTATATACCATTAATATTGGTATATTGTTGGTAAGCTGGATTATAGTATGATCCCATTGGTTTATTAATATGATTGTAGTATGCCTGGGTAAAATAAATGATGATACAAGGTGGGATCAATAAATAAGGTGAATTATAATTTATTTTTAAAAATAAGAGCGATATTAAAAATTAGGACTTGATTTATTCAAAACAATCACCTTGGCTTTCTATACATCGTCTCCATCGTTCTGGCAACTTGTAAATACCCTCTTTATAGGCACTCTTAGGAAGCGTGTGAAAAAAATCTTGCACCACTTTCTGGACATCTTCATCCGAGTCAAATCGCTTTCCCTTTAACTCCTTCTTTAGTAGTCCAAAAAGGAAATAGTCAGAGGGGGCTAGGTCTGGACTATATGCAGGATGTGTGTGTGTTCTAAAACTTCAAAACCTAATTTAATGATTGTAGATTCAGTTTTACATGATGTATGCGGCCTTGCATTATCATGAAGGAAGAGAACACCTTTACTAAGCTTCCCTCTTCTTTTGTTTCTTAAACCGGGCTTTAGCATATTTACAAGAATGTCACAATAAAGGTCGCTGTTCATATGTTGCCTTCAGGATAAAATGGATATTTTTCTATCCTCCAAAATTAAGTTTTCAACCGCATTTATCGTGCTAGGCGTCGCTGTAACACTTGGTCGTCCAGGTCGCTCAATATCGGTACATGTAATTCGTCCATTTTTGAACTCGTTAACCCATTTATAATTTTTTTTTTTTAGACAAACAAGACTCACCATAGATATTTTTCATTCTTTGGAATATTTGAGATGTTTGAATACCTTCTGCATTCAAGAAACGAATAACTGCACGTTGTTCAAGCGTGGTGCAATCCTTCAAGGGAGCTTCCATTTTAGTTTATTTATAAGTCTCGCGCCGCGCGTGGGAAAAAAGAAGAGAACACCTTAAATAGTCTCTCGATGTTATATTTTAATATTCTGTGGTTTAAATTATTTTTGCTTTTTTAATTTTTAAGAAATAAGATAATTCACCTTATTTATTGATCCCCCTTGTATTTATTACTATTTTTTTAATACTTGTGCTATTCTGCTATTATGAATACTGCTGTTGAAATTGTGGATTAATATTGGTTCATTGTTGGTAAGCTGTATTATAGTATTATCCCATGGGTTTATTAATACGATTGTAGTATGCCTGGGTAATATGTAAAATAAATGATGATATTTCGTACTATTTTTTAATACTTGATTGCCGATCATTCTGCATTATATGGATACTGCTGTTGCAATAATTGCTGTTGAAATTGTGGATATACATTAGCAGCTAGTTGATATTGTGGATTAATATTGTTAAATTGTTGGTAAGCTGGATTATAGTATGATCCCAATGGTGAATTAATATGATTGTAGTATGCCTGGGGATATTGCTGGATTGGATTATGGATATAACAATTATTGGATGGATTAAAGTTTGGATTAGTATTCTGTGGATTAGGTTCATTTGATGAGTCATCGTTTGGTACATTAGGATCATCATTTTCGACTATCAATTTATCTAAATACTGGCTTACTGCTTCTTCGTCGAATTCTAAATGTTTTTGTACACGTGCTTCGCGATGTTCTTTTATTGGATTCTGATCTTCTGTATAAGATTCTTCTAAATATTCTTTACCTTTTTTAGGATCTTTTCGTTTGGTTGTTTTAACACCACGTGGATTCGAATCATCTCTTCTTTTCTTTTCTTTTTTGAGTATTCGTTTATCAGAAGTTTTCCTTTCTTTTGGTATTTTTTCTTTTTGTGAATAGATTTCTGTATCTTTATGTTGAATCTTTTCAGATTTGTTGGAATGGGGTTTACGTTTAGGAATTTCTTTGTTAGCAGATTTAGATTTTTTAATGGAAGCTGCTGCTTTAACGGTAATGGGTTCTTTAACACGGATATATTCTTTAAAAGAAATTGGTTCTTTTATAGAAATGGTTTCTTTGCGAGAATTTTGTTTTTTAATAGGTATGCGGTCTTTTCTTGGAGATTGTCCTTTTACAGTGATATGTTCTTTTCTAGAAACTTGTTTTTTAACAGGAAGATTTTGTTTTATATATGCTGGTTGTTTTTCTTTGTTAATTACTAATGGATTACTGCTTGATACAATATAAGGAAAAGTCTTAAGTTTTGATAGACTGTCTTTAACAATAGAAGTTCGTAATTCAGTTTTACTTTTATCTGGTTTAGGAGTTGGAGTTATAATTTTCATCGCTTTTTCAAATGGCGTATGTTTTTTAGTGTAAACGAATGAGGATATGAAATAAAAAAGAATTAAACTGCATAAAATAATGGGAATAAATGGTATATTTTGGAAATGTAATTGACTAAAATGGGGTATAGAGTGGTAATTAGGAAAACCAGAAATACTGTAAAATTTATCGATGATGCTTGGTGGGGCAACAGCTACTTTAGCAAAACCAGCTGCGTTGTTCTTTTTAGGTGGTAAAGTTCGAAAAAATAAATTTTTGAAATCTTTTTTAGTTAGAATGTGATTTGATGATTGGGTTGTGGTTGTTAATGAAATATGATCATAGAAATGGTCTTTAACAATTTTAGATTTTCGTAATGAGTCATTTCGACTTATAATGATATTTTTTGATAATTTTGGTGATGGACTTTTCATCGTCTTCATGAATTTTTCCAGTCAATAGAACGCAAAAATTGTTTAGTACTTTAGATAAGCATTAAAAATTCCGCAAAAAAAAAATTCTATTAATATATATTTTTTTGCCTAACATGACTAAATTTTTTTAATTCCCTCCCTTAACAACAATTTATGATTAATGTGCTTTTAATTTTGTCTTAAATTTGACCTAAAAAAATGCTTTATATCGAACCAAAGATTGAAATGTAACGCAATTGAAATTGAAGAAATTTAAAAGGACAATTCATGAAATGATTTACTTTTAAGAATTTCCATAATGTTTAAAAACGGTCTTAGACTCCAATTGTAGTAGTTGTACCGCCGAACTGATATCACAGGAGCCATGCTAATATTCTCTGTATCCTTCCTATTGTAGTAGTTGTACCGCCGAACTGGTATCACAGGAGCCATGCTAATATTCTCTGTATCCTTCCTATTGTAGTAGTTGTACCGCCGAACTGGTATCACAGGGACCATGCTAATCTTCTCTGTATCCTTCCTATTGTAGTAGTTGTACCGCCGAACTGGTATTACAGGGACCATGCTAATCTTCTCTGTACCCTTCCTATTGTAGTAGTTTTAGCGCCGAACTGGTATCACAGGGGCCATGCTAATCTTCTCTGTATCCTTCCTATTGTGGTAGTTGTACCGCCGAACTGGTATCACAGGGGCCATGCTAATCTTCTCTGTATCCTTCCTATCGTAGTAGTTGTACCGCCGAACTGGTATCACAGGAGCCATGCTAATATTCTCTATATCCTTCCTATTGTAGTAGTTGTACCGCCGAACTGGTATCACAGGGACCATGCTAATCTTCTCTGTATCCTTCTTATTGTAGTAGTTGTACTGCCGAACTGGTATCACAGGGACCATGCTAATCTTCTCTGTATCCTTCCTATTGTAGTACTTGTACCGCCGAACTGGTATCACAGGGACCATGCTAATCTCTGTATCCTTCTTATTGTAGTAGTTGTACCGCCGAACTGGTATCACAGGGACCATGCTAATCTCTGTATCCTTCTTATTGTAGTAGTTGTACCGCCGAACTGGTATCACAGGGGCCATGCTAATCTTCTCTGTATCCTTCCTATTGTAGTAGTTGTACCACCGAACTGGTATCACAGGGGCCATGCTAATCTTCATGGTATCCTTTCTATTGTAGTAGTTGTACCACCGAACTGGTATCACAGGGACCATGCTAATATTCTCTGTATCCTTCCTATTGTAGTAGTTGTACCGCCGAACTGGTATCACAGGTGCCATGCTAATCTTCTCTGTATCCTTCCTATTGTAGTAGTTGTACCACCGAACTGGTATCACAGGGACCATGCTAATCTTCTCTGTATCCTTCCTATTGTAGTAGTTGTACCGCCGAACTGGTATCACAGGGACCATGCTAATCTTCTCTGTATCCTTCCTATTGTATTAGTTGTACCGCCGAACTGGTATCACAGGGACCATGCTAATCTTCTCTGTATCCTTCCAATTGTATTAGTTGTACCGCCGAACTGGTATCACAGGGACCATGCTAATCTTCTCTGTATCCTTCCTATTGTAGTAGTTGTACCGCCGAACTGGTACCACAAGGACCATGCTAATCTTCTCTGTATCCTTCCTATTGTAGTAGTTGTACCGCCGAACTGGTATCACAGGGACCATGCTAATCTTCTCTGTATCCTTCCAATTGTATTAGTTGTACCGCCGAACTGGTATCACAGGGGCCATGCTAATCTTCTCTGTATTCTTCCTATTGTAGTAGTTGTACCGCCGAACTGGTATCACAGGGGCCATGCTAATCTTCTCTGTATCCTTCCTATTGTAGTAGTTGTACCGCCGAACTGGTATCACATGGGCCATGCTAATCTTCTCTGTATCCTTCCAATTGTATTAGTTGTACCGCCGAACTGGTATCACAGGGGCCATGCTAATCTTCTCTGTATTCTTCCTATTGTATTAGTTGTACCGCCGAACTGATATCACAGGGGCCATGCTAATCTTCTCTGTATTCTTCCTATTGTAGTAGTTGTACCGCCGAACTGGTATCACAGGGGCCATGCTAATCTTCTCTGTATTCTTCCTATTGTATTAGTTGTACCGCCGAACTGGTATCACATGGGCCATGCTAATCTTCTCTGTATCCTTCCAATTGTATTAGTTGTACCGCCGAACTGGTATCACAGGGGCCATGCTAATCTTCTTTGTATCCTTCCAATTGTATTAGTTGTACCGCCGAACTGGTATCACAGGGGCCATGCTAATCTTCTCTGTATTCTTCCTATTGTAGTAGTTGTACCGCTTAACAAGTATCGTAAAATCATCGGTATACTACCAAATAAACATCTAAAGAGGAATGCAAGGATATGTATCCTTCTTGATTGAATGTTGACATAAAGCAAAGAATTTCTAAGTAGCAGGGGAAGAGACTACAACAACCCTACCCTGTCGACCTCTATATTTAGATATCCTTGAAGACCTGCAGATGGGTGACGGGGGGGGGGGGGGGGGGATGAGCGGATGTGGCACGTGGCATCTGGTGTGCCAGCCACGCGACAGACGTCCCCTGCCTGCTCCAGGTGTTTGGGAGGCAGGATGTCATCAAATACAACTTCTGTCCCGAGAGTCAGCTGTTACCTCCCTCCCTACCTCAATACAACGCCGTAGGGCAGATGGAGGGAGATTTTTAGATACACTCATGGACTAAACTTATGTAAGTGGAAAGTCTTTGATATCGCAAGTCATCTGTCTTTTTGATTGAGATAGAACCAATTTCGTTCACACTTGGTTATATCTCGTGTGTCTTCAATAAAGGTCACTGTAATATCTTTCAGAGTTATTGTCTCAATCCCGATATACATGCTAAAAGGTACAAATTCCTTTAGTTTTGTCCATGAGTGTATATTGGTTATCTCGTGTGTCTTCAATAAAGGTCACTGTAATAACTTTCAGAGTTATTGTCTCAATCCCGATATACATGCTAAAAGGTACAACTTCCTTTAGTTTTGTCCATGAGTGTATATTAGTTATCTCGTGTGTCTTCAATAAAGGTCACTGTAATATATTTCAGAGTTATTGTCTCAATCCCGATATACATGCTAAAAGGTACAACTTCCTTAAGTTTTGTCCATGAGTGTATATTGGTTATCTCGTGTGTCTTCAATAAAGGTCACTGTAATATCTTTCAGAGTTATTGTCTAAATCCCGATATACATGCTAAAAGGTACAACTTCCTTAAGTTTTGTCCATGAGTGTATATTGGTTATCTCGTATGTCTTCAATAAAGGTCACTGTAATATCTTTCAAAGTTATTGTCTCAATCCCGAAATACATGCTAAAAGGTACAACTTCCTTAAGCTTTGTCCATGAGTGTATTTCAAATATTGACATTATACATACGAGGTGAGTTCAAAAGGTATCGCGACTTTTGAATTTTCGCGGGTTACGTATATTCGAATTTCGATCTTTTTGTGGCTTTATGTTGGTACTCATGTCTCTCACTTATGCCGACAAGCTCGGCCATTTTGAATGTTCACTTAATTGTTGACAGCTGCTTTGCTTGCAGGTGTTTTGGATCGTCTTCGATTTTTACCTATTTAAAAAAATGGATCAAAGAACCTGTATCAAATTTTGTGTGAAAAACGAAATTAAGTGCGCGGATGCATTCCGAATGTTGACTGTGGCATACGGAGAAGCTACCTTGGATCGAAGCAACGTTTATCGGTGGTACAAAATGTTCTCAGAAGGCCGAGAAGATGTGAACGACGAAGAGCGTGCCGGACGCCCGAGCACTTCAACAACAAACGAAAAAATTAATGAAGTGGAGAAAATGATATTGGCCAATCGTCGAATCACCGTTAGAGAAGTTGCTGAGGACCTAAACATATCGATTGGCTCGTGCCATTCGATTTTTATCAATGATTTGGGCATGAGACGGGTCGCCGCGAAATTCGTACCAAAATTGCTCAATTGCGACCAAATACAGCATCGCATGAACATTGCTAATGAGATATTGGACTCTGTCCGCGACGACCCAAATTTGCTCCAGAGGGTCATAACTGGTGACGAAGCGTGGGTTTATGGTTATGACGTGGAAACCAAAGCTCAATCATCTCAATGGAAGCTGCCGCACGAACCAAGACCGAAAAAAGCGCGCCAAGTTCGGTCGAATGTGAAAGTTTTGCTGACAGTTTTCTTCGATTGCAGGGGCGTGGTGCATCATGAGTTCTTGCCACAGGGTAGAACGGTCAATAAGGAATATTACCTGCAAGTTATGCGCAATTTGCGCGAAGCAATCCGCCAGAAACGCCCGGATTTGTGGAAGAACAAAATTGGCTTTTGCACCACGATAACGCCCCTGCTCACACATCGTTGCTTGTGCGCGACTTTTTGGCCAAAAACAACACATTAATGATGCCGCGCAGCCACCGTATTCCCCAGATCTGGCCCCCTGTGACTTTTTCTTGTTCCCTAAACTGAAAAGGCCCATGAAAGGACGACGTTACGCTACGCTTGACGAGATAAAGACGGCATCGAAGGAGGAGCTGAAAAAGATTTTTTTAATGATTTTTTGAAGTGCTTCGAAGATTGGAAAAACCGTTGGCACAAGTGTATAATATCTCATGGGGATTACTTTGAAGGGGACAAAATAGGTATTCATGAATAAATAAGTAATTTTTGAAAAAACACAAAAGTCGCGATACCTTTTGAACACACCTCGTATATATAAGCACTAAAGATAAACTATTTTATAACTAACCTTTTATATTATTATCCCTAGTACACGTGGTACAGGTCATGATAATCATGGTGGGTAGAATTTGACGACTGCTTTTACTGTAAGTGCACCACATGTCTACACATGTGAAAAGCAGTTCAATTTTGCACTTACAAATATGTCAGAGTCCCTTTGGTTACTTACACACTCTTTTGGGGTTGGACCTTTACAAGAATCGGGAGCAATTGGAGCATTTGTTTTTTTTTTTTTTTAATTAACAAAAAGTGCCCAATGCGGGATTCGATCCCGGGTCGTAGCGATTGAAAACACACAAACGGTTTTATAACTAACTACTAACTATGTGTAACACGGACTCTTGTAGCATACAAAAAAAAAAGTCGCTAACTATCAGAATAAACTATTTCAAAAAATATTAAATTAATAATGATTATCATTTATTGACATAAAAATCGATATTACTAACCTAACAACTTTGTTTTTATTGTTTTACAAACTTAATGATTTTTATTGATTTTTATTTCATAGAGAGATCAAAATGATTTTTATTGATTTTTATTTCATAGAGAGATCAAATGACATTGCCAATATCTACAGCACAAATGGTGTTTTTTTCGATTCACTTTCCACATTTATTACAAATCCTATAATTTATTCGTATCACTGATGTGTCTCCCATATAATCGAATTCACACAATCCATTTGGCAACCTTGAAATATCCGATAATTCGATCTTTGTTGATCGATATGGACAACGTGACCAGTCGACTTCTTGGATACATTGCAGACGACTATAGTCAGAAGAACTGACAATTAAAGAACTGGCATACAGTCGGCTCTCGTTAATTTGAAATTCAGCAATTTGAATCTCTCGATAATTTGAAGTGTTTTCCCGATCCCTTGAAAAAACTCGATAAGTTGAATATAATCAATATTAATTGGTTCCCTCGGTAATTTTAAGTTGAAGGAATAGTATCTTGCTACAAATGAACATTTGTGAATAACTACAAATGTTTAAAATAATAAATCACGAATTTTTAGATCAAACTCTTGTTTGAGAAAGGGCAAGACCTGAAAGCTCCCAATAAATTTATTAATTTAAAAACACTTTCGGTAAATCACTTATTTAATCTTGTGTATCAACATAGTTTGTATATCCCGAAACTGCCAAAACTTCCAACTCTTGTTTATTTGAATTTTTTTGCCTCCCTCCCTTTCGGATGTTTAACTCCTGTTATTTGAATTCTTGATAAATTGGAATATTTCTCTGGTCCCTTGAGTTTCAAATTATCGAGAGTCGACTGTGTATAATTCTAGTGTTATAAGACAATAACGCGACATCCATACGTAAGAAATGAAAGCATTATATAGCACGAATGTTTTTTTTTATCATACTTAAAACAGATTTCTTTTTTATTATTACACTTAGATTCAGACAATAACTCTGAAAGATATTACAGTGAGCTTTATTGAAGACACACGAGATAACCAATATACACTTATGGACAAAACTTAAGGAAGTTGTACCTTTCAGCATGTATATCGGGATTGAGACAATAACTCTGAAAGATATTACAGTGAGCTTTATTGAAGACACACGAGATAACCAATATACACTTATGGACAAAACTTAAGGAAGTTGTACCTTTCAGCATGTATATCGGGATTGAGACAATAACTCTGAAAGATATTACAGTGACCTTTATTGAAGACATACGAGATAACCAATATACACTCATGGACAAAACTTAAGGAAGTTGTACCTTTCAGCATGTATATCGGGATTGAGACAATAACTCTGAAAGATATTACAGTGACCTTTATTGAAGACATACGAGATAACCAATATACACTCATGGACAAAACTTAAGGAAGTTGTACCTTTCAGCATGTATATCGGGATTGAGACAATAACTCTGAAAGATATTACAGTGACCTTTATTGAAGACACACGAGATAACCAATATACACTCATGGACAAAACTTAAGGAAGTTGTATCTTTCAGCATGTATATCGGGATTGAGACAATAACTCTGAAAGATATTACAGTGACCTTTATTGAAGACACACGAGATAACCAATATACACTCATGGACAAAACTTAAGGAAGTTGAACCTTTCAGCATGTATATCGGGATTGAGACAATAACTCTGAAAGATATTACAGTGACCTTTATTGAAGACACACGAGATAACCAATATACACTCATGGACAAAACTTAAGGAAGTTGAACCTTTCAGCATGTATATCGGGATTGAGACAATAACTCTGAAAGATATTACAGTGACCTTTATTGAAGACACACGAGATAACCAATATACACTCATGGACAAAACTTAAGGAAGTTGAACCTTTCAGCATGTATATCAGGATTGAGACAATAACTCTGAAAGATATTACAGTGACCTTTATTGAAGACACACGAGATAACCAATATACACTCATGGGGACAAAACTTAAGGAAGTTGTACCTTTCAGCATGTATATCGGGGTTGAGACAATAACTCTGAAAGATATTACAGTGACCTTTATTGAAGATACACGAGATAACCAATATACACTCATGGACAAAACTTAAGGAAGTTTTACCTCTTAGCATATATATCGGGATTGAGACAATAACTCTGAAAGATATTACAGTGACCTTTATTGAAGAAACACGAGATAACCAAATGTGAACAAAATTGTCTCTATCTTCTTCTTCTTCAAAAAAGCAGACGACCGATGATATCAAAGACTTTCCACTTCTATAAGTTTTGTCTATGAGTATATATGAGTTTATGATTATATTTACCCATTTAAATCAACAGCAACAACAGAAAAGAGTTAAAGTCATCAAGCGTATATACAATCAAAAGAAACATATTTCAAAATCCAAACAAAGATACCTATTTTTAAATATCTTTTGTTACATGGCCCAGAAATGCAAGTAAAAAGGTAACTTTACGGAGAATTACTGACCCCCTTTAAAAAAAGAAGAAGAAGACATAAAAGATGGTCACGGTATATGTTGAAACAGCTAAGATTGTTGCAAGATGTTTCTCTACGGATGTCCGGTGTGAGAATCGGGTTGAGACGGTCACGCTATGACGTCACGCACCTTACGTCTACGTGTAGATGACCAATCACAGCAGAGAATGTATACTGACCATTGATGGAAGGCTGGGAGACTGTGAGAAAACAAACGGAAAACTTTCTACTAAACAAAATAAAATACCAAACGATATTATGGCTACATTAACAAAGAATTTATTGAAGATACCATCAGATCAACAGGACGTCCTACATCTGTGGACCAAGTGAAGACAAGACAACCAAGTCTTACCACCAGTTGACAACTATGGATCCTTAGATAAACCTGATTGAGGAGGACTTCGGACAGATTCCACCAGATTAAACTGTACTGAGACTGTACTGAAAGACACATTGAAGACATCAGATCAACAGGACATCTGTGGACCAAATGAAGAGGGAAACCAAGATGTCTTACCACCAGTTGACAACTATGGATCCTTAGATAAACCTGATTGAGGAGGACTTAGGACAGATTCCACCAGATTAAACTGTACTGAGACTGTATTGAAAGCCACATTGAAGACATCAGATCAACAGGACATCTGTGGACCAAGTGAAGAGGGAAACCAAGATGTCCTACCACCAGTTGACAACTATGGCTATGTATTAATCATCTTAAAACTTCTTTATTGAGAAAGAAAATCAGTCTTAGAATCGATTCAGCTGAACATACCTTGCTAGAAATATCATCAAAACATCCAATTTGGATAAAAATGCGTTTTTATATTTTATTAGGGTACTATATACATTCTAGAAACAAAAAAAACATTGATATTAATGAAAATTTTGATAATCAAACTTTGCCGTATTTCACAACTCTTCATATTCTAGTCTAATTATAACCTAAATTAATTCTAATTATGCAGTTAATTATGCAAATCATATTTTAATGAAGAGATTCCTGGAGAAGAGATTAGAAATGGCGTATATCTTTGTCTCACAGTTCTCTACAAGAATGTATTTCCATTCGCTATTGGTTGTTTTACAGTTGGTTTTCATTCGTCCTCTTGCCAAATCGTGATTCAATAAGGCTACACCAGAATAAAATCAGGGCAACATTCATTGCTAGGAAAATCATCTCGAAATAAGATTTTATAGAACGTCCTTCTTCCATATGATTATTATCATGATTGGAGCTATCTCGATTGGTAGGACAATCCATACAATTGGATTCCATATTCTTACATTTGTTCATCAAACAGATTTTATATTTGTAGGTTGATGTTGATAAGGTATAAGTTTCGGATTTTTGTCTGATAGATGGCGTTGATTCGATTGAGATATTTAGAGCTGTTTTGGTTGTTTCTGTTTCTATGATTTCTTCAATATCTTCTCCATCATCATAATCTTCATCTTCTGATATCGATCTTCTAATTCTATCGTCTGTTGATGAGGAATCCCGACATAAAACAGCGATAAAAAAGCATCCAGCACTGATATCTGGGAAAACTTCTACTTTGTCCTGTTGTACAGGCATTCTTGTACCAATTAAGGTATTTAATAGATTCTTATTTTGTTCTTCTGCTTCTTTTCCCCATGATAATCCACCCCAGATTAATATCATTGTCAACAGAAATATCATCGGTGAATTATCATTATAAAATTAGATTTAAGACCTTGTTAGAGTTGTTTTCTTTAATCTTTGATGGTAATAAAGCCTTGGTTGTTATAGGCTTGAATGCCTTAAGGCTATTTCTATTAATGGTTTCTTGGCAACAACGTGTGAAACAGCAGTCAGGCTTTGAAGTGCATGACATCAAATCGTTGAACATTCTTATTCGAGAAGAAATTGTAGACGGACCCGATATTTGCATATACACTTGATTCTTCAGAAAGGGGTTTTCTCAACTAGCCCCTTAAGAAGGTCATGATCTCCTTACTTCTCTATCTTGAATTCTTCTCTTTATTTCTTCAGATAACTTCCCATCCAGTCAATCAGTTCAATTATTCTTTTTCAGTTTCTCTGTTCTTGAGCAGATTCTTGTCTTCAGTGACGTCATACTTCTCTATATTGAGTTCTTTATTTCTTTATAACTTCCCATTCAGTCCATCAGTCCACTTCTTCAGTTTCTCTGTTCTTGAGCAGGTGCAATTCTCCAGTGACGCCATACTTCTCTATCTTGAGTTCTTCTCTTTATTTCTTATAACTTCCCATCCAGTTCATCAGTCCAATTCTTCAGTTTCTCTGTTCTTGTCCTGGTCTCCAGTGTCGCCATACTTCTCTATCTTGAATTCTTCTCTTTGCTTCTTTATAACTTCTCATCCAGTCCATCAGTCCAATTCTTCAGTTTCTCTGTTCTTGAGAAGGTGCAGTTCTCCAGTGTCGCCATACTTCTCGATCTTGAGTTCTTCTCTTTATTTCTTCATAATTTCTCATCCAGGCCATCAGTCCAATTCTTCAGTTTCTCTGTTCTTGAGCAGGTGCAGTTTTTCAGTGACGTCATACTTCTCTATCTTGAATTCTTCTTTTTAATTCTTCACATAACTTCCCATCCACTAGTCCATCAGTCCAAGTCCAATTCTTCAGTTTCTCTGTTCTTGAGCTGATTCTGACCTTCAGTGACGTAATTCTTCTCTATCTCGAGTTCTTATCTTTATTTTTTCATTACCTCCCAACCATTCCATCGGTCAAATACCTCTTTTTCTTCTTCTTCAGTTTCTCTGTTTTTGAGAAAGTCTTGGACTTCGGTGACACCAGACTTCTCTATCTTGAGTTCTTCTATGTGTTTCTTTATAACCTCCCAACCAGTTCATCAGTCCACTTCTTCTTCAGTCTCTCTCTTCTTGACCAGGTACCTGTCTCTTCAGAAGCACCATACTTAAAGAAAATACTAAGAAAGAATCTATCTTAAAATAAATGTTATAAAATTACAAATTTGTGACAATATGTTTCTTAAATATTATCAAATATTATCTCTACAGACCTTACTGCCATAATGAAGTTATCAAATGAGTGGGCTTGGCTCATCAATGGTGAACCCTCTCAGCTGCTTCACCAAATTAATTTCCAGAATTCTCTCAACTATTGTATTGGATTCGTTTTCTTATATACTCTGAATTTACTATGGAAGGCAGCTTAGGAGTGTTTATGGAACATATGGACATATGATAATATGTACCAAAAGAGGCACCTCTCCCTTTAATTGTACATCAGAAAGATGGCACTGTGCAGCACCCTAGTAAAATACTCTACTGGTGATGATAAATAATGATCCACAATACCAGTTTTGACAAATTCAGACATTATATATCCAATCTGTATATTGGTGTAGACTGGAGTTGTGACTCATTCTTTATCATCACTGGTAACACTTTTTACTAGAGTGATGCACAGTGCCATCGTTGTTGTTGTTGTCGTGTCCAATCAAGAGCCTCAGATGTCTCCGTACATCTCTATCACAACAATTTCCTCTATCTTGGGTGTGTATACTGTATTGTTGTTGTCGTGTCCAATCAAGAGCCTCAGATGTCTCCGTACATCTCTATCACAACAATTTCCTCTATCTTGGGTGTGTATACTGTATTGTTGTTGTCGTGTCCAATCAAGAGCCTCAGATGTCTCCGTACATCTCTATCACAACAATTTCCTCTATCTTGGGTGTGTATACTGTATGGTTGTTTTTGTCGTGTCCAATCAAGAGCCTCAGATGTCTCCGTACATCTCTATCACAACAATGTTCTCTATCTTGGGTGTGTATACTGTATTGTTGTTGTTGTCGTGTCCAATGAAGAGCCTCATATGTCCCCGTACATCTCTATCACAACAATGTTCTCTATCTTGGGTGTGTATACTGTATTGTTGTTGTTGTCGTGTCCAATGAAGAGCCTCAGATGTCTCCGTACATCTCTATCACAGCAATGTTCTCTATCTTGGGTGTGTATACTGTAATGTTGTTGTTGTCGTGTCCAATGAAGAGCCTCAGATGTCTCCGTACATCTCTATCACAGCAATGTTCTCTATCTTGGGTGTGTATACTGTATTGTTGTTGTTGTCGTGTCCAATGAAGAGCCTCAGATATATCCGTACATCTCTATCACAGCAATGTCCACTATCTTGGGTGTGTATACTGTATTTTTTTTTTGTTGTTGTCGTGTCCAATAAAAAGTCTCAGATGTCTCCGTACATCTCTATCACATCAATGTCCTCTATCTTGGGTGTGTATACTGTATTGTTGTTGTTGTCGTGTCCAATGAAGAGCCTCAGATATATCCGTACATCTCTATCACAACAATGTTCTCTATCTTGGGTGTGTATACTGTATTGTTTTTGTTGTCGTGTCCAATGAAGAGCCTCAGATGTCTCCATACATCTCTATCACAGAAATGTCCACTATCTTGGGTGTGTATACTGTATTGTTGTTGTTGTCGTGTCCAATGAAGAGCCTCAGATATATCCGTACATCTCTATCACAACAATGTTCTCTATCTTGGGTGTGTATACTGTATTGTTTTTGTTGTCGTGTCCAATGAAGAGCCTCAGATGTCTCCATACATCTCTATCACAGAAATGTCCACTATCTTGGGTATGTAAAAGCTTCTGTTCTGGGTCCATGTCAATTTTCTACAAGGCTGCGGCCATGCTGGACATGAGAATATGTGGGTAGGTGTTAGTTCCACACCAGGACAGTTGTCCTGTAGGTTCTTGTGTCATCTGGATGTATCTGGATTCCTTTGTAGTGTTTATTTCTGATTCTTGTTATATTTTTGTAATATTTCTCTCAACGTTTATTTTACATATTTGTGTGTGTTCGTTCTGAAGTATTATTAAAGGGAGAGGTGCCTCTTTTGGTACATGAATATCATCCTCCCAAAACTTTATGTTATTTAATAATATTTTTTATAATTACATTAAGGTATATAGAGAGATGGACACACACACACAAAAACCTTTATTAAGACACACAGGTCTTACAGAGGATTCTCCTTGGGGTTACAAGACGGAGAAGCCCATGAAAGTGGGAAATATACAAAGGGGTAAAAATGGAGAAATATTATATACATATGGTAAATATATACAGATTATTATTTGAATGATCCTATGGAAAATAAGAATATGAATTTGTGAGGGGTTAGCTTATATAGATAGATAATATTCGATAATATATCAAAAGAAACCATATACATAAATTTCACCGATAGATGGCGATTGTAACAAACATGTGTGTAAGGAAGCAAACAGCTAGAAATACCTTCAGTCTACACCACCCACCACCGCACCCCTCGTGTTCTGCATAATTGGGGTCAAAGGGCGCAGCTCATCCTTTCTCTCCAAACATTCCTCAACTGTCTTCCCTAGAAGAATGCCTCCATATGGTTGGACAATATGTAAATTTACATATATGTGTATCTCTTGATGAATAGCTAACTCACGAAAGCTGATTCTTTGAAACGAAACACACATAGCGTTCTAAAATTACGATTCAAACTTGTGAATTCTTTTTAGAAATATAAAAATAATATTTGTAACAATTAAAATTACTGGCAATGTGTTTCTCAATAATATCATCAAATATTATCTCTACAGACCTTACTGCAATGATATAGGTTATTTTATGAGAGAGCTTGGCTCATCAGTGATGAACCCTCTCACCAACACTGGCGTGTTGTATGTATCTACAACTTTGGTTGTTACACTATAGCTATGTTACATATGGGCATATTAGGTATATATTAAAATATATTACAACATATATATATTATATAATCTGAAATGCAAATATTTTATTTTTTTTAAACATGTATTTTATTTTCATCATTGACTGTTCTACATTTTTTACCATAGATTTAGAACACTTGAATATTGTTGTAAATATGTATAGTTGAACCTACCTATTTTTTTAAATCACGAATATAGGATTCATTTTATAAATTCTATATTACTGTGACAAATAATTTTATGTGTAATTTGCTTCAAGTAATTCAAAATAAAAACTACTTGATAAGTAAATAATTTATTTCCTATTTTTACGACTGCACCTTCAATTCTCTATCTTTTTCAACAACGAAAGAAAATATTCATAACATATATATATAACAAAATATTTGAAATATTACATCCCCCATATGTCCATAGTTTTATTAAATACATCCATGGACCAAAGATTCCAGACATCCATCCTTTTAAGAACTACGAGACTAAGCCCAGAATCCTTGGGAAATCTTCCAAGAAATGTTTCTGCTTGGCGTCACCTCATGAATTAGACCTTCACTTAAATTATACACTCATGGACTTAAGGAAGTTGTACCTTTTACCATGTATATCGGGATTATAACTCTGAAATATATTACAGTGACCTTTATTGAAGACACGCCAATTGTGAACAGCCTCTGTCTCCTTAAAGAACAAAAAAAAAAAAAACGATGACCGGCGACATCAAACACTTCACTTCCTTTTAGCATGTATATCGGTATTATAACTCTGAAAGATATTACAGTGACCTTTATTGAAGACACACGAGATAACAAAGTGTGAACAGCCTTGTCACCTTAAAAAACAAAAAAAGACGACCGGCGTCATCAAACACTTTTCACTTCTTTTCAGCATGTATATCGGGATTGAGACAATAACTCTGAAAGATATTACAGTGACCTTTATTGAAAATACACGAGATAACCAATTGTAAACGAAATTGACTCTGTCTCATTAAAAAAAAAAAAATAGACGAACGACGACATCAAAAACTTTCCACTTCCTTAAGTTTTGTCCATGAATGTAAATATATACACATCGAAGAAACTCTTCAACAATTGCAATTTTCCAACGATATTAAAATGAAATAAAAAAAAACTTTTTTCCCCAAAAATCAATATTTTTCTATTATCTAAGGATTAAAAAGTAACTTTGTATAAAAGTCCTTTGGGGACTTATAAATTCAACTAATTCTTTTAAACATTTTTTATCCAATCTTACTAAGTCTTTTCAAAGTGTTTCTTTCATTTCCATAGTATGTTAATTTAAAATAGTCAAAATGTTGTTTCAATATAGTTTTTTCTTATAAAATATATATGGGTGTATCAATAGAAAATCTATCCAACACTGTCTGAGGAATGAAACAAATCTTTTTTTCCAAGAGTTTACCTTTATAATTCATTAATCAAACATTTGTACACTTTTTTTTTTAAATTTGAACTTCGTTATTTATTTTATACAAATATTTTATCTATGTTTTTTCGTTTAAATATATGAGGTTGTTCCAAAAGTTCATGTTTTTCTTAAAACGTTGTTTTTATTTTTACTTGGCGAATAATATTATTACGGCGAATACAAAATAATACAATTACTTTATACATAATACAAAGACATTATATATAACGGCGAATAATATTGGTATTTCAATTTTGAAAGTGTTTACGAACTTTTGGGATAACCTTGTGTATATATTTTTTTTTTCAAGCTCTATATATAAAACATTCATGGGGACAAAACTTAAGGAAGTTGTACCTTTTACCATGTATATCGGGATTGAAACAATAACTCTGAAAGATATTACAGTGACCTTTATTGCAGACATACGAGATAACCAAGTGTGAACAGCTTCTGTCTTCTTCTTAAAAAAAAAAAATAGACGACCGGCGATATCAAAGACTTTCCACTTCTTTAAGTTTTGTCCCTGAGTGTAAATGTTACGATATTGGTAAAAATAACTGATATCAGGATGGTTTACTATATATTAAGTACAATTGTTTGGTAAATTATGAAATTTATGTTATCAAATAGTTTATTTCTAAATTTTGAATAAAAACAAACTATTTCACATTTAATATAGTATTTTTAAAGTTACTTCTATATTATTATAAATGATAAAATAAGGACAACATACACATGCGTCGAACCTGAAGGATGTTGTTGGGTTCTGTGCTGCTTGGAGTATAGGAGCTCTATCTATGCTTCCTTCCTGTGGTGAATCTGTATAAGACCCTGGAGGCTGTTGTTGGGTTCTGTGCTGCCTGGAGTTTAGGAGCTCTATCTATGCTTCCTTCCTGTGGTGAATCTGTATAAGACCCTGGAGGTTGTTGTTGGGTTCTGTGCTGCCTGGAGTATAGGAGCTCTATCTATGATTCCTTCCTGTGGTGAATCTGTATGACCTGTGGTCTTAATAAAGCTGTATGTGTGTTTAACAATAGTCAGGAACGTTTGGCCACTGGACATGTGTCGGAATTGTAGGCCGTTGTTGGGTTCTGTGCTGCCTGGAGTATAGAAACTCTATCTATGCTTCCTTCCTGTGATGAATCTGTATAAGACCAGTGGTCTTAATAAAGCTTTGTGTGTGTTTAACCATATTCAGGAACGTATGGCCACTGGACATGTGTCGGACCTGGAGGCTGTTGATGGGTTCTGTGCTGCCTGGAGTATAGGAGCTCTATCTATGCTTCATTCCTGTGGTGAATCTTTATTAGACCTGTGGTCTTAATAAAGCTGTATATGCGTACTCTGTTGATATATGAAACTATCAATTTTGATCTTTCCTCTTGAAACAAGTAACATTGAAGAATTCCATGCGACATCCATTCCTTCTTTAAATATCAGTTAGAAGAGATCAAAAGGGAAAAAACGTCAGTAAAAAGAGACGGAAAAGCAGCTGTTCCAGAACATTCTTTTATAGCAGCTGTTTCTAAATGAGAATTTAGGGAACAAAAGAAACAAATAGCTTCCTGTATATATAACTCATCATCCGATCTTTATTCTTCGTCTGCTTACCAAATCTTCTTTGCTAAAAAACTTGACGAGAATTTTTTTAACGACTTTTTGAAGAATGTCATAAAAATCCGACAGGTTAGTTTCATTAAAAAAAGGGGTGACTGAGGAATTTTTATTGTCCTAATGTTAGTGGGGAATTTCCATTGGTTGATTTATTCACCTATTTCTTGTGCCAATTTATGGAGATTGTGCACATTCAGGTATCTACAGGACAAATCGGGAACAAGTATTAATTCCGTGTTCTTTCTTGTGCCATGGAGATTGTGCACATTCAGGTATCTACAGGACAAATCGGGAACAAGTATGAATTATGTGTTCTTTCTTGTGCCATGTAGATTGTGTACATCCATTTATCTACAGGACAAATCGTGAACAAGTATGAATTCCATGTTATTTCTTGTGCCATGGAGATTGTGCACATCCAGGTATCTACAGGACAAATCGTGAAAAAGTATGAATTCCGTGTTATTTCTTGTGCCATGGAGATTGTGCACATCCAGGTATCTTCAGGACAAATCGGGAACAAGTATGAATGTAGTGTTCTTTCTTGTGCCATGGAGATTGTGCACATTCAGGTATCTACAGGACAAATCGGGAACAAATATTAATTCCGTGTTCTGTCTTGTGCCATGGAGATTGTGCACATTCAGGTATCTACAGGACAAATCGGGAACAAGTATGAATGTAGTGTTCTTTCTTGTGCCATGGATATTGTGCATATCCAGGTATCTACAGGACAAATCGGGAACAAGTATGAATGTAGTGTTATTTATTGTGCCATGGATATTGTGCATATCCAGGTATCTACAGGACAAATCGGGAACAAGTATGAATTCCGTGTTCTTTCTTGTGCCATGGAGATTGTGCACATTCAGGTATCTACAGGACAAATCGGGAACAAGTATGAATTCCGTGTTCTTTCTTGTGCCATGTAGATTGTGTACATCCATTTATCTACAGGACAAATCGTGAACAAGTATGAATTCCATGTTATTTCTTGTGGCTTGTAGATTATGTACATCCATTTATCTACAGGACAAATCATGAACAAGTATGTATTCCATGTTCTTTCTTGTGCCATGGAGATTGTGCACATCCAGGTATCTACAGGACAAATCGGGAACAAGTATGAATTCCGTGTTCTTTCTTGTGTCATGTAGATTGTGTACATCCAGTTATCTACAGGACAAATCGGGAACAAGTATGAATTCCGTGTTCTTTATTGTGCCTTGTAGATTTGTACATCCATTTATCTACAGGACAAATCATGAACAAGTATGAATTCCATGTTATTTCTTGTGCCATGGAGATTGTGCACATTCAGGTATCTACAGGAAAAATCGGGAACAAGTATTAATTCCGTGTTCTTTATTGTACCATGGAGGTTGTGCACATCCAGGTATCTACAGGACTAATCGGGAACAAGTATGAATTCCGTGTTCTTTCTTGTGCCATGGATATTGTGCATATCCAGGTATCTACAGGACAAATCGGGAACAAATATTAATTCCGTGTTCTGTCTTGTGCCATGGAGGTTGTGCACATTCAGGTATCTACAGGACAAATCGGGAACAAGTATAAATGTAGTGTTCTTTCGTGTGCAATGGATATTGTGCATATCCAGGTATCTACAGGACAAATCGGGAAAAGTATGAATGTATTGTTCTTTCTTGTACCATGGAGGTTGTGCACATCCAGGTATCTACAGGACAAATCGGGAACAAGTATGAATGTATTGTTCTTTCTTGTGCCATGAAGATTGTACACATCCAGGTATCTACAGGACAAATCGGGAACAAATATTAATTCCGTGTTCTGTCTTGTGCCATGGAGATTGTGCACATTCAGGTATCTACAAGACAAATCGGGAAAAGTATGAATGTAGTGTTCTTTCTTGTGCCATGGATATTGTGCATATCCAGGTATCTACAGGACAAATCGGGAACAAGTATGAATGTAGTGTTCTTTATTGAGCCATGGATATTATGCATATCCAGGTATCTACAGGACAAATCGGGAACAAGTATGAATTCCGTGTTCTTTCTTGTGCCATGGAGATTGTGCACATTCAGGTATCTACAGGACAAATCGGGAACAAGTATTATTCCGTGTTCTTTCTTATGCCATGGAGGTTGTGCACATCCAGGTATCTACAGGACAAATCGGGAACAAATATGAATGCCGTATTATTTCTTGTACCAATTTACATAGGCTGTAATTGGAGAGGAGTGTACTTCAGGAATTGGTTTAACCATGGAGATAAACAACATCACCACAGAGGCTGTGAACATGCAGGTATCAACAACAGAAGGTACTATCTACAGAACCAGTTGGCATTGGCCTAATTATTGTGTGTCCTCATTAGTGTCTTAATTAACAATCTCACCTCATTATCTTCCTTAAGGCTGAGAGATCTTATCGTGGTATATCATCGTCTGCCCCCTCATACTTTCTTCCATATTTATATATCAACATTTGACTGGGGGGGGAGAAGTCCGACCACACCTCCCTGCGGTCCCCCCTGTACCCTTGGAATATTCGACATAATTCTGGTTCGTTTCCAAGGTGACTAACGTGGCAACGGTCCCCATTTTCCAATGAAGAGCAACCAGAGCAGCAGCTTTACACACCCAAGATAGTGGATATTGCTGCTGCTGTGATGGAGACATCTGAGACTCTTCTTTGGACACCTTAAGGCTGAAAGATCTTATCGTGGTATATCATCGTCTGTCCCTTCATACTTTCTTCCATATTTACATATCAACATTTGACTTAATTACATATATCAACTATACAATGACACAATTAACATAATTCAAAATAACCATTCCCCTGAAGAGAGTGACATCAAGTCACTAAAACTTCGAGAATTAAATAAATAAATAGTTGATGTGTTTGTTCTGAATCAATTTCCAACCAACAGATTATCTTCTAGATTTACATAATTTTATTTACATATTGTGTGGCTTCAGTTACAACATTTTGGCTATCTTCAGACAAAGGTACTGAATACATTCAGTAATTTTGTCTTTATATGGCAACAATGCTGTTACTGAAACATCACACATAATTTGTTTATTTTTTACTTGGTCTTGCTTTTTTGGTATTTTTAAAATTGCCCTTGACTATTAGAAAATTATGCAAATTTCCTTTTTATTTTATATACCATTTTAAAAAGTACATTCTTTTGTTAAAATATCCAATTTCCCACACTTTTCTAAAACTGCAACAATAACTAATAAAAAATTCTTCCAAGTCCAGATATTTCAATATTGCAGAAATATATTACATTTATAAAAGTTGCTTAACTATTTAGATATGTAAATGCCGGATTAGGTGCCCTTTAAAATGTTTGATCTGGCTGTTTCTTCTTGGACAGCCGAGAGTGAATTGGACAAAGTGAAATTTTCCGGTTGTGCCGACCATTTTCCTTTATTCACACTAATCATTTGATTTTTTTTTTTTTCATTTTTAAGATACCAAAGCCCAGTTTGGTTACTTGCACTCACTGGAGGGGTTGGACTTTTTCAAGAATCAGGAGCCATTGGGGCAACTTTTTTTTTCTCAACAAAGTGTCTGAATCTGGATTCGATGATCCCGGGTCATGGTTTTTAAAAATTAACAGTTTAGACCACTCCTCCAAACAGCACTCTATTCATTAGATGTGTTTGTGAAATTGATCCTATATTTCAGATTTTTTTTACAAGCTTTTTCGATATTGCTGTTTGCAGTTTATCTCCGTTCTGCTGAAAGAAAATTCATTACATTGAGTTTACAAACAGTTGGGGCCTCTATTCATTCATGAGTAAACCCCACTCGAACAATACCCGGGCGAAGCCGGGTCCAGTCGGCTAGTATTATATATATAAATATAATTTTATAATACTACTGATCGAATGCCCAGCATTTCAAGATTATAGAATGAAGAATGAACTAGTTGTTTGTGAACTTAACGATTTGATTTCCGATAAAAAAAATCATATTTAAAGTTCAATTAATTTTGTAAATACATTCTAAACTTTCTACAAAATCTGGGTCTCTAATGTTTTCATGCGTTGAATAATGTAAATAACTTATGTAAATAAACTTTTCTCCTTGTTTGGCGCAAGTATCCCTTGCGGGATATAGCGCTTTGGAAATAAAATAATTGTAATAATATTATAAAGTAAATTAAGCTTCCAGGGTTAAGTTTCTTGTTCAAATTTTATATTTTCAAGCTTTCGGACTTGTCAGTCCTTCAACAGTATTATCACGATTTTAAAAATAGATGTTATCTACTCTCTATTTTTATATACAAATGAATTTTTAAATATTTTAAATATTAATGATATTGAAAGGAGAGAAAATATATATTACCTTCTTTGTGTGCTATAAACAATTTTTGAAAATTAATCGTGATACTCCTGTTGAAGGACTGACAAGTCCGAAAGCTTGAAAATAAAAATTTGAACAAGAAACTTAACCCCAGAATATTTATTTATTTTATAATATCCTTTTTTTTTTATGTTTATATTTTGCTACGCTGTAAACTTCCCTTATTTTTATCTTTTTAAAAATAAATTAAAATTACAATTATGTATTTTATTTCCAAAGCGCTATATCCCGCAAGGGATACTTGCGCCAAAAAAGGAGAAAAGTTTATTTACATAAGTTATTTACATTATTCAACGCATGAAAACATTAGAGATCCAGATTTTGTAGAAAGTTTAGAATGTATTTACAAAATGAATTGAACTTTAAATATATATTTTTTTATCGGAAATCAAATCGTTAATTTCACAAACAACTAGTTCATTCTTCATTCTATAATCTTGAAATGCTGGGCAATTGTTCAGTAGATATCTTGAGGTTTGTTCCTCAATACCACAAAAGCAACTTGAATCCTCCACTGCCTTTATTCTATTTAAAATAACTTTGAAATTCCCGTGGTTTGTAACAAATTGAGTATTATAAAAATTTGATAATTAATAGTTTGCTCTTTTCTTTTCCCTTGCCTGGGGAATCTAACCTTTTTGAACAACCTTGGTTGCGTGAAGCACCTTGATACTTTGATATAGTATATTGTCTGATTGCCACATTATTTTTGGGCTCAAAAATGATACACTTTGGTTAGTAGCCCGTAACACCATTATCTCTCTCTCTTGTTTGTTCTTGGCTTAAATAAATTGCTGTTTCATCCTGAAGTTTGTCTTTCCTAATTTTCTACGCGGCAATATTGTTACACCAGTTTGCGGCTTGGAAAACTCTTCAACCTTGATTCTCTCCTGTGCCGGGTCTTGTATCTTACCAGAGCGTGTTTCAACCATCCTACAAATTTATATAAGGGAATAATGAGATAACTTTAAGTAGCCTCCAGAATTATTTATTTATTTCTCACATCAAAGAGAGCAGTGAAGTCACACAGTGTACCAAAATACAAATGGTGATTTTTATAATACATAAATCTGTTTATTATACATATATTCTGTTTAATAAAATAAATAAATATAAAATATAAATTTGAATTTAAAATATATGAAAAAGAATATTACAAATTAAAATAGGTACATTAGCCATGATGCAACAATATGCAAAAATACACAGTCCGCACTATTGTTTTATAATAATGATTAGATATATGCAACTATGTACAATGTATATGTGCATATATACATGTACAGGTATAGATATATGGTGCACATACAGTATGAAACAATACGTTAATCCCAACATTCCATGATTATCATAATCTCTGGAAAAGTAGAAAGAATGTATGAAAAATTGTAGAAATGTGGAAAAGACACGTTTGCGGAAGTTTTTGTTAGACCATATCAGGGAGGTACAAATTCTTCGTGCATTCATTTGTTAACAGGAAATGTTTGAATGAATCTTGTGGTTCTATTCATCTACATGACTAAACATTCATCTACGTATTCGTCTTACTGTATATACATATCTACCTTTTAGTGTGTTTCTACAACACTTTTAGTTTTGAAAATAGAGCAATCCATAAATAATTCTTTAATTGAAAAGGCATATATTGGATCAAAAATCATTTATTTTACGAATATTTCAGTTGGCTGAACGCCAACCTTTATCAAGATATTATAATGTGTGTCAACAACAAACTCAGCGCCACATAATGTCAACAGAATTAAGTTTTAATTTAAAAATAATTTTTAATTCAATTTAATTAACAAAATATATTTTAAAACTTAATTCTGTTGACGTTATGTGGCGCTGAGTTTGTTGTTGACACATATTACATATGTTACAACACCTTGATAAAGGTTGGCATTCAGCCAACTGAAATATTGGTAAAATAAATGATTTTTTGATCCAATATATGACTTTTTAATTAAACATTTAGTTTTAAGAAAAAGGCATCTCCTTATCGTACAGCTAAAAGTTGCTGATGGCTTGCGTTTGCGATGGGTTTCTTACTAGGTTATCCAAAAAGTTCGTGAACACTTGCAACAAATCGAAATACCAATATTATTCGCCGTTATATATAATGTCTTTGTATTATGTATAAAGTAATTGTATTATGTATTATTATGTATTCATCGTAATAATATTTTAGAAAAGAATTTATTATTTTATTAACATTTTTTTATGTTTTTATTTTGCTACTCTATTAACTTCCCTCATTGCTTATCTTTTGTTTATCATTCATAGTTTGTTTTTACCTTAAATAAATTGCTGTGTCATCCTGAAGTTGGTCTTCCCTAATTTACCACGTAGTAATATTATTCGCCAAGTAATAAAGAAAAAAAAACGTTTTAAGAAAAACACGAAATTTTGGGACATCCTTATAATTTATTCATCTTATCCCAGTATAATATACGCAAGCCATCAGAAACTTTCAGTTGCACGATAAGATGCCTTTTTCTTAATTTATTCAACTTTTCCCAGTACAATTTTATATTTGTACTATTTTTTTACATTTAGGTTTGTTGCCCATTTTGTTCATCAATCCAGAAAAGGACATCCATACGGTACCTCAGTTGGCCGGTATTGTGATCAGGGTGTATGGACCGATCTGATCTGTTCTATGGACAAGACACCACCACCACCAACAATCCAGAAGAGGACATCCATACTGTACCTCAGTTGGCCGGTATTGTGATCAGGGTGCACGGACCGATCTGCTCCATGGACAAGACACCACCACCACCAACAATCCAGAAGAGGACATCCATACTGTACCTCAGTTGGCCGGTATTGTGATCAGGGTGCACGGACCGATCTGATCTGTTCCATGGACAAGACACCACCACCACCATCAATCCAGAAAAGGACATCCATACGGTACCTCAGTTGGCCGGTATTGTGATCAGGGTGTACGGACCGATCTGATCTGTTCCATGGACAAGACACCACCACCATCAATCCAGAAAAGGACATCCATACGGTACCTCAGTTGGCCGGTATTGTGATCAGGGTGTATGGACCGATCTTCTCCATGGACAAGACACCACTACCATCAATCCAGAAGAGGACATCCATACGGTACCTCAGTTGGCCGGTATTGTGATCAGGGTGTATGGACCGATCTGATCTGTTCCATGGACAAGACACCACCACCATCAATCCAGAAGAGGACATCCATACGGTACCTCAGTTGGCCGGTATTGTGATCGGGGTGTATGGACCGATCTGATCTGTTCCATGGACAAGACACCACCACCACCATCAATCCAGAAGAGGACATCCATACGGTACCTCAGTTGGCCGGTATTGTGATCAGGGTGTATGGACCGATATGCTCCATGGACAAGACACCATCACCACCATCAATCCATAAGAGGACATCCATACGGTACCTCAGTTGGCCGGTATTGTGATCAGGGTGCATGGACCGATCTGATCTGCTCCATGGACAAGACACCACCATCAATCCAGAAGAGGACATCCATACGGTACCTCAGTTGGCCGGTATTATGATCAGGGTGCATGGACCGATCTGATCTGCTCCATGGACAAGACACCACCACCACCCATTATGTTTATTGACAAATCAATAAATACCTTTATTAAAACCTCTCAGATTCTCCTGAGAGATACAGAACGGGAGCTGAAAAAAATAGGAGAAAATATTAGAATTAATTTTTTTTAAGCCTATCTTGACCACTCACATGATCTTTTTAGATGGAGCGCCATCTAGTGGAACAGAAATCAACTAAACGTTGATTTAACCTGGTACCTGATATTAGGCCATTCCGTTTTCTTGATAAATCAAGAAAAGCCAACTACGAACGCGTTTCGGGTTGTTGTCCCTCGTCAGCGTGGTGCAGACGGTACCTATACGACCAAAAATGCTTTGGTACCAGAGGCTTCTGGAGAAATCAAGAAATGGGTATTTAAGGCTAAATGATTATAATGATGTTACACACGATAAGTACCACCACAATCATGATAAACCGCTTTCACAATGAGAAATTATAATTTTCAAGGTTCAGTTATCCAAAAAAAAGAAAAAACTTTACGAATAAAATCGATATTAGAAAGTTTTGTGGGCAAAAAAATCAATCCTAGAGATTTTCATCTCGATTTTTCAAAAATGTCGCCAATAGTAAAAAAACTTTCAAACATAATGGAAGAAAAACTTCGGAAATATCTCACACTCCATTCGAATGGAAACAAAAGATAAAAAAAAATTATCAGAAGATTTCCTCTTTCATTTTAATTATCATCGAAGTAATTTCCGGGCTCCCCTTAATTAATTCGGAAGGAGTTCGTCTGATTTGTCCGCCATTTTGGAAGGATAATCGCCAAACATTCCAACCGATAATGACGCGAGCTAAACAAAGGATGTTCCTTTTGATAAGGGGAGCTCGTCCTCAATATTCTCGTCTGCTAATTATTTTGTTGTTGTTTTTCAATCTCTTCCAAGGTCATTGTCATCGATTGCATTTTGCAAATGATCCTATTATTTCCATTCTTTGTTGAGAAGAAATAGTGTCAGGTGAGACGGTCTTTATACCATTCTTTCATCATGCATTTGTTTATGATTACTTCATTCGTCTATTTGGGGAATCTAACCTTTTTTTGAACAACTTTGGTGGGGTGCAGTACCTTGGTACTTTGCTATAGTGTTATTGCGGTTTGTCTGCTTGCTACATTCATTTTTTAGCTAAAAATTCATACAATTTGTTTAGTAGCCCGTAAAACCATATTCTTTCTCTTTCTCATTCGTCCACTTAATTTTTTTAATTGTCAATAATTCATTTGAATTAATTTTACATATATCGAAAAACATACTGGTATGTGTTTTGTCCAAATTTTTAATTTATAAATTTAAAAATATAAATGAGGGTCGGTGGAAGGATGGTCTAAACTGTTAGTTTTCGACTGCTACGATCCCGGTTCAATTCCCGCATTGGGTACTTTTTTCTGATTAAAAAAATGCACCAATGGCCCACGATTCTTACAAAAGTTCAACCCCACCAGCGAGTGTAAGTAACCAAACGGGGTTCTGACACATTTGTTTGTGCAAAGTCGAACTGCTTTTTAAATGTGTAGACATGTGGTACATTTACAGTAAAAGCAGTCACCTACTTCTACCCACCATGATTATCATGGCCTGTACCACGTGTACTAGTGTACACAGTGTCCTCTCATGGAGTATGTTCTACTGTATGTGTATATAATAAATGATAATGAGAATGATTGTTTACAGGTCATTAACCCTAACCTCATCATCATCAGTTATCATCATAATCCCTAGACGACGAAGACGCCAGCGTTGCAAGCCGGTGAAGAATGGGACAAGTGACCTCTGTGAGGGATTAAATGTCCGACAAAGTGAGAGACCAAACTGGATGTCAAGGAATCTGACGATTCAGCTGTAGGATTATGGGAGTTGAACTTTCTCACTAATGAAAGACTGATTTAGGAGGAATGGTGATGAAACTATACAGACCATGATAATCATGGTGGTGGTGTCTTGTCCATTGAGCAGATCGTTCCATGAATCACAATACCGGCCAACTGAGGTACCGTATGGATGTCCTCTTCTAGATTGATGTCTGCCATATAAAGGGCTGCAAGGATATGGCCGGGTATATATGGTCCGGAGTGAGTTGGGTGTTGTGACAGCATTTCCTGTAGGATCTAGTCATGTCTGGGTTTATCTTCATTCCTTTAAAATGTTCTGTTTTGATTCTTGAAATTTTTGTTGTTTTTTCTCTGTTAAATTCGAGTTGCATATGGGCTGGGGTATTTTGGTTTTTGTAATGAGTTTTGCTTTTGTTATTGTATTTGTGTCTTTCGGTGTTATTGAACTGGTTTCCAGTGCTTGTCCTTCCTTCACTAGGCCATCAGCCTGATAATCATGGTAGATGAGAATTTAAATTTAAACTGCCATGATTCGTTTCTTTATTTCGATATGATATATAAAAGATAAAAATTATTTTCCCTATTAAATATACACTCATGAACAAAACTTAAGGAAGTTGTACCTTTCAGCATGTATATCGGGATTGAGACAATAACTCTGAAATATATTACAGTGACCTTTATTGAAGACATACGAGATAACCAATATACACTCATGGACAAAACTTAAGGAAGTTGCACCTTTCAGCATGTATATCGGGATTGAGACAATAACTCTGAAATATATTACAGTGACCTTTATTGAAGACACACGAGATAACCAATATACACTCATGGACAAAACTTAAGGAAGTTGCACCTTTCAGCATGTATATCGGGATTGAGACAATAACTCTGAAATATATTACAGTGACCTTTATTGAAGACACACGAGATAACCAATATACACTCATGGACAAAACTTAAGGAAGTTGTACCTTTCAGCATGTATATCGGGATTGAGACAATAACTCTGAAATATATTACAGTGACCTTTATTGAAGACACACGAGATAACCAAGTGTGTACAAAATTGCCTACGTCTCCTTCAAAAAAAAAAATAATAGACGACCGGCGACATCAAAAACTTTCCACTTCCTTAAGTTTTTGTCAATGAGTGTATTGTTTAAATACGGAATGCTGGTGTGACCAAGCTTTTCAAGAGGAATCATTATTTTCTCCAGAAATATACTTAAAATATATAATATATGTATGTCATACATATAGTAATATATATACCCCCTCCCCCATCGACAGACGAGCGGATAACAAACAGATCATCTCTGCCTCTAATGTAGATCACACTCTACTCGACTTTGTCCGTGTCTTCGACGATGGCCTCTCTTTCTCAGATGACATCCAACCTGCCTCGTCCTTTTTTGTGTTACTTATTGACGCTTGAAACCACTTGGCCCCATGACTGCACAGGGCTTGCAATACCACATATATATATTGTTTTGAAAATAGAGCAATCAAAATTTAAATCATTAGATAATAAAAAGGCATATATTGGATTGAATAAATCTTTTAATGCATATATATTTTATTCAATCCAATATATGCCTTTTTATTATCTAATATATATATATACATTTTTTTATATTTGACCATTTTCGTTTTAGCTGTAGGTAGGATTATGGTATATTTATTTTTCTATTTATGCTATTTTTATCTTCTATAGATGCCCAAATCTCCATCAAAATTACTTAGATTATAAGCTTAAAATAATTTAATATTAAAAGACGATAGGCGAGCCTCTTCGAAATATTGACATTTGAAATAGATAATATTGATCCAAAATAAACATATACCATATTAAAACACTACAATATAACTTTCCTGTTTCTTTTTATATAAAAAAAAACATCCTAAGTAAAACTTTAAATATTATATAATCGTTTTTTACTATATCTACAAAAGATTATATCGAAAATATATACAATAAATAAAGTATAGAAATAGAGGATTGTTTCATCATTGAAATAGTTCCGCCATTTTCATTAGAACTCTAGGAATCGTTTGGTAAAGTTTACCTGAACATTCCAGGGTATCCGGGCGTACTTTCCCTGGCAATAATTCACTGATGAACGATTCTAAAGTCAATTAAAATCACCGGAATTCCACATCATGAACCCACTTTCTCTGTTTCCTTTTCCTCCATTTATCTGCTGCTTTCTTTTTCTTTGGAAAATTGATTTTCCAAAAAGAAAAATGTTTATTTTTATAGTCGTTTTGTGATTAAAAAGTTTATTATCATTAAGATAATGAATAATAACTCTCTCTTTTCTCGATTATCAATTATTTTATATATTTTTATCTATTTATTCATACATTTATCATTATATAATCTTATTAATTTATATTTATTCTGTATTTATAACCTTATATAATCTTATATGGACATTGTAATAAATCAGTTTCAATCTCAACCTTTCTCTATTCTCTCTCTATTGTAGCAAAGTATTCATTATTTAATTAACAGAGAGTATCTATCACTTTTCATGTTTATATTTTGCTACTCTATACACTTCCCTCATTGCGTATCTTTTGTTTATCATTCATAGCTTGTTCTTACCCTAAATAAAATTCTGTGTCATCCTCACCGGGTAGTTGGTGATCTCAGGATACGCTCCAGGAGCCTGGGTTACCTTTATGCTACTACTACTGTGTCATCCTGAAGTTTGTCTTTCCTAATTTTCCACGTGGCAATATACAATATGAATAGAGTCGCTAAAAATATTAATTAAATTAGATTTTCATTATCTTTCTATTTCTCTTCAACCAATCATAGGCTAGCAGTAAGAACAGTATAAAAAAATAAGAAAAAGGCATCTCCTTATTATGCAACTGAAAGTTACTGATGGCTTGCACCATCTGTAACTTTCAGTTGAACGATAAGGAGATGCCTTTTTCATAATTTATGCACCTTATCCCAGTACAATATCACATTTGTACTATTTTCTCACAGTATAAAAAACACAGGTCTACGAAAAAAACTTTTTCTTTTTTTTTTTTGCCGGAGAAAACCTAATGTAAATTTTCATGCTGAATTTAAAAATGAAATCAGAAGTTTTCCATCGCCCATAGTTCTTGCAGGATAACCTTCTTTTTTCTATAAATTGGTATATACAGTAATAATGCGCAGAAAATGTTACGTAAGCTTTATTTAAGTAAACATAATTACATTAGCTAGCGCTTTATTAGCGCTTTATATAACGCTTGATAAAGATAATTATCTTTCTATTTCTTCTTAACCAATCATAAGCTTAGCAGTAAAAACAGTGGGAAAAAAAGTGTTTTATTGGCCAAGGAAAAAAATCGTGATTTCATTTCTTGAACATGAATCTACATTAAAATCAAAAAAGGCATTTCCTGACCATGCTCACATGAGCTTTTTAAATGGCAGAGCGCCATCTAGTGGAACAGAAATCAACTAAACATTGATTTAACCTATTCTCTGATATTTGGTCAACCCATTTTCTTGATAAATCAAGAAAAGCCAACCATGAACGCGTTTCGGGCTGTTGGCCCTCGTTAGCATGGTGCAGGCTGTACCTCTACGATCAAAAATATCAAGGAACAATCTAAATTAACGTTTAGTTGATTTCTGTTCCACTAGATGGCGCTCTGCTATTGTTAAACCGAGTATATCGTTGAATAGAGGACAACACTAAATCACAAAGCTATGCGTTTTTCATTTAAAAATAACTCAAATCTCTGCAATAAAAGATGAAAAAATGCGGAAATTTTAATATAAATCAAACGAAAAATAATGTTCCTTTTCAAAGAAAGAAAAAAAGATTTATAAGAAACGGTCATAAGAGAGAGTGTATTCAAATGAAGAAGTAGGAAGAAGAAAGAAAGAGAGGTACTGTAAATGTAAGGTGTGGCGACCTCACGTGAGAAACGCCATGGGGATTAAATCAGCAGACGCCGACATACCTCGATCGTCTGCCCAGAAATTGGCTGCGCGCGCATTGTTCACAGGCGTCGTTAGTTTAGCCATGCGTAGAAGGAATGTCCATTTTGAATACCCGTTCCATAATTGACCCGTGGAAAAGTCAAGAAAGATCCTGATTGGGTAAACGTTTTGTCTACTTGCGTAGGAATTTAGTGTATTTACATCATACAATTCGGCAACTCTGGGAAAAAAAAACTTTTAATTTACATGATAGCTTTTATACTAAATTGAAATAGAAATTTCACATTTGTTTTTAGAATGTTTAAAAAACTCTTACATATAAAAATATATATATATTTTTATCTCTCTTCTCTTTTTATAATAATGATAAATAAATTAATGTTTATATAATTATATTTTTTGAAGTCTTGAGATATCGTTCAACCTGCATCAAGTACCTTTTGATCAAAAATACCAAGGAACAAGCTTGTCAGGAGATGCCTTCTTTATGTTTAATATCATCACCTGACCCACTTATCTTTTATTTTTTCTATTGTTTTTTCATAAATATATATGTATAGACAAATGTAAAGACATACATGTATGACAGCGCAAGTGTCCCTAGGGGGACATAGCGCTTCAAATTGAAATAAATAAATTTGTTAATGAATTTTCAAACATACATCATAAATAATTTTGCAACAGTATATTGAAGAGAAAAAAATGTCTTTTATATGTTTATTTTTTACATTTATTTCCTCGAATTTTCAGGGTATTATTAATAGATGAATATGAGTAACTAATTTGCTTATAAAAAATTAAACATCTAAATGTGCAACTGAAGGTTTTTGATGGATTACGCCAACTATCGGAATAAATATTGAAGAAAATGTTTATTATTTATTAACAGATTATTAATTTTGATGTTTATATATTATATTACTCAGCGTAAACTTCCCTCTCATTGTTGCGTTTGTATTTTTATCAATTTTAGTTTGTTCTTGCCTCATATAAATTGCTGTGTCATCCTGAAGTTTGTCTTTCCTGATTTTCTATGTTACAATATCAATTAAACTTTGACTTTTCACTCCCGGCCTAGACAAATAGTTAAATGGAAAATATTCTGGTTTTGCCTAAGTGTACATAGAATTTTTTTTATATTGTCATTGAACTCCGTTAATACGTCAAATCATACACATACAGTAATGGGAAAAAACTATATACACGACTAATAACAATTATATACACTCATTGACAAAACTTAAGGAAGTGAAAAGTCTTTGATATTGCCAGTCGTCTATTTTTGTAAGAGACACAGAGGCAATTTTGTTCACACTTGGTTTTCTCGTGTGTCTTCAATAAAGGTCACTGTAATATCTTTCAGAATTATTGTCTCAATCCTGATATACATTCTGAAAAGTACAACTTCCTTAAGTTTTGTCCATGAGTGTATATTGGTTTTCTCGTGTGTCTTCAATAAAGGTCACTGTAATATCTTTCAGAATTATTGTCTCAATCCTGATATACATTCTGAAAAGTACAACTTCCTTAAGTTTTGTCCATGAGTGTATATTGGTTTTCTCGTGTGTCTTCAATAAAGGTCACTGTAATATCTTTCAGAATTATTGTCTCAATCCTGATATACATTCTGAAAAGTACAACTTCCTTAAGTTTTGTCCATGAGTGTATATTGGTTATCTCGTGTGTCTTCAATAAAGGTCACTGTAATATCTTTCAGAGTTATTGTCTCAATCCCGATATACATGCTGAAAGGTACAACTTCCTTAAGTTTTGTCCATGAGTGTATATTGGTTATCTCGTATGTCTTCAATAAAGGTCACTGTAATATATTTCAGAGTTATTGTCTCAATCCCGATATACATGCTGAAAGGTACAACTTCCTTAAGTGTTGTCCATGAGTGTATATTGGTTATCTCGTGTGTCTTCAATAAAGGTCACTTTAATATCTTTCAGAGTTATTGTCTCAATCCCGATATACATGCTGAAAGGTACAACTTCCTTAAGTTTTGTCCATGAGTATATATTGGTTATCTCGTGTGTCTTCAATAAAGGTCACTGTAATATCTTTCAGAGTTATTGTCTCAATCCCGATATACATGCTGAAAGGTACAACTTCCTTAAGTTTTGTCCATGAGTGTATATTGGTTATCTCGTGTGTCTTCAATAAAGGTCACTGTAATATCTTTCAGAGTTATTGTCTGAATCCCGATATACATGCTGAAAGGTACAACTTCCTTAAGTGTTGTCCATGAGTGTATATTGGTTATCTTGTGTGTCTTCAATAAAGGTCACTGTAATATATTTCAGAGTTATTGTCCGAATCCCGATATACATGCTGAAAGGTACAACTTCCTTAAGTTCTGTCCATGAGTGTAGAAGGATACTCTAGACATGGTGTGAGGGAGGTGTAGTTAGATTTATATCTAGCTAGAGTTGCCAGAGGAGGTGTGTGTTTTGTCAAAACGTGACACGTGTCGCTGAGCCTGGTGACACACGTGGCAAGTCACTAAATATAACCTCCACCCCAGTGTGACTATCTCCAGACCACCCTGGGGTCATAGCTAGGTTATCCCTCAAGGGTATCTACCCTTCTATCACCTTATACCGATAGATTTTAGACAATCACGACTTGAGGTCGAATCCCGTATTGATCACCTTTTTTTTTTTTTTCTTTCTTTTTCTGCTTTAATAGCCCCCGATTGATGAGAACAAGTAACCAAACAGGGCTCTGTCACACTTATAAGCACAAAAGTCGGAGTAACTACTACATGTGTAGTCATATAGTACACCTATAGTAAACGGCAGTCGCTAACTACCAACCATGATTATCTACCCATTCTATTAACACGTATCCTAACCGATTTTAGACAATCCCGACTTGAGGTCGAATCCCGCATAGATCATCTTTTTTTTTTTTCTGCTTCAATGGGCCCGATACTTACAAAATCCAACCAGAGTGAGTTCAAGTAACCAAACAGGGCTCTGTCACACTTATAAGTACGAAATTCGAACTAATTACTACATGTGTACCATATAGTACACCTATATATAGTAAAAGACAGTCGCTAACTACCAACCATGAATATCATGACTAGGACTGGAAGGTAGGTAACAGACCAACAGAGCCTTAGGTTATGTAAGACCCTTATTTATTAGTAAATTAAATTTATAAATTCAATTACCATCTGTTGTAATGGTTAGGTGTTATCTGAATAAGACTTGTTCCACCTTTACAAGTTGAACTGAATGTTTATTTTATCCAGTAATATCCTGTTATACAAAATAGAAAAATAGATTACATAGAATACATTACATAAGTTAAAACAATTGACAAATGCCATTATTTTGCATAGTCAATAATAAATATAATATGTAACATTATTATATATGTTATTTAACATATCACAGCACCATCTATCGATAAAATTTGTAATAATTAAATTTATTGGAAATGTGTTTCTTTTAAACGATAGAATCAAATATTATCTCTACAGACCTTACTGTAATAATAAAATTTATTGAATGAGGGACTTGCCTCATCAGTAGTAAACCCTTTCATTATTTTATGTCAAGAAATGAAATATCTAGGTTTTTTAAAGATCTTTTTTTTTTTAAGTTGGTTTAGAAAATTTACAGCTACATTAACCAACCAATGATTTATTTAATTCTCGATGTTTCAGTGATTGGCTGTTCCTGAGGAGAGTAAGAGGAAGTCATTGAAACGTCGAGAATTGAATAAATCATTGGTTGATGTGGCAGCTGTGTTTCTAGGTATATCGACTCTATACCATCAAATACACGCTTGTTCGGCGGTACTACAATAGGAAGGATACAGAGAAGATTAGCATGGTCCCTGTGATACCAGTTCGGCGGTACAACTACTACACAATAGGAAGGATACAGAGAAGATTAGCATGGCCCCTGTGATACCAGTTCGGCGGTACAACTACTACAATAGGAAGGATACAGAGAAGATTAGCATGGCCCCTGTGATACCAGTTCGGCGGTACAACTACTACAATAGGAAGGATACAGAGAAGATTAGCATGGTCCCTGTGATACCAGTTCGGCGGTACAACTACTACAATAGGAAGGATACAGAGAAGATTAGCATGGTCCCTGTGATACCAGTTCGGCGGTACAACTACTACACAATAGGAAGGATACAGAGAAGATTAGCATGGTCCCTGTGATACCAGTTCGGCGGTACAACTACTACAATAGGAAGGATACAGAGAAGATTAGCATGGCCCCTGTGATACCAGTTCGGCGGTACAACTACTACACAATAGGAAGGATACAGAGAAGATTAGCATGGTCCCTGTGATACCAGTTCGGCGGTACTACAATAGGAAGGATACAGAGAAGATTAGCATGGTCCCTGTGATACCAGTTCGGCGGTACTACAATAGGAAGGATACAGAGAAGATTAGCATGGTCCCTGTGATACCAGTTCGGCGGTACAACTACTACACAATAGGAAGGATACAGAGAAGATTAGCATGGTCCCTGTGATACCAGTTCGGCGGTACTACAATAGGAAGGATACAGAGAAGATTAGCATGGCCCCTGTGATACCAGTTCGGCGGTACAACTACTACAATAGGAAGGATACAGAGAAGATTAGCATGGTCCCTGTGATACCAGTTCGGCGGTACAACTACTACAATAGGAAGGATACAGAGAAGATTAGCATGGTCCCTGTAACACCAGTTCGGCTGTACAACTACTACAATAGGAAGGATACAGAGAAGATTAGCATGGCCCCTGTGATACCAGTTGGGCGGTACAACTACTACAATAGGAAGGATATAGAGAAGATTAGCATGGTCCCTGTGATACCAGTTCGGCGGTACAACTACTACAATAGGAAGGATACAGAGAAGATTAGCATGGCCCCTACACCCAAAATCATGAAACATTCTATAGAATCAAATTCCCATACAGAATACAATATTCCAGAGGATCTCAATGTCACAAACTTGTTTCCAGCCAACAAAAGAAGACCCCAGTTGAATAGAGGTGAACTACAAGAGTGTTTTTATGGCGCTACTTACACTCATCATTAACGTGTGTGGCGCTCATCATCAAAACACCATTATCATCATCAGACAGTCTCTCATTTGTGGATCGCTCTCATTAGGTTCTTGGTCTCAAACCACTTTCTCTGATGTGTCCGGCACTTTTTGTATTGTTTCATCTCTCCACGACTACAGTACCTGGCGTTTTCTGAGTAGATTGTAAGATAAGGTGAACAAAAGTTCTATAAATGACCCATTACCGCACAAGTTTCTTTTTTTTTTTACATATATTCATTGGGAGAGCTTTCGAGTCGTGCCCTTTCTCAACTTGTACTTAAAATGGAAGATACAGTAGAGAATGAAATATACTAGATAGACTGACTAAAATATTTTATTGAACTTTTTTAATAAAAATTAAGCTTTCGAGAATCAGGTTTTTCATCAGATGTTAGTAATAAAGTTTGATGGATATAGCAACGACTGATGAAGATCCCGATTCCGAAAGCTTATATTTTATGTGAAGAAATGTTAATTAAAAGAATCTACATTCAAATGAACAAAACTTAAGGAAGTGAAAGTCTTTGATGTTACCGGTGGTCTGTCTTGTTTGTGTGGAGTCCTCTTTTTTGCGGCGACGGTCAATAGATGACGTCTAGTTATGATGTCTATTTTGACGGGAGAGGCGACCTTTGTCTCTTTATAGATCAACTAGCGGATGTACCCGGCTTCGCCCGGGTTTTACCCGAGTAAAGGTTTGTCTAACGAACATTTGTTACAACAATTCTCTATAAACTTATTTTAAAAAAATAATAGATATATTTGATAATTTGAAACTCGTAAATTTGAATCTCTCGATAAAGTGAACATTTTTTCCCGGTCCCTTGAAAAATACTCGATAAGTTGAATAAAATCAATATTAATTGGTTCCCTCGGTAATTGGAAGTTAAAGGAATAATATCTTGCCTTGGAACTATATCATTATTCTTGTCTCAAATAAATTGCCGTGTCATCCTGAATTTTGCCTTTCCTAATTTTCTACATTACAAAATCATCATTTTATCTATTCTCCCAATATATATGTTGTAGATAAATGATAAAACTAACTATGACTTGTGCGCAATTAATAGGTAGAAAATCTTACTTTTGATAAATAATCTCTAAGAAAATAAACTTAGTGATAATAAAACTTATAGATAAAAAAACTTGTTATCATCGTCGCAAAGGGGGCGCTGCTTGCGAGTTAAATCTACAAATCTGAAAATAACTCTAAGGATATTCAAGATATTCAAGAAATTATTTTTCAAAAACCTTCCAGGGGATATACCTAATAATATCCCAAAATATGACGGCGATTGGATGCATGGTTTTTGAATCTATTGAGTACAGACAGACATTCAATTTTATATATATATAGATAATCCTCCCGGTATAACATTTCCAACTTAAGTTTTGTCCATGGGTGTATTACAAATATATTCTAAAATAAACTTGTTCTATTTACGTGACCAATTAAACACCCATATACCCGGATTATTCACCACGTATTGCCCAATATGTAATAAATATATTTAAAATCTCCTAAATATCAATTAAACAAGTCAATAATTCTACTGAGATGAGTTTCTTTTTCTTTTCAACTCTAGCTTTCGTAGCCCTTTTACAGGAGTATAAATATGTAGGATTGTTGCGTGATGTTGGTGTGGCTTGTGGAAAGGCTGCTGATAAAATTATAATTAAAATTAATTTATTTAAAGTCAGAAATATAGAAATAGAAAAGAAGCAACGGTTGAAATAACGGCCGCCGGAGTTAGCCCTACATGTTTACCGCGTCAGTTGCCAGAGTCTCTGATGACGTCCCACGCGCATGCGTAGTGAAGTGTTGATGCCGAGGCCGTCTTAGCTCGGCTCGCTGAAACAAAGTGTAGTCGCTACACTACTCCCCCTCCAGTAGGATCTTTCCAGCGATCCTATGCAATCTTATTGGCTTGCCAAGTTCGGGTCTTGGGAAAACATCGGTCCTTCTGATGTGAAAGCAGGCTTGAGGCGGTCGATTGACACCCACGTGGATCTCTTTTTAATTTTCAGTTTGTAAATTTTGGGTTTCCTAAAAAGGACTTCATATGGACCGTCGTATGGGGGAGCTAGCGGTGGCAATATCAGGTCCCGACGTAGATAGACATGGGAACATGTCTCGAGTGGTTTGGGCACGTAAACGTGGCGGTTCTCGTGTGGTTTGCTTGGTGCAGGTTTCAGAGATGCCATGGCGCGCTTGAAGTCCTCCAGCCACGGTTCGGTAGGCGAGCTTGCAGAGGGGGGGTCCTCGAAAAATGTTCCTGGAAGGGGTAGGGGCTTCCCATAGACCAGCTCAGCGGTTGTGGTGTTGAGATCTTCCCTTAGAGACGAACGAATCCCTAGGAGCACCAGGGGAAGTTTCAAGGACCAGCTCGTGGAATCGTGACAGCGAAGGGAGTCTTTCAGCTGTCTGTGGAATCTTTCTACCAGGCCGTTTGCTGCTGGGTGGTAGGGTGATGTCCTTATTCTGTTGATTCCCAGAAGCCGTGTCAACTCACCGAAAAGTGCTGATTCAAACTGCCTGCCTTGGTCTGTAGTCACTTTTGCTGGCACGCCAAAACGAGATATCCAGACCGATAGGAAGGCATTTGCTACTGTTTTGGCGGTGATGTCCTGTATGGGTAGGGCTTCGGGCCACCTAGTGAATCGGTCGACGCAGGTGAATATGTACCGATAGTTTTCACTCGGTGGTAATGGTCCGACCAGGTCAATGTGAACATGACTGAACCTTCCGTCTGGGGGACTAAACGACTGAAGGGGCGTTCTTGTGTGTCTAGCGGTTTTGGAGACTTGGCAGCGGTGGCAGGCGCGAGTCCAAAGTGCGCAATCCTTCTTGACGGCCGGCCAGACGTAATGGGCGGTGACCATCCTTGTAGTAGCTCGTACTCCGGGGTGAGACAAGTTGTGGTATGCAGAAAAAATTATTCGGCGACAGGATGCGGGTACGAATGGTCTGGGTTTTGCTGTGGAAACGTCACAGTACAGGGAAATGTTCGTTTCTGGGATTTGTACTTTTTCCAGTTGTAGTGAGCTGCGGTTTTCCGATGTCAAGAGAGCTTGTAGCTCCTGGTCTTCTGCTTGCGCTTCGGCGAGGGATTTCTGGTCATAAGGTTGGTGATGGGAGATGGGTTCCACACGTGACAGGAAATCTGCAGGTACATTTTCACAGCCCGCGATGTGGCGGATGTCTGTTGTGAATTGCCCGATGAAATCGAGGTGTCGACATTAGCGCGGTGAGGCTTTGTCCAGATTTTGTTGAAAGGCGTATGTGAGAGGTTTGTGGTCCGTATAGACCGGAAATTGTCGCCCTTCCAATAAATGCCTGAAATGCTTGATAGCCAAGTATATCGCCAGGAGTTCTCTGTCGTATGCGCTGTATTTTCTTTGTGCAGCGTCTAGTTTCCTTGAGAAAAACGCTATTGGTTGGAAATTGTTGCTAACCTGCTGGTGAAGCGCGGCGCCCACAGCAAAATCCGAGGCATCTACCGTAAGGCAGAGATGCGCTTCTGGAAAAGGATGGTGCAAGAGGGCAGCGTTGGCTAGTTGAAATTTGCACTGGTCGAAAGCCTGGAGTGCTGTTGGGGTCCATTGGCAGGATGCGTTCTTGCGCCCTTCGACCATGGCGTGGAGTGGTGCTTGAGTACTAGCGGCATTGGGGAGGCAGCGCCGATAGAAATTTAACATACCCAGAAAACGTCGAAGTTTTCCGACAGTATCAGGGATTGGGATGTCTTTAATTGCTTGTACTCGCTGAGGGTCCGGCGAGATTCCGGCGTTAGTGATGATAAACCCCAAGAATTTGACTGAAGGTTGGCCGAAGGTGCATTTGGTTTCGTTGATCGTCAGGCCGTAGTCTCGAAGGCGACCAAAAAGTTGTTGAAGATGGGATACATGTTGATTTTCTGAATCGGATGCGATAAGCACGTCGTCAATGTAGGCATATGCAAAATCCAAACCTTGGAGTACTTCGTTGATAAGCCTTTGAAAGGTTTGGGCTGCATTACATAGGCCAAAGGACATGCGGGGAAAACTCGAAAAGGCCGAAAGGCGTAATAACGGCAGTCTTAGGGATATCACTAGGTTCCACGGGCACATGGTGGTACGCTCTAACCAGATCGATAGTAGAAAATATTTTCTTACCATGCAGATGCGATGCAAAGTCCATAATGTTAGGGACTGGATATCGGTCGGGGACGGTAGCGGCATTCAGTTTCCTGTAGTCTCCACATGGTCGTAGCGAGCCGTCTTTTTTGGGTACTAGGTGCAGAGGGCTGGCCCACGGTGATTTGGATGGGCGACAGATGCCTTTCTCCATCATGAAGGCGAATTCTTTCTTTGCCGCGGCGAGTTTGTCCGTGGGAAGTCGTCGCGGTTTTGCTGCAATCGGGGGGCCCTTTGTGACGATATGATGAGTCACTGAGTGACGGGGAGGGCTTTTTACAAGATTCTGACTAGTGAGCTCTGGGAATTGTCTGAGTATTCTGGAGTAAGGCGAATTGGCGATTGTAAGGTGATTGCTAACAGCGGGGGAAGGGGAAACTTGTCCAATGGAGTGAAGGGAAGATACTGGGTCGCTCAGCCGGTGATTCCGCAGGTCTACTGTCAGCCCGTAATGTCGGAGAAAGTCTGCGCCGATGATGGACACGCCGACGTCGGCTATGATGAAAGGCCAACGGAATAATCGTCCGAGACCGAGGTCAAGCTCAAGATGTCGTTCCCCGTAAGTGTGGATGATATATCCGTTAGCTGCGAAAAGCTGCCTGTGCGAGGGCCTAGCGTTTTTTACTGGTGGTGGAATCACTGAGACTTCGGCTCCAGTGTCGACCAAAAACAAATAGGCGCTGCGTCGGTCCGTAATGAAAAGCCGGCGAGTAAGGTCAGCGCCGTCAGTGGCTCCTACTGACGGCGGGCGTATTCGTTTTCCTTGGACCTTGAAGTTGCATGGTTGAAGGCACTTCCTAGCTTGCGCTCCAAACTTCATATGGTACCAGCAAGTTCCTGCGTTTCTTTTTTTGTTGTGGGTCGGGTACCTAGCGTTCGGATAGCGATTGTGTGGGGTGTCCATGGATGACTTCAAAGCTTCGACTTGCGTATGCAGGTCTTGGATTTGCGTCGTCAGCTGTTGGTGGGCTTCCGCGCTATGACCTGTGCTTGGTTGGTCCACTGCTGAGACCGTTGGCAGTATGGCTTCGTGTATGTTGTCTGCTATTTCCGCCAGCTTACTCATACTTGTTTCAGAGGATGCTGCGAGAGCGGCCCTTATGTCTTGAGGTAGGCGTCGAGTCCACAGCATTTTCAGTACTGTATCGGAGAAATTTCTTCCTACCTGATGATGCATCGCGGCAAGGACTGTTGATGGCTTCTGATCTCCCATGGGACGCCCATCCAGAACCTGTAAGATTTTAGTTTGTTTTGATTGACCGAGTCGTTGGAGAAGGCCTGCTTTCAGCGCATCGTATTTACCAGAGGGTGGGGGGGCCGTTACGATGTCCGCGACGTAAGTAAGGGTTGGCTGGTCTAGGCTCGTTACCGTTGCTTGGAATTTAGTTTCGTCGCGGGAGATCTCAGCTAGACCGAAAGCGGCTTCTAGCTGGCTTATCCACAGTTCAACGTTGTTGGGCCAGAATGGTGGTGCACGGAAAGCCAATCTTGATATTTGGGAGGGTGCCGTGGATGTTGGCCCTTCCGGATGTTCCGTAGTTGCGTCTTGCATTCTGGGGCTGTTGAAAGTTTCGTGGATGAAATAAAAAATATATAGAAGTGTGATTAAAATAACTTTTGCATCACGTCCGGCTCACCAATTTGTAGGATTGTTGCGTGATGTTGGTGTGGCTTGTGGAAAGGCTGCTGATAAAATTATAATTAAAATTAATTTATTTAAAGCCAGAAATATAGAAATAGAAAAGAAGCAACGGTTGAAATAACGGGCGCCGGAGTTAGCCCTACATGTTTACCGCGTCAGTTGCCAGAGTCTCTGATGACGTCCCACGCGCATGCGTAGTGAAGTGTTGATGCCGAGGCCGTCTTAGCTCGGCTCGCTGAAACAAAGTGTAGTCGCTACAAATATATAATCACACTGTTAGATAACTGTTGGGGGGGAGAGGTCCGACCACACCTCCCTGCAGTCCCCCCCTGGACCCTTGGAATATTTGACCAAATTCTGGTCCAAGGTGACTAACGTGGCAACGGCACCCATTTTCCAATGAACCCAAGATAGTGGATAGTGCTGCTGCTGTGATAGAGATGTATGGAGATATCTGAGACTCTTCGTTGGACACAACAACAACAATACAGTATACACACCCAAGATAGAGGACATTGCTGTGATAGAGATGTATGGAGACATCTGAGGCTCTTCATTGGACACAACAACAATACAGTATACACACCCAAGATAGAGAACATTGCTGTGATAGAGATGTACGGAGACATCTGAGGCTCTTCATTGGACACAACAACAACAATACAGTATACACACCCAAGATAGAGAACATTGCTGTGATAGAGATGTACGGAGACATCTGAGGCTCTTCATTGGACACAACAACAACAATACAGTATACACACCCAAGATAGAGGACATTGCTTTGATAGAGATGTACGGAGACATCTGAGGCTCTTCATTGGACACGACAACAACAACAATACAGTATACACACCCAAGATAGAGAACATTGCTGTGATAGAGATGTACGGAGACATCTGATGCTCTTCATTGGACACGACAACAACAACAATACAGTATATACACCCAAGATAGAGAGCATTGCTGTGTAGAGATGTACGGAGACATCTGAGGCTCTTCATTGGACACGACAACAACAACAATACAGTATACACACCCAAGATAGAAACATTGCTGTGATAGAGATGTACGGAGACATCTGAGATTCTTCATTGGACACGACAACAACAACAATACAGTATACACACCCAAGATAGAAAACATTGCTGTGATAGAGATGCACGGAGACATCTGAGGCTCTTCATTGGACACGACAACAACAACAATACAATATATACACCAAAGATAGAGAACATTGCTGTGATAGAGATGTACGGAGACATCTGAGGCTCTTCATTGGACACGCCAACAACAACAATACAGTATACACACCCAAGATAGAAAACATTGCTGTGATAGAGATGCACGGAAACATCTGAGGCTCTTCATTGGACACGACAACAGCAACAATACAGTATACACACCCAAGATAGAAACATTGCTGTGATAGAGATGTACGGAGACATCTGAGGCTCTTCATTGGACACAACAACAATACAATATACACACCCAAGATAGAGAACATTGCTGTGATAGAGATGTACGGAGACATCTGAGGCTCTTCATTGGACACAACAACAACAATACAGTATACACACCCAAGATAGAGAACATTGCTGTGATAGAGATGTACGGAGACATCTGAGGCTCTTCATTGGACACGACAACAACAACAATACAATATATACACCAAAGATAGAGAACATTGCTGTGATAGAGATGTACGGAGACATCTGAGGCTCTTCATTGGACACGCCAACAACAACAATACAGTATACACACCCAAGATAGAAAACATTGCTGTGATAGAGATGCACGGAGACATCTGAGGCTCTTCATTGGACACGACAACAGCAACAATACAGTATACACACCCAAGATATAAACATTGCTGTGATAGAGATGTACGGAGACATCTGAGATTCTTCATTGGACACGACAACAACAACAATACAGTATACACACCCAAGATAGAAAACATTGCTGTGATAGAGATGCACGGAGACATCTGAGGCTCTTCATTGGACACGACAACAACAACAATACAGTATACACATCCAAGATAGAAACATTGCTGCGATAGAGATGTACGGAGACATCTGAGATTCTTCATTGGACACGACAACAACAACAATACAGTATACACACCCAAGATAGAGAACATTGCTGTGATAGAGATGCACGGAGACATCTGAGGCTCTTCATTGGACACGACAACAACAACAATACAGTATACACACCCAAGATAGAAACATTGCTGTGATAGAGATGTACGGAGACATCTGAGGCTCTTCATTGGACACAACAACAACAATACAGTATACACACCCAAGATAGAAACATTGCTGTGATAGAGATGTATGGAGATATCTGAGATTCTTCTTTGGACACGACAACAACAGATAACTGTTATACTTCGCCATCTCCAGAGACTTGTTTAATAAATATATTGGAATAGCTATAAATGAGCAGACGATAGAGCAGGGACATGTTCCTACAGGAATTTCTGCTGCGCTATGGAAGATCCTGGAACATGTCTGAACCTGCCCATCCTCCTTGGTGTCAAGGTCATCATTCCTCCACATTTATTATTACAATTTATTTAATTCGCTAAACTTTCGAGACCATCTTTTTATCAACTAAGCTTTATCAACCATGACGGTTGTATATAATCATTAATCTTTATTTATTCTTTCTTATAATCTGTATATATTTACCATATGTATATAATATTTCTCCATTTTTTATTTTCCACTTTCATAGGTTTCTCCGTCTTGTAACCCCAAGGAGAATCCTCTGTAAGACCTGTGTGTCTTAATAGAGGCTTTTGTGTGTGTTTGTGTGTGTGTATAATCATTAATATATATATATGTAAATAAATTTTATTGCCATCTATCGTTAAAATTTTACACAAATAAATTTATTAGCAATGTGTTTCTTTTAAATATCATCAAATATTATCTCTACAGACCTTACTGCAATGGTATGAGTTATTGGATGAGAGGGCTTGGCTCATCAGTAGTGAACCCTCTCAGCGGTTTCGCCGAATTAATCTCTAGACCGCTCTACTATTGTATTGGACTGGTTTTGTTATATACTCTGCATTTTCTATGGAAGGCAGCTTAGGGGTGTTTAAGGAACTATGGACATAAGCTTATAGGTCTGTAGAGGTACATACATATAATTTCAAGGTATTGCATCGAGCAAAGCTCTTCCGCAAAATATGTTTTCATAACCGATATTTATTAGTAAATAAATTTTATTGCCATCTATCGTTAAAATTTTACCCAAATAAATTTATTGGCAATGCGTTTCTTTTAAATATCATAAAATATAATCTCTACAGACCTTACTGCAATGGTATGAGTTATTGGCGAAACCGCTGAGAGGGTTCACTACTGATGAGCCAAGCCCTCTCATTCAATAACTCATATCATTGCAGTAAGGTCTGTAGAGATAATATTTGATGATATTTAAAAGAAACGCATTGCCAATAAATTTATTTGTGTAAAATTTTAATATATATATGCCTTAATATATATCTTTAATATATGTATAACTTGGAAAGTTGCCTGTCAAAGGACGTCATAGTCCGAAAGCTTGCCCAATTTACAGCATTAATAAAAGAAACACCTCGCCGTTAACTTTTGTTCTTTCTTCAAGATGATGTCTGGTCATTCTTTCTCTTGTAATATGTAAATATGTCTACAGAATCTCGTATCCATAGTTCTTTAAACCGCACTCTGTATTTAATAATTAATTATATCTTTTTTATAAGGTTTGGAGATTAAACTGGAGAAACTCTACTTCTTTCACCAATACGCCCTCCTTTTTTATTTATTATTTTTTTTAATACAATATAATATAATGCGGCTTAAGATTGTAAAACGACATTTGAAAACCATCCCGCATGTGTTTCTTTTCAACGAAAAATCAAAATTTATTTAAAGAAGAAACATCCATGTTTTAAATAAATTTTGATTTTTCGTTGAAAAGAGGCACAAACACACACACACAAAACCTTTATTAAGACACACAGGTCTTACAGAGGATTCTCCTTGAGGTTACAAGACGGAGAAACCTATGAAAGTGAAAAGAGGCACATGCGGGATAGTTTTCAAATGTCGTTTTATCATTTTTTATCGTTGCATGTACTCTAGACAAAATGTCAATTTATATAAGTTAGATATTTATGACAGTGGAATAGTTAAACCTCATGTTTGTTGACGTTAGAGGCCGTTAGTTCCGCTCGTAAACTGAATCCTCACTAGCAATGACTTCACACAATCTCTTTTAAACCAACCAATGAGAACAACACAATTAAAAGTGGTCGTAAAATCTAATTAGCCGAGATAATTACCAAACCTACATTTGTAATTAGTTGCCAATTATCTTCTAAACTCCCAATAGAATAGTTTTGTGTGGCTCTATTGAAATTTTTACAAAAACTACGGAGTGAGTTGTAATTGAATCCAGTTTGTTGAATGTTTTCTCACTTTGTTCTGTTCTCACTTTAAAGTATTCTCTGTGACGTGCCTGGTGATGTCGCATTCTTCAGGACGTCACAGATGTGTGACACATGTGAAAACTTTTGCACTTACAAATGTGCCAGAGTCCCATTTGGTTACTTGAAATCGCTGGTGGGGTTTGACTTTTGCAAGAATCAGGGCCCACTGGAGCACTTTTTTTTTAATTAGAAAAAATTGCTCAATGCGGGAATTGAACCCGTGTCGTAGCGGTCGAACACCAATAGTTTAGACCATCCTTCTAGCGACCCCTCACGTAAAAGTGACATTTACCAGTATTTTGGTACAGTTAAACCTGTCTCTAGCGCCCCCTCTTGGGACTCACCAAAATAGGGTGCTATAGAGAGGGGGTGCCATAGACAGGTCACTTTTAATGTAAATCGCATCGTACTACGTATTTAAAATAGGGTGCTATAGACAGGTCACTTTTAATGCAAATCGCATCGTAATACATATTTAAAATAAGGAGCTATAGAGAGGGGGTGCCATAGACAGGTCACTTTTAATGTAAATTGCATCGTACTACGTATTTAAAATAGGGTGCTATAGAGAGGGGGTGCTATAGACAGGTCACTTTTAATGTAAATCGCATCGTACTACGTATTTAAATAGGATGCTATAGAGATGGGGTGCCATAGACAGGTCACTTTTAATGTAAATCGCATTATACTACGTATTTAAAATCGGGCGCTATAGAGAGGGAGACGCTATTTAGAGGGGGCGCTATAGACAGGTTTAACTGTATATAGTATGTGGTATACATATGTATATAAGTTTAACCAAGAGTGACACAAGGACACAAGTTATCGAAGGACAATTAGTCCAACACTTGTCCCGTGACATGACCAGTTTGGATAAACGCCTGGTCACACCTTTTATTTATAGCTACAGCGCGTTGCCAAGTTTTAGAATCACACGGACAAAATGTTCACACTTTCACGTGCTTACTCACAACAACGATGCAATTTGCTAATATTTAATGTAAAAGTAACCGACAGAAGAGCATATACTTAAGAGTACAATAAAGGGAAAAAAAGGATGTAAATAAAAAGTCACGATCAGTTATATAAAAAAGCTATTAGAACCTCGATCACCTAATTGCAGAGCCAAAGTGTCCTTTAGGGAGAGGTGTCTCCCTCTTGGGACTCACCAAAATAAGGCGCTATAGAGAGGGGGTGATATAGACAGGTCACTTTTAATGTAAATCGCATCGTACTATGTATTTAAAATCGGGCGCTATAGAGAGAGAGAGAGAGACGCTATTTAGAGGGGGTGCTATAGACAGGTTTAACTGTATTTCGAATTTTTTTTTTTTTGTCCCTTTGGCTTCAAATTATTCAAGTTGGACTGTATTGTGTAAAGTGCTGAAGCAACTGTAGGACCAATGGAATGTGGAGATAAGGGCAATGGGACTGCTGTGGTCCGTTGGGACCCAGGCACGTGGAACCTGCAAAAACTGGAATTCCACCACCAGATGGCATCCCACTCGAGTATACTCTCTAAACTGCCTCTTTTCTCTACTTTTCTCCAAGTAACAACTCTCTAAGAATATTGGAAACACAGTTAAACCTGTCTATAGCGCCTTCTCTAAATAGCGCCTCCCTCTCTATAGCGCCTGATTTTAAATACGTAGTACGATGCGATTTACATTAAAAGTGACCTGTCTATAGCACCCTATTTTGGCAAGTCCCAAGAGGGGGCGCTATAGACAGGTTTAACTGTACTCTCTTAGAAACATACAGAGTAACATCATATCTGTAATTACAGTTAAACCTGTCTGTAGCTCCCCCTCTTGGGACTCACTAAAATAGGGTGCTCTAGAGAGGGGATGCTATAGACAGGTCACTTTTAATGTAAATTGCATCGTACAACGTATTTAAAACCGGGTCCTATAGAGAGGGGGTGCTATAGAGAGGTCACTTTTAATGTAAATTATATTGTACAACGTATTTAAAATAGGGTGCTATAGAGAGGGGGCGCTATAGACAGGTCACTTTTAATGTAAATCAAATCGTACTACGTATTTAAAATCGGGCGCTATAGAGAGGTAGGCGCTATTTAGAGGGTGAGCTATAGACAGGTTTAACTGCAGTATCAAATATTACATGAATACAGAACCATTTTAAAGCTTTTCTATCAAACGGTAAAAATAACACAAAAGTGAAATTGAGGTCGGTAGAGGAGTGGTACAAACTTTCGGTTTTCGACAGTCACGACCTAGTTTCGAATCCCGCATTGGGCACTTTTTTTCTGAAAAAAAAATTGCTTCAATAATCCCCTTTCTTGCTAAAGTCCAACCCCACCAGTCTTCTACTTCTTCATCCTTATCTCCACTCAATTACACTACGATATCAAGCTTGTAAAGCTTGAGATCATGACTGGGTGAGGTAGAATGTATCTGCCTTTGTCATTAAGACTGGGAACACTACTCAGTGGCAGGCCGACTTAGCTCCAAAAGAAATGGCCGCCTCTGACATGAGGAACAAACGCCATGTGCAGCAACTCCTAAACATGGAGTACAAACGCTGCTCATCTTGTATCCCTGGAGCCCTTACAGGGTACTATCAGCCGGGCCAGCTGAACCCAGGTGTTTTAGTGAGCTTGTTATTGCTCCCCCTCCTCCTTTTTCATCCGGGCTTGGGACCCACCAGTAAGTGTAGGTAACCAAACGGGGTTCTGATACACTTGTAATTGCAACATATTCAAACTACTTTTTTTGGTTAGTAGCCTGTAAATATTCTCTCTCCATAACAGTGGAATTATACTGGGATCAAGTTGATAAATTAAGAAAAAGGCATCTCCTGATTGTGCAACTAAAAGTTACTGATGGCTTGCGCCATCTGTCGGAATAGCTATCAACTAAACAATAACAAAAATATTTATTAAGATCTTTTAGTCTTATATAGATTCTACAAGCACACAGAAATGTAGGTTTTTTTTTTCACATGTTAAGCGTATTTACGCAAGTTTAGCCTTAAATACCTATTTCTTGATTTCTGAAGAAGCCTCAAAACAATTTTGGTCGTAGAAGTACTGCCTGCACCGCGCTGACGAGGACCAACATCCTGAAACGCGTTCATGTTTGATTTTTATTGATTTATCAATAAATTGAATTAGCTAAATCAACGTTTAGTTGATTTTTGTTCCACTAGATGGCGCTCCGCCATCTAAGATGATCATGTGAACGGTCAGGATATGCAAATTTTGTTTTTAATATATATAATGATGTACCGTATATGGCGATAGGTCGAGGGAATTTCCTCCGGCGGTTTGATTATGCAAATTAAAGGAGGCAGGACTGGGTGGAGGTCGCACGGCGCGTGGGTAGGTCAGGTTCTCTGAGTGAAGTGTTCATTGAGAGGCCTGTGGAACTCGTCTTCTGACGTCAATTTTACCTTCGCCGTGTTATACACTCGTGGACAAAACTTAGGGAAGTTCTACCTTTCACCATGTATATCGGGATTCAGAAAATAATTCTGAAAGATACACTCATGGACAAAACTTAAGGAAGTTGTACCTTTTACCATGTTAATCGGGATTCAGAAAATAATTATGAAAGATACACTCATGGACAAAACTTAAGGAAGTTGTACCTTTTACCATGTATATCGGGATTCAGAAAATAACTCTGAAAGATACATTCATGGACAAAACTTAAGGGAGTTGTACCTTTTAGCATGTATATCGGGATTGAGACAATAACTCTGAAAGATACACTCGTGGACAAAACTTACGGAAGTTGTACCTTTTAGCATGTATATCGGGATTGAGACAATAACTCTGAAAGATACATTCATGGACAAAACTTAAGGAATTTGTACCTTTTAGCATGTATATCGGGATTCAGACAATAACTCTGAAAGATACATTCATGGACAAAACTTAAGGAATTTGTAACTTTTAGCATGTATATCGGGATTGAGACAATATCTCTGAAAGATACATTCATGGACAAAACTTAAGGAATTTGTACCTTTTAGCATGTATATCGGGATTCAGACAATAACTCTGAAAGATATTACAGTGACCGGTGACATTAAATGCAAGATGGATTCTATGAAGTGGTATTCAAGCAAACTATGGACATAAGCTTTTAGACAGTAGGATTACATATAAATATTTGCATCGAGCAATGCTCCTGCAAACAATAATTGATTAAATGTCGACAATACTTCTCTTAATGGAATCTTTATTAAGTAATTAGATATAATTGGATCCTCCGTTGTTTGTTAGAGCTAAGCTTGGGGCTTAATTAGAACCAATTATACTAACTAATCCCTTAATAACTAATCCTTAAGATTTGCCGTGTAATTGTAATTATCAAGTTTGTAATTGGTGAAGATTTGTTTTTGCATAGTGTTCAATGGATTGAAGAGAAGATTTGTGTTTTTTTTTTTTCAATTATTATCCCTAGTGTACACGTAGTACAGGCCATGATAAGAATGGTGGGTATTTAGCGACTGCTTTTACTGTAAGTCCACCACATAGCTACACATTTTGAAAATAGAGCAAGTCATAAATAAATCTTTAATTAAAAAGGCATATATCCTTGATAAAGGTTGGCGTTCGCCCAACTGAAATATTGGTAAAATAAATGATATTTTGATCCAATATATGCCTTTTTAATTAAATATCTATACATGTGAAAAACAGTTAGACTTTTGCACTTACAAATATACCAGAGCCCCTTTTGATTACTTGCACTCGCTGGTGGGATTGGACTTTTGCAAGAATCGGGGGCCACATTGGAGCATTTTTTTTTTAATTAGAAAAAGTCCCAATGCGAGATTCGATCCCGGGTCGTAGTAGTCTAAAACCAACGGTTTATACCATCCTTCAACCGATCCCCGAAGATTTGTGTGAATATATTGAACCAAATGAGAGGGTTCTCCACTGATGAGCCAGAGACTCCCAATATATTTTTCATCTTAATAAGGACAGTAGAGAAAAAGATATTTTTATTTCTAAAAATAAAAAATATCGTTAATATTGTGATGAAGAAATAATATATCATTTAATTTAATAATTCAATGAAAATATTTGGAAACAGATTTAAAATTTGCTAAAATCATCATTTAGTTACCTAGCTTGCTTGCTCGATATTCTCTAGCTGTAAATAGTTGTGTTGATAATAATTGTCGACTAGTCGCCGTGACATCATCAATAAATACTTTCACATCTTCAGATATACAAAGTCTTGATTTCTACGCTACAATACAATAGCGTTTTCTAATAGACCACGTGCTAATGCTGTTTATTGAGAGAGTATAAGAATTTGTTTGCTATATAGAGCATTAAGTCTTATTTAGAACTCTCTAAGGAATAAAAATATAGTATATAGGGTGACACATTTATATATACAGTTAAACCTGTCTATAGCGTCACCTCTAAATAGCACCTTCCCCTCTATAGCGCCCGATTTTAAACATCAAAATGTAAACATTTTACATTAAAAGTGACCTGTATATAGCACTTCCCTCTCTATAGCACCCTATTTTAAATACGTAGTACGATGCGATTTGCATTAAAAGTGACCTGTATATAGCACCTCCTCTCTATAGCACCCTATTTTAAATACGCAGTACGATGCGATTTACATTAAAAGTGACCTGTATATAGCACTTCCCTCTCTATAGCACCCTATTTTAAATACGTAGTACGATGCAATTTACATTAAAAGTGACCTGTTTATAGCACCTCCCTCTTTATAGCGCCCAATTTTAAATACGTAGTACGATGCGATTTACATTAAAAGTGACCTGTATATAGCACCTCCCTCTCTATAGCGCCCTATTTTAAATATGTAATACGATACGATTTACATTAAAAGTGACCTGTCTATAGCACCCCCTCTCTATGGCATCCTATTTTGGTGAGTCCCAAGAGTGGGCGCTATAGACAAGTTTAACTGTATATGCATTTCTACTGTCCTCAAAGCTTATGTCCATAGTTTGTTTAAAAGACATTTTTTTTTCAATGAGTTTATCTTCAGTATCAATATAAAGCCAAAACAAAACTTTATAATAATAAAGCGTTATGGTAGATTAAACTGGCGAAACCGCTGGGAGTTTATTTAAATATTTAAATATTTAAAAGAAAGATACACATCAAAAATAGTTAAAATTTCAAATAAGATTTCTAAAGGTTTGAAATATGCTATTTATACATCACAGAAATGTTTCCCTTCCTATTTGAGGTCACACCGCTGTTGGCAAAAAGGGAGAAAAACAAGATGTTCAATCAGCAAGCGACGTTCTGGGTTCCCACAATATGGTGTGGACCACGCCCATCCAAATGTGGCTCATTCAACATGGCAGGGTGCCAGATGCCGGGGGACCGTCTACAGGGAAAACTTGGTGTTTTCACTTTTATCTTGTTGGTTTCCTTCAACAAGTTGATGGTTTTACCCTCGATCTGTTTCTATAAGTTGACAATTCATCAATTAAGACATCTCCTTATCATGTAACTGAAAGTTGCTGATGGCTTGCACCATCTATCGGGATATTTATTCCGATAGATGGAGCAAGCCATCAGCAACTTTCAGTTTGTACAATAAAGAGATGTCTTTTTCTTAATTTATGCACCTTATCCCAGTACAATATCACATTTGTACTATTTTTTTCACAATTCAACAATTGTCCAGGGTAGCCTAGTGGACATGGCCTCTTCCCAGGTAAGCGGAACACTGTGGGTTCGATTCCCATCCCTGGACACTTTTATTTTTCCGTTTATCATTACTCTTCACAATTCATCCTCTCATACTTCATCACTAAGGATAGAAATAGTCGTTATTTCTTCTTAAAATTACGATTTTTATCGTTCAAAAGAAACATTTGCGGTAAAAACTTGTTAAACGTCGTTTTACAATCATAAGCCGAATTATATTGTATTATAACCACTTGTATCAATATATATACACCTATCCCCCGATTTACACGGTAGATACGTCCCTGAGAAAAACGTGTAAATCGGGGGATAGGTGTACACAGAAATGAAATTAAAATGCATTGACAGGTTAAAATATGTAGTCAGCACATAAGCTCGGGATTCCTCGTGAGATGTGTACACAGCGCATGTGTTCAATCACAGTAGCATTTAGTATAGTGCGATAAAAAAAAACTTATTTGGAAAACCGTGTAAAAGCGAAAACGTGTAAATCGGGGGATAGGTGTATATATATTATATCAATTTAAAGCACTATGTCCCCCTAGGGACACTTGCGCTGTCATACATGTATGTCTTTACATTTGTCTATATATATATATACAATAATTTTAGGCCGTGAATAGAATAGTCATATGTTAACAACGGGAAAGAGAAAAAAGACCTGTGTACAAAATAAAGAAGTGTCAGGCAATATGTACAGTAACCATAATATAAATTATCAGTTTCTTAAAAGATATTTGTTGCTAAATAATATAAAATGAAAAACAATAGAAAAAATAAAAGATAAGTGGGGACAGGTGTTAATATTAAAAATAAAGAAGGCATCTCCTGACCACGAGCACATGTGCTTTTTAGATGGCAGAGCGCCATCTAGTGGAGCAAAAATAAACTAAACGTTTATTTAGCTTGCTCCGTGATATTTAGCTAACCCAATTTCTTGATAAATCAAGAAAAGCCATCCACGAACGCGTTTCGCGCTGTTGGCGCTCGTCAGCGTGGAGTAGCCTGTAACCACTGCGACCAAAAAGATTTTTGGTCCCAATGGCTTCCCGAGAAATCAAGAAATGGGTATTTAAGGCCAAATTTGCGTGAAGACGCTTAACACATGAAAAAACAATAGAAAAAAATGAAAGATAAGTGGGTCAGGTGTTGATATATTAAAAATATATCTACAAAAGTATTGAATTTAATAAACATTTCTTTACTGGAAATAAATAAACTTGAATCTGTTACATGTATCCATATTGAGTAAAGTATATCAGGCCTATAGGGAAAAATATATTTTTAAAGAACTTTTTATTCTCTAGTTTTCAGGTACGAATACTACAGGAGATAGCACGGTAGAATTCTCGTGTAGAAGGGCGTTCGTACCCGAAAGCTAGAGAATAAAAATACTTTAAAAAGATACTTTTCCCTATAGGCCTCTTCTTCTTTCTTATCTCCACTCAATCACACTAAGGTATCAAGCTTGTAAAGCTTGAGATATCTGATGGTGTCTGCCGGGGAAGAGTAGAGCTCATCAATGGATGAGTCTAACAGTCAATAATATGTCTTGGGGTTGCAGGCTGAGAATTGCACTTAGTACATAGTGGGAAAACCTTGCAACCATTCTGGAAAGTCATTGTCCGTAGATGACCAGACTTAAATCTGGAAATCAAAGATTGTTGTTCTCTTGGGAGGACAGAACCGGTGCTTGTCCCTCTTGCTCTGTACCAGTCATTTGCAGCATTAGATTTCCATTCCTGCAGGCATTGGGTTTTGATGGTACGGAGGAGGTCTCTTTCGTCTAGTTGGGTGGTAGATTCTCTTGCTCCAGGTAGGCCAAGAGCTCCAGCCTTTGTCAGAGAGTCTGGCCTATAGGCCTGATATGCTTTACCCAAGATATAAGTTAAAATGATACAACAGCTTTCTGTAAATTAGTTTCTTTTTCATTTTTATTAATGTAATCTCAAGCTTTCGGATATTTAAGGTCTTTGTTTAATATAAATTCTACAAGACCGCAGTCACCGTTCGGAGGAGATTAATAGAATCGCGGAATGCTGTGGTCCATTTGGATGAGGAAAGTGAAGACTAGAACGCGGCTGATTCCACACTAGCCTGTTCAGTGATACGTTAACCTTGACGTATGCACAAAGGAACGTGTGGCCATTGGACATGTGTCGGACCTGGAGGCTGTTGTTGGGTGCTGTGCTGCCTGGAGTATAGGAGCTCTATCTATTATTTCTTCCTGTGGTGAATCTGTATAAGACCCTGGAGGCTGTTGTTGGGTTCCGTGCTGCTTGGAGTATAGGAGCTCCATCTATGCTTCCTTCCTGTGGTGAATCTGTATAAGACCCTGGAGGCTGTTGTTGGGTTCTGTGCTGCTTGGAGTATAGGAGCTCCATCTATGCTTCCTTCCTGTGGTGAATCTGTATAAGACCCTGGAGGCTGTTGTTGGGTTCTGTGCTGTCTGGAGTATAGGAGCTCTATCTATTATTTCTTCCTGTGGTGAATCTGTATAAGACCCTGGAGGCTGTTGTTGGGTTCCGTGCTGCTTGGAGTATAGGAGCTCCATCTATGCTTCCTTCCTGTGGTGAATCTGTATAAGACCCTGGAGGCTGTTGTTGGGTTCTGTGCTGTCTGGAGTATAGGAGCTCTATCTATTATTTCTTCCTGTGGTGAATCTGTATAAGACCCTGGAGGCTGTTGTTGGGTTCCGTGCTGCTTGGAGTATAGGAGCTCCATCTATGCTTCCTTCCTGTGGTGAATCTGTATAAGACCCTGGAGGCTGTTGTTGGGTTCTGTGCTGTCTGGAGTATAGGAGCTCTATCTATTATTTCTTCCTGTGGTGAATCTGTATAAGACCCTGGAGGCTGTTGTTGGGTTCCGTGCTGCTTGGAGTATAGGAGCTCCATCTATGCTTCCTTCCTGTGGTGAATCTGTATAAGACCCTGGAGGCTGTTGTTGGGTTCTGTGCTGCCTGGAGTATAGGAGCTCTATCTATGCTTCCTTCCTGTGGTGAATCTGTATAAGACCCTGGAGGCTGTTGTTGGGTTCTGTGCTACCTGGACTATAGGAGCTCAATCTATTATTTCTTCCTGTGGTGAATCTGTTTAAGACCGGTGGGTTTAATAAAGCTTTGTATGTGTGTGTATGCTTTCGGATATTTCTGCCTCTTCTTCAGGAGTACATATAAACGAATTTATACTTAGGTCTTAGGTATGTCTAAAACTTAGGCATATCTAAAATGGGCAGCTATGCAAATTAAATTGTTATCTGAAAAAGAAACAAACATATGTGTAAATATGAGATAAACACGAAAAGAAAATGGAGAAAAAAAGGAATTTGTTAATTTATTTTGGTTAAAGAATATTTCTCGAGAGAGTGAAAAACCCGATGTGACTCTTTTTCTTTATTGGAAAAATAAATTGAAAGCTTTTGGAACACTAAATGTTCCTTTGTTTATTTAATTTATTGGAGAAAGTGAGAAAAAAATTTCTGATAATTCTTTTTGGGGAGGAATAAATTAAAAAATTGATTGGAAGGAATTTGTTTACAAACAATAAAAAAATATTTTGTATTCAAATATATTTTGTTGCTGGTAATTTTTATATTGGTCATGATAGTAATGGTAAGTAGAGGTTTGTGATTTGTAGGGGGTAACTACACTCATGGACAAAACTTAAGGAAGTTGTATCTTTTAACATGTATATCGGGATTCGAAGAAGGGTTATACCCGAAAACCAAGCGGGATTTAGAAAAGAAAGATCATGTATTGACCACATATTTACACTAACAACTTTAATCCAACTATCATTAAGAAAAAAGAGGGGAAAACTATATGTCTTTTTTGTCGATCTAAGGAAGGCATTTGATACTGTACCCCACTCAATACTTTGGAAAAAAACTTTACAACCTAGGCATAAGTTACCAGTTCATAAGTACGATCAAAAGTTACTACGAACAAGCAACTATAGCTATCAGATGGAAGGGATCATTTACGGAAAGTATTAAGATAAACTCGGGAGTCCTCCAGGGAGAACCACTTTCCCCACTGCTATTTATATTATTTATCACGGACTTAATCGAAATTTATAATAACTCAGACCTGCCGAGTGTAAATTTGCCAGAATTTGGAGATATCCATTTATTGCTGTACGCCGACGACATAGCAATTATAGGTGAGTCCAGGATGAACCTCCAAAAGAAGATCAAAATACTGAAAGAATATCTCGATGAGAACTTAATGACACTAAATGAGTCCAAGTCAAAGATTGTGGTGTTCCGTAATGGAGGTAAACCCTCAAATAAGGATAGATGGTTCTGGAATGATAAACCCATAACAATAACTTCAAGATATACATACTTGGGATTCCCTCTGACACCAACAATAACAACTACTCACCTGGCAAATTACTTTAAAGGAAAAGCACTTACAGCAATTAACGCCACACACCCAATATTAATAAAATCAAAAGCAAAGTCAATAAATTTATCAACCAAACTCTTTGATACAATAGTGAGAGCTGTCCTGATGTATGCCGCTCCATTGTGGGCAACAGAGCATAAAGACTTACTGGACAGTATACAAGACATATTTATCCGTAGGTTCCTGAATCTGCCCAGATATACTCCAGGTTACCTAATCAGATTAGAAACCGGTCGTATCTCATTGAGTGTAACAGCCTTAAAATTAACCCTGAAGTATTGGCTGCGGGTGTTGAATATGAGCAGTGACAGATTGCCACGTATATGTTTTAATAGAACACGGGAACTCTCTAATGCTTCGGGCACACCCATCGGTTTCATTAAAAAGCTCACTAATCTGCTTAACAATAATGGATCCCCTGCACTTGTTTCCTGTGATGACCCTGAAACGCTGAGGAGCGCGATTACAGGGCTCTTAAAAACAGCGGCAGACCAATCTATACAAAACGACCTTACAAGAATGGATAAATCTAAGCTATACTCTCACTACAAAGACATTCACATATCTTTCATGACGGAGGGATACCTTTTAGGGGATTTTCCTTTCCCGGTTGTAAGACTACTCGCACAAGTTAGAATACTTTCAAGTTTTTTTAGAGAAAAACACACCAAGATGCTCTGCGGTGAGGACCCGACTTGTACCTTCTGTAATTCAAAACTAAAAAATGAAGTCACTCACTATATTTTTGATTGCTCTGCTCTGAAAGAAGAAAGAAGAACCCTTATGCTCAAAACTGGGCAACTCTGTGCTTCACTTCCATCAATAATTGACAATATGACCCAGAATAAGTATATTGCCACGGCGTTTTATGGTTTCCACAAGTCCATATCTCAGAAGAAGGCCAAGTGATACTCACTCCTCACTTTCTTACTGCTACTCTTTTTGTGTTGATTTCTTGCTTCCCTCTTTCTTCTTCTTATTATTTTTTTTTCCTTTTCTTGTTTTTTTTTTCTTTCTCTTTTTACTCTGTATATATCGTTATTTCCTTTGTCTCACTGCTTTGTTCTTATGCATACCTCTGGTGAATCCTGTATAGGGTCAGTGACCCTGAATAAAGGCTTTTTTGTTGTTGTTATATATTTTTTTCCTGTATATAAATATCATATTACCATTAAGGTACTATTACTGTTTTTTTCCTGCATGTATCCTACATTTCTGTTTGGAGAATCTGTATAAGACTAAAAGGTCTTAATAAAGCTTTTTGTTGTTGTTGTTGTTGTTGTATATCGGGATTCAGACAATAACTCTGAAAGATACACTCATGGACAAAACTTAGGAAGTTGTATCTTTTAACATGTATATCGGAATTCAGACAATAACTCTGAAAGATACACTCATGGACAAAACTTAAGGAAGTTGTACCTTTTACCATATATATCGGTATTCAGACAATGACTCTGAAAGATATTACAGTTACCTTTATTGAAGACACACGAGATAACCAAGTGTGAACAGCCTCTGTGTCCTTAAAAAAAAAAAAATAGACGACCGGCGAAATCAAAAACTATCCACTTTCTTAAATTTTGTCCAAGAGTGTAAATGTATTTATTACAAAAAATAATAATAATTGAAGTTCCCTTACTACTTGTTCACAAATAACACGAGATCATTTGAAAACTTTATGTTAGTGACAGATAAACATCGATAATCTCTTTTAGCTATAATTCTATGCAACTTGTTGAAGAAGAATTATGTCCGAAAGTTTGTAATGCTTGCCTCTGTCTATTATATATATAAAAAAGACGACCTGCAACATAAAAAAACTTTTAAATTTCTTAAGTTTTGTCCATGAGTGTAGTTTAATTTCGTAAAGAGAGATGGCACGCGTGTTCAATTACTAAAAATAGAGTTGAGATATTTCTGTCTATAAGACCAAGTCCAATTTAAACCATGGAACGCTTCACAATTTTGCATGTCATCCTTGCGCAGGGACCATGCTAAGCTTCTTTGTATCCTTCTTATTGTTTTTTTTTTTTGCTTATCCCTAGTACACGTGGTACAGGCCATGATAATCATGGTGGGTAGTTAGCGACTGCTTTTTACTGTGTACCACAGGTCTACACATGTGAAAATCACTTCAACGTTGCACTTACAAATGTGCCAGAGTCCACGTTTGGTTACTTGCATTCGCTGGTCGGGTTGGACTTTTGCAAGAATCGGAGGCCATTGGAGCATTTTTTTTTTTTTAATCAGAAAAAAGTGCCCAATGCGGGAATCGAACCCGGGTCGTAGCGGTCGTAAACCAATGGTTTAGACCATCCTTCCACCTAGCCCCCTTCCCTATTGTAGCACTGTCAAATTATATTGACAAACATTTTCAGTTTTTTCTGATAAGATTTTAGCGGGAAGAATGTTGTCTTCGTTTGTTAGTGAACCAATCTCTCACGCCTTCTCATTGGACGAATGTGGCCATGTCTGTATATAAGAGGGGACTAAGGAAAGGCGAAAGGGGGCCCAGAGCATGAATTATTGGTGTGGAGACGCTTAAAGTGTTTTTCTACATGATATTTCCGTGTCTGGGGATCTCTTCGCATCCCGGTGTGACTCGAGTCCGATCCCTACCAACGCTACAATAAAGATAAGTACACCTATCCCCCGATTTACACGGTACTTGTTTTACACGTTTTCGCTTTTACACGGTTTTCCAAATAAGTTTTTTTTTTTATCGCACTTTACTAAATGCTACTGTGATTGAACACATGCGCTGTGTACACATCTCACGAGGAATCCCGAGCTTATGTGCTGACTACATATTTTAACCTGTCAATGCAATTTATTTTTATTTCTGTGTACACCTATCCCCCGATTTACACGTTTTTCTCAAGAACGTATCTACCGTGTAAATCGGGGGATAGGTGTACTGTTTTGTTTGTTTTTTCACCAATCGCGAGTTTTACTTACTTTCTTCTTGTTGTTGGTGTTGTACTCTTGAGTGTACGCTTTTCTGTGTATTAAGTTACTATTACTTTAGGCCCTACTATATTCCATTTTTGTATGATAACCCGTAATAGTAACTTTTGTCAGCATCACCGAACAAGCGTGTACCATAGAAGCGTTAAACCACATGGGGAAGGATCCATAGGTAAAAATCTTCCATAGGTTGAACCAAACAGTCTGAATATGTCCTAAATCTGATAGGTGAATAGGTGATAAAGAAGAGCAGGACCTATAAAAGAGGATTCACTGGGAAGCAGATGTTTGCCAGCTGGTACGTACCTAGCACCAGCTGTCTATGCATGCTTACGTCCCGTCGTGACATTTTACCGGTCTCCTCTCTGATCTCCTGTTACAGTACTGTATATGGTGATATTTCTGATGTATATAGTTGTTTATTTGTTTTGTATAATATTTAATTAATAAATTAATCTCATAATTCAGTCTGTGAAAATAAAAATATTGGACTGGTGACCAAAACAAAACTGAAAATAGATGGCTTAATGTTATGTAGTTATGATATATAATTGATTGTGATGGTTATGTAATTTTGATCTTCATTGAATAAAATATATAAAGTTTAAATGTGTTTTTAACTTTAATAACAAACACAAACCTTGTCTTTATTGCTTATGGAAGATTATTACTCGATGCAAATACACTCATGGACAACACTTATGATAGTCAAAATTCGAAACTATTATAGACGCGTATGATTCTTAAAAAAAAAAAAAAAAACAATTTCTACTGCCCTTACTGCTATGGAAAAATTAATGAGAAGGGCTGGCTCATCAGTGGTGAACCTCCCAGCGGTTTCGCCAGTTTAATCTATCATACCGCTGTTATATTGCATCTTTCAATCTTCCTTTTATAGTGATACTGATGCTAGACTCTTGGAATGGGTATTTTAGATGAACTATGGACATAAGCTTTGAGGACAGCATAATTACATACAATTATAAATATATAATGGTAGTTAAAAGTTTTTGATGTCGCCGGTCGTCTATACTTTTAAAGGATACAGAGGCTGTTCACACTTGGTTATCTCGTATGTCTTCAATAAAGGTCACTGTAATATCTTTCAGAGTTATTGTCTCAATCCCGATATACATGGTAAAAGGTACAACTTCCTTAAGTTTTGTCTAATGAGTGTATTTATATGTAATTCTACTGTGTCCTTTTAGATTTTAGAATTTGTACTTTTTTTTTCTATGTTGATACAAAATTAAAAAAAAAAAAAATAGACGACCGGCAATATCAAAGACTTTCCACTTCCTTAATTTTTGTTCATTGGTGTAAATAACCCTGATAGACAAAACTTAAGGAAGTTGTACCTTATAGCATATATATATCTCTCAGAGTTATTTTCTGAATCCCGATATATATATGCTATAAGGTACAACTTCCTTAAGTTTTGTCTATCAGTGTAATCTATATTCGCATCATTAAATGTAAAAAGCCTTTATATATACATAACTAGACGAAAGACCCGGCTTCGCCCGAGAATTCCCCCAAGTGAAATTTCTTTCATACTGAAAGTACATCAATAATAAATAGTAGAAGTGCCATAGAATAGCAATACAGAAGTAACACATAAACCACAGGCAAAAAGTGTGTGTGATGGCAAAAATTGTATTATATTAGTGTTTAGGTATTTGATTTAATTATTTTTTTTTTTTGCAATCCATTTAGTTGTTTCAAAATCAATATAGTTTAAATAGATGGCAGCTTTTCCACCCAACCCCCGAGGTTCCCGCCCCAGCGCATTAACCCTTGAAATTGTCTGAGTTGAGTGAGTGACTGCGATGCCCATCTTCTCAGTAAGAATAGGTTTATAAAAAAATTAATCCAAAACACTGGCATGTAAAAAAAAAAGGAGCACATGGAAATTAGGCAAACATATGTGTTGTTTGCTAATGACTGCGACTGCATTTTAAACGATTTTTTTTTTAAGAGATAAAAAAAAAAACAAAGGCAAGATCAAAAATTAATAAAAATTACGAAAGCTATTTTTACATATAGTAACGCTAATTTTGTAAAGTTTTTTTTTATTATTGCAATGTGTGCACTTACCGTAACTTAGTAATATAAATTTCTCTCTCAATACTCAATACTTTTGTAAAAAAAAAAAAAGTAACACTCGTATAAAAAGATATTTCAAAAAAGTACACAAGCAATTTGAAAAAAAAAAAAGCAGAACACTCATTGGTCGCTTAATTGGCCTGGTGTTGTTACTTCGTCTCGTATTTACTCCGCTTAAAAAAAAATTCTTTAAATGAATAAAATAAATAGCCAAAAATGCTAATCAAAATGTAGCCGAAAATTTTCCTCAGGTTTATAAAAAGCGACATGCAAAATTTGGTACCAATTGGTTCAGTAGTTTTTGAGTTTATCGCGAAACAGACATTGACTTTTATATATAAGAATATTACCATATGTATATAATCTTTCTCCATTTTTTATTTCCCACTTTCATAGGTTTCTCCGTCTTGTAACCCCAAGGAGAATCCTCTGTAAGACCTGTGTGTCTTAATGAAGGCTTTTGTGTGTGTGTAAGAAGATAATTTATCTTTGGAGATTCTGTCGTGAATTCATGTATAAAACTTTATGTCTCAATAAAGGCTTTTGAGAGTAAATTTTTAAATACATATTTATATTTTGTTTTGAAAATAGAGCAATCCATATTTAATTCATTAGATAATAAAAAGGCATATATTTGATTGAATAAAATATTTATTTGCCAATATTTCGGCTGGCTGAACGCCAACTTTTATCAAGGCATTGCATTTTTGTATACACAAACTCAGCGCCGCATAGTGTTATAACATCACAGTTGAAATAATTTTAAAAATACAAAGTAGGTGGGCGAAATTGTGCAAGTAAATAAATATTTTATTAAATCCAATATATGCCTTTTTAATTAAATTAAACATATTTATAAAATAATGTAAATTTTAAAATAAAAATAATTTTAAATATATTATTGAAAATCATTTCAGCCTGGAATACCAATTTAAATGATAAAAAATTCTTGGTAGAGCAAACTTGATACATTCGAAAATTACATTCATATAAAACGGTTTCAAATTTCGTCTGCGTAGATTTTGTGCCGCTATTTCTATTTGCATATTATCTTATAGGATTTCAAATACATTCGTTGTTTCATATTTATGATTTCCTTCAAAAATATTCATATTACAAACGAAATTTCTGAGGATATATATGTATATATATATACTCGTGGACAAAACTTGAGGAAATGAAAAGTATTTGATGTCGCCGGTCGTATGTTTTTTTTTTTTTTTTTGTTCTTTGAAGGAAACAGAGGCTGTTCACACTAAGTTATCTCGTATGTCTTCAATAAAGGTTACTGTAATATCTTTCAGAGTTGTTGTCTCAATCCCGATATACATGCTGAAAGGTACAACTTCCTTAAGTTTTGTCCATGAGTGTATATTGGTTATCTCGTATGTCTTCAATAAAGGTTACTGTAATATCTTTCAGAGTTAATGTCTCAATCCCGAATACATGCTGAAAGGTACAACTTCCTTAAGTTTTGTCCATGAGTGTAGATTGGTTATCTCGTGTGTCTTCAATAAAGGTCACTGTAATATCTTTCAGAGTTATTGTCTCAATCCCGATATACATGGTAAAAGGTACAACTTCCTTAAGTTTTGTCCATGAGTGTATATTGGTTATCTCGTGTGTCTTCAATAAAGGTCACTGTAATATATTTCAGAGTTATTGTCTTAATCCCGATATACATGCTGAAAGGTACATCTTCCTTAAGTTTTGTCCATGAGTGTAATTTTGTCGATTTACAGTCCATTGATAAAAAAAAATGAACAAAAAAAAATTTTAATTATTTATAATTTGGTTTAAACTTAAGCGAGCTTTCGATTTAAAAGGTTCTTCTTCAATCATCAAACTTATTTCATATTTTATTTTAAATATGTTTATTAAAAGCTAAATAGAAATATATTTTTAGAGAAAGACAAAGTGTATTTTTTAACACAGTTTATCCAAAAATATAAATACAAGAATAAATCTACAAAACAACATCAACACCACAGTCTAGGTAACAATGTGTATTCCCCCTAACACCATCATATATTAGTAAAATACAATATTATAAACAACAGCTACAAAAATCTTTATTAAGACTTTTGGTCTTATACAGATTCTCCAAGTAGAAGAGTTTATTAGGTACCGCTCAACAAGAGCAACCTAGTTTATGATATTTGCAACAATGAATAATATATGAAGGTTATTCACATATTAAACAAAAGGTTAACGTGGGATTCAATCCCGGTTCATGGCTGTCGGGAATCGAGGGTGTTACCTAATCGTCCACAGACTTTGTTGTTATAGAAGAGAGTATAGGCTTGCGCCATCTATCGGAATAAATGTTATTTCTTGGATCGAACACTGACGTGTTATAAGCTCCTGAGGTTACAACCAGACGGATTTATAAATTCAATTGCCATTTATCGATAAAAGTTGTAACAAATAAATTTACTGTGTTTCTTTTTCAATAACATCATCAAATATTATCTCTACAGACCTTAGTTTAATGATTTTTTAAATTTCACGTGAAACAGGCCATGATAATGGGATAATGGGTTGGACTTTTGCTAGAATCGTGGGCCATTGGAACATTATTTTTTATTAGAAAAATATTGCCCAATGGGGGTTTAAATCCCGGGTTGTAGCGGTTGAAAACCAACGGTTTAGACCATCCTTCCACCGACCCCTACTGTTATGATAAAGTTATTGAATGAGAGTGCTCTTCTCAGTTGTGAACTCACATTCAATAACTTATATCATTGCAGTAAGGTCTGTAGAGATAATATTTTATTAACACTCGGATTTTCCTGGAAAATCTCTTAAAGATTTCTTGAAAAAAGCCTTGGTCCACCTGTGCTGTGTGAGCAGAAGAGCTTAAATTGACTTGTTCCATTATATGTATGTTCCATATGTAAATACCTGTTTTCTTTCCTCTTTTCGCTCTCCACTTCTCCCATTCATATTTCCAATTTTTTTTTTCAAATCTATATTCTTATTTTCCATAGGATTATTCAAATAATAATCTGTATATATTTACCATGTACAGAGGGTGTTTCCTTTCAAATGAAACGATTTCAAACGTCCGTTAGAACTTTATTTTTCGAACGTGAATTTTTTTCATGTGTTCTATGTGCTTCCCCTTCTTCTTGGCTATTTCCCTGCATCGGACTTTCCAAGCTGCGAACACTTCCTTGACTTTGGAGAGCGAAACATTCGACCACTCCTCTTGTGCGGCCTTCCAAAGTCCGGCCTCAGTTTTGGGACGTCGGTTGAAGAGCCGTTGTTTCAACATACCGAACCCGTAAAAATCCAGTGGGCTGGCGTCGGGAGACTTCACTGGAATGTCCGAGTTCCTGATAAAATTTAGGCCTAGGGTGTCCTTCATTTCTTGTAGGAACTGTTGGGTTTTGTTGGAGGTATGGGAAGAGGCTTTGTCGTGATGAAGGAACACTTTGTCCATTTCCCCTGGGTAAAGGTCCTTCAGTTGTTCGATGACAGGTTTCAGAACGCATTCTATATATAATTCTGAGTTCACCTTCACCTTCGATGGAACCTTTATGAGCGGAAGGACTCCACGGCCAGTCATTACCCCGACAACCATGAAACCTTTAGGGAAAGTTTCGGAGCATTGGTGAACCCAATTATCCGGGACCTGATTGCCTCTTTTGATGTAACAGATCTTCCGGATTCCATTGCAATACGTCACATACATCCATGCTTCGTCCAATGTTGCAGTATATTCCGATCTGGAACCGGCCAGGTGTTCCTCGTAGAGCTTCCGGGCATTCGTTGCACGGTTTTTCATGTGGAAAGGGGTGAGCTTGTGAACCTTGCCTTTTCGTCGGGTATCCAGTTCCAAATCTTTGTGAATGATGTTATTTATCGTTTTTAGCGATGTTCCACACATTCTGGAAAGTTGGCGCTGAGATGGTGGATTTTCAGTAGTTGCAAGCCGCTTTACCTTGGAAACCGTGGCGGGTGTCCGCACCTGACGTGGTCGATCGACTTGATATTTTTGCCCATTGGATTCAGCTTCCCTTTTCTTTCCGATGCCATTTACTACCCTACATATTGTAGCTTTGCCAACATCTAGTCCTTCTGCTTTTAGCTTTTTCACTATGACGCTATAACTGTTTCCTTCTTTGGAAAGGGTCCGAATTGTTTGTTCGACTTGGAGCGTTAGTCTCTCTCCCCCCATGTTGCAAAAATCATGATACCTGATGAAAATGAATTCTCCAGAAGATTCTAGATCTATTGGAACCAGTGTCGTGTGCAGCATGCCTGCACGTGCAAAACGCGAGCGCTCGAAAATCGTTTCATTTGAAAGGAAACACCCTCCGTATATATAATCTTTCTCCATTTTTACCCCTTTGTATATTTCCCACTTTCATAGGTTTCTCCGTCTTGTAACCCCAAGGAGAATCTTCTGTAAGACCAGTGTGTCTTAATAAAGGTTTTTGTGTGTGTGATATTTGATGATATTATTGAGAAAAGAAACACACATTGCCATAGTTATAATTTTAACCACCCGTATTGTCGGCAGTAAAAGTGTTAACCAAAATAAAAATAAAAAATGTTTATTATTAATCCACCAGTATATAATATAATAACGTACTAAAAATGAGCGCCAATATTTGAAAAAAAGAAAGCGTGCCAAACGACAAAATGGACCTAACGTTCGAAACACAGACAAAAGCGGAGGTCACATGTGGGACGCCACCTGGTGGATGGGAGAGAGGTCACGTGACACCCTCTTCTCACCATTCGCAAAATGTACGACGGACCTGCAACACGGTGGATCCGACCTCAAGGGTAAGTTCTCATACATAACAAAACTGTCACTTTTTACTGATCTCACTCTATCTAACAATCATCCCTATATACAGTAGAACCTCCCTTTAGCGGACACCTCTCTACAAAGGACAGTTTTAATTTGTAAAATTACCATTTTTACTATTTAGCAACTCTCCGGTAAGAGGACACCTCTCCCTAAAGGACAGTTTTTATTTGTAAAATTACCATTTTTACAATTTAGCAACTATCCGGTAAGAGGACACCTCTCTACAAAAGGCAGTTTTCATTTACAAAATTATCTTTTTTTGCCATTTAGCAACTCTCCAGTAAGAGGACACTTCTCTACAAAGGACAGTTTTCATTTAAAAAATTACCATTTTTACTATTTAGCAACTCTCCGGTAAGAGGACACCTCTCTACAAAGGACAGTTTTCATTTACAAAATTACCTTTTTATACCATTTAGCAACTCTCCGGTAAGAAGACACTTCTCCCTAAAGGACTCTTTAGCTTTGCAATTAGATGTTGTCCTTTACAGGGAGGTTCTACTGTAATAGATAGAGACATTATATTGGTAGGATGAATATACACACACACACACACACACAAAAGCCTTTATTAAGACACACAGGTCTTACAGAGGATTCTCCTTGGGGTTACAAAACGGAGAAACCTATGAAAGTGGGAAATAAAAAATGGGGAAAGATTATATACATTTGGTAAATATATACAGATTATAAGAAAGAATAAAAAATAAGAAGAATAAAAAAAAAATCAAAAAAAGAAAAAAAAATAAAAAAATTTGGAAATATGGATGGGAGAAGTGGAGAGCGAAAAGAGGAAAGAAAACAGGTATTTACATATGAAGCAAGACCATTTAAGCTCTCACACAGCACAGGTGGGCCATGTATTTTTTAAGAAATCTTTAAGAGATTTCCCAGGAAATCCTCGTGTTCAGGGTTGTAAGGTAAACACCGTTTTATCATTGTTAACTTATCGTATCTGCCTAAACAAATAATTGGATGTTGGTTCTGTCTTTCTCATCGAACAGAAATTTTTGGTATGTTTGAATGTTCGGTTAAGTCTTTCTTTTTTACAGCATTTTTTATGGAAGTTATATAGATTTAGAGCTACTGAACTATTGTCTATAAAGTTGGATAATAAAGAATATAATGGTGATATATATATTCTCTAGTTGGAGTTCGTTAGGAGGTAGATACGTGAAGGTTATACAAGTCAGCAATGAATCTATGCTTGGGTTCATTTTAAGTAACCGAAATCCAATTAGTTTTCTCTTCAACATTGTCCAGTATGTGTTTATTTTTGATATAAATTCCCACAATGATGTCTTCAGAGCTTCTTCCCTGACCCGAGATTTTTCTGGCAAGTGATTGGTAAACCTGGAAATTCTCGATCTCGAGTTTTAGATAAAATTGGCACTAAGTTTCCGTTATAGCAAATATTTCAGATTGTTTTAAATAATTAATGAAAGGGAAAACGTATAAATTGGAAAAATTCCAATACATAATATTTACATAATTGTGACCAAGTTTTAATAGTTGTTAAATCGAGTAGTTTAGTTTTCCATTCCTATTAGCTATATGTGATTGATGGTGATCTTTTCTTGCCTGTAAAAAGAGATATGATGTGATCCTTCCAGTTCCTTTCTGAGTGTTTGCTATATCTCAGTTCCTTCTGAACTCATGATCTTATCATTTATAACTTGGTAAACAGTACTTCCCACAATCAACTTGCTATCTCGAAGTCTAGATGAGATTCCTTTAGCCAAAAGTTCTTTTCTCTTATTAATCAACAGTCGACGCTGTTCTCTAACTTTTAAGGTGTAATCCTTATTTATGTAAATCCTTAATTGCTTAAGCTTGAATGCATTCCTAAATAGTTTTATTCTGTCTTCATATTTGGGTATTTCAACCAGTAGGGGTGCGCTCGGCCTTTTAGATAATCGATGACATTTAAGGATGTTAATATTCTCGGAGATTTGCATATTGTCCGTAATTATCTGTTTTATTTTTGCGAGAGATTCATCGCTTGTTTCATTTTCTTTCTTTTCGACTCCGTAAAAAATTAAATTACTTTCTCTCATTTTCATTTCCGTGAAATCTATTCTTTTCTCAATTTCTTGGATCCTTTCAGAATTCTTCGAGACAGATTTTACCGTGTTTTCCATAGTATTCTCCAGTTGTTGTATACGTCGATTTAATTTATCAACTCCTTGCTCTATAGAAAGTAATCTTGTCTCTAATTTATCCCCCCAGTTATCCATTTTATTTGAGATTGCACCAATCAATTGTCGAATATCACCTTCCATACATGACTCGAGCGTAGTTTGCCTAGTGGGCCTAGGTCCCGGGTTTTGCTCTATGCCAGATATCAGTTTATCCCCCCAGTTATCCATTTTATTTGAGATTGCACCAATCAATTGTCGAATATCACCTTCCTTACATGACTCGAGCGTAGTTTGCCTAGTGGGCCTAGGTCCCGGGTTTTGCTCTATGCCAGATATCAGTAATAACATCAAAATTATACATCTAAGCTTTGGCCTTCTGTACTGAATCTGAATCTTGAATTTCAGATTCTCAACATAACCCAGATCCACTGCCAAACTATAATTTGCACAATTTTCACACGAATCAAAATTTGCATAGATAAAAGTTGAGCGAGGCTTGTTTCGCTGTAAATTTAAATAAATTATGATAAGAATTACAATTGGCCTCATATTATGAAGATATAAATTTACCAATATCACCTCAATAAAAAAATAGCTCTTTTTTATAAAGTACGGCGAAAAAGCTTTAAAAATAAATTACCTAGCAGGAGCTGTCGTTTCACGCAACCTTTCCCTTTGGCCACCTGGCGGAGAATCGGTAGGATGAATATATATTTATATATAATTAACGAGGACCAACAGCCCGAAACGCGTATGTGAGTGGCTTTTCTTGATTTATCAAGAAAATAGTTTAGGAAAATATCAGGGAATAAGCTAAATCAACGTTTAGTTGATTTCTGTTCCACTAGATGACACTCTACTATCTAAAAAGTTCATATGTACGTGGTCAGGATATATATTTTTTAATATATAATTAAATAATATAATTTATTTACGATTGAACGTTATGGCCCACTGTTACATCCCAAACACGAATATACTTAAATATATATAATACAACTTTTATTTTTTCTTTATTTATAACGTTTCGATGACCCGCTGTGATCCGTTGTCATTGAAAATTGATGGGGGGTCGGTGGAAGGCTGGTATAAACCGTTTGTTTACAACCGCTACGACCCGGGTTCGATTCCCGCATTGGGCACTTTTTTCTGATTAAAAAAAAAATGCTCCAATGTCCCCCTATTCTTGCAAAAGTCCAACTCCACCAGCGAGTGCAAGTAACCAAACGGGGCTCTGGCATATTTATTTGTAAGTGCAAAGTCGAACTGCTTTTCACATGTGTAGACATGGTGCACTTAAGCAAAAGCAGTCGCCTTCTTTTACCCACCATGGTTATCATGGCCTGTACTACGTGTACTAGGGATAAGCAAAAAAATATGAAAATTGATTCTAGAATGTTTATAAATTGACAGAAGATTGTAGGATCAGTTTTCCTTGGTGACAGTTGATCACTGAAACGTTTGGTAATAAAGAAAAGGGAAAGTTGAAGTGTGGATATGTAATATTTATGTGACATGTATGGCTAAAACGAGAAGAATATATAGCTCTTCCTCAACAAGTTGCATTGAATTAAATAGAAATAAGTTGCATAGAATAGATTATCGATGTTTATCTGCAACTAACATTAATTTTCAAATGATCTCATGTTATTTGTGAACAAGTGTATAGTTAGAGAATATTAATCATTTCTTTATAATAAATATATACACTCATAGAAACAAAATTTAAGGAGGTGGAAAGTATTTGATGTCGTTGGTCGTCTGCTTTTTTTTTTTTGAAGGAGACAGAGGCTATTTACACTTAGTTATCTCATGTGTGTTCAATAAAGGTCACTGTAATATCTTTCAGAGTTATAATCCCAATATACATGCTAAAAGGTACAACTTCCTTAAGTTTTGTCTATGAGCGTATACTGTCGATAAATTTTTAGTACTATATTAAGGTGCATATATTTTTCCATTTATTATTTTGTCGTTGTGGTTGAGTCCAGTGTTTTTTTTTTAACCCTTTCTCATAATAATTCATGGGAATATGTATATACGGAATTTTTAGGGGAGAATACTTATGGCCAATGTGTGCATATA
>CP092863.1:118108312-118289446 GCA_030710605.1 Cordylochernes scorpioides | reverse complement strand
CCAAAAAGGAAATAGTCAGAGGGGCTAGGTCTGGACTATATGCAGGATGTGTGTGTGTTCTAAAACTTCAAAACCTAATTTAATGATGTAGATTCAGTTTTACATGATGTATGCGGCCTTGCATTATCATGAAGGAAGAAACACCTTTACTAAGCTTCCCTCTTCTTTTGTTTTTATACCGGGCTTTAGCTTATTTACAAGAATGTCACAATAAAGGTCGCTGTTCATATGTTGCCTTCAGGATAAAATGGATATTTTTCTATCCTCCAAAATTAAGTTTTCAACCGCATTTATCGTGCTAGGCGTCGCTGTAACACTTGGTCGTCCAGGTCGCTCAATATCGGTACATGTAATTCGTCCATTTTTGAACTCGTTAACCCATTTATAATTTTTTTTTTTTAGACAAACAAGACTCACCATAGATATTTTTCATTCTTTGGCATATTTGAGATGTTTGAATACCTTCTGCATTCCAGAAACGAATAACTGCACGTTGTTCAAGCGTGGTGCAATCCTTCAAGGGAGCTTCCATTTTAGTTTTTTATAAGTCTCGCGCCGCGCGTGGGAAAAAAGAAGAGAACACCTTAAATAGTCTCTCGATGTTTATTTTAATATTCTGTGGTTTAAATTATTTTTGCTTTTTTAATTTTTAAGAAATAAGATAATTCACCTTATTTATTGATCCCCCTTGTATTTATTACTATTTTTTTAATACTTGTGCTATTCTGCTATTATGAATACTGCTGTTGAAATTGTGGATTAATATTGGTTCATTGTTGGTAAGCTGGATTATAGTATTATCCCCATGGGTTTATTAATACGATTGTAGTATGCCTGGGTAATATGTAAAATAAATGATGATATTTCGTACTATTTTTTAATACTTGATTGCCGATCATTCTGCATTATATGGATACTGCTGTTGCAATAATTGCTGTTGAAATTGTGGATATACATTAGCAGCTAGTTGATATTGTGGATTAATATTGTTAAATTGTTGGTAAGCTGGATTATAGTATGATCCCAATGGTGAATTAATATGATTGTAGTATGCCTGGGGATATTGCTGGATTGGATTATGGAATATAACAATTATTGGATGGATTAAAGTTTGGATTAGTATTCTGTGGATTAGGTTCATTTGATGAGTCATCGTTTGGTACATTAGGATCATCATTTTCGACTATCAATTTATCTAAATACTGGCTTAATGCTTCTTCGTCGAATTCTAAATGTTTTTGTACACGTGCTTCGCGATGTTCTTTTATTGGATTCTGATCTTCTGTATAAGATTCTTCTAAATATTCTTTACCTTTTTTAGGATCTTTTCGTTTGGTTGTTTTAACACCACGTGGATTCGAATCATCTCTTCTTTTCTTTTCTTTTTTGAGTATTCGTTTATCAGAAGTTTTCCTTTCTTTTGGTATTTTTTCTTTTTGTGAATAGATTTCTGTATCTTTATGTTGAATCTTTTCAGATTTGTTGGAATGGGGTTTACGTTTAGGAATTTCTTTGTTAGCAGATTTAGATTTTTTAATGGAAGCTGCTGCTTTAACGGTAATGGGTTCTTTAACACGGATATATTCTTTAAAGAAATTGGTTCTTTTATAGAAATGGTTTCTTTGCGAGAATTTTTGTTTTTTAATAGGTATGCGGTCTTTTCTTGGAGATTGTCCTTTTACAGTGATATGTTCTTTTCTAGAACTTGTTTTTTAACAGGAAGATTTTGTTTTATATATGCTGGTTGTTTTTCTTTGTTAATTACTAATGGATTACTGCTTGATACAATATAAGGAAAAGTCTTAAGTTTTGATAGGACTGTCTTTAACAATAGAAGTTCGTATTCAGTTTTACTTTTATCTGGTTTTAGGAGTTGGAGTTATAATTTTCATCGCTTTTTCAAATGGCGTATGTTTTTTAGTGTAAACGAATGAGGATATGAAATAAAAAAGAATTAAACTGCATAAATAATGGGAATAAATGGTATATTTTGGAAATGTAATTGACTAAAATGGGGTATAGAGTGGTAATTAGGACAAAACCAGAAATACTGTAAAATTTATCGATGATGCTTGGTGGGGCAACAGCTACTTTAGCAAAACCAGCTGCGTTGTTCTTTTTAGGTGGTAAAGTTCGAAAAAATAAATTTTTGAAATCTTTTTTAGTTAGAATGTGATTTGATGATTGGGTTGTGGTTGTTAATGAAATATGATCATAGAAATGGTCTTTAACAATTTTAGATTTTCGTAATGAGTCATTTCGACTTATAATGATATTTTTTGATAATTTTGGTGATGGACTTTTCATCGTCTTCATGAATTTTTCCAGTCAATAGAACGCAAAAATTGTTTAGTACTTTAGATAAGCATTAAAAATTCCGCAAAAAAAAATTCTATTAATATATATTTTTTTGCCTAACATGACTAAATTTTTTTAATTCCCTCCCTTAACAACAATTTATGATTAATGTGCTTTTAATTTTGTCTTAAATTTGACCTAAAAAAATGCTTTATATCGAACCAAAGATTGAAATGTAACGCAATTGAAATTGAAGAAATTTAAAAGGACAATTCATGAAATGATTTACTTTTAAGAATTTCCATAATGTTTAAAAACGGTCTTAGATTCCAATTGTAGTAGTTGTACCGCCGAACTGGTATCACAGGAGCCATGCTAATATTCTCTGTATCCTTCCTATTGTAGTAGTTGTACCGCCGAACTGGTATCACAGGAGCCATGCTAATATTCTCTGTATCCTTCCTATTGTAGTAGTTGTACCGCCGAACTGGTATCACAGGGACCATGCTAATCTTCTCTGTATCCTTCCTATTGTAGTAGTTGTACCGCCGAACTGGTATTACAGGGACCATGCTAATCTTCTCTGTACCCTTCCTATTGTAGTAGTTTTAGCGCCGAACTGGTATCACAGGGGCCATGCTAATCTTCTCTGTATCCTTCCTATTGTGGTAGTTGTACCGCCGAACTGGTATCACAGGGGCCATGCTAATCTTCTCTGTATCCTTCCTATCGTAGTAGTTGTACCGCCGAACTGGTATCACAGGAGCCATGCTAATATTCTCTATATCCTTCCTATTGTAGTAGTTGTACCGCCGAACTGGTATCACAGGGACCATGCTAATCTTCTCTGTATCCTTCTTATTGTAGTAGTTGTACTGCCGAACTGGTATCACAGGGACCATGCTAATCTTCTCTGTATCCTTCCTATTGTAGTACTTGTACCGCCGAACTGGTATCACAGGGACCATGCTAATCTCTGTATCCTTCTTATTGTAGTAGTTGTACCGCCGAACTGGTATCACAGGGACCATGCTAATCTCTGTATCCTTCTTATTGTAGTAGTTGTACCGCCGAACTGGTATCACAGGGGCCATTCTAATCTTCTCTGTATCCTTCCTATTGTAGTAGTTGTACCACGAACTGGTATCACAGGGGCCATGCCTAATCTTCATGGTATCCTTTCTATTGTAGTAGTTGTACCACCGAACTGGTATCACAGGGACCATGCTAATATTCTCTGTATCCTTCCTATTGTAGTAGTTGTACCGCCGAACTGGTATCACAGGTGCCATGCTAATCTTCTCTGTATCCTTCCTTTGTAGTAGTTGTACCACCGAACTGGTATCACAGGGACCATGCTAATCTTCTCTGTATCCTTCCTATTGTAGTAGTTGTACCGCCGAACTGGTATCACAGGGACCATGCTAATCTTCTCTGTATCCTTCCTATTGTATTAGTTGTACCGCCGAACTGGTATCACAGGGACCATGCTAATCTTCTCTGTATCCTTCCAATTGTATTAGTTGTACCGCCGAACTGGTATCACAGGGACCATGCTAATCTTCTCTGTATCCTTCCTATTGTAGTAGTTGTACCGCCGAACTGGTACCACAAGGACCATGCTAATCTTCTCTGTATCCTTCCTATTGTAGTAGTTGTACCGCCGAACCTGGTATCACAGGGACCATGCTAATCTTCTCTGTATCCTTCCAATTGTATTAGTTGTACGCCGCCGAACTGGTATCACAGGGGCCATGCTAATCTTCTCTGTATTCTTCCTATTGTAGTAGTTGTACCGCCGAACTGGTATCACAGGGGCCATGCTAATCTTCTCTGTATCCTTCCTATTGTAGTAGTTGTACCGCCGAACTGGTATCACATGGGCCATGCTAATCTTCTCTGTATCCTTCCAATTGTATTAGTTGTACCGCCGAACTGGTATCACAGGGGCCATGCTAATCTTCTCTGTATTCTTCCTATTGTATTAGTTGTACCGCCGAACTGGTATCACATGGGCCCATGCTAATCTTCTCTGTATCCTTCCAATTGTATTAGTTGTACCGCCGAACTGGTATCACAGGGGCCATGCTAATCTTCTTTGTATCCTTCCAATTGTATTAGTTGTACCGCCGAACTGGTATCACAGGGGCCATGCTAATCTTCTCTGTATTCTTCCTATTGTAGTAGTTGTACCGCCGAACTGGTATCACAGGGGCCATGCTAATCTTCTCTGTATTCTTCCTATTGTAGTAGTTGTACCGCTTAACAAGTATCGTAAATCATCGGTATACTACCAAATAAACATCTAAAGAGGAATGCAAGGATATGTATCCTTCTTGATTGAATGTTGACATAAAGCAAAGAATTTCTAAGTAGCAGGGGAAGAGACTACAACAACCCTACCCTGTCGACCTCTATATTTAGATATCCTTGAAGACCTGCAGATGGGTGACGGGGGGGGGGGGGGGATGAGCGGATGTGGCACGTGGCATCTGGTGTGCCAGCCACGCGACAGACGTCCCCTGCCTGCTCCAGGTGTTTGGGAGGCAGGATGTCATCAAATACAACTTCTGTCCGAGAGTCAGCTGTTACCTCCCTCCCTACCTCAATACAACGCCGTAGGGCAGATTGAGGGAGATTTTTAGATACACTCATGGACTAAACTTATGTAAGTGGAAAGTCTTTGATATCGCAAGTCATCTGTCTTTTTGATTGAGATAGAACCAATTTCGTTCACACTTGGTTATATCTGTGTGTCTTCAATAAAGGTCACTGTAATATCTTTCAGAGTTATTGTCTCAATCCCGATATACATGCTAAAAGGTACAAATTCCTTTAGTTTTGTCCATGAGTGTATATTGGTTATCTCGTGTGTCTTCAATAAAGGTCACTGTAATAACTTTCAGAGTTATTGTCTCAATCCCGATATACATGCTAAAAGGTACAACTTCCTTTAGTTTTGTCCATGAGTGTATATTGGTTATCTCGTGTGTCTTCAATAAAGGTCACTGTAATATATTTCAGAGTTATTGTCTCAATCCCGATATACATGCTAAAAGGTACAACTTCCTTAACGTTTTGTCCATGAGTGTATATTGGTTATCTCGTGTGTCTTCAATAAAGGTCACTGTAATATCTTTCAGAGTTATTGTCTAAATCCCGATATACATGCTAAAAGGTACAACTTCCTTAAGTTTTTGTCCATGAGTGTATATTGGTTATCTCGTATGTCTTCAATAAAGGTCACTGTAATATCTTTCAAAGTTATTGTCTCAATCCCAAAATACATGCTAAAAGGTACAACTTCCTTAAGCTTTGTCCATGAGTGTATTTCAAATATTGACATTATACATACGAGGTGAGTTCAAAGGTATCGCGACTTTTGAATTTTCGCGGGTTACGTATATTCGAATTTCGATCTTTTTGTGGCTTTATGTTGGTACTCATGTCTCTCACTTATGCCGACAAGCTCGGCCATTTTGAATGTTCACTTAATTGTTGACAGCTGCTTTGCTTGCAGGTGTTTTGGATCGTCTTCGATTTTTACCTATTTAAAAAAATGGATCAAAGAACCTGTATCAAATTTTGTGTGAAAAACGAAATTAAGTGGCGCGGATGCATTCCGAATGTTGACTGTGGCATACGGAGAAGCTACCTTGGATCGAAGCAACGTTTATCGGTGGTACAAAATGTTCTCAGAAGGCCGAGAAGATGTGAACGACGAAGAGCGTGCCGGACGCCCGAGCACTTCAACAACAAACGAAAAAATAATGAAGTGGAGAAAATGATATTGGCCAATCGTCGAATCACCGTTAGAGAAGTTGCTGAGGACCTAAACATATCGATTGGCTCGTGCATTCGATTTTTATCAATGATTTTGGGCATGAGACGGGTCGCCGCGAAATTCGTACCAAAATTGCTCAATTGCGACCAAATACAGCATCGCATGAACATTGCTAATGAGATATTGGACTCTGTCCGCGACGACCCCACAATTTGCTCCAGAGGGTCATAACTGGTGACGAAGCGTGGGTTTATGGTTATGACGTGGAAACCAAAGCTCAATCATCTCAATGGAAGCTGCCGCACGAACCAAGACCGAAAAAAAGCGCGCCAAGTTCGGTCGAATGTGAAAGTTTTGCTGACAGTTTTCTTCGATTGCAGGGGCGTGGTGCATCATGAGTTCTTGCCACAGGGTAGAACGGTCAATAAGGAATAATTACCTGCAAGTTATGCGCAATTTTCGCGAAGCAATCCGCCAGAAACGCCCGGATTTGTGGAAGAACAAAATTGGCTTTTGCACCACGATAACGCCCCTGCTCACCACATCGTTGCTTTGTGCGCGACTTTTTGGCCAAAACAAACACATTAATGATGCCGCGCAGCCACCGTATTCCCCAGATCTGGCCCCCTGTGACTTTTTCTTGTTCCCTAAACTGAAAAGGCCCATGAAAGGACGACGTTACGCTACGCTTGACGAGATAAAGACGGCATCGAAGGAGGAGCTGAAAAAGATTTTTTTTTAATGATTTTTTGAAGTGCTTCGAAGATTGGAAAAACCGTTGGCACAAGTGTATAATATCTCATGGGGATTACTTTGAAGGGGACAAAATAGGTATTCATGAATAAATAAGTAATTTTTGAAAAAACACAAAAGTCGCGATACCTTTTGAACACAACCTCGTATATATAAGCACTAAAGATAAACTATTTTATAACTAACCTTTTATATTATTATCCCTAGTACACGTGGTACAGGTCATGATAATCATGGTGGGTTAGAATTTGACGACTGCTTTTACTGTAAGTGCACCACATGTCTACACATGTGAAAAGCAGTTCAATTTTGCACTTACAAATATGTCAGAGTCCCTTTGGTTACTTACACACTCTTTTGGGGTTGGACCTTTACAAGAATCGGGAGCAATTGGAGCATTTTTTTTTTTTAATTAACAAAAAGTGCCCAATGCGGGATTCGATCCGCGGTCGTAGCGATTGAAAACACACAAACGGTTTTATAACTAACTACTAACTATGTGTAACACGGACTCTTGTAGCATACAAAAAAAAGTCGCTAACTATCAGAATAAACTATTTCAAAAATATTAAATTAATAATGATTATCATTTATTGACATAAAAATCGATATTACTAACCTAACAACTTTGTTTTTATTGTTTTACAAACTTAATGATTTTTATTGATTTTTATTTCATAGAGAGATCAAATGACATTGCCAATATCTACAGCACAAATGGTGTTTTTTTCGATTCACTTTCCACATTTTATTACAAATCCTATAATTTATTCGTATCACTGATGTGTCTCCCATATAATCGAATTCACACAATCCATTTGGCAACCCTTGAAATATCCGATAATTCGATCTTTGTTGATCGATATGGACAACGTGACCAGTCGATTTCTTGGATACATTGCAGACGACTATAGTCAGAAGAACTGACAATTAAAGAACTGGCATACAGTCGGCTCTCGTTAATTTGAAATTCAGCAATTTGAATATCTCGATAATTTGAAGTGTTTTCCCGATCCCTTGAAAAAAATTCGATAAGTTGAATAAAATCAATATTAAATGGTTCCCTCGGTAATTTTAAGTTGAAGGAATAGTATCTTGCTACAAATGAACATTTGTGAATAACTACAAATGTTTAAAATAATAAATCACGAATTTTTAGATCAAACTCTTGTTTGAGAAAGGGCAAGACCTGAAAGCTCCCAATAAATTTATTAATTTAAAAACACTTTCGGTAAATCACTTATTTAATCTTGTGTATCAACATAGTTTGTATATCCCCGAAACTGCCCAAAACTTCCAACTCTTGTTTATTTGAATTTTTTTGCCTCCCTCCCTTTCGGATGTTTAACTCCTGTTATTTTGAATTCTTGATAAATTGGAATATTTCTCTGGTCCTTGAGTTTCAAATTATCGAGAGTCGACTGTGTATAATTCTAGTGTTATAAGACAATAACGCGACATCCATACGTAAGAAATGAAAGCATTATATAGCACGAATGTTTTTTTTTTATCATACTTAAAACAGATTTCTTTTTTATTATTACACTTAGATTCAGACAATAACTCTGAAAGATATTACAGTGAGCTTTATTGAAGACACACGAGATAACCAATATACACTTATGTACAAAACTTAAGGAAGTTGTACCTTTCAGCATGTATATCGGGATTGAGACAATAACTCTGAAAGATATTACAGTGAGCTTTATTGAAGACACACGAGATAACCAATATACACTTATGGACAAAACTTAAGGAAGTTGTACCTTTCAGCATGTATATCGGGATTGAGACAATAACTCTGAAAGATATTACAGTGACCTTTATTGAAGACATACGAGATAACCAATATACACTCATGGACAAAACTTAAGGAAGTTGTACCTTTCAGCATGTATATCGGGATTGAGACAATAACTCTGAAAGATATTACAGTGACCTTTATTGAAGACATACGAGATAACCAATATACACTCATGGACAAAACTTAAGGAAGTTGTACCCTTTCAGCATGTATATCGGGATTGAGACAATAACTCTGAAAGATATTACAGTGACCTTTATTGAAGACACACGAGATAACCAATATACACTCATGGACAAAACTTAAGGAAGTTGTATCTTTCAGCATGTATATCGGGATTGAGACAATAACTCTGAAAGATATTACAGTGACCTTTATTGAAGACACACGAGATAACCAATATACACTCATGGACAAAACTTAAGGAAGTTGAACCTTTCAGCATGTATATCGGGATTGAGACAATAACTCTGAAAGATATTACAGTGACCTTTATTGAAGACCACACGAGATAACCAATATACACTCATGGACAAAACTTAAGGAAGTTGAACCTTTCAGCATGTATATCGGGATTGAGACAATAACTCTGAAAGATATTACAGTGACCTTTATTGAAGACACACGAGATAACCAATATACACTCATGGGGACAAAACTTAAGGAAGTTGTACCTTTCAGCATGTATATCGGGGTTGAGACAATAACTCTGAAAGATATTACAGTGACCTTTATTGAAGATACACGAGATAACCAATATACACTCATGGACAAAACTTAAGGAAGTTTTACTCTTAGCATATATATCGGGATTGAGACAATAACTCTGAAAGATATTACAGTGACCTTTATTGAAGAAACACGAGATAACCAATGTGAACAAAATTGTCTCTATCTTCTTCTTCTTCAAAAAAGCAGACGACCGATGATATCAAAGACTTTCCACTTCTATAAGTTTTGTCTATGAGTATATATGAGTTTATGATTATATTTACCCATTTAAATCAACAGCAACAACAGAAAAGAGTTAAAGTCATCAAGCGTATATACAATCAAAAGAAACATATTTCAAAATCCAAACAAAGATACCTATTTTTAAATATCTTTTGTTACATGGCCCAGAAATGCAAGTAAAAAGGTAACTTTACGGAGAATTACTGACCCCCTTTAAAAAAAGAAGAAGAAGACATAAAAGATGGTCACGGTATATGTTGAAACAGCTAAGATTGTTGCAAGATGTTTCTCTACGGATGTCCGGTGTGAGAATCGGGTTGAGACGGTCACGCTATGACGTCACGCACCTTACGTCTACGTGTAGATGACCAATCACAGCAGAGAATGTATACTGACCATTGATGGAAGGCTGGGAGACTGTGAGAAAACAAACGGAAAACTTTCTACTAAACAAAATAAAATACCAAACGATATTATGGCTACATTAACAAAGAATTTATTGAAGATACCATCAGATCAACAGGACGTCCTACATCTGTGGACCAAGTGAAGACAAGACAACCAAGTCTTACCGCCAGTTGACAACTATGGATCCTTAGATAAACCTGATTGAGGAGGACTTCGGACAGATTCCACCAGATTAAACTGTACTGAGACTGTACTGAAAGCCACATTGAAGACATCAGATCAACAGGACATCTGTGGACCAAGTGAAGACAAGACAACCAAGTCTTACCACCAGTTGACAACTATGGATCCTTAGATAAACCTGATTGAGGAGGACTTCGGACAGATTCCACCAGATTAAACTGTACTGAGACTGTACTGAAAGACACATTGAAGACATCAGATCAACAGGACATCTGTGGACCAAGTGAAGACAAGACAACCAAGTCTTACCACCAGTTGACAACTATGGATCCTTAGATAAACCTGATTGAGGAGGACTTCGGACAGATTCCACCAGATTAAACTGTACTGAGACTGTACTGAAAGACACATTGAAGACATCAGATCAACAGGACATCTGTGGACCAAATGAAGAGGGAAACCAAGATGTCTTACCACCAGTTGACAACTATGGATCCTTAGATAAACCTGATTGAGGAGGACTTCGGACAGATTCCACCAGATTAAACTGTACTGAGACTGTACTGAAAGCCACATTGAAGACATCAGATCAACAGGACATCTGTGGACCAAGTGAAGACAAGACAACCAAGTCTTACCACCAGTTGACAACTATGGATCCTTAGATAAACCTGATTGAGGAGGACTTCGGACAGATTCCACCAGATTAAACTGTACTGAGACTGTACTGAAAGACACATTGAAGACATCAGATCAACAGGACATCTGTGGACCAAGTGAAGAGGGAAACCAAGATGTCCTACCACCAGTTGACAACTATGGCTATGTATTAATCATCTTAAAACTTCTTTATTGAGAAAGAAAATCAGTCTTAGAATCGATTCAGCTGAACATACCTTGCTAGAAATATCATCAAAACATCCAATTTGGATAAAAATGCGTTTTTATATTTTATTAGGGTACTATATACATTCTAGAAACAAAAAAACATTGATATTAATGAAAATTTTGATAATCAAACTTTGCCGTATTTCACAACTCTTCATATTCTAGTCTAATTATAACCTAAATTAATTCTAATTATGCAGTTAATTATGCAAATCATATTTTAATGAAGAGATTCCTGGAGAAGAGATTAGAAATGGCGTATATCTTTGTCTCACAGTTCTCTACAAGAATGTATTTCCATTCGCTATTGGTTGTTTTACAGTTGGTTTTCATTCGTCCTCTTGCCAAATCGTGATTCAATAAGGCTACACCAGAATAAAATCAGGGCAACATTCATTGCTAGGAAAATCATCTCGAAATAAGATTTTATAGAACGTCCTTCTTCCATATGATTATTATCATGATTGGAGCTATCTCGATTGGTAGGACAATCCATACAATTGGATTCCATATTCTTACATTTGTTCATCAAACAGATTTTATATTTGTAGGTTGATGTTGATAAGGTATAAGTTTCGGATTTTTGTCTGATAGATGGCGTTGATTCGATTGAGATATTTAGAGCTGTTTTGGTTGTTTCTGTTTCTATGATTTCTTCAATATCTTCTCCATCATCATAATCTTCATCTTCTGATATCGATCTTCTAATTCTATCGTCTGTTGATGAGGAATCCCGACATAAAACAGCGATAAAAAAGCATCCAGCACTGATATCTGGGAAAACTTCTACTTTGTCCTGTTGTACAGGCATTCTTGTACCAATTAAGGTATTTAATAGATTCTTATTTTGTTCTTCTGCTTCTTTTCCCCATGATAATCCACCCCAGATTAATATCATTGTCAACAGAAATATCATCGGTGAATTATCATTATAAAATTAGATTTAAGACCTTGTTAGAGTTGTTTTCTTTAATCTTTGATGGTAATAAAGCCTTGGTTGTTATAGGCTTGAATGCCTTAAGGCTATTTCTATTAATGGTTTCTTGGCAACAACGTGTGAAACAGCAGTCAGGCTTTGAAGTGCATGACATCAAATCGTTGAACATTCTTATTCGAGAAGAAATTGTAGACGGACCCGATATTTGCATATACACTTGATTCTTCAGAAAGGGGTTTTTCTCAACTAGCCCCTTAAGAAGGTCATGATCTCCTTACTTCTCTATCTTGAATTCTTCTCTTTATTTCTTCAGATAACTTCCCATCCAGTCAATCAGTTCAATTATTCTTTTTCAGTTTCTCTGTTCTTGAGCAGATTCTTGTCTTCAGTGACGTCATACTTCTCTATATTGAGTTCTTTATTTCTTTATAACTTCCCATTCAGTCCATCAGTCCACTTCTTCAGTTTCTCTGTTCTTGAGCAGGTGCAATTCTCCAGTGACGCCATACTTCTCTATCTTGAGTTCTTCTCTTTATTTCTTATAACTTCCCATCCAGTTCATCAGTCCAATTCTTCAGTTTCTCTGTTCTTGTCCTGGTCTCCAGTGTCGCCATACTTCTCTATCTTGAATTCTTCTCTTTGCTTCTTTATAACTTCTCATCCAGTCCATCAGTCCAATTCTTCAGTTTCTCTGTTCTTGAGCAGGTGCAGTTTTTCAGTGACGTCATACTTCTCTATCTTGAATTCTTCTTTTTAATTCTTCACATAACTTCCCATCCACTAGTCCATCAGTCCAAGTCCAATTCTTCAGTTTCTCTGTTCTTGAGCTGATTCTGACCTTCAGTGACGTAATTCTTCTCTATCTCGAGTTCTTATCTTTATTTTTTCATTACCTCCCCAACCATTCCATCGGTCAAATACCTCTTTTTCTTCTTCTTCAGTTTCTCTGTTTTTGAGAAAGTCTTGGACTTCGGTGACACCAGACTTCTCTATCTTGAGTTCTTCTATGTGTTTCTTTATAACCTCCCAACCAGTTCATCAGTCCACTTCTTCTTCAGTCTCTCTCTTCTTGACCAGGTACCTGTCTCTTCAGAAGCACCATACTTAAAGAAAATACTAAGAAAGAATCTATCTTAAAATAAATGTTATAAAATTACAAATTTGTGACAATATGTTTCTTAAATATTATCAAATATTATCTCTACAGACCTTACTGCCATGATGAAGTTATCAAATGAGTGGGCTTGGCTCATCAATGGTGAACCCTCTCAGCTGCTTCACCAAATTAATTTCCAGAATTCTCTCAACTATTGTATTGGATTCGTTTTCTTATATACTCTGAATTTACTATGGAAGGCAGCTTAGGAGTGTTTATGGAACATATGGACATATGATAATATGTACCAAAAGAGGCACCTCTCCCTTTAATTGTACATCAGAAAGATGGCACTGTGCAGCACCCTAGTAAAATACTCTACTGGTGATGATAAATAATGATCCACAATACCAGTTTTGACAAATTCAGACATTATATATCCAATCTGTATATTGGTGTAGACTGGAGTTGTGACTCATTCTTTATCATCACTGGTAACACTTTTTACTAGAGTGATGCACAGTGCCATCGTTGTTGTTGTTGTCGTGTCCAATCAAGAGCCTCAGATGTCTCCGTACATCTCTATCACAACAATTTCCTCTATCTTGGGTGTGTATACTGTATTGTTGTTGTCGTGTCCAATCAAGAGCCTCAGATGTCTCCGTACATCTCTATCACAACAATTTCCTCTATCTTGGGTGTGTATACTGTATGGTTGTTGTTGTCGTGTCCAATCAAGAGCCTCAGATGTCTCCGTACATCTCTATCACAACAATTTCCTCTATCTTGGGTGTGTATACTGTATTGTTGTTGTTGTCGTGTCCAATGAAGAGCCTCATATGTCCCCGTACATCTCTATCACAACAATGTTCTCTATCTTGGGTGTGTATACTGTATTGTTGTTGTTGTCGTGTCCAATGAAGAGCCTCAGATGTCTCCGTACATCTCTATCACAGCAATGTTCTCTATCTTGGGTGTGTATACTGTAATGTTGTTGTTGTCGTGTCCAATGAAGAGCCTCAGATGTCTCCGTACATCTCTATCAGAGCAATGTTCTCTATCTTGGGTGTGTATACTGTATTATTGTTGTTGTTGTGTCCAATGAAGAGCCTCAGATGTCTCCGTACATCTCTATCACAGCAATGTTCTCTATCTTGGGTGTGTATACTGTAATGTTGTTGTCGTGTCCAATGAAAAGTCTCAGATGTCTCCGTACATCTCTATCACAGCAATGTTCTCTATCTTGGGTGTGTATACTGTAATGTTGTTGTTGTCGTGTCCAATGAAGAGCCTCAGATGTCTCCGTACATCTCTATCACAGCAATGTTCTCTATCTTGGGTGTGTATACTGTATTATTGTTGTTGTTGTGTCCAATGAAGAGCCTCAGATGTCTCCGTACATCTCTATCACAGCAATGTTCTCTATCTTGGGTGTGTATACTGTATTGTTGTTGTCGTGTCCAATGAAAAGTCTCAGATGTCTCCGTACATCTCTATCACAGCAATGTTCTCTACCTTGGGTGTGTATACTGTATTGTTGTTGTTGTCGTGTCCAATGAAGAGCCTCAGATATCTCCGTACATCTCTATCACAGCAATGTCCACTATCTTGGGTGTGTATACTGTATTTTTTTTTTTGTTGTTGTCGTGTCCAATAAAAAGTCTCAGATGTCTCCGTACATCTCTATCACATCAATGTCCTCTATCTTGGGTGTGTATACTGTATTGTTGTTGTTGTCGTGTCCAATGAAGAGCCTCAGATATATCCGTACATCTCTATCACAACAATGTTCTCTATCTTGGGTGTGTATACTGTATTGTTTTTGTTGTCGTGTCCAATGAAGAGCCTCAGATGTCTCCATACATCTCTATCACAGAAATGTCCACTATCTTGGGTATGTAAAAGCTACTGTTCTGGGTCCATGTCAATTTTCTACAAGGCTGCGGCCATGCTGGACATGAGAATATGTAGGTAGGTGTAAGTTCCACACCCGGACAGTTGTCCTGTAGGTTCTTGTGTCATCTGGATGTATCTGGATTCCTTTGTAGTGTTTATTTCTGATTCTTGTTATATTTTTGTAATATTTCTCTCAACGTTTATTTTACATATTTGTGTGTGTTCGTTCTGAAGTATTATTAAAGGGAGAGGTGCCTCTTTTGGTACATGAATATCATCCTCCCAAAACTTTATGTTATTTAATAATATTTTTTATAATTACATTAAGGTATATAGAGAGATAGACACACACACACAAAAACCTTTATTAAGACACACAGGTCTTACAGAGGATTCTCCTTGGGGTTACAAGACGGAGAAACCCATGAAAGTGGGAAATATACAAAGGGGTAAAAATGGAGAAAGATTATATACATATGGTAAATATATACAGATTATTATTTGAATGATCCTATGAAAAATAAGAATATGAATTTGTGAGGGGTTAGCTTATATAGATAGATAATATTCGATAATATATCAAAAGAAACAATATACATAAAATAATTATAAATTTCACCGATAGATAGCGATTGTAACAAACATGTGTGTAAGGAAGCAAACAGCTAGAAATACCTTCAGTCTACACCACCCACCACCACACCCCTCGTGTTCTGCATAATTGGGGTCAAAGGGCGCAGCTCATCCTTTCTCTCCAAACATTCCTCAACAGTCTTCCCTAGAGGAATGCCTCCATATGGTTGGACAATATGTAAATTTACATATATGTGTATCTCTTGATGAATAGCTAACTCACGAAAGCTGATTCTTTGAAACGAAACACACATAGCGTTCTAAAATTACGATTCAAACTTGTGAATTCTTTTTAGAAATATAAAAATAATATTTGTAACAATTAAAATTACTGGCAATGTGTTTCTCAATAATATCATCAAATATTATCTCTACAGACCTTACTGCAATGATATAGTTTATTTTATGAGAGAGCTTGGCTCATCAGTGATGAACCCTCTCAGCGGTTTCACCAACACTGGCGTGTTGTATGTATCTACAACTTTGGTTGTTACACTATAGCTATGTTACATATGGGCATATTAGGTATATATTGAAATATATTACAACATATATATATATTATATATAATCTGAAATGCAAATATTTTATTTTTTTTAAACATGTATTTTATTTTCATCATTGACTGTTCTACATTTTTTACCATAGATTTAGAACACTTGAATATTGTTGTAAATATGTATAGTTGAACCTACCTATTTTTTAAAATCACGAATATAGGATTCATTTTATAAATTCTATATTACTGTGACAAATAATTTTATGTGTAATTTGCTTCAAGTAATTCAAAATAAAAGCTACTTGATAAGTAAATAATTTATTTCCTATTTTTACGACTGCACCTTCAATTCTCTATCTTTTTCAACAACGAAAGAAAATATTCATAACATATATATATAACAAAATATTTGAAATATTACATCCCCATATGTCCATAGTTTTATTAAATACATCCATGGACCAAAGATTCCAGACATCCATCCTTTTAAGAACTAAGAGACTAAGCCCAGAATCCTTGGGAAATCTTCCAAGAAATGTTTCTGCTTGGCGTCACCTCATGAATTAGACCTTCACTTAAATTATACACTCATGGACTTAAGGAAGTTGTACCTTTCAGCATGTATATCGGGATTATAACTCTGAAAGATATTACAGTGACCTTTATTGAAGACACACGAGATAACAAAGTGTGAACAGCCTTGTCACCTTAAAAAACAAAAAAAAAGACGACCGGCGTCATCAAACACTTTTCACTTCTTTTCAGCATGTATATCGGGATTCAGACAATAACTCTGAAAGATATTACAGTAACCTTTATTGAAAATACACGAGATAACCAATTGTAAACGAAATTGACTCTGTCTCATAAAAAAAAAAAAATAGACGAACGACGACATCAAAAACTTTCCACTTCCTTAAGTTTTGTCCATGAATGTAAATATATACACATCGAAGAAACTCTTCAACAATTGCAATTTTCCAACGATATTAAAATGAAATAAAAAAAAACTTTTTTCCCCAAAAATCAATATTTTTCTATTATCTAAGGATTAAAAAGTAACTTTGTATAAAAGTCCTTTGGGGACTTATAAATTCAACTAATTCTTTTAAACATTTTTTATCCAATCTTACTAAGTCTTTTCAAAGTGTTTCTTTCATTTCCATAGTATGTTAATTTAAAATAGTCAAAATGTTGTTTCAATATAGTTTTTTTCTTATAAAATATATATGGGTGTATCAATAGAAAATCTATCCAACACTGTCTGAGGAATGAAACAAATCTTTTTTCCAAGAGTTTACCTTTATAATTCATTAATCAAACATTTGTTCACTTTTTTTTTTAAATTTGAACTTCGTTATTTATTTTATACAAATATTTTATCTATGTTTTTTCGTTTAAATATATGAGGTTGTTCCAAAAGTTCTTGTTTTTCTTAAAACGTTGTTTTTATTTTTACTTGGCGAATAATATTATTACGGCGAATACAAAATAATACAATTACTTTATACATAATACAAAGACATTATATATAACGGCGAATAATATTGGTATTTCAATTTTGAAAGTGTTTACGAACTTTTGGGATAACCTTGTGTATATTTTTTTTTTCAAGCTCTATATATAAAACATTCATGGGGACAAAACTTAAGGAAGTTGTACCTTTTACCATGTATATCGGGATTGAAACAATAACTCTTAAAGATATTACAGTGACCTTTATTAAAGACACACGAGATAACCAATATACATTCATGGACAAAACTTAAGGAAGTTGTACCTTTTAGGGTGTATATCGGGATTCAGACAATAACTCTGAAAGATATTACAGTGACCTTTATTAAAGACACACGAGATAACCAATATACATTCATGGACAAAACTTAAGGAAGTTGTACCTTTTACCATGTATATCGGGATTGAGACAATAACTCTGAAAGATATTACAGTGACCTTTATTAAAGACACACGAGATAACCAATATACATTCATGGACAAAACTTAAGGAAGTTGTACCTTTTAGCGTGTATATCGGGATTCAGACAATAACTCTGAAAGATATTACAGTGACCTTTATTGAAGACATACGAGATAACCAAGTGTGAACAGCTTCTGTCTTCTTCTTCTTAAAAAAAAAATAGACGACCGGCGATATTAAAGACTTTCCACTTCTTTAAGTTTTGTCCATGAGTGTAAGTGTTACGATATTGGTAAAAATAACTGATTTCAGGATGGTTTACTATATATTAAGTACAATTGTTTGGTAAATTATGAAATTTATGTTATCAAATAGTTTATTTCTAAATTTTGAATAAAAACAAACTATTTCACATTTAATATAGTATTTTTAAAGTTACTTCTATATTATTATAAATGATAAAATAAGGACAACATACACATGCGTCGAACCTGAAGGATGTTGTTGGGTTCTGTGCTGCTTGGAGTATAGGAGCTCTATCTATGCTTCCTTCCTGTGGTGAATCTGTATAAGACCAGTGGTCTTAATAAAGCTGTGTATGTGTTTAACAATAGTCAGGAACGTTTGGCCACTGGACATGTGTCGGAATTGTAGGCCGTTGTTGGGTTCTGTGCTGCCTGGAGTATAGAAACTCTATCTATGCTTCCTTCCTGTGGTGAATCTGTATAAGACCAGTGGTCTTAATAAAGCTTTGTGTGTGTTTAACCATATTCAGGAACGTGTGGCCACTGGACATGTGTCGGACCTGGAGGCTGTTGATGGGTTCTGTGCTGCCTGGAGTATAGGAGCTCTATCTATGCTTCATTCCTGTGGTGAATCTTTATTAGACCTGTGGTCTTAATAAAGCTGTATATGCGTACTCTGTTGATATATGAAACTATCAATTTTGATCTTTCCTCTTGAAACAAGTAACATTGAAGAATTCCATGCGACATCCATTCCTTCTTTAAATATCAGTTAGAAGAGATCAAAAGGGAAAAAACGTCAGTAAAAAGAGACGGAAAAGCAGCTGTTCCAGAACATTCTTTTATAGCAGCTGTTTCTAAATGAGAATTTAGGGAACAAAAGAAACAAATAGCTTCCTGTATATATAACTCATCATCCGATCTTTATTCTTCGTCTGCTTACCAAATCTTCTTTGCTAAAAAACTTGACGAGAATTTTTTTAACGACTTTTTGAAGAATGTCATAAAAATCCGACAGGTTAGTTTCATTAAAAAAAGGGGTGACTGAGGAATTTTTATTGTCCTAATGTTAGTGGGGAATTTCCATTGGTTGATTTATTCACCTATTTCTTGTGCCAATTTATGGAGATTGTGCACATTCAGGTATCTACAGGACAAATCGGGAACAAGTATTAATTCCGTGTTCTTTCTTGTGCCATGGAGATTGTGCACATTCAGGTATCTACAGGACAAATCGGGAACAAGTATGAATTCTGTGTTCTTTCTTGTGCCATGTAGATTGTGTACATCCATTTATCTACAGGACAAATCGTGAACAAGTATGAATTCCATGTTATTTCTTGTGCCATGGAGATTGTGCACATCCAGGTATCTACAGGACAAATCGTGAAAAAGTATGAATTCCGTGTTATTTCTTGTGCCATGGAGATTGTGCACATCCAGGTATCTTCAGGACAAATCGGGAACAAGTATGAATGTAGTGTTCTTTCTTGTGCCATGGAGATTGTGCACATTCAGGTATCTACAGGACAAATCGGGAACAAATATTAATTCCGTGTTCTGTCTTGTGCCATGGAGATTGTGCACATTCAGGTATCTACAGGACAAATCGGGAACAAGTATGAATGTAGTGTTCTTTCTTGTGCCATGGATATTGTGCATATCCAGGTATCTACAGGACAAATCGGGAACAAGTATGAATGTAGTGTTATTTATTGTGCCATGGATATTGTGCATATCCAGGTATCTACAGGACAAATCGGGAACAAGTATGAATTCCGTGTTCTTTCTTGTGCCATGGAGATTGTGCACATTCAGGTATCTACAGGACAAATCGGGAACAAGTATGAATTCCGTGTTCTTTCTTGTGCCATGTAGATTGTGTACATCCATTTATCTACAGGACAAATCGTGAACAAGTATGAATTCCATGTTATTTCTTGTGGCTTGTAGATTATGTACATCCATTTATCTACAGGACAAATCATGAACAAGTATGTATTCCATGTTCTTTCTTGTGCCATGGAGATTGTGCACATCCAGGTATCTACAGGACAAATCGGGAACAAGTATGAATTCCGTGTTCTTTCTTGTGTCATGTAGATTGTGTACATCCAGTTATCTACAGGACAAATCGGGAACAAGTATGAATTCCGTGTTCTTTATTGTGCCTTGTAGATTTGTACATCCATTTATCTACAGGACAAATCATGAACAAGTATGAATTCCATGTTATTTCTTGTGCCATGGAGATTGTGCACATTCAGGTATCTACAGGAAAAATCGGGAACAAGTATTAATTCCGTGTTCTTTATTGTACCATGGAGGTTGTGCACATCCAGGTATCTACAGGACTAATCGGGAACAAGTATGAATTCCGTGTTCTTTCTTGTGCCATGGATATTGTGCATATCCAGGTATCTACAGGACAAATCGGGAACAAATATTAATTCCGTGTTCTGTCTTGTGCCATGGAGGTTGTGCACATTCAGGTATCTACAGGACAAATCGGGAACAAGTATAAATGTAGTGTTCTTTCGTGTGCAATGGATATTGTGCATATCCAGGTATCTACAGGACAAATCGGGAAAAGTATGAATGTATTGTTCTTTCTTGTACCATGGAGGTTGTGCACATCCAGGTATCTACAGGACAAATCGGGAACAAGTATGAATGTATTGTTCTTTCTTGTGCCATGAAGATTGTACACATCCAGGTATCTACAGGACAAATCGAGAACAAATATTAATTCCGTGTTCTGTCTTGTGCCATGGAGATTGTGCACATTCAGGTATCTACAAGACAAATCGGGAAAAGTATGAATGTAGTGTTCTTTCTTGTGCCATGGATATTGTGCATATCCAGGTATCTACAGGACAAATCGGGAACAAGTATGAATGTAGTGTTCTTTATTGAGCCATGGATATTATGCATATCCAGGTATCTACAGGACAAATCGGGAACAAGTATGAATTCCGTGTTCTTTCTTGTGCCATGGAGATTGTGCACATCCAGGTATCTACAGGACAAATCGGGAACAAATATGAATGCCGTATTATTTCTTGTACCAATTTACATAGGCTGTAATTGGAGAGGAGTGTACTTCAGGAATTGGTTTAACCATGGAGATAAACAACATCACCACAGAGGCTGTGAACATGCAGGTATCAACAACAGAAGGTACTATCTACAGAACCAGTTGGCATTGGCCTAATTATTGTGTGTCCTCATTAGTGTCTTAATTAACAATCTCACCTCATTATCTTCCTTAAGGCTGAGAGATCTTATCGTGGTATATCATCGTCTGCCCCCTCATACTTTCTTCCATATTTATATATCAACATTTGACTGGGGGGGGGAGAAGTCCGACCACACCTCCCTGCGGTCCCCCCTGTACCCTTGGAATATTCGACATAATTCTGGTTCGTTTCCAAGGTGACTAACGTGGCAACGGTCCCCATTTTCCAATGAAGAGCAACCAGAGCAGCAGCTTTACACACCCAAGATAGTGGATATTGCTGCTGCTGTGATGGAGATGCATGGAGACATCTGAGACTCTTCTTTGGACACCTTAAGGCTGAAAGATCTTATCGTGGTATATCATCGTCTGTCCCTTCATACTTTCTTCCATATTTACATATCAACATTTGACTTAATTACATATATCAACTATACAATGACACAATTAACATAATTCAAAATAACCATTCCCCTGAAGAGAGTAACATCAAGTCACTAAAACTTCGAGAATTAAATAAATAAATAGTTGATGTGGCTGTGTTTGTTCTGAATCAATTTCCAACCAACAGATTATCTTCTAGATTTACATAATTTTATTTACATATTGTGTGGCTTCAGTTACAACATTTTGGCTATCTTCACAGACAAAGGTACTGAATACATTCAGTAATTTTGTCTTTATATGGCAACAATGCTGTTACTGAAACATCACACATAATTTGTTTATTTTTTTATTTGGTCTTCCTTTTTTGGTATTTTTAAAATTGCCCTTGACTATTAGAAAATTATGCAAATTTCCTTTTTATTTTATATACCATTTTAAAAAGTACATTCTTTTGTTAAAATATCCAATTTCCCACACTTTTCTAAAACTGCAACAATAACTAATAAAAAATTCTTCCAAGTCCAGGTATTTCAATATTGCAGAAATATATTACATTTATAAAAGTTGCTTAACTATTTAGATATGTAAATGCCGGATTAGGTGCCCTTTAAAATGTTTGATCTGGCTGTTTCTTCTTGGACAGCCAAAGTGAAGTGGACAAAGTGAAATTTTCCGGTTGTGCGGACCACATTTTCCTTTATTCACACTAATCATTAGATTTTTTTTCATTTTTAAGATACCAAAGCCCAGTTTAGTTACTTGCACTCACTGGAGGGGTTGGACTTTTTCAAGAATCAGGAGCCATTGGGGCAACTTTTTTTTTCTCAACAAAGTGTCTGAATCTGGATTCGATGATCCCGGGTCATGGTTTTTAAAAATTAACAGTTTAGACCACTCCTCCAAACAGCACTCTATTCATTAGATGTGTTTGTGAAATTGATCCTATATTTCAGATTTTTTACAAGCTTTTTCGATATTGCTGTTTGCAGTTTATCTCCGTTCTGCTGAAAGAAAATTCATTACATTGAGTTTACAAACAGTTGGGGCCTCTATTCATTCATGAGTAAACCCCACTCGAACAATACCCGGGCGAAGCCGGGTCCAGTCGGCTAGTATTATATATATAAATATAATTTTATAATGCTACTGATCGAATGCCCAGCATTTCAAGATTATAGAATGAAGAATGAACTAGTTGTTTGTGAACTTAACGATTTGATTTCCGATAAAAAAAATCATATTTAAAGTTCAATTAATTTTGTAAATACATTCTAAACTTTCTACAAAATCTGGGTCTCTAATGTTTTCATGCGTTGAATAATGTAAATAACTTATGTAAATAAACTTTTCTCCTTGTTTGGCGCAAGTATCCCTTGCGGGATATAGCGCTTTGGAAATAAAATAATTGTAATAATATTATAAAGTAAATTAAGCTTCCAGGGTTAAGTTTCTTGTTCAAATTTTATATTTTCAAGCTTTCGGACTTGTCAGTCCTTTAACAGTATTATCACGATTTTAAAAATAGATGTTATCTACTCTCTATTTTTATATACAAATGAATTTTTACATATTTTAAATATTAATGATATTGAAAGGAGAGAAAATATATATTACCTTCTTTGTGTGCTATAAACAATTTTTGAAAATTAATCGTGATACTCCTGTTGAAGGACTGACAAGTCCGAAAGCTTGAAAATAAAAATTTGAACAAGAAACTTAACCCCAGAATATTTATTTATTTTATAATATCCTTTTTTTTTTTATGTTTATATTTTGCTACGCTGTAAACTTCCCTTATTTTTTATCTTTTTTAAAAATCAATTAAAATTACAATTATGTATTTTATTTCCAAAGCGCTATATCCCGCAAGGGATACTTGCGCCAAAAAAGGAGAAAAGTTTATTTACATAAGTTATTTACATTATTCAACGCATGAAAACATTAGAGATCCAGATTTTGTAGAAAGTTTAGAATGTATTTACAAAATGAATTGAACTTTAAATATATATTTTTTTATCGGAAATCAAATCGTTAATTTCACAAACAACTAGTTCATTCTTCATTCTATAATCTTGAAATGCTGGGCAATTGATCAGTAGATATCTTGAGGTTTGTTCCTCAATACCACAAAAGCAACTTGAATCCTCCACTGCCTTTATTCTATTTAAAAAAACTTTGAAATTTCCGTGGTTTGTAACAAATTGAGTATTATAAAAATTTGATAATTAATAGTTTGCTCTTTTCTTTTCCCTTGCCTGGGGAATCTAACCTTTTTGAACAACCTTGGTTGCGTGAAGCACCTTGATACTTTGATATAGTGTATTGTCTGATTGCCACATTATTTTTGGGCTCAAAAATGATACACTTTGGTTAGTAGCCCGTAACACCATTATCTCTCTCTCTTGTTTGTTCTTGGCTTAAATAAATTGCTGTGTCATCCTGAAGTTTGTCTTTCCTAATTTTCTACGCGGCAATATTGTTACACCAGTTTGCGGCTTGGAAAACTCTTCAACCTTGATTCTCTCCTGTGCCGGGTCTTGTATCTTACCAGAGCGTGTTTCAACCATCCTACAAATTTATATAAGGGAATAATGAGATAACTTTAAGTAGCCTCCAGAATTATTTATTTATTTCTCACATCAAAGAGAGCAGTGAAGTCACACAGTGTACCAAAATACAAATGGTGGTTTTTATAATACATAAATCTGTTTATTATACATATATTCTGTTTAATAAAATAAATAAATATAAAATATAAATTTGAATTTAAAATATATGAAAAAGAATATTACAAATTAAAATAGGTGCATTAGCCATGATGCAACAATATGCAAAAATACACAGTCCGCACTATTGTTTTATAATAATGATTAGATATATGCAACTATGTACAATGTATATGTGCATATATACATGTACAGGTATAGATATATGGTGCACATACAGTATGAAACAATACGTTAATCCCAACATTCCATGATTATCATAATCTCTGGAAAAGTAGAAAGAATGTATGAAAAATTGTAGAAATGTGGAAAAGACACGTTTGCGGAAGTTTTTGTTAGACCATATCAGGGAGGTACAAATTCTTCATGCATTCATTTGTTAACAGGAAATGTTTGAATGAATCTTGTGGTTCTATTCATCTACATGACTAAACATTCATCTACGTATTCGTCTTACTGTATATACATATCTACCTTTTAGTGTGTTTCTACAACACTTTTAGTTTTGAAAATAGAGCAATCCATAAATAATTCTTTAATTAAAAAGGCATATATTGGATCAAAAATCGTTTATTTTACCAATATTCCAGTTGGCTGAACGCCAACCTTTACCAAGGTATTATAATGTGTGTCAACAACAAACTCAGCGCCACATAATGTCAACAGAATTAAGTTTTAATTTAAAAATCATTTTTAATTCAATTTAATTAACAAAATATATTTAAAAACTTAATTCTGTTGACGTATGTGGCGCTGAGTTTGTTGTTGACACATATTACATATGTTACAACACCTTGATAAAGGTTAGCATTCAGCCAACTGAAATATTGGTAAAATAAATGATTTTTTGATCCAATATATGACTTTTTAATTAAACATTTAGTTTTAAGAAAAAGGCACCTCCTTATCGTACAGCTAAAAGTTGCTGATGGCTTGCGTTTGCGATGGGTTTCTTACTAGGTTATCCAAAAAGTTCGTGAACACTTGCAACAAATCGAAATACCAATATTATTCGCCGTTATATATAATGTCTTTGTATTATGTATAAAGTAATTGTATTATGTATTATTATGTATTCATCGTAATAATATTTTAGAAAAGAATTTATTATTTTATTAACATTTTTTTATGTTTTTATTTTGCTACTCTATTAACTTCCCTCATTGCTTATCTTTTGTTTATCATTCATAGTTTGTTTTTACCTTAAATAAATTGCTGTGTCATCCTGAAGTTGGTCTTCCCTAATTTACCACGTAGTAATATTATTCGCCAAGTAATAAAGAAAAAAAAACGTTTTAAGAAAAACACGAAATTTTGGGACATCCTTATAATTTATTCATCTTATCCCAGTATAATATACGCAAGCCATCAGAAACTTTCAGTTGCACGATAAGATGCCTTTTTCTTAATTTATTCAACTTTTCCCAGTACAATTTTATATTTGTACTATTTTTTTACATTTAGGTTTGTTGCCCATTTTGTTCATCAATCCAGAAAAGGACATCCATACGGTACCTCAGTTAGCCGGTATTGTGATCAGGGTGCACGGACCGATCTGATCTGTTCCATGGACAAGACACCACCACCACCAACAATCCAGAAAAGGACATCCATACTGTACCTCAGTTGGCCGGTATTGTGATCAGGGTGCACGGACCGATCTGATCTGTTCCATGGACAAGACACCACCACCACCATCAATCCAGAAAAGGACATCCATACGGTACCTCAGTTGGCCGGTATTGTGATCAGGGTGTATGGACCGATCTTCTCCATGGACAAGACACCACTACCATCAATCCAGAAGAGGACATCCATACGGTACCTCAGTTGGCCGGTATTGTGATCAGGGTGCATGGACCGATCTGATCTGCTCCATGGACAAGACACCACCACCACCATCAATCCAGAAAAGGACATCCATACGGTACCTCAGTTGGCCGGTATTGTGATCAGGGTGTATGGACCGATCTTCTCCATGGACAAGACACCACTACCATCAATCCAGAAGAGGACATCCATACTGTACCTCAGTTGGCCGGTATTGTGATCAGGGTGCACGGACCGATCTGATCTGTTCCATGGACAAGACACCACCACCACCATCAATCCAGAAAAGGACATCCATACGGTACCTCAGTTGGCCGGTATTGTGATCAGGGTGTATGGACCGATCTTCTCCATGGACAAGACACCACTACCATCAATCCAGAAGAGGACATCCATACGGTACCTCAGTTGGCCGGTATTGTGATCAGGGTGCATGGACCGATCTGATCTGCTCCATGGACAAGACACCACCATCAATCCAGAAGAGGACATCCATACGGTACCTCAGTTGGCCGGTATTATGATCAGGGTGCATGGACCGATCTGATCTGCTCCATGGACAAGACACCACCACCACCCATTATGTTTATTGACAAATCAATAAATACCTTTATTAAAACCTCTCAGATTCTCCTGAGAGATACAGAACGGGAGCTGAAAAAAATAGGAGAAAATATTAGAATTAATTTTTTTTAAGCCTATCTTGACCACTCACATGATCTTTTTAGATGGAGCGCCATCTAGTGGAACAGAAATCAACTAAACGTTGATTTAACCTGGTACCTGATATTAGGCCATTCCGTTTTCTTGATAAATCAAGAAAAGCCAACTACGAACGCGTTTCGGGTTGTTGTCCCTCGTCAGCGTGGTGCAGACGGTACCTATACGACCAAAAATGCTTTGGTACCAGAGGCTTCTGGAGAAATCAAGAAATGGGTATTTAAGGCTAAATGATTATAATGATGTTACACACGATAAGTACCACCACAATCATGATAAACCGCTTTCACAATGAGAAATTATAATTTTCAAGGTTCAGTTATCCAAAAAAAAAGAAAAAACTTTAGGAATAAAATCGATATTAGAAAGTTTTGTGGGCAAAAAAATCAATCCTAGAGATTTTCATCTCGATTTTTCAAAAATGTCGCCAATAGTAAAAAAACTTTCAAACATAATGGAAGAAAAACTTCGGAAATATCTCACACTCCATTCGAATGGAAACAAAAGATAAAAAAAATTATCAGAAGATTTCCCTCTTTCATTTTAATTATCATCGAAGTAATTTCCGGGCTCCCCTTAATTAATTCGGAAGGAGTTCGTCTGATTTGTCCGCCATTTTGGAAGGATAATCGCCAAACATTCCAACCGATAATGACGCGAGCTAAACAAAGGATGTTCCTTTTGATAAGGGGAGCTCGTCCTCAATATTCTCGTCTGCTAATTATTTTGTTGTTGTTTTTCAATCTCTTCCAAGGTCATTGTCATCGATTGCATTTTGCAAATGATCCTATTATTTCCATTCTTTGTTGAGAAGAAATAGTGTCAGGTGAGACGGTCTTTATACCATTCTTTCATCATGCATTTGTTTATGATTACTTCATTCGTCTATTTGGGGAATCTAACCTTTTTTTGAACAACTTTGGTGGGGTGCAGTACCTTGGTACTTTGCTATAGTGTTATTGCGGTTTGTCTGCTTGCTACATTCATTTTTTAGCTAAAAATTCATACAATTTGTTTAGTAGCCCGTAAAACCATATTCTTTCTCTTTCTCATTCGTCCACTTAAATTTTTTAATTGTCAATAATTCATTTGAATTAATTTTACATATATCGAAAAACATACTGGTATGTGTTTTGTCCAAATTTTTAATTTATAAATTTAAAATTATAAATGAGGGTCGTTGGAAGGATGGTCTAAACTTTTAGTTTTCGACTGCTACGATCCCGGTTCAATTCCCGCATTGGGTACTTTTTTCTGATTAAAAAAATGCACCAATGGCTCACGATTCTTACAAAAGTTCAACCCCACCAGCGAGTGTAAGTAACCAAACGGGGTTCTGACACATTTGTTTGTGCAAAGTCGAACTGCTTTTTAAATGTGTAGACATGTGGTACATTTACAGTAAAGCAGTCACCTACTTCTACCCACCATGATTATCATGGCCTGTACCACGTGTACTAGTGTACACAGTGTCCTCTCATGGAGTATGTTCTACTGTATGTGTATATAATAAATGATAATGAGAATGATTGTTTACAGGTCATTAACCCTAACCTCATCATCATCATCATAATCCCTAGACGACGAAGACGCCAGCGTTGCAAGCCGGTGAAGAATGGGACAAGTGACCTCTGTGAGGGATTAAATGTCCGACAAAGTGAGAGACCAAACTGGATGTCAAGGAATCTGACGATTCAGCTGTAGGATTATGGGAGTTGAACTTTCTCACTAATGAAAGACTGATTTAGGAGGAATGGTGATGAAACTATACAGACCATGATAATCATGGTGGTGGTGTCTTGTCCATTGAGCAGATCGTTCCATGCACCCTGATCACAATACCGGCCAACTGAGGTACCGTATGGATGTCCTCTTCTAGATTGATGTCTGCCATATAAAGGGCTGCAAGGATATGGCCGGGTATATATGGTCCGGAGTGAGTTGGGTGTTGTGACAGCAGTTCCTGTAGGATCTAGTCATGTCTGGGTTTATCTTCATTCCTTTAAAATGTTCTGTTTTGATTCTTGAAATTTTTGTTGTTTTTTCTCTGTTAAATTCGAGTTGCATATGGGCTGGGGTATTTTGGTTTTTGTAATGAGTTTTGCTTTTGTTATTGTATTTGTGTCTTTCGGTGTTATTGAACTGGTTTCCAGTGCTTGTCCTTCCTTCACTAGGCCATCAGCCTGATAACACTGGTCAACAAGATTTTTGCACAAGAGAACCTGATTATGTTTCTAGTGTAACTTTTCATGCTGAACTCAAAAATCTAATCAGAATTTTCCCATCACCTATGGTTTTTGCGTGACGGTCTTTTTTTAGTATTGGGATAAATACACTAAAAATTGCAAACAATGTAACGTAACTGGTTTATCAAAAAATATTTTTCTTTGTCCACAAAGAAATAGCATCTTATCTACAAGTCCTGAATCCAAATATACCATTAGTTTTTTTCTATTACACAATATTTCTGAGATACACCTACTTGAATTTGGAAATATTGTTAATATATAGGCATATATGAACGAAACATATTTATTATTGAAAAGCAGTGACAGTGGATTTTCTTCTATACTTTGCTTGTGGCAGATCCCTCTTGAGTGCCCAGCAGTCGTCGGCAAGCATAGCGGGACTCCATTTACCTTGGTACCGCTTCTCCATGCTTGATATAGCTTGATGAAACCTCTCACCATGCTCATCGCTAACTGCGCCAAGATTGTCTGGAAAGAAATCTAGATGTGAATGCAGGAAATGGATCTTGAGGGACATGTTACCTCCCAGTGCCTTGTAGGAGGGCAACAGATCATTAACTATGTCTCGGTAATTTTCAACCTTGACACTTCCTAAGAAGTTTTTGCAAACGTTTCTAAAGGGATTCCATGCTGCTGCTTCAACTTCATTCAAACTATTTTGAAAATTTCCATCCTGCTGCAATTCTCGAATCTGAGGTCCAACGAAAATGCCTTCTTTAATCTTCGCTTCACTTATACTAGAAAATTTTTGTTTTAGGTAGGCAAATCCACTGGCATTTCGATCCATTGCCTTGACAAAGTTCTTCATTAATCCCAGTTTAATATGTAATGGTGGTAAGTAAATATTTTCTGAATCGATCAGGGGTAGATTTGCAATATTTTTTTATCCTGGAGTAAAGATTTTACCGTTTGGCCAGATTTTTTTTAATGTAATGCCATTCCCTATCTCTGCTATCCCACTCACACAGAAAACAACAAAATTTTGTATATCCAAGCTGTAATCCACGCAAGAGAGCAACGACTTTCAAATCGCTGCATATTTTCCAACCGTATCTTTCATATTCTATCTTTTTCAAAAGCAGTTTCATGTTTTCGTAAGTCTGTTTCATGTTGGATGCATGTATTTATCCCAATACTAAAAAAAGATCGTCAGGCAAAAACCATGGGTGATGGGAAATTTCTGATTAGATTTTTGAGTTCAGCATGAAAAGTTACACTAGAAACACCATCAGGTTCTCTTGTGCAAAAAAAAAAAGTTTTTTTTGTAGACCTGTGTAATCATGGTAGATGAGAATTTAAATTTAAACTGCCATGATTCGTTTCTTTATTTCGATATGATATATAAAAGATAAAAATTATTTTCCCTATTAAATATACACTCATGGACAAAACTTAAGGAAGTTGTACCTTTCAGCATGTATATCGGGATTGAGACAATAACTCTGAAAGATATTACAGTGACCTTTATTGAAGACACACGAGATAACCAATATACACTCATGGACAAAACTTAAGGAAGTTGTACCTTTCAGCATGTATATCGGGATTGAGACAATAACTCTGAAAGATATTACAGTGTCCTTTATTGAAGACATACGAGATAACCAATATACACTCATGGACAAAACTTAAGGAAGTTGTACCTTTCAGCATGTATATCGGGATTGAGACAATAACTCTGAAAGATATTACAGTGTCCTTTATTGAAGACACACGAGATAACCAATATACACTTATGGACAAAACTTAAGGAAGTTGTACCTTTCAGCATGTATATCGGGATTGAGACAATAACTCTGAAATATATTACAGTGACCTTTATTGAAGACACACGAGATAACCAATGTACACTCATGGACAAAACTTAAGGAAGTTGCACCTTTCAGCATGTATATCGGGATTGAGACAATAACTCTGAAATATATTACAGTGACCTTTATTGAAGACACACGAGATAACCAATATACACTCATGGACAAAACTTAAGGAAGTTGCACCTTTCAGCATGTATATCGGGATTGAGACAATAACTCTGAAATATATTACAGTGACCTTTATTGAAGACACACGAGATAACCAATATACACTCATGGACAAAACTTAAGGAAGTTGCACCTTTCAGCATGTATATCGGGATTGAGACAATAACTCTGAAATATATTACAGTGACCTTTATTGAAGACACACGAGATAACCAATATACACTCATGGACAAAACTTAAGGAAGTTGTACCTTTCAGCATGTATATCGGGATTGAGACAATAACTCTGAAATATATTACAGTGACCTTTATTGAAGACACACGAGATAACCAAGTGTGTACAAAATTGCCTACGTCTCCTTCAAAAAAAAAAATAATAGACGACCGGCGACATCAAAAACTTTCCACTTCCTTAAGTTTTTGTCAATGAGTGTATTGTTTAAATACGGAATGCTGGTGTGACCAAGCTATTCAAGAGGAATCATTATTTTCTCCAGAAATATACTTAAAATATATAATATATATATGTCATACATATAGTAATATATATACCCCCTCCCCCATCGACAGACGAGCGGATAACAAACAGATCATCTCTGCCTCTAATGTAGATCACACTCTACTCGACTTTGTCCGTGTCTTCGACGATGGCCTCTCTTTCTCAGATGACATCCAACCTGCCTCGTCCTTTTTTGTGTTACTTATTGACGCTTGAAACCACTTGGCCCCATGACTGCACAGGGCTTACAATACCACATATATATATTGTTTTGAAAATAGAGCAATCAAAATTTAAATCATTAGATAATAAAAAGGCATATATTGGATTGAATAAATCTTTTAATACATATATATTTTATTCAATCCAATATATGCCTTTTTATTATCTAATATATATATACATTTTTTTATATTTGACCATTTTCGTTTTAGCTGTAGGTAGGATTGTGGTATATTTATTTTTCTATTTATGCTATTTTTATCTTCTATAGATGCCCAAATCTCCATAAAAATTACTTAGATTATAAGCTTAAAAGAATTTAATATTAAAAGACGATAGGCGAGCCTCTTCGAAATATTGACATTTGAAATAGATAATATTGATCCAAAATAAACATATACCATATTAAAACACTACAATATAACTTTCCTGTTTCTTTTTATATAAAAAAAAACATCCTAAGTAAAACTTTAAATATTATATAATCGTTTTTTACTATATCTACAAAATATTATATCGAAAATATATACAATAAATAAAGTATAGAAATAGAGGATTGTTTCATCATTGAAATAGTTCCGCCATTTTCATTAGAACTCTAGGAATCGTTTGGTAAAGTTTACCTGAACATTCCAGGGTATCCGGGCGTACTTTCCCTGGCAATAATTCACTGATGAACGATTCTAAAGTCAATTAAAATCACCGGAATTCCACATCATGAACCCACTTTCTCTGTTTCCTTTTCCTCCATTTATCTGCTGCTTTCTTTTTCTTTGGAAAATTGGCATTCCAAAAAGAAAAATGTTTATTTTTATAGTCGTTTTGTGATTAAAAAGTTTATTATCATTAAGATAATGAATAATAACTCTCTCTTTTCTCGATTATCAATTATTTTATATATTTTTATCTATTTATTCATACATTTATCATTATATAATCTTATTAATTTATATTTATTCTGTATTTATAACCTTATATAATCTTATATGGACATTGTAATAAATCAGTTTCAATCTCAACCTTTCTCTTTTCTCTCTCTCTATTGTAGCAAAGTATTCATTATTTAATTAACAGAGTATCTGTTGGAAAAGAAGACGTCCGAAGCAGCCAATGGGAGGCCGGCGGAGGCAGCTACGGGGATGCAGCGGCAAAAATGAGGAAACAATACAGGAAGAACTTGTAAACAACTTTTTCGAACGCTAGAATTTGCCCTGATCTCCGATTCTTTTAGTGTAAATGTTTAAATAATACTTTACTTATTTTCTTAAATTGTAATAAATATAATTTTCCCTCCTGTTTTCGTCGTATATTTTAAAAGTGTTATAAACAACGACGCCTTAACTTTGAACCTTCAACCCCGCCGACCAAGAATAGAGGTGAGTGACTACCTCTATAGAATTTAGATCGTCGTCACAACACAGAGTGGCGGTGAAATCGCAATATTTCTGGCATCCCAGCCGGGACTGTTGAAGGTAAATTCTAGAAGAAAAAAAGGAAGCATTTTGAGCTGACCATTTTGGAACTCGCTAGCTAACCCTACTTGCCGCTTTGTTTACAAGATGGCGGAAGAATTAATTCTACGTTTAAAAAAGAAGCGTGCTGTTAACAGATCATATTTAACGAAAACATGCAATAAGATTGAAAGTGGACTTGACACGCTAATGAGAATTGAACTTGAAGAATTATTAGAACAATTGAATGAATCATTTAACGAACTTAAAGTAGTGGATCACGAAATAGAAACGCTTCTTGAAACTGACGATTTAGAGAAGGAATTACAGGGCGTAGAGGAATATCGAGAGAAATATATTACTTGGAGATTTAGGGCAAATAAAAAGATTCGCCAATCAGATTTTCAGGGCGAAAATATACCGAATTCGAACTCACGAATAGACGAAAACGAAATGAGACATTATGTACCTTCCTGCACGACTGTGAAACTTCCGAAATTGATGATATCGAAATTTTATGGAAACTTTAGTGAATGGCTGACGTTCTGGAATTCTTTTGATGCAGCTATACACCAGAACAACTCACTGAACCCGATCGATAAATTTAACTATCTGAAGTCACATCTCGGCGGAACTGCACTAAACACAGTCGAAGGTTTCGCTTTATCTGCGGACAATTATGAGAAAGCTATAAAATTGCTTAAAGACAGATTTGGGCGAGAAGACATTTTGATTAGCCGACATATGAACAATTTGTTGTCAATGAGACCACTCAAAACATCAAGCGATGTAAGAACCTTCCGCGAACTTTTTGACAACCTTTCTGTTCATATAAGAAGTCTCGAGTCACTAAACGTGTCCATTGATGTTTACGGACAACTGTTGTGCCCGATAATAATAAAGCTTCTACCTGCAGACCTTAATTTGGAATTGAACAAAGAACTCCCGACAGGTTATGTAATTAATGACTTGATTACCTTTCTGGAAAGACAATTAACTGCACGGGAGAAGAGTTTTAGAAACAAAATCGGTACCGGGAATGAATCAACTTCTAAACCTAATTTGGTAAACAAACATCCAAAGACAAGATTCTACAATGAAAAACCAATTGCGACAGCTTCAGAACTTTTGAATTCAGTTCACAAATCGAATGAATGTGTATTTTGTGGTAAAGACAACCATGGAAGCCCTAAGTGTGACTTTGCAGCTAATATTAGTTTAAACGAAAAGAGATCACTCATGAAGAAAAAAGGCGTTTGTTATAAATGTCTTCGGCCTTCTCATTTAAGTAAATTTTGCAGAAATGTAGTCCGTTGTTCGATCTGCAACATGTCTTCCCACCTGGATGTCATGTGCACAAAACTGATTTTAGATAGAGGTGGATCTTCCAAGTCTCCAACGGTGCAAGATGAAACTCTCGCCAACTTATCAACCTCCCCAGACGTCTTGTTACCTACTTTGAGAGTGACCCTCAAAGGGAACAGAACGGAGAAGACGGCACGGGCTATAATAGACACCGGATCCCAAAGATCGTATATTTTACATAGCACAGCAATGGAAATGGAATACGAACAATCTAGGAGAGAGTTCTTCCGGCATTCCTTGTTTGGAGGATCGAGTACCGACGTAGTTGAACATGAGGTCTATACCATTCATTTATCTGACATCAATAATTCCTATCGCTGTGAGTTTGAAGCACTAGGTCAACCCCTTATCTGTGGAAGCATACCTCCGGTGTGTCCAAGATCATTGTTAGAAGGGAATGAAGAACTCGACGTGTCTGATTTGATGAGAGACCGTATAGAAGTCCTTATAGGCGCGGACATCGCCGGGAGATTGCTAACTGATGATCAGAGAAGGATCTCATCTGGACTGGTGGCAATCCGTACCAAACTAGGATGGACTGTGATGGGAAAGATTCCTCCAACGGAGGTGAGAGATGACATCAGCTCCCTTTGCGTGACCACACTTCTATCTTTGGATCTAGAAAACTTGTGGAAATTAGATGCAATTGGAGTCTCTGACGCGGAGGTTGAGAAGAAGACTCAGTCATTACAAGCTGAAATGGAGGAACATTTCGCCCACACCACGACGCGAGATATCGAGGGGCGCTATGAGGTAGCTCTACCCTGGGTGCAAGACAAGGAAAGGATTCCTTCGAATAAAGATCTAGCCGAAAACCAACTAAGGTCTGTAAGAAGAAAACTTGAAGAAGTTGGAGACATGAAAGAGTATGGACAAATCTTTGAAGAATGGATGAAACAGGGGATAATCGAGTATGCCAGAGAGGATAAACTAGATGGTGTACACTACCTGCCACATCGACCAGTGTATAAAAGGAACAGTCACACTTCTAGAATACGGCCAGTATTCAATGCGTCGGCACGGAAGAGAGGTAAACTTTCCCTGAATGACTGTCTGGATAAGGGACCCAATTTGATAGAAATTATACCAAGACTTTTAAATAAATTCCGGAAATATGAAGTTGGTGTCTCTTCCGATATTGAGAAAGCATTTTTACAAATTGGAATAAAAGAAGAAGACCGAGATTATTTACGATTCCTGTGGCACACAGAAGACGGAAGATTAATCACGTATCGACATAAAAGGGTTGTTTTTGGAATTACCACTAGTCCGTATCTTTTAAAGGCTACCTTATCTCTCCAATTAGATAAGGCTCCTGAACATTTGAAAATCACAGCTGAACAGTTGAAATCATCCTTTTATGTTGACAATTGTTTATCCAGTTTTCAGAATGTTGAAGAAACGGAGAAATTCGTGAAAGAATCTACTGAACTGCTCTCTACAGCTTGTTTCAATCTCCGAGATTGGGTGAGTAACGTTACAGACTTTTCTCTTATGAACCAACTGAATAAGGAAGTGAACATTTTAGGAATAACATGGAATACTGATAGAGACACACTGACAATTGGTTTGGAAGATTTTGAATTAATTGGACCAACCACCAAGAGAAAAGTACTTTCAATAGCGAGCAAGATATTTGATCCATTAGGAGTTGTTTGTCCTGTGACTTTAATTCCCAAGCTGATATTACAGGAAACTTGGATACAAAAGTTGACATGGGACGAAGTCCTACCTGGATGTTTAGTACAAAGATTTTGGAAGTGGTTTAGCAAACTGAAACACTTGCCTAACATAGAAATTCCTAGATGGCTTTGTTTTAAGGACTCCTATGTAGAGAAAACCACTCTCCACATCTTTTGCGACGCCAGTCAGTTTGCCTATGCAACCTGTATTTTCCTCCGCATTGAAAAGGAAGATAGAGTAGACATCCAATTGATACAGGCTCGAACACGAGTAGCTCCACTGAAGAAACTCACCATCCCAAGATTGGAGCTTTTGGCTTGTCTGATTGGAGCTCGTTTGGCAGCTAACGTCATACAAGATCTGGAATTTGAGGAAATTCCAAGATTTTATTGGACCGATTCGACCAATGCTCTCTGTTGGATCCAAAGGGAAGACAACTGGGCAGCCTTTGTGATGAACCGTGTTAAGGAAATTCATAATATTAGCTCCCCCGAATCTTGGCGCCACATACCAGGCCGATTAAACCCGGCAGACCTCCCATCTCGGGGATGTTCAGCAGAATCACTTAAGGAGACAAGATGGTGGGAGGGACCTGCATGGTTAAAAGTATCTCAAGAAGAGTGGCCCAAATCAACCATTATCCCTGATTTGGAGATTGTTTATTCTGAAAGGCGCAAGACCATCCTGAACACCTTGTGTACGACAAGAGAAAATGAAAATTTATTTGGACGTTATTCCCATTTTTTGAGAATAGTACGAATCACCGCCTGGATATACAGATTCTTCAACAACGCCAAGATTGATAGAAGAAAGATAATTTCAGAAGATCTCAGTACAGAGGAAATCACTAAGTCAGAAATAATACTGATAAGACTTATCCAGAGAGAATCGTTTTCAGGGCATGAAGATAAGAAACTACAAGGCTTTAAGTTGCTAGTAGACTCTTCAGGGATTTTGAGAATAAAAACTAAAATTTGCAGAAGAGAAGATTTTGCTAATTTTAGAATGCCCATTTTATTGCCCTCAGATCACTTTTTGGTTTCTTTGCTCATCAGGTGGAACCATGAAACCCACGGGCACGCCGGTCTACAAACTCTCCTCGGTATTCTGAGAGAAAACTATTGGATACTAAGATCCAGGAAAACCGTCAAGAAGATCATCAATCAATGCATTCGCTGTAAACGATTCACCGCGACACCAGCTACCGTCGAGTCAACATCATTACCAGAAGACAGAGAACGAGATGCTGCAGTTTTCGAAATAGTAGGAGTTGATCTAACTGGACATCTTATCTTAAAGAATAAGAAGAAAGCATGGATTGTCATCTTCACATGTGCAGTGTATAGAGGAGTTCATCTGGAACTTGTGACATCTTTGTCTATGGAAGCCTTCCTCCAAGCTTTCCGCCGATTTATTGCTCGAAGAGGCCGACCATTGATTGTGTATTCGGATAATGGGACTAATTTCAAAGGTATGGCTAATGCTTTAAAGAAGATTGATTTTTCGAGATTAAAATGTGATCCCACATTGAAAAACATCACCTGGAAATTCATACCGCCTGGTGCTCCTTGGTGGGGTGGATGGTGGGAGCGTTTGATTGGAATGATGAAACAATTGCTCTTTAGGATTCTCGGTCAAACCTCCTTGGGATATGAAGAACTTTCCACGGTGATGTGTGACGTCGAAAGCTTGATGAACACACGCCCACTGACCTACCTAACTGAAGAAAGTGAGGATCTCGCTCCATTGACACCTTCGTTGTTCTTACATGAGGTCAGAGAGGTTGGCGTTCCAGACCTGGACTTGATTGATAACCAGACCCTCTCCCGCAAATATCAATATATCAAACGTGTACGAGAAGATCTTAGAGAACGATTTCGTATCGAATATTTTGGATTCCTGAGACAAGAAACGAAACGCCTGAAGACTACCATACCATTCAAGGTGGGAGACATGGTACTCATTGGACAAGAGAGTTTAAAGAGACTACACTGGCCGTTGGCCAGAATAATCCAACTCTATCCAGGAAAAGACGGACTTGTGAGGGTTGCGAAAGTGAAAACTTCATCAGGTGATAAAATACGACCTATTCAAAAACTCTACAATTTAGAGATAACGCCCGAGATAAGTCGTCGAGACCCTCTAACGGAGCGATCTCCCACACAAGAAGTTCGATTGACAACTGAAGAGGACCCTTTGACTTCACAACAAGAGCAACATCACATTGCTACCCCGAATGTTGTGTCAAGTTACGGACGGCCCATCAAGAGACCCAACCGATTGGATCTACTGAACTTTTCCTTCCCATGTTTGAGTCGTCGAGACGCCAACTCAAAGGTGGGAGAAATGTTGGAAAAGAAGACGTCCGAAGCAGCCAATGGGAGGCCGGCGGAGGCAGCTACGGGGATGCAGCGGCAAAAATGAGGAAACAATACAGGAAGAACTTGTAAACAACTTTTTCGAACGCTAGAATTTGCCCTGATCTCCGATTCTTTTAGTGTAAATGTTTAAATAATACTTTACTTATTTTCTTAAATTGTAATAAATATAATTTTCCCTCCTGTTTTCGTCGTATATTTTAAAAGTGTTATAAACAACGACGCCTTAACTTTGAACCTTCAACCCCGCCGACCAAGAATAGAGGTGAGTGACTACCTCTATAGAACTTAGATCGTCGTCACAACACAGAGTGGCGGTGAAATCGCAATAGTCTCTATCACTTTTCATGTTTATATTTTGCTACTCTATACACTTCCCTCATTGCGTATCTTTTGTTTATCATTCATAGCTTGTTCTTACCCTAAAAAAAATTCTGTGTCATCCTCACCGGGTAGTTGGTGATCTCAGGATACGCTCCAGGAGCCTGGGTTACCTTTATATTACTACTACTGTGATCCTGAAGTTTGTCTTTCCTAATTTTCCACGTGGCAATATACAATATGAATAGAGTCGCTAAAAATATTAATTAAATTACATTTTCATTATCTTTCTATTTCTCTTCAACCTATCATAGGCTAGCAGTAAGAACAGTATAAAAAAATAAGAAAAAGGCATCTCCTTATTATGCAACTGAAAGTTACTGATGGCTTGCACCATCTGTAACTTTCAGTTGAACGATAAGGAGATGCCTTTTTCATAATTTATGCACCTTATCCCAGTACAATATCACATTTGTACTATTTTCTCACAGTATAAAAAACACAGGTCTACGAAAAAAACTTTTTTTTTTTTTTTGCCGGAGAAAACCTAATGTAAATTTTCATGCTGAATTTAAAAATGAAATCAGAAGTTTTCCATCGCCCATAGTTCTTGCAGGATAACCTTCTTTTTTCTATAAATTGGTATATACAGTAATAATGCGCAGAAAATGTTACGTAAGCTTTATTTAAGTAAACATCATTACATTAGCTAGCGCTTTATTTGCGCTTTATATAACGCTTGATAAAGATAATTATCTTTCTATTTCTTCTTAACCAATCATAAGCTTAGCAGTAAAAACAGTGGGAAAAAAGTGTTTTATTGGCCAAGGAAAAAAATCGTGATTTCATTTCTTGAACATGAATCTACATTAAAATCAAAAAAGGCATTTCCTGACCATGCTCACATGAGCTTTTTAAATGGCAGAGCGCCATCTAGTGGAACAGAAATCAACTAAACATTGATTTAACCTATTCTCTGATATATGGTCAACCCCCATTTTCTTGATAAATCAAGAAAAGCCAACCATGAACGCGTTTCGGGCTGTTGGCCCTCGTTAGCATGGTGCAGGCTGTACCTCTACGATCAAAAATATCAAGGAACAATCTAAATTAACGTTTAGTTGATTTCTGTTCCACTAGATGGCGCTCTGCTATTGTTAAACCGAGTATATCGTTGAATAGAGGACAACACTAAATCACAAAGCTATGCGTTTTTCATTTAAAAATAACTCAAATCTCTGCAATAAAAGATGAAAAAATGCGGAAATTTTAATATAAATCAAACGAAAAATAATGTTCCTTTTCAAAGAAAGAAAAAAGATTTATAAGAAATGGTCATAAGAGAGAGTGTATTCAAATGAAGAAGTAGGAAGAAGAAAGAAAGAGAGGTACTGTAAATGTAAGGTGTGGCGACCTCACGTGAGAAACGCCATGGGGATTAAATCAGCAGACGCCGACATACCTCGATCGTCTGCCCAGAAATTGGCTGCGCGCGCATTGTTCACAGGCGTCGTTAGTTTAGCCATGCGTAGAAGGAATGTCCATTTTGAATACCCGTTCCATAATTGACCCGTGGAAAAGTCAAGAAAGATCCTGATTGGGTAAACGTTTTGTCTACTTGCGTAGGAATTTAGTGTATTTACATCATTCAATTCGGCAACTCTGGGAAAAAAAAACTTTTAATTTACATGATAGCTTTTATACTAAATTGAAATAGAAATTTCACATTTGTTTTTAGAATGTTTAAAAAACTCTTACATATAAAAATATATATATTTTTATCTCTCTTCTCTTTTGATAATAATGATAAATAAATTAATGTTTATATAATTATATTTTTTGAAGTCTTGAGATATCGTTCAACCTGCATCAAGTACCTTTTGACCAAAAATATCAAGGAACAAGCTTGTCAGGAGATGCCTTCTTTATGTTTAATATCATCACCTGACCCACTTATCTTTTATTTTTTCTATTGTTTTTTCATTAATATATATATGTATAGACAAATGTAAAGACATACATGTATGACAGCGCAAGTGTCCCTAGGGGGACATAACGCTTTAAATTGAAATAAATAAATTTGTTAATGAATTTTCAAACATACATCATAAATAATTTTGCAACAGTATATTGAAGAGAAAAAAAATGTCTTTTATATGTTTATTTTTACAATTTTTTGCTTGAATTTTCAGGGTATTACTACTTGATGAATATAAGTAACTAATTTGCATATAAAAAATTAAACATCTAAATGTGCAACTGAAAGTTTTTGATGGATTACGCCAACTATCGGAATAAATATTGTAGAAAATGTTTATTATTTATTAACAGATTATTAATTTTGATGTTTATATATTATATTACTCAGCGTAAACTTCCCTCTCATTGTTGCGTTTGTATTTTTATCAATTTTAGTTTGTTCTTGCCTCATATAAATTGCTGTGTCATCCTGAAATTTGCTTTTCCTAATTTTCTATGTTACAATATCAAATAAACTTTGATTTTTTCACTCCCGAACTAAACAAATAGTTAACTAGACAATGTTCTGGTTTTGCCCGAGTGCAGATATAACTAAGTGTATGTAGAATTTCTAAAATAATGTCATTGAACTCCGTTAATACGTCAAATCATACACATACAGTAATGGGGGAAAATATACACAAGGCTAGTAACAGTTATATACACTCATTGACAAAGCTTAAGGAAGTGGAAAGTCTTTTATATTGCCGGTCGTCTATTTTTGTAAGAGACACAGAGGCAATTTTGTTTACACTTGGTTTTCACGTGTGTCTTCAATAAAGGTCACTGTAATATCTTTCAGAGTTATTGTCTCAATCACGATATACATTCTAAAAAGTACAACTTCCTTAAGTTTTGTCCATGAGTGTATATTGGTTATCTCGTGTGTCTTCAATAAAGGTCACTGTAATATCTTTCAGAGTTATTGTCTCAATCCCGATATACATTCTGAAAGGTACAACTTCCTTAAGTTTTGTCCATGAGTGTATATTGGTTATCTCGTGTGTCTTCAATAAAGGTCACTGTAATATCTTTCAGAGTTATTGTCTCAATCCCGATATACATTCTGAAAAGTACAACTTCCTTAAGTTTTGTCCATGAGTGTATATTGGTTATCTCGTGTGTCTTCAATAAAGGTCACTGTAATATCTTTCAGAGTTATTGTCTCAATCCCGATATACATTCTGAAAAGTACAACTTCCTTAAGTTTTGTCCATGAGTGTATATTGGTTATCTCGTGTGTCTTCAATAAAGGTCACTTTAATATCTTTCAGAGTTATTTTCTGAATCCCGATATACATGCTGAAAGGTACAACTTCCTTTGTTTTCTCCATGAGTGTATATTGGTTATCTCGTGTGTCTTCAATAAAGGTCACTGTAATATCTTTCAGAGTTATTGTCTCAATCCCGATATACATGCTGAAAGGTACAACTTCCTCAAGTTTTGTCCATGAGTGTATATTGGTTATCTCGTGTGTCTTCAATAAAGGTCACTGTAATATCTTTCAGAGTTATTGTCTCAATCCCGATATACATGCTGAAAGGTACAACTTCCTTAAGTTTTGTCCATGAGTGTATATTGGTTATCTCGTGTGTATTCAACAAAGGTCACTGTAATATCTTTCAGAGTTATTGTCTCAATCCCGATATACATACTGAAAGGTACAACTTCCTTAAGTGTTGCCCATGAGTGTAGAAGGATACTCTAGACATGATGTGAGGGAGGTGTAGTTAGATTTATATCTAGCTAGAGTTGCCAGAGGAGGTGTGTGTTTTGTCAAAACGTGACGCGTGTCGCTGAGCCTGGTGACACATGTGGCAAGACACTAAATATAACCTCCACCCCAGTGTGACTATCTCCAGACCACCCTGGGGTCATAGCTAGGTTATCCCTCAAGGGTATCTACCCTTCTATCAACACGTATACCGACAGATTATAGACAATCACGACTTGAGGTCGAATACCGCATTGATCATCTTTTTTTTTTTTTTTTTCTGCTTCAATGGCCCCCGATTGATGAGTTCAAGTAACCAAACAGGGCTCTGTCACATTTATAAGTACAAAAGTCGAACTACTTTCTACATGTGTACCATATAGTGTCAAATTATATTGACAAATATTTGCATTTTTAAAAATCTTATCTCAGATTTTAGTGAAAAGGATTTTGTTATCGGTTGATAGTGAACCAATCTCTCCCGCATTCTCATTGGACGAATGTGGCCATGTTTGTATATATAAGGGGGCTATGGTATGTCGAGACCTCTCCAATTCTCCAAGTCACTGCCAGAACGGGCCACTATTGTTTATACAGATGGCTCTCGGTCAACCAATGGGGTTGGCGCAGCAGTGGTGCTCCCACCTCCCTATTCACCACTGAAACTTAAACTCCACAACAACTGTACCTCCTTCCAGGCGGAACTTTTGGCCATTCTTTATGCCACCAGATCTATTAGGATCATGCCGCGACAAGACTTTGTCATTGCTTCCGACTGCCAGGCAGCTCTACATGCCATCTGTCACCCCGATATCCCTAGAACCCCACTTACTGCAGAGATAATCAGAAACCTCAATACTCTGGACAATGTTCAACTCTGCTGGGTCCGAAGTCACTGCGGCATCGTTGGAAATGAACAGGCTGATGAAGTCGCCAAAGCCGCAGCTTAATCCAAATTGCCTTTACACTTCGCAACCCTTCCTAGGAAATATGTCCGCTCTCAAAGCAAACAGTTCGCCCTCCAACTATGGACCGACCTCTACACCACAGACCATGCTACAAGAAACCTCAGAAGAGTAGCTGCATCCCCTATTCTTCTAATCTCAATTCTCCCAAAACTAAAATATAGCGATGGCAAAAGTTATTACTTTTGCGGATTTAACACACAAAAAAGGAATAAGCTAGGGCCTAAATTAAAGTACCTTAATACACAGAAAAGCGTACACTCAAGAATACAACACTAACAACAAAAGGGAGATAAAAACAACTCACGATTTGTTAAATAAAATAAAAAAAAATACTTAGCTTTATTGTAGCGTTGGGAGGGATCGGACTGGGGTCACAGGGATGCCAAGAGAACAGCCAGGCAGGAAAAACCGCCAGTAGAAAAACCACTTTAAGTGGCTCCACACAGATTATCCACGCACTCTCTGTTCTCGCCGCATTCCCTTCGTCCCCTTTATATACAAACATGGCCACATTCGTCCAATGAGAAGGCGTGAAAGATTTGTTCACTAACAACCGAAAACAACATTCTTACCGCTAGAAAACTGAACAGAAAAAAATGCAAATGTTTGTCAAGGTAAATTTGACAGCGACATCACCTCTACAATTCTGACAGGACATGGTTTCGTTCAAGCCGACATCGCCAGAACCTCCAAAAACAACGACCCCGTATGCCAACACTGTCACCAAGAAAATCAAACAGTCGACCACCTCCTATTCAGTTGCCCATCCTACCGTCTTCAGAGATTCCAGACTGCAACTCTACTTAACACCAGCACATTCAACCAAGAAGCATTGAAGAACCTCCCCAAAAATAAAACAGCCTGGCGACATCTAATCAGTTGGATGTCAACTGCAACAAATAGACAATAAGTCAGAAGACAAACCCGGACAGTTGGCGACTTTCGTACGCTCCAGGAGTCCGGGTTATGTACAGAATAATATAATAATATGTCGAGATCAGTGTGGTGGATTATCGTGTGGAGACGCTTAAAGTGTTCTCTGCGTGCTTTATCCGTGTCTGGCTATCTCCTCGCATACCTGTATAACCCCGGTCCGATCCCTACCAACGCAACAATAAAGATAAGTGCTGTTTTTGTATTTTATTTATAATAACAAATTGTGAGCTATTATTTACTTTTTTTGTTTGTTGTAATCTTGAGTGTACGCTTTTTGTACGTTTAGTTAATCTTACTGTAGGCCTTAGATTATTGCAACTTTGTGTGTTAACCCGTAAATAGTAAAATTGGTCAATAGTACACTTATAGTAAAAGGCATTTGCTAACTACCAACCATTATTATCTACCCTTTCTATTAACACATATCCCAACAGATTTTGACAAACACGACTTGAGGTCGAATCCCGCATTGATCACTTTTTTTCTGCTTTTTTTTTCTAACCAGAGTGAGTTCAAGTAACCAAACAGGGCTCTGGCACACTTATAAGTGTAAAAGTCGAACTGCTATCTACATGTGTACCATATAGTACACCTATATATAGTAAAAGACAGTCGCTAACTACTAGCAATGAATATCATGACTAGGACTGGAAGGTAAGTAACAGACCAACAGAGCCTTAGGTTATGTAAGACCCTTATTTATTAGTAAATTAAATTTATAAATTCAATTACCATCTGTTGTAATGGTTAGGTGTTATCTGAATAAGACTCGTTCCAGCTTTACAAGTTGAACTGAATGTTTATTTTATCTAGTAATCTCCTTTTATACAAAATAGAAAAATAGATTACATAGAATACATTACATAAGTTAAAACAATTGACAAATGCCATTATTTTGCATAGTCAATAATAAATATAATATGTAACATTATTATATATATGTTATTTAACATATCACAGCACCATCTATCGATAAAATTTGTAATAATTAAATTTACTGGAAATGTGTTTCTTTTCAACGATAGAATCAAATATTATCTCTACAGACCTTACTGTAATAATAAAATTTATTGAATGAGAGACTTGGCTCATCAGTAGTAAACCCTTTCATTACTTTATGGCAAGAAATGAAATCTCTAGGTATGTTAACTCTATACCTTCAAATACACGCTTCAAGTATACGCTTGTTCGGCGGTATATATATATATTCTACTACTGATAAGATTAGCATGGTCCCTGTGATACCAGTTCGGCGGTACAACTACTACAATAGGAAGGATACAGAGAAGATTAGCATGATCCCTGTGATACCAGTTCGGCGGTACAACTACTACAATAGGAAGAATACAGAGAAGATTAGCATGGCCCCTGTGATACCAGTTCAGCGGTACAACTACTACAATGGGAAGGATATGAGAAGATTAGCATGGCCCCTGTGATACAAGTTCGGCGGTACAACTACTACAATAGGAAGGATACAGAGAAGATTAGTATGGCCCCTGTGATACCAGTTCGGCGGTACAACTACTACAATAGGAAGGATACAGAGAAGATTAGTATGGCCCCTGTGATACCAGTTCGGCGGTACAACTACTACAATAGGAAGGATACAGAGAAGATTAGTATGGCCCCTGTGATACCAGTTCGGCGGTACAACTACTACAATAGGAAGGATACAGAGAAGATTAGTATGGCCCCTGTGATACAAGTTCGGCGGTACAACTACTACAATAGGAAAGATACAGAGAAGATTAGCATGGCCCCTGTGATACCAGTTCGGCGGTACAACTACTACAATAGGAAGGATACAGAGAAGATTAGTATGGCTACGTGTGATACCAGTTCGGCGGTACAACTACTACAATAGGAAGGATACAGAGAAGATTAGTATGGCCCCTGTGATACAAGTTCGGCGGTACAACTACTACAATAGGAAAGATACAGAGAAGATTAGCATGGCCCCTGTGATACCAGTTCGGCGGTACAACTACTACAATAGGAAGGATACAGAGAAGATTAGTATGGCTACGTGTGATACCAGTTCGGCGGTACAACTACTACAATAGGAAGGATACAGAGAAGATTAGCATGGCCCCTGTGATACCAGTTCGGCGGTACAACTACTACAATAGGAAAGATACAGAGAAGATTAGTATGGCTACGTGTGATACCATGTAAGAATAAAACAGAGGTTGGATCTCAGAAAGTATGTTTAATTATCAAAAAGATTATATTAAAATGACAAACAATAGAGAGTTAAAAGAAGGTAAGCCCAGTGAGTCAGCAAGCAAAACTGAAACCTATATACAGTTACGTAATGTCTGGGGGAAGTGGCCGTTGCTAAGCGACAGCCGAGGTGCGAGTCACTTTTCAACACTCCCACCTGACGAGCACTCCGTTGTTTCAAACAGTCCAAGTTGGCTCCTTAGTCTTTTATGCCTTTCTGGAGGTAGAGCTTTCGTAAATATGTCTGCAGCAAAATCAGCATCGGAAAAACCTATCAGAGATGTAGTGCAGGAACTCCCACCAAAACAAATACCGATGTTTTTCGTAGCTTTTAAGTATCCAAATATTTTCTTTACTGCGGTCCAATGTGAAGGTCCTGGGTTGTTCATAAATTGGCTAACCCTGCTGACTGCGTAGGCAATATCAGGTCTAGTTCCAGTCATGAGGTACATTAAACTACCAATTGTCTGTCTGTATGGAATCTTGTTCATTTCTTCAATTTCCTGATCATCTTTTGGGCACATCTCTTTTGTTAGTTTTGAGTAAGGATCAGAAGGTACAGATTGTAACTTAATATCAAGAAGGTTGTAATGTTCAAGTGTTCTTTCAATGTATGAGGCTTGATGCAGAAATAACATTTTAGTTGTTCTATCTCGATATATTTGTAGGCCAAGGAAATAATCGGCAGTAAAAGTTTTTATTTCAAAATTGGAATTTAAGTACTGTACTATATCATCTAAATGTTGTTTATTTACACTGCAGATTAAGCAATCATCTACATATATTGCAAGTAATATGTAAGCCTGTTTACATTTCATTGTATAGACACATGAATCTGATATGCTAGGTTTGAGATCAAACTTAATTAAAAACTCATGAAATTTCTTGTTCCACATTCTGGGGGATTGCTTAAGACCATAGATGCTTTTCTGAAGAGAGCAAACATGATTTGGAAAATCTGGGTTTTCATAACCTTGGGGTTGTTCCATGTAAAGTTCTTCTTCCAAATCACCATTCAAGAAGGCAGATTTTACATCTAACTGAATCATTTCCATATCAAGTGATGCACAAAGTGATAAGATTGTTCTAATTGAATCGAATTTTACTACTGGAGAAAAAGTTTCACCATAATCAAGTCCTGGTTTTTGTGAATAACCTTTCGCAACTAGTCTAGCCTTAAACATTTTATTTGATCCATCTGCATTTTGCTTTATTTTGTATACCCACTTGCATGCAATAGCTTTTCTGTCTGATGGTAGTGTCACATACGTCCATGTTTGATTTTTCATCAAGGAATTGAATTCATCGTCCATAGCTAGTTTCCACTGTTTTGAGTTTTGTCCTACAATTGCATCTTCATAGTTCAATGGTTCTTGGTCATGGACATAACAAGCATATGAAATAGCTCTTGTACAGCTGGTTGATGTTTGTTCATTTTCTCTGATTCTATTCCTGAGAGGGTATCGACATGATTCTTCTGGTTTGGAACTGGTATTTGTGTTATCAACACTTTCTTCACTGTATATAGTTACCTGCTCTTGTTGGTTATCCTGAATATTTTCTGATGTATTAGCTTCAGTAAATATTACATCTCTGCTTATGATAATTTTTCTAGCAATAGGATCCCACATTCTATAATTTTTGTTAGTTTCAGTATATCCAACAAAAAATGTACGAATACTCTTTTTGTCTAATTTCTTTCTGTTATCTTTTGGTATATGCACATAAGCGTTACATCCAAAAGTTTTCAAATGTAAGATGGAGGGTTTTCTCTTGTACCATATTTCATAAGGTGTAGAATTTCCCAATACTTTAGTAGTACATCTATTTAAGAGATAGACTGCTGTGTTTACGGCTTCAGCCCACAGTTCAAGCGGCATTTTTCTTCCATGTAACAAGCATCTAGCTGATTCAACTATTGTTCTGTTATCTCTTTCAGCAATTCCATTCTGTTCTGGGGTATATGGAGCAGTGAGTTCATGAACAATTCCTAGAGATTTTAGATAATCAGAAAAATTCTTATTTAAGAATTCTGTGCCATTATCTGTTCTGAATCTTTTTATTTTATTTCCAGTTTCAGTCCTAACTCTTTTTACAAATTCTTTAAATTTCTCAAGTACATCTGATTTATGCCTAATGAAGTAGGCCACTCTAAATCTTGAAAAATCATCCTTGAATGATACAAAATATAATGATCCACCTGGTGATCTTTTACTCATTGGTCCACAAACATCTGAATAGATCAGCTCTCCTGGATAGGTCGAATTTGGACTTGTTGACGCGTGAAAAACCTTTCTATTTTGTTTTCCATAGATGCATGCTTCACATAGTAAAGAATCAGGCTTTTCTCTAATTTTAATGTCGTCTTCAAAAACATTATTTTCAAACATTTGGGTTAATTTTATAGGATTTACATGACCCATTCTTTGATGCCATATATCTAGACTTAACTGAGCAACATGAGTTTGTGAAGATTGCTTTGCTTTAATAAAAATTCTATAAAGATTTGAATTGTCCTTTATTCCAGTAACTAGCACTTTCGAATTTTTAGTCAATTTTATCTGATTTCCTTTACAAATGAGCGTCAAACCATGTTTTGTTGCAGTAGATATTGAGAAAAGATTGGTCTCCAATTCAGGTATATAGAGAACATCCAAAAGAGTTGCATTAATTTTCTGACTATCAACATAAGAGAGAATATCAATATTTCCCTTACCTTTTGCATAGATCTTCTTTCCATCTCCAAGGCACACAGGATGAACACCTTCTGGTATTTCTTCGAACGTAGAGAACCATTCTCTTCTGAAAGTCATGTGATCCGTTGCTCCAGAATCTGCAATCCAGGAATCCTTTGTTTCAGCGAGGAAGGCACTTGTCTCAGCTGAAAAAGCACAGCTATCATCTCTGGATGAAGAACTTGGCTGTTGTCCTTTTTGTTCTTCCTTTCTTTTATAGCATTCTTTCCACCAATGTCCTTTCTTCTTGCAATATCCACAGTGTGTGTTCTTCTTTTTATCTTTAATGGATTGTTGATGCTGCTGCTGTTTGTTGGAAGCTGTTGAATTTCTGTTGAACTTTGAAAAAGTCATCAAGGCATTATCTGGTTTAGAATTTCCTGAAGAATCCCAATGATCCTGTAAGCTTTCTTCTTTCAGTAATCTTGCCGTCAAGTTTTCTAGTGTCTTTTCTTCTGATGAAACTGAATCCCATGCTGTTATGAAATTCTTGTATTTATCAGGCAAGCTGCAAATTATCTTTGTAATTAGGGCAACATCAGAGATTGGCTCACCTAGATCTTTCATTTGTTGTGCCAGAGTTTCAACTTTGGAAATATGAGTAGCAATGTTATCATTTGGATTCATTTTATATTCGAAAAATCTTTGTTGCAGCAAATATTTGTTTGTTTCAGATTTCAGTTCATATATTGTTGATAATTTCTTCCACATTTCTGCTGAAGTCTGGCAATTAACAATCTGTTGAAGATATTTAAACTCTAGAGCAGTAGTGATCAGCATTTTGGATTTTGCATCTTTCTTTTTCCAGTTAGAGAATTTTGCAATATCCTCTATTTCAGGTTTTACCTCAGAGCCATCAGTTACACTGAGAAGATCTTTTGCTTCTAGAATAATCTTCATTTGAAATTTCCATAGATGAAAATTATCGCCGTTGAATTTTTGAATTTGTGGAAGTTCAGTTGTCATCTTGAGCAAGCAAACGAATTTCAGCTTAGATAAACAAAAATATTTGATACCAACCAAGCTCTGCTGCCATGTAAGAATAAAACAGAGGTTGGATCTCAGAAAGTATGTTTAATTATCAAAAAGATTATATTAAAATGACAAACAATAGAGAGTTAAAAGAAGGTAAGCCCAGTGAGTCAACAAGCAAAACTGAAACCTATATACAGTTACGTAATGTCTGGGGGAAGTGGCCGTTGCTAAGCGACAGCCGAGGTGCGAGTCACTTTTCAACATACCAGTTCGGCGGTACAACTACTACAATAGGAAGGATACAGAGAAGATTAGCATGGCCCCTGTGATACCAGTTCGGCGGTACAACTACTACAATAGGAAAGATACAGAGAAGATTAGTATGGCTACGTGTGATACCAGTTCGGCGGTACAACTACTACAATAGGAAGGATACAGAGAAGATTAGCATGATCCCTGTGATACCAGTTTGGCGGTAAAACTACTACAATAGGAAGGATACAGAGAAGACTAGCATGGCCCCTGTGATACCAGTTCGGCGGTACAACTACTACAATAGGAAGGATACAGAGAAGATTAACATGGCCCCTGTGATACCAGTTCGGCGGTACAACTACTACAATAGGAAAGATACAGAGAAGATTAGCATGGCCCCTGTGATACCAGTTCGGCGGTACAACTACTACAATAGGAAGGATACAGAGAAGATTAGCATGGTCCCTGTGATACCAGTTTGGCGGTACAACTACTACAATAGGAAGGATACAGAGAAGATTAGCATGGTCCCTGTGATACCAGTTCGGCGGTACAACTACTACAATAGGAAGGATACAGAGAAGATTAGCATGGCCCCTACACCCAAAATCATGAAACATTCTATAGAATCAAATTCCCATACAGAATACAATATTCCAGAGGATCTCAATGTCACAAACTTGTTTCCAGCCAACAAAAGAAGACCCCAGTTGAATAGAGGTGAACTACAAGAGTGTTTTTATGGCGCTACTTACACTCATCATTAACGTGTGTGGCGCTCATCATCAAAACACCATTATCATCATCAGACAGTCTCTCATTTGTGGATCGCTCTCATTAGGTTCTTGGTCTCAAACCACTTTCTCTGATGTGTCCGGCACTTTTTGTATTGTTTCACCTCTCCACGACTACAGTACCTGGCGTCTTCTGAGTAGATTGTAAGATAAGGTGAACAAAAGTTCTATAAATGACCCATTACCGCACAAGTTTCTTTTTCTTTTTTACATATATTCATTGGGAGCGCTTTCGAGTCGTGACCTTTCTCAACTCATAGTTAAAATAGAAGATACAGTAGAAAATGAAATATACTAGATAGACTATAACTAGAATATTTTATTAAACTTTTCTTCTTATAAAAATTAAGCTTTCGAGAATCAGGTTTTTCATCAGTTGTTAGTAGTAAAGTCTGATGGATGTAGCAACGACTGATGAAGATCCCGATTCCGAAAGCTTATATTTTATGTGCATAAATGTTGAATAAAATAATCTACATTCAAATAGACAAAACTTAAAGAAGTGAAAGTATTTGATGTCACCGGTAGTCTGTCTTGTTTGTGTGGAGTCCTCTTGTTTGCGGCGACTGTCAATAGATGTCGTCTAGTTATCATGTCTATTTTGACGGGAGAGGCCACCTTTTCTTTTATAGATCAATATCCTCCCGGTATATAACATTTCTAACTTAAATTTTGTCCATGAGTGTATTACAGATATATTCAAAAATAAGCGTGTTGTATATACCTGACCAATTATACACCCATATACCCGGATTATTCACCACGTATTGCCCAATATGTAATTAATATATTAGAATCTCCTAAATATCAATTAAACAAGTCAATAAGTCTCCGGAGATAAGTTTGTTATTTCTTTTTCTTGCCAACTCTAGCTTTCGTAGCCCATTCTTCTATAGGAGTACAAATATACAATCACACTGTTAGATAACTGTTGGGGGGGATAAGTCCGACCACACCTCCCTGCGGTCCCCCCTGGACCCTCGGAATATTTGACCAAATTCTGGTCCAAGGTGACTAACGTAGCAACGGCATCCATTTTCCAATGAACCCAAGATAGTGGATATTGCTGCTTCTGTTATAGAGATGTATGGAGACATCTGAGACTCTTCATTGGACACGACAACAACAACAATACAGTATACACACCCAAGATAGAGAACATTGCTGTGATAGAGATGTACGGAGATATCTGAGGCTCTTCATTGGACACGACAACAACAACAATACAGTATACACACCCAAGATAGAGGAAATTGTTGTGATAGAGATGTATGGAGACATCTGAGGCTCTTCATTAGACACGACAACAACAACAATACAGTATACACACCCAAGATAGAGAACATTGCTGTGATAGAGATGTAGGGAGACATCTGAGGCTCTTCATTGGACACGACAACAATACAGTATACACACCCAAGATAGAGAACATTGCTGTGATAGAGATGTACGGAGACATCTGAGGCTCTTCATTGGACACGACAACAATACAGTATACACACCCAAGATAGAGAACATTGCTGTGATAGAGATGTACGGAGACATCTGAGACTCTTCATTGGACACGACAACAACAACAATACAGTATACACACCCAAGATAGAGAACATTGCTGTGATAGAGATGTATGGAGACATCTGAGACTCTTCATTGGACACAACAACAACAACAATACAGTATACACACCCAAGATAGAGAACATTGCTGTGATAGAGATGTACGGAGACATCTGAGGCTCTTCTTTGGACACGACAACAACAGATAACTGTTATACCTCGCCATCTCCAGAGACTTGTTTAATAAATATATTGGAATAGCTATAAATGAGCAGACGATAGAGCTGGGACATGTTCCTACAGGAATTTATGCTGCGCTATGGAAGATCCTGAAACATGTCTGAACCTGCCCATCCTCCTTGGTGTCAAGGTCATCATTGCTCCACCTTAAATATTACAATTTCTTTAATTCGTTAAGCTTTCGAGACCATCTCTTTTTCAACTAAGACGATTGTATATAATCCTTAATATATATGTATGTTATATTAATTTTTTTTTTATTCAAAATTATATTTCATAGATTCAAATAGCTCTGTTAAATCGACCGCCAGAGGTTCCCCTATAAAAACTCGTTGTTGTTGATTTCTCAAAAATCATTCATTTTGGTTAGCAGCCCCGTAAATAATGATTTCCCGATGGCCGGCTCAAACTTTTGTACATTATGTAAATAAGTTTTTCATTTTTTTTATTCTTACGCCTTAAGCCAGGCAGTACTTTTTATCAAATGATGTTTTTTCTAAATTCCATAAGCTCAATTAAAGCAATTACTGATCAAAAATATTTTTATTATTATACTTTAAAGATTTTAACCACGAATGCATTAACATAGCATAATCCTCGAGATAATCAAAATCAAGCAGAAAATATTTTTATTTATAATATGTCTACAGTCCTAGAATCTCGAATCCCTAGTTCTTTAAACCGCACTCTGTATTTAATAATTAATATATTTTATAAGGTTTGGAGATTAAACTGGCGAAACTCTATTTTCTTCCACCAATACGCCCTCCTTTTTTATTTATTTATTTTTATACAATATAATATAATGCGGCTTGTGATTGTAAAACGACATTTGAAAACCATCCCGTATGTGTTTCTTTTCAACGAAAAATCAAAATTTATTTAATTAATCCATGTTTTTAAATAAATTTTGATTTTTCGTTGAAAAGAGGCACAAACACACACACAAAGACCTTTATTAAGACACACAGGTCTTACAGAGGATTCTCCTTGAGGTTACAAGACGGAGAAACCTATGAAAGTGAAAAGAGGCACATGCGGGATATTTTTCAAATGTCGTTTTATCATTTTTTATCGTTGCATGTACTCTAGACAAAATGTCAATTTATATAAGTTAGATATTTATGACAGTGGGATAGTTAAACCTAATGTTTGTGGACGTTAGATGCCTCTAGTTCCGCTCGTTAACTGAGTCCTCACTGGCAATGACTTCACACAATCTCTTTTAAACCAACCAATGAGAACAACACAATTAAAAGTGGTCGTAAAATCTAATTAGCCGAGATAATTACCAAACCTACATTTGTAATTAGTTGCCAATTATCTTCTAAACTCCCAATAGAATAGTTTTGTGCGGCACTATTGAAATTTTTACAAAAACAACGGAGTGAGTTGTAATTGAATCCAGTTTGTTGAATGTTTTCTCACTTTGTTCTGTTCTCACTTTAAAGTGTTCTCTGTGTCGTGTCTGGTGATGTCGCATTTTACAGGACGTCACAGTTGTGTGACACATGTGAAAACTTTTGCACTTATAAATGTGCCAGAATCCCGTTTGGTTACTTGAAATCGCTGTGGGGTTGAACTTTTGCAAGAATCGGGAGCTATTAGAGCTTTTTTTTTTTTTAGAAAAAAGTGCCCAAATCGGGATTCGATCCCGTGTCGTAGTGGTCGAAAACCATGATTTAGACCATCCTTCTACCGAACCCTTCAAATAAAAGTGAAATTTATCAGTATCTTGGTACAGTTAAACCTGCCTATAGCGCCCCCTCTTGGGACTCACCAAAATAGGGTGCTATAGATAGGGGGTCCTATAGACAGCTCACTTTTAATGTAAATCGCATCGTACTACGTATTTAAAATAGGGTGCTACAGAGATGGGGTGCCATAGACAGGTCACTTTTAATGTAAATCGCATCGTACTACGTATTTAAAATAGGGTGCTACAGAGATGGGGTGCCATAGACAGGTCACTTTTAATGTAAATCGCATCTTACTACGTATTTAAAATAGGGTGCTACAGAGATGGGGTGCCATAGACAGGTCACTTTTAATGTAAATCGCATCGTACTACGTATTTAAAATAGGGTGCTACAGAGATGGGGTGCTATAGACAGGTCACTTTTAATTTAAATCGCATCGTACTACGTATTTAAAATAGGGTGCTATAGAGAGGGAGGTGCTATATAGAGAGGGCGCTATAGACAGGTCTAACTGTATGTGGCATACATATATATAAGTTTAACCAAGTGTGACACAAGGACACAAGTTATCGAAGGACAATTAGTCCAGCACTTGTCCCGTGACATGACCAGTTTGGATAAACGCCTGGTCACACCTTTTATTTATAGCTACAGCGCGTTGCCAAGTTTTAGAATCACACGGACAAAATGTTCACACTTTCACCTGCTTACTCACAACAGCGATGCAATTTACTAAGATTTACTAAAGTAAAAGTAACAGACAGAAAAGCATATATAGATAAAGAATTCTTCCTGGATTGAAATTAGACGAAAAACATGGTGAAGGAAGACGAGTTTCTTTTATTGACGAATAGATGCAAGCTTTCGGGTAAAAACCCTTCGACAGGCGAGCGCGACTTATAAGAACTATGGTACAAATGGTAGGAAGGAATATATATATACAAAAAGAAAAGTTTTTAAACTATTTATATATGTAAATCTTAATTGAATATGTTAAATTTATATCTATTATTAACTATTTATATATGTTAATCTTAGTTAAATATATTAAACTTAGTTAAATAAAGGACAAGAGAGGATGATAAGCTTCTGGAAGTTCTATTTTTCTATTGATGCTGTTCAGTTTTAGTGGGATATTATAGATTCAAGGATAAGTCTTTGGTGTAAGATATGTATGTGCCTGTAATGTATGGTGGGGTTTTTCCAATAAAGTAAAAAAGGATGTAAATAAAAAGTCACGATTAGTTATAAAAAAAAAGCTATTAGAACCTCCATGTAAAGAATAACACCTAATTGCAGAGCCAAAGTGTCATTTAGGAAGAGGTGTCTCCCCCTTGGGACTCACCAAAATAGGGCGCTGTAGAGGGGGGGTGCTATAGACAGGTCACTTTTAATGTAAATCACATCGTACTACGTATTTAAAATCGGGCGCTATAGAGAGAGAGAGTCGCTATTTAGAGGGGGCGCTATAGACAGGTTTAACTGTATTTCGATTTTTTTTTGTCCCTTTGGCTTCAAATTATTCAAGTTGGACTGTATTGTGTAAAGTGCTGAAGCAACTGTAGGACCATTGGAATGTGGAGATAAGGGCAATGGGACTGCTGTGGTCCGTTGGGACCCAGGCACGTGGAACCTGCAAAAACTGGAATTCCACCACCAGATGGCATCCCACTCGAGTACACTCTCTAAACTGCCTCTTTTCTCTACTTTTCTCTACTTTTCTCTAAGTAACAACTCTCTAAGAACATTGGAAATACAGTTAAACTTATCTATAGCGCCCCCCTCTCTATAACGCTCGATTTTAAATACGTAGTACGATACGATTTACATTAAAAGTGACCTGTCTATAGCACTCCCTCTCTATAGCACCCTATTTTGTTGAGTCCCAAGAGGGGCCGCTATAGACAGGTTTAACTGTGTGTATATTGATATTCATATCTATAACAATAATCTGTCTCCATTTCTCTTAAGTTCTTAAGTTCATCAACATTTTCATAGTTTGTTCTTCAAAAAATTATCAATTATGTGAATTCTTATGTCCTATATTTGCATAGATATACAGTTAAACCTGTCTATAGCGCCCTCTCTAAATAGCCCCCCCTCTCTATAGCACCCTATTTTGATGAGTCCCAAGGGGGGGCGCTATAGACAGGTTTAACTGTACTCTCTTAGAAAACATACAGAGTAACATCATATCTGTAAATACAGTTAAACCTGTCTGTAGCGCCCCCTCTTGGGACTCACCAAAATAGGGTGCTATAGAGAGGGGATGCTATAGACAGGTCACTTTTAATGTAAATCGCATCGTTCTACGTATTTAAAATCGGGCCCTATAGAGAGGGGGTGCTATAGAGAGGTCACTTTTAATGTAAATTGTATTGTACTACGTATTTAAAATAGGGCGCTATAGAGAGGGGGCGCTATAGACAGGTCACTTTTAATGTAAATCGGGCGCTATAGAGAGGTAGGCGCTATTTAGAGGGGGTGAGCTATAGACAGGTTTAACTGTAGTATCAAATATTACTTGAATACAGAACTATTTCAAAGCTTTTCTATCAAACGGTAAAAATAGCACAAAAGTGAAATTGAGGTCGGTAGAAGGAGTGGTACAAACTTTCGGTTTTCGACAGTCACGACCTAGTTTCGAATCTCGCATTGGGCACTTTTTTTCTGAAAAAAAAAAATTGCTTCAATAATTCCGTTTCTTGCTAAAGTCCAACCCCACCAGTCTTCTTCTTTTTTCTTATCTCCACTAAATCATATTAAGGTGTCAAGCTTGTAACGCTTGAGATCATGACTGGGTGAAGTAGAATGTATCTGCCTTTGTCATTAAGACTGGGAGCACTACTCAGTAGCAGGCCGACTTAGCTCCAAAAGAAATGGCCACCTCTGACATGAGGAACAAACGCCATGTGCAGCAACTCCTAACATGGAGTACAAACTCTGCTCATTCTGTATCCCTGGATTAGGAACCCTTACAGGGTACTATCAGCCGGGCCAGCTGAACCCAGGTTTGTTAGTGAGCTTATTACTGCTCCCCCTCCTCCTTTTTCATCCAGGCTTGGAACCAACCAGTGAGTGTAGGTAACCAAAGGGGGTTCTGGTACACTTGTAATTGCAACATTCAAACTTCTTTTTTGGGTATTAGCACGCAAAACCATATTCTCTCTCCATAACAGTGGAATTATACTGGGATCAGGTGGATAAATTATATATCATCTCCTGATTGTGTAACTAAAAGTTGCTGATGGCTTGCGCCATCTGTCGGAATAGCTATAAACTAAACAATAACAAAAATATTTATTAAGATCTTTTAGTCTTATATAGATTCTACAGGCACACAAAATGTAGGTTTTTTTTTTTCACATGTTAAGCGTATTTACGCAAGTTTAGCCTTAAATACCTATTTCTTGATTTCTCAAGAAGCCTCAAAACACTTTTGGTCGTAGAAGTACTGCCTACACCGCGCTGACGAGGACCAACATCCCGAAACGCGTTCGTGTTTGACTTTTATTGATTTATCAATAAATTGAATTAGCTAAATCAACGTTTAGTTGATTTTTGTTCCACTAGATGGCGCTCTGCCATCTAAGATGATCATGTGAACGGTCAGGATATGCAAATTTTGTTTTTAATATATATAATGATGTACCGTATATGGCGATAGGTCGAGGGAATTTCCTCCGGCGGTTTGATTATGCAAATTAAAGGAGGCAGGACTGGGTGGAGGTCGCACGGCGCGTGGGTAGGTCAGGTTCTCTGAGTGAAGTGTTCATTGAGAGGTCTGTGGAACTCGTCTTCTGACGTCAATTTTACCTTCGCCGTGTTATACACTCGTGGACAAAACTTAGGGAAGTTCTACCTTTCACCATGTATATCGGGATTCAGAAAATAATTCTGAAAGATACACTCATGGACAAAACTTAAGAAGGTTGTACCTTTTACCATGTATATCGGGATTCAGAAAACAATTCTGAAAGATACACTCATGGACAAAACTTAAGGAAGTTGTACCTTTTACCATGTATATCGGGATTCAGAAAATAATTCTGAAAGATACACTCATGGACAAAACTTAAGAAGGTTGTACCTTTTACCATGTATATCGGGATTCAGAAAATAATTCTGAAAGATACACTCATGGACAAAACTTAAGGAAGTTGTACCTTTTACCATGTATATCGGGATTCAGAAAATAATTCTGAAAGATACACTCATGGACAAAACTTAAAGAAGTTGTACCTTTCAGCATGTATATCGGGATTCAGACAATAACTCTGGAAGATACACTCATGGACAAAACTTAAGGAAGTTGTACCTTTCAGCATGTATATCGGGATTCAGACAATAACTCTGAAAGATATTACAGTGACCGGTGATATTAAATGACATGGTGGATTCTCAGAAGTGGTATTTAAGGAAACTATGGACATAAGCTTTTAGGACAGTAGAATTACATTTAAATATTTACATCAAGCAATGCTCCTGCAAACAATAATAGATTAAATGTCGCCAATACTTCTCTTAATGGAATCTTTATTAAGTAATTAGATATAATTGGATCCTCCGTTGTTTGTTAGAGCTAAGCTTGGGGCTTAATTAGAACCAATTATACTAACTAATCCCTAATTACTAATCCTTAAAATTTGCCGTGTAATTGTAATTATCAAGTTTGTAATTGGTGAAGATTTGTGTATTTACATAGTGTTCAATAGATTGAAGAGAAGATTTGTGTGTTTTTTTTTAATTATTATCCCTAGTGTACACGTAGTACAGGCCATGATAATCATGGTGGGTATTTAGCGATTGCCTTTATTATAAGTCCACCACATATCTACACATTTTGAAAATAGAGCAAGCCCTAAATAAATCTTTAATTAAAAAGGCATATATCCTTAATAAAGGTTGACGTTCACCCAACTGAAATAGTGGTAAAATAAATGATATTTTGATCCAATAAATGTCTTTTTATTTTAAATATCTGCATATATGAAAAACAGTTCGACTTTTGCACACTTACAAATATACCAGAGCCCCTTTTGGTTACTTGCACTCGCTGGTGGGATTGGACTTTTGCAAGAATCAGGGGCCACATTGGAGATTTTTTTTTTTATTATTATAAAAAGTTCCCAATGTGAGATTCAATCACGGGTCGTAGCCGTCGAAAACAACGGTTTAAACCATCCTTCCACCGATCCCCGAAGATTTGTGTGAATATATTGAACCAAATGAGAGGATTCTCCACTGATGAGCCAGAGACTCCCAATATATTTTTTCATCTTAATTAAGGAGGGTAGAGAAAAAAATGTTTTTATTTATAAAATAAAAAATATCGTTAATATTGTGGCGAATAAATAATTTATTATTTAATTATTCAATGAAAATATACGGAAACAGATTTAAAATTTGCTAAAATCATCATTTAGTTACATAGCTTGCTTGTTTGATATTCTCTAGCTGTAGATAGTTTGGTTGATTTGTTAATAATTGTCGACTAGTCGCCGTGACGTCATCAATAAATACTTTCACATCTTCAGATATACAAAGTCTTGATTTCTACGCTACAATACAGTAGCGTTTTTTAATAGACGACGTGCTAATTCTGTTTATTGAGAGAGTACACGAATTTGTTTGCTATATAGAGCATTAAGTCTTATTTAGAACTCTCTAAGGAATAAAAAGTATAATATATATAGGGTGAAACATTTATATATACAGTTAAACCTGTCTATAGCGTCACCTCTAAATAGCACCTTCCTCTCTTTAGCGCCCGATTTTAAACATTAAAATGTAAACATTTTACATTAAAAGTGACCTGTATATAGCACCTCCCTCTCTATAGCGCCCGATTTTAAATACGTAATAGGATGCGATTTACATTAAAAGTGACCTGTCTATAGCACCCCCCCTCTCTATAGCGCCCGATTTTAAATACGTAATACGATGCGATTTACATTAAAAGTGGCCTGTATATAGCAGCCCGATTTTAAATACGTAATACGATGCAATTTTCATAAAAAGTGACCTGTATATAGCACCTCCCTCTCTATAGCGCCCGATTTTAAATACGTAATAGGATGCGATTTACATTAAAAGTGACCTGTCTATAGCACCCCCCTCTCTATAGCGCCCGATTTTAAATACGTAATACGATGCGATTTACATTAAAAGTGGCCTGTATATAGCAGCCCGATTTTAAATACGTAATACGATGCAATTTTCATAAAAAGTGACCTGTATATACACCTCCCTCTCTATAGCGCCCGATTTTAAATACGTAATAGGATGCGATTTACATTAAAAGTGACCTGTCTATAGCACCCCCCTCTCTATATCGCCCGATTTTAAATACGTAATACGATGCGATTTACATTAAAAGTGGCCTGTCTATAGCACCCCCTCTCTATAGCGCCCGATTTTAAATACGTAATACGATGCGATTTACATTAAAAGTGGCCTGTATATAGCAGCCCGATTTTAAATATGTAATACGATGCAATTTTCATAAAAAGTGACCTGTATATAGCACCCCCTCTCTATAGCGCCCGATTTTAAATACGTAATAGGATGCGATTTACATTAAAAGTGACCTGTCTATAGCACCCCCCTCTCTATAGCGCCCGATTTTAAATACGTAATACGATGCGATTTACATTAAAAGTGGCCTGTCTATAGCACCCCCTCTCTATAGCGCCCGATTTTAAATACGTAATACGATGCGATTTACATTAAAAGTGGCCTGTCTATAGCACCCCCCTCTCTATAGCGCCCGATTTTAAATACGTAATACGATGCGATTTACATTAAAAGTGGCCTGTATATAGCAGCCCGATTTTAAATACGTAATACGATGCAATTTTCATAAAAAGTGACCTGTATATAGCACCCCCTCTCTATAGCGCCCGATTTTAAATACGTAATACGATGCGATTTACATTTAAAGTGACCTGTCTATAGCACCCCCTCTCTATAGCGCCCTATTTTGGTGAGTCCCAAGAGGGGGCGCTATAGACAGGTTTAACTGTATATGTATTTCTACTGTCCTCAAATCTTATGTCCATAGTTTTTTTTAAATACTTTTTTTTTTTCAAAGAGTTCATCTTCAGTATCAATATAAAACCAAAACAACACTTTATAATAATAAAGCTGTATGGTAGATTAAACTGGCGAAACCGCTGTGAGGGTTTAACACTAATGAGCCAAGTATTCCAATTATTTTTTTAATATTGCATTAAAGAAAGAATTTAAAAAAATTATTTAAAAGAAAGATACACATCGAAAATAGTTAAAATATCAAATAAGCTTTCTATAGGTTTGAAATATGCTATTTATACATCACAGAAATGTTTCCCTTCCTATTTGAGGTCACACCGCTGTTGGCAAAGAGGGAGAAAAACAAGATGTTCAATCAGCAAGCGACGTTCTGGGTTTCCCACAATGTGGTGTGAACCACGCCCATCCAAATGTGGCTCATTCAACATGGCAGGGTGCCAGATGCCGGGGGACCGTCTACAGGAAAACTTGGTGTTTTCACTTTTATCTTGTTGGTTTCCTTCAACAAGTTGGTGGTTTTACCCTCGATCTGTTTCTATAAGTTGACAATTCATCAATTAAGACATCTCCTTATCATGTAACTGAAAGTTGCTGATGGCTTGCTCCATCTATCGGAATAAATATCCCGATAGAAGCCATCTGTAACTTTCAGTTACACGATAAGGAGATGCCTTTTTCTTAATTTATGCACCTTATCCCAGTACAATATCACATTTGTACTATACTTTTCACAATTCAACAATTTTCCAGGGTAGCCTAGTGGACATGGCCTCTTCCCAGTAAACGGAACTCTGTGGGTTCGATTCCAATCCCTGAACATTTTTATTTTTCCGTTCATCATTACTATTCACAATTCATCCTTCCATACTTCATTCCTAAGGATAGAAATAGTCGTTATTTCTTCTTAAAATAAATTACGATTTTTTTTCGTTCAAAGGAAACATTTGCGCTAAAAACTTGTTAAACGTCGTTTTTACAATCATAAGCCGCATTATATTCTATTATAACCACTTGTATCTATATATATATATATTGTATTTCAATATAAAGCGCTATGTCCCCCTAGGGACACTAGCGCTGTCATACATGTATGTCTTTACATTTGTCTATACATATATATAAAATACTTTTAGGCCGTGAATAGAATAGTCATATGATTTTTTACAATGAGAAAAAGAGAAGAAAAAATATAAAAGACCTGTATTACAGAAGAAAGAGAGAGAGAAGAGAGAAATATGGATAACCCGGGCCCCTGGAGCGCAAGAAACGCCAACTGCCCGGTAACAGAAGAAATAAGTGTCTGGCAATATGTACAATCAACATAATATAAATTATCTGTTTCTTAAAAGATATTTGTTGCTATATAATATAAAATGAAAAAACAATAGAAAAAATAAAAGATAAGTGGGTCAGGTGTTGATATTAAAAATAAAGAAGGCATCTCCTGACCACGAGCACATGTGCTTTTTAGATGGCAGAGCGCCATCTAGTGGAGAAAAAAAATTAAACGTTTATTTAGCTTGCTCCGTGATATTTGGCTAACCCAATTTCTTGATAAATCAAGAAAAGCCATCCACGAACGCGTTTCGCGCTGTTGGCGCTCGTCAGCGTGGAGTAAGCTGTAACCACTGCGACCAAAAAGAATTTTGGTCCCAATGGCTTCCCGAGAAATCAAGAAATGGGTATTTAAGGCCAAATTTGCGTAAAGACGCTTAACATATGAAAAAACAATAGGAAAAAAAAAAGATAAGTGGGTCAGAGGTTGATATTAAAAATATATCTACAAAAGGTATTGTATTTAATACATTTCTTTACTGGAAATAAAAATACTTGGATCTGTTACATGTTGCAATATTGAGTAAAGCATATCAGGCCTATAGGGAAAATTATCTTTTCAAAAACTTTCATATTCTCTAGCTTTCGAGAAGGAATGCCACAGGAGAAAACACGGTAGAATTCTTCTGTAGAAGGACGTTCGTACCCGAAAGCTAGAGAATAAAAATGCTTTAAAAAGATATTTTCCCCTATAGGCCTCTTCTTCTTCTTCTTTCTTATCTCCACTCAATCACACTAAGGTATCAAGCTTGTAAAGCTTGAGATTTTTGATGGTGTCTGCCGGGGAAGAGTAGAGCTCATCAATGGATGAGTCAATACAGTCAATAATATGTCTTGGGGTTGCGGGCTGAGAACTGCACTTAGTACATAGTGGGAAAACCCTGCAACCATTCTGGAAAGTCATTGTCCGTAGATAACCAGACTTTAGTCTGGAAATCAAAGACTGTTGTTCTCTTGGGAGGACAGAACCGGTGCTTGTCCCTCCAGCTCTGTACCAGTCATGTGCAGCATTAGATTTCCATTCCTGCAGGCATTGGGTTTTGATGGTACGGAGGAGGTCTCTTTCGTCTAGTTGGGTGGTGGATTCTCTTGCTTTAGGTAGGCCAAGAGCTCCAGCCTTTGCCCGAGAGTCTGACCTATAGGCCTGATATTCTTTACTCAAGATATAAGTTAAATATAACAACAGCTTTCTGTAAATGAGTTTCTTTTTCATTTTTATTAATGTAATCTCAAGCTTTCGGATATTTAAGGTCTTTGTTTAATATAAATTCTACAAGACCGCAGTCACCGTTCGGAGGAGATTAATAGAATCGCGGAATGTTGTGGTCCATTTGTATGAGGAAAGTGAAGACTAGAACGCGGCTGATTCCACACTAGGCTGTTCAGTGATACGTTAACCTTGACGTATGCACAAAGGAACGTGTGGCCACTGGACATGTGTCGGACCTGGAGGCTGTTGCTGGGTGCTGTGCTGCCTGGAGTATAGGAGCTCCATCTATGCTTCCTTCCTGTGGTGAATCTGTATAAGACCCTGGAGGCTGTTGTTGGGTTCTGTGCTGCCTGGAGTATAGGAGCTCCATCTATGCTTCCTTCCTGTGGTGAATCTGTATAAGACCCTGGAGGCTGTTGTTGGGTTCTGTGCTGCCTGGAGTATAGGAGCTCCATCTATGCTTCCTTCCTGTGGTGAATCTGTATAAGACCCTGGAGGCTGTTGTTGGGTTCTGTGCTGCCTGGAGTATAGGAGCTCCATCTATGCTTCCTTCCTGTGGTGAATCTGTATAAGACCCTGGAGGCTGTTGTTGGGTTCTGTGCTGCCTGGAGTATAGGAGCTCCATCTATGCTTCCTTCCTGTGGTGAATCTGTATAAGACCCTGGAGGCTGTTGTTGGGTTCTGTGCTGCCTGGAGTATAGGAGCTCCATCTATGCTTCCTTCCTGTGGTGAATCTGTATAAGACCCTGGAGGCTGTTGTTGGGTTCTGTGCTGCCTGGAGTATAGGAGCTCCATCTATGCTTCCTTCCTGTGGTGAATCTGTATAAGACCCTGGAGGCTGTTGTTGGGTTCTGTGCTGCCTGGAGTATAGGAGCTCCATCTATGCTTCCTTCCTGTGGTGAATCTGTATAAGACCCTGGAGGCTGTTGTTGGGTTCTGTGCTGCCTGGAGTATAGGAGCTCCATCTATGCTTCCTTCCTGTGGTGAATCTGTATAAGACCCTGGAGGCTGTTGTTGGGTTCTGTGCTGCCTGGAGTATAGGAGCTCCATCTATGCTTCCTTCCTGTGGTGAATCTGTATAAGACCCTGGAGGCTGTTGTTGGGTTCTGTGCTGCCTGGAGTATAGGAGCTCCATCTATGCTTCCTTCCTGTGGTGAATCTGTATAAGACCCTGGAGGCTGTTGTTGGGTTCTGTGCTGCCTGGAGTATAGGAGCTCCATCTATGCTTCCTTCCTGTGGTGAATCTGTATAAGACCCTGGAGGCTGTTGTTGGGTTCTGTGCTGCCTGGAGTATAGGAGCTCCATCTATGCTTCCTTCCTGTGGTGAATCTGTATAAGACCCTGGAGGCTGTTGTTGGGTTCTGTGCTGCCTGGAGTATAGGAGCTCCATCTATGCTTCCTTCCTGTGGTGAATCTGTATAAGACCCTGGAGGCTGTTGTTGGGTTCTGTGCTGCCTGGAGTATAGGAGCTCCATCTATGCTTCCTTCCTGTGGTGAATCTGTATAAGACCCTGGAGGCTGTTGTTGGGTTCTGTGCTGCCTAGAGTATAGGATCTCCATCTATGCTTCCTTCCTGTGGTGAATCTGTATAAGACCCTGGAGGCTGTTGTTGGGTTCTGTGCTGCCTGGAGTATAGGAGCTCCATCTATGCTTCCTTCCTGTGGTGAATCTGTATAAGACCCTGGAGGCTGTTGTTGGGTTCTGTGCTGCTTGGAGTATAGGAGCTCCATCTATGCTTCCTTCCTGTGGTGAATCTGTATAAGACCCTGGAGGCTGTTGTTGGGTTCTGTGCTGCCTGGAGTATAGGAGCTCCATCTATGCTTCCTTCCTGTGGTGAATCTGTATAAGACCCTGGAGGCTGTTGTTGGGTTCTGTGCTGCCTGGAGTATAGGAGCTCCATCTATGCTTCCTTCCTGTGGTGAATCTGTATAAGACCCTGGAGGCTGTTGTTGGGTTCTGTGCTGCTTGGAGTATAGGAGCTCCATCTATGCTTCGTTCCTGTGGTGAATCTGTATAAGACCCTGGAGGCTGTTGTTGGGTTCTGTGCTGCCTGGAGTATAGGAGCTCTATCTATGCTTCCTTCCTGTGGTGAATCTGTATAAGACCCTGGAGGCTGTTGTTGGGTTCTGTGCTGCCTGGAGTTTAGGAGCTCCATCTATTATTTCTCCCTGTGGTGAATCTGTATAAGACCAGTGGTCTTAATAAAGCTTTGTATGTGTGTGTGTGCTTTCGGATATTTCTGCCTCTTCTTCAGGAGTACATATAAACGAATTTATACTTAGGTCTTAGGTAGGTCTAAAACTTAGTCATATCTAAAATGGACAGCTATGCAAATTTAATTGTTATAGGAAAGAGAAACAAACAAAATGTGTAAATATGAGATAAACACGAGAAGAAAAAGAAAATGGAAAAAAAAGGAATTTGTTAATTTATTTTGGTTAAAGAATATTTCTCGAGAGAGTGAAAAACCCGATGTGACTATTTTTCTTTATTGGAAAAATAAATTGAAAGTTTTTGGAACACTGAATGTTCCTTTGTTTATATAATTTATTGAAGATATTTTTTTCTGATAATTCTTTTTGGGGAGGAATAAATTTAAAAATTGATTGGAAGGTATTTGCTTACATACAATAAAAAATATTTTGTATTCAAATATATTTTGTTGCTGGTAATTTTTTATTGGTCATGATAGTAATGGTAAGTAGAGGTTTGTGATTTGTAGGGGGTAACTACACTCATGGACAAAACTTAAGGAAGTTGTATCTTTTAACATGTATATCGGGATTGAGACAATAACTCTGAAAGATATTACAGTGCCCTTTATTGAAGACACACGAGATAACCAATATACACTCATGGACAAAACTTAAGGAAGTTGTACCTTTCAGCATGTATATCGGGATTGAGACAATAACTCTGAAAGATATTACAGTGACCTTTATTGAAGACATACGAGATAACCAATATACACTCCTGAACAAAACTCAAGGAAGTTGTACCTTTTAGCATGTTTATCGGGATTGAGACAATAACTCTGAAAGATATTACAGTGACCTTTATTGAAGACACACGAGATAACCAAGTGTGAACAGCCTCTGTCTCCTTTAAAAAATATATATATAGACGACCGGCGATATCAAAGATTTTCCACTTCCTTAAATTTTGTCCATCGGTGTAAAGGTATTTATTATAAAAAATAATATTATTATTGAAGTTCTCCCTGACTACTTGTTCACAAATAACACGAGATCATTTGAAAACTTTATGTTAGTGACAGATAAACATTGATAATCTCTTTTAAGCTATAATTCTATGCAACTTGTTGAAGAAGAGTTATGTCCGAAATTTGTAATGCTTGCCTCTGTCTATTATATATTAAAAAAGACGACCTGCAACATCAAAAACTTTTAAATTTCTTAAGTTTTTTTCCATGAGTGTAGCTCAATTTTGTAAAAAGAGATGGCGCGCATGTTCAATTACTAAAAATAGAGTTGAGATTTTTCTGTCTATAAGACCAAGTCCAATTTAAACCATGGAACGCTTCACAATTTTGCATGTCATCCTTGCGCACGGACCATGCTAAGCTTCTCTGTATCCTTCCTATTATTATTTTTTTTTTTTTTTGCTTATCCCTAGTACACGTGGTACAGGCCATGATAATCATGGTGGGTATAGGTAGGTGACTGCTTTTTACTGTGCACCACATGTCTACAAATGTGAAGAGCAGTTCGACTTTGCACTTACAAATGTGCCAGAGTCCCCGTTTGGTTACTTGCATTCGCTGGTCGGGTTGGACTTTTGCAAGAATCGGTGGCCATTGGAGCATTTTTTTTTTTATCAATGCGGGAATCGAACCCGGGTCGTAGCGGTCGAAAACCAATGGTTTAGACCATCCTTCCACCGAGCCCCCTTCCCTATTGTAGCACTGTCAAATTATATTGACAAACATTTTCAGTTTTTTCTGATCAGGTTTTAGCGGGAAAAATGTTGTCTTCGTTTGTTAGTGAACCAATCTCTCACGTCATTGGACGAATGTGGCCATGTCTGTATATAAGAGAAAATGCGAAAGGGGCCCAGAGCATGGAGAATTGGTGTGGAGACGCTTAAAGTGTTTTTCTACGTGATTTTTGCGTGCCTGGGGATCTCTTCGCATCCCGGTGTGACCCGAGTCCGATCCCTACCAACGCTACAATAAAGATAAGTACTGTTTTGTTTTATTTTACCAATCGTGCGTTTTACTTACTTCCTTCTTGTTGTTGGTGTTGTACTCTTGACTGTACGCTTTTCTGTGTATCAAGTTACATTTACTTTAGGCCCTAGTATATTCTATTTTTGTGTGATAACCCGTAATAGTTACTTTTGTCAGCATCACCGAACAAGCGTGTACCATACAAGCGTTAAACCAAATGAGGAAGGATCCATTGGTAAAAATCTTCCATAGGTTGAACCAAACAGTCTGAATATGTCCTAAATCTGAATGGTGAATAGGTGATAAAGAAGAGCAGGACCTATAAAAGAGGATTCACTGGGAAGCAGATGTTTGCCAGCTGGTACGTACCTAGCACCAGCTGTCTATGCATGCTTACGTCCCGTCGTGACATTTTACCGGTCTCCTCTCTCTGATCTCCTGTTACAGTACTGTATATGGTGATATTTCTGATGTATATAGTTGTTTATTTGTTTTGTATAATATTTAATTAATAAATTAATATCCTAATTCAGTCTGTGAAAATAAAAATATGGGACTGGTGACCAAAACAAAACTGAAAATAGATGGCTTAATGTTATGTAGTTATGATATATAATTGATTGTGATGGTTATGTAATTTTGATCTTCATTGAATAAAATATATAAAGTTTAAATGTGTTTTTAACTTTAATAACAAACACAAACCTTGTCTTTATTGCTTATGGAAGATTATTACTCGATGCAAATACACTCATGGACAACACTTATGATAGTCAAAATTCGAAACTATTATAGACGCGTATGATTCTTAAAAAAAAAAAAAAAAAAAAAACAATTTCTACTGCCCTTACTGCTATGGAAAAATTAATGAGAAGGCCTGGCTCATCAGTGGTGAACCCTCCCAGCGGTTTCGCCAGTTTAATCTATCATACCGCTGTTATATTGCATCTTTCAATCTTCCTTTTATAGTGATACTGATGCTAGACTCTTGGAATGGGTATTTTAGATGAACTGTGGACATAAGCTTTGAGGACAGTAGAATTACATACAATTATAAATATATAATGGAAGTTAAAAGTTTTTGATGTCGCCGGTCGTCTATACTTTTAAAGGAGACAGAGGCTGTTCACACTTAGTTATCTCGTATGTCTTCAATAAAGGTCACTGTAATATCTTTCAGAGTTATAATCCCAATATACATGCTGAAAGGTACAACTTCCTTAAGTTTTGTCTAATGGGTGTATTTATATGTAATTCTACTGTGTCCTTTTAGATTTTAGAATTTGTACCTTTTTTTTTCTATGTTGATACAAAATTAAAAAAAAAAAATAGACGACCGGCAATATCAAAGACTTTCCACTTCCTTAATTTTTGTTCATTGGTGTAAATAACACTGATAGACAGAACTTAAGGAAGTTGTACCTTATAGCATATATATATATATCGGGATTCAGAAAATAACTCAGAGAGATATTTGATGCACAATGATATATATCACTGTGCATCAAATATCTCTCTGAGTTATTTTCTGAATCCCGATATATATATATATGCTATAAGGTACAACTTCCTTAAGTTCTGTCTATCAGTGTAATCTATATTCGCATCATTAAATGTAAAAAGCCTTTAAATATACATAACTAGACGAAAGACCCGGCTTCGCCCGAGAATTCCCCCAAGTGAAATTTCTTTCATACTGAAAGTACATCAATAATAAATAGTAGAAGTACCATAGAATAGCAATACAGAAGTAACACATAAACCACAGGCAAAAAGTGTGTGTGATGGCAAAAATTGTATTATATTAGTGTTTAGGTATTTGATTTAATTATTTTTTTTTTGCAATCCATTTAGTTGTTTCAAAATCAATATAGTTTAAATAGATGGCAGCTTTTCCACCCAACCCCCGAGGTTCCCGCCCCAGCGCATTAACCCTTGAAATTGTCTGAGTTGAGTGAGTGACTGCGATGCCCATCTTCTCAGTAAGAATAGGTTTATAAAAAAATTAATCCAAAACACTGGCATGTAAAAAAAAAAGGAGCACATGGAAATTAGGCAAACATATGTGTTGTTTGCTAATGACTGCGACTGCATTTTAAACGATTTTTTTTTAAAGAGATAAAAAAAAAAACAAAGGCCAGAACAAAAATTAATAAAAATTACGAAAGCTATTTTTACATATAGTAACGCTAATTTTGTAAAGTTTTTTTTTTATTACAATGTGTGCACTTACCGTAACTTAGTAATATAAATTTCTCTCTCAATACTCAATACTTTTGTAAAAAAAAAAAAAAAAGTAACACTCGTATAAAAAGATATTTCAAAAAAGTACACAAGCAATTTGTTACTTCGTCTCGTATTTACTCCGCTTTAAAAAAAATTCTTTAAATGAATAAAATAAATAGCCAAAAATACTAATCAAAATGTAGCTTAAAATTTTCCTCAGGTTTATAAAAAGCGACATGCAAAATTTGGTACCAATTGGTTCAGTAGTTTTTGAGTTTATCGCGAAACAGACATTGACTTTTATATATAAGAATATTACCATATGTATATAATCTTTCTCCATTTTTTATTTCCCACTTTCATAGGTTTCTCCGTCTTGTAACCCCAAGGAGAATCCTCTGTAAGACCTGTGTGTCTTAATGAAGGCTTTTGTGTGTGTGTAAGAAGATAATTTATCTTTGGAGATTCTGTCGTGAATTCATGTATAAAACTTTATGTGTCTCAATAAAGGCTTTTGAGAGTAAATTTTTAAATACATATTTATATTTTGTTTTGAAAATAGAGCAATCCGTATTTAATTCATTAGATAATAAAAAAAGACATATATTTGATTGAATAAAATATTTATTTGCCAATATTTCGGCTGGCTGAACGCCAACTTTTATCAAGGCATTGCATTTTTGTATACACAAACTCAGCGCCGCATAGTGTTATAACATCACAGTTGAAATAATTTAAAAAATACAAAGTAGGTGGGCGAAATTGTGCAAGTAAATAAATATTTTATTAAATCCAATATATGCCTTTTTAATTAAATTAAACATATTTATAAAATAATGTAAATTTTAAAATAAAAATAATTTTAAATATATTATTGAAAATCATTTCAGCCTGGAATACAAATTTGAATGATAAAAAATTCTTGGTAGAGCAAACTTGATACTTTCGAAAATTACATTCATATAAAACGGTTTCAAATTTCGTCTGCGTAGATTTTGTGCCGCTATTCCCATTTGCATATTATCTTATAGGATTTCAAATACATTCGTTGTTTCATATTTATGATTTCCTTCTAAAATATTCATATTACAAACGAAATTTCTGAGGATATATATGTATATATATATATACTCGTGGACAAAACTTGAGGAAATGAAAAGTACTTGATGTCGCCGGTCGTCTGTTTTTTTTTTTTTGTTCTCTGAAGGAGACAGAGGCTGTTCACACTAAGTTATCTCGTATGTCTTCAATAAAGGTTACTGTAATATCTTTCAGAGTTATTGTCTGAATCCCGATATACATGCTGAAAGGTACAACTTCCTTAAGTTTTGTCCATGAGTGTATATTGGTTATCTCGTGTGTCTTCAATAAAGGTCATTGTAATATCTTTTAGAGTTATTGTCTGAATCCCGATATATATGCTGTAAGGTACAACTTCCTTAAGTTTTGTCCATGAGTGTATATTGGTTATCTCGTGTGTCTTCAATAAAGGTCACTGTAATATCTTTCAGAGTTATTGTCTGAATCCCGATATATATGCTGTAAGGTACAACTTCCTTAAGTTTTGTCCATGAGTGTTGTTTTGTAGATTTTACAGTCCATAGGTAAGAAAATATGAACCAAAAACCAAAATAAATAAATAAATAAAATAATATATATGTGGTTATAATTTTAATTAAACTTGGGCGAGATTTCAATTTAAAAAGTTCTTCTTCAAGCATCAAACTTATTTAATATTTTATTTTAAATGTGTTTTTATTTAAAGCTAAATAAAACGATATTTTTAGAGAAAGACAGAATGTATTTTTTAACACAGTTTATCCAAAAATATATTATGTAAGAATAAATCTACAAAACAACATCAACAGCACAGTCTAGGTAACAATGTTTATTCCCCCTAACACCATCATTAATTATTAAAATACAATATTATAAACAACAGCTACACAAAGCTTTATTAAGACCTTTTGGTCTTATACAGATTCTCCGAGTAGATGAGGGTATATACAGGAATAACACAGTAATAGTTACAACAATCAGCAATGTTATTTACAATGTATCAAATAAGGGGAAAGAAGAAAGAAAGGGCTTGGTATAAACTTATATACAAGCAATCGAGAACAAGCAGTTCCTTGTATCAAAGAACATAATTATTAGTATCTAAAAATACAAGGGTCGCCTCTCCCGTCAAAATAGACGTCAAAACCAGACGCCATCTATTGACCGTCGCCGCAAACTATCGGCCTCAACACCAGTTTTGGTAAACTGAAAAACGTCCACCTAGAGTCCACCCTAGACTGACGAGGGCCATTAGTCCGAAACCATGGTCTGTAGGTGGACGCTTTTCAGTTTGCCAAAGTTGGTGCTGTGGCTTTGTCACCGACCTGAGACCGCTAGTTTGCGGCGACGGTCAATAGATGGCGTCTGGTTTTGACGGGAGAGGCGACCCTTGTCTCTTTAGATCAATACCCTCCCGGAAAAATTTCCATCTTTACAACAATTAGTAGTATTGACAGAAATTTAGATTAGTACAAGTGAAGAAGGAATATACAACACAATGTCATAATTATCAGAGAAAATCCAATATATATTAAAACAGAATAATAAATTATGAAAAAGAAAAAGGCATCTCCTTATCGTGAAACTGAAAGTTGTTGATGGCTTGCGCCATCTGTCGGACTAAATATTATTTCTTGGATCGAACATTGACGTGTTATAAGTTCCTGAGATTACAACCAGACGGATTTATAAATTCAATTGCCATTTATTGATAAAATTTGTAACAATTAAATTTACTTTGTTTATTTGTTAATAAAAACATCAAATATTATCTCTACAGACCTTACTGTAATGATTTTTAATATTATTCCTAGTACACGTGGTACAGGCCATGATAATCATGGTGGGTAGTTAGCTACAGCTTTTACTGTAAGTGTACCACATTGTCTACACAATGTGAAAAGCAGTTTGACTTTTGCACATACAAATGTGCCAGAGCTCTGTTTGGTTACTTGCCCTCGCTGGTGGGGTTGGACTTTTGTAAGAATCGAGGGCCATTGGAGCTTTTTTTTTTTCTTTAATTAGAAAAAAGTGCCTAATGCGGGATTCGATCCCAGGTTGTAGCGGTTGAAAACCAACGGTTTAGACCACCCTTCCACCGACCCTTACTGTAATGATAAAGTTATTGAATGAGAGTGTTCATCAGTGGTGAACTCACATTCAATAACTTATATCATTGCAGTAAGGTCTGTAGAGTTAATATTTGATGATATTATTGAGAAACACATTGCCAGTAAATGTATCTGTTACAAAATTCTCATTCAATAACTTATATCATTGCAGTAAGGTCTGTAGAGATAATATTTGATGATATTATTGAGAAACACATTGCCAATAGTTACAATTTTAACCACACGTATTTTCTGCAGTAAAAGTATTAGCTAAAATAAAAACAAATTTTTTTATTATTAATCCACCAGTATATAATATAATAACGTACTAAAAATGAGCGCCAATATTTGAAAAAAAAGAAAGCGTGCCAAACGACAAAATGGACCTAACGTTCGAAACACAGACAAAAGCGGAGGTCACATGTGGGCGCCACCTGGTGGATGGGAGAGAGGTCACGTGACACCCTCTTCTCACCATTCGCAAAATGTACGACGGACCTGCAACACGGTGGATCCGACCTCAAGGGTAAGTTCTCTAAGATAACAAAACTGTCACTTTTTACTGATTTCACTCTAACAATCATCCCCATATACAGTAGAACCTCCCTTTAGCGAACACCTCTCTACAAAGGACAGTTTTCATTTGTAAAATTACAATTTTTACTATTTAGTAACTCTCCGGTAAGAGGACACCTCTCTACAAAAGGCAGTTTTCATTTGTAAAATTACAATTTTTACTATTTAGTAACTCTCCGGTAAGAGGACACCTCTCTACAAAAGGCAGTTTTCATTTACAAAATTATCTTTTTTTGCCATTTAGCAACTCTCCAGTAAGAGGACACTTCTCTACAAAGGACAGTTTTCATTTAAAAAATTACCATTTTTACTATTTAGCAACTCTCCGGTAAGAGGACACCTCTCTACAAAGGACAGTTTTAATTTGTAAAATTGCCATTTTTACAATTTAGCAACTCTCCGATAAGAGGACACCTCTACTTAAAGAACACTTTGGCTCTGCAATTAGATGTTCTTTACAGGGAGGTTCTACTGTAATAGATAAAGACATTATATTGGTAGGATGAATATATATTTATATATAATTAACGGGGACCAACAACCCGAAACGCGTATGTGGTTAGCTTTTCTTAATTTATCAAGAAAATAGTTTAGGAAAATATGACATGGGAATAAGCTAAATCATTGTTTAGTTGATTTCTGTTCCACTAGATGACACTCTACCATCTAAAAAGTTCATATGAATGTGGTCAGGATATATATTTTTTAATATATAATTAAATAACATAATTTATTTACGATTGAACGTTATGGCCCACTGTTACATCCCAAACACGAATATACTTAAATATATATAATACAACTTTTATTTTTTCTTTATTTATAACGTTTCGATGACCCGCTGTGATCCGTTGTCAATGAAAATTGATTCTACAATGTTTATAAATTGGCAGAAGATTGTAGGATCAGTGACAGTTGATCACTGAAACGTTTGGTAATAAAGAAAAAGAAAGATTGAAGTGTGGATATTTAATAGTTATTACATGTATGGCTAAAACGAGAATAATATGGGGAAAGTGTTTCTTTTATATAGCTATCCTAAATCATAAACTTTCGGACATAGCTCTTCCTCAACAAGTTGCATAGAATTAAATAGAAATAAGTTGCATAGATTATCGATGTTTATCTGTAACTAACATTAATTTTCAAATGATCTCATGTTATTTGTGAACAAGTGTATAGTTAGAGAATATTAATCATTTCTTTATAATAAATATATACACTCATAGAAACAAAATTTAAAGAGGTGGAAAGTATTTGATGTCGTTGGTCGTCTGTTTTTTTTTTTTTTTTTGAAGGAGACAGAGGTTGTTCACACTTAGTTATCTCGTGTGTCTTCAATAAAGGTCACTGTAATATCTTTCAGTGTTATTGTCTCAATCCCGATATACATGCTAAAAGGTACAGCTTTCTTAAGTTTTGTCCATGAACGTAAACTGTCGATAAGTTTTTAGTACTATATTAAGGTACATATATTTTTCATTTATTCTTTTTTGTTGTTGTGGTTGAGTCCAGTGTTTTTTTGTTGTTGTGGTTGAGTCCAGTGTTTTTTAACCCTTTCTCATAATAACTCATGGGAATATGTATATACGGAATTCTCTCTCTCTTAGGGGAGAATACTTATGGCCAATGTGTGCATATAATATTATATTAAAATAATTATATCTATAGCTTTTTATGTAACTTTTCGGGAGGATGGTATTCATGTTCCAAAAAAGGCACCTCTCCCTTTAAAAATGCAATAAAATAAAGCTAAAATAAAGACATACGAGATAACCATGGGTGAACAGCCTCTGTCTCCCTCATAAAACAGACGACCGACGATATCAACGAATTTAACTTTTTAAGTTTTTTTCTATTGTCCTCAGAAATTTCTTTTGTAATATGAATATTTTAGAAGGAAATCATAAAAATGTGGAAAAAAACGAAGGTATATTAAATTCTATAAGATGATATACGAATGAAAAATACAGGTATAAACGACATCAAAGACTTTCCTTGTCGTTAACTTTGTCCATGAGTGTATATATAGCACATTAGTGTTGTGTAGAAATACCAGAAATAAAAGGACGGTGTTACGTCAGTACGACGTGAAATCTCCAAACTGGGGCAGCCGATCCTACTTTTCCGGTGGTTGTCAAGCGTGATATGGGAGAGTTACTACGGCAGTTAGAGCTGAACGTATATCCTGAGTGGATATCGTACTGTGGCTGGCACGTATCTCTCGTACTGTGACAGGCACGTATCTCTCGTACTGTGGCAGGCACGTATCTCGTACTGTGGCAGGCACGTATCTCTCGTACTGTGGCAGGCACGTATCTCTCGTACTGTGGCAGGCACGTATCTCGTACTGTGGCAGGCACGTATCTCGTACTGTGGCAGGCACGTATCTCGTACTGTGGCAGGCACGTATCTCTCGTACTGTGGCAGGCACGTATCTCTCGTACTGTGGCAGGCACGTATCTCTCGTACTGTGGCAGGCACGTATCTCGTACTGTGGAAGGCACGTATCTCTCGTACTGTGGCAGGCACGTATCTCTCGTACTGTGGCAGGCACGTATCTCTCGTACTGTGGCAGGCACTTTATCATAATAGCGACGTAGTCTGCGGTATATTCAACCAATCAATACCTTTATTTGGAGCTTTCGATTCCTGCCCTTTCTCAACCTTTAGGTAAAATCTGTGAAAACATTTAGGAAACCTGTAACAACTTGTAAGGAATCTGTGGTAACCTGCGTAAAACCTGATGACACCTGTAACAACTTGTAGTAACCTGCGTAAACCCTGATGACACCTGTAACAACTTGTAGTAACTTGTGTAAAACCTGATGACACCTGTAACAACTTGTAGTAGCCTGCGTAAAGCCTGATGACACCTGTAACAACTTGTAGTAACCTGCGTAAAGCCTGATGACACCTGTAACAACTTGTAGCAACCTGCGTAAAGCCTGATGACACCTGTAACAACTTGTAGTAACCTGCGTAAACCCTGATGACACCTGTAACAACTTGTAGTAACTTGCGTAAACCCTGATGACACCTGTAACAACTTGTAGTAACCTACGTAAACCCTGATGACACCTGTAACAACTTGTAGTAACCTGCGTAAACCCTGATGACACCTGTAACAACTTGTAGTAACCTACGTAAACCCTGATGACACCTGTAACAACTTGTAGTAACCTGCGTAAAGCCTGATGACACCTGTAACAACTTGTAGCAACCTGCGTAAAGCCTGATGACACCTGTAACAACTTGTAGTAACCTGCGTAAAGCCTGATGACACCTGTAACAACTTGTAGTAACCTGCGTAAAGCCTGATGACACCTGTAACAACTTGTAGTAACCTGCGTAAAGCCTGATGACACCTGTAACAACTTCTAGTATCCTACGTAAAGCCTGATGACACCTGTAACAACTTCTAGTAACCTGCGTAAAGCCTGATGACACATGTAACAACTTGTAGTAACCTGTCGAACATTTGCAAGTAAATCCTTCAACAATTTGAAGGGAAAAAAACTTTATGGTTTAGAAAAGGAATTCAATGAATTAACGACTCACAAAAGATGGCGTAAAAAAAGCCGCAGCCGATCCTTGAGGAACAAAGAGTCAACTCACTGCGGCATGAGCAAACAACACTTAACGTCCCTTGAGAAATTCCTCGAATTTTTCCCCATTTTTCCTGTTTCACCACCCACGTCGGAGCTGTGATCCCCAACAAACCTCACCATACCTAGCTCTTCTTCTTTCTTATCCCCACTCAATCATATTAGGATATCAAACCTGTAGAGCTTGTTGATGGTGTCTGCTGGGGATGAGTAGAGCTCATCAAAAGATCTCACAAATCTCACCATACCTAGCTCTTCTTTCTTATCTCCACTCAATCATATTAGGATATCAAACCTGTAGAGCTTGTTGATGGTGTCTGCTGGGGATGAGTAGAGCTCATCAAAAGATCTCACAAATCTCACCATACCTAGCTCTTCTTTCTTATCTCCACTCAATCATATTAGGATATCAAACCTGTAGAGCTTGTTGATGGTGTCTGCTGGGGATGAGTAGAGCTCATCAAAAGATCTCACAAATCTCACCATACCTAGCTCTTCTTTCTTATCTCCACTCAATCATATTAGGATATCAAGTCTGTAGAGCTTGTTGATGGTGTCTGTGCTTGGAGATGAATAGAGCTCATCAAAAGATCTCATAAACCTCACCATACCTAGTTCTTCTTTCTTATCACCACTCAATCATATAAGGATATCAAACCTGTAGAGCTTGTTGATGGTGTCTGTGCTGGAGATGAATAGAGCTCATTAAAAGAGATTTGACAACCATAATATTTACCTTCTTCCTACTTATCTTCATTCATTCATATTAGGGTATCAAGCTTGAATATGGTGTCTATTGGGGAAGAGTAGAACTCATCAATGAATGAGTCAATACAGCCAATAATGTGTTTTTGGGGTTGCAAGTTGACACTTAGTACATAGTGGACAACCATACTCTCACAGCCATAATGATTGGACGAAGTAGGATGTGTCTGTCATTCAGACTGGCAACACTACACAGTAGCAGGCCACTGACTTAGCTCCAATATGAAATATCTGACATGAGGAACAGACACCATGTACAGCCGCTCCTAACATGAAGTACATCCTCTATCCTTGGAGTCCTTACAGGGTACTATCAGCTGAGTCCAGGTTTGTTAGCAAGCTTGTTACTGCTCCCCCTCCTCCTTTTACATCCGGGCTTTGGGACCGCTGGCAAAGGCGTATTTCCATACCTATAGGTAAAACTGGTTAGCTATGTAATTATCTAACTTACCTAACACCCAAGGTGACATAATTGACATACTGATTAATTCAAGGCAGCAGATTCTGTGGAGATTACCTGAAAATCCATAGTTTCCTCACAATATTTTATTGAGAAAAGAAACAAATAGAACATTTTTCAATAAAAAATATTCTATCATATCAATATAAAAGCATCAGATTTCCAGGGATACATTTATTTTTCACACACATAAATATTGTAATATATTTTTCTTTCAATATCATAAGTATTTTAAATATGGAAATAATAATTTGTATTGAAAATAGAGCAATCCATAAATAAATCTTTAAATAAAAAAGCACATATTGGATCAAAATATCATTTATTTTATCAATATTTGGCGTTCAGCCAACTGAAATATTGGTAAAATAAATGATATTTTGATCCAATATATTTCTTTTTAATTAAATAATTTATACTTAAAATATTGAGGCAGATAATATTATAATTGAGTTAACTATTTTTATTTTTGATTTTTTAAATGTATTTCTCTGAATCTCTATTGTATCTGTTGCACGGAGCCAGTGGTCTGATGAAGCGCGACCACGCGAAAGCTTGCCTCCCGATACCTTAATAAAGAAACTCTGCAAATATTTTAAATTTATTTAATTCAATTATAAATATTTTATATATAAAAATAACATTTATCATTAATGTGATACACCTGTTAAAGGACTGACAAGTCCGAAAGCTTGAAAATAAAAAGTTTTCACAAGAAACTTACCTCTTGAAGCTTTATTATATAAGTTTTTTTTAAATAAAAATTAATTCAGAATTCTAACTTTCAGGCATGAAAGTCCCTTCTAAAGGAGAAAATCCGATAAAAATAATCCATGTATGTTTTCCCTTTGAAAATAGAATATTTTCATAGAAGGTAAAGCCTCGCTATAGTAAACCCTAAAGATACTGAACTTTTGGATTTTTTAAACTTCTCGATTGTGTTTTTGGAACTTTAGAATTTGGGGATTATTTTAGGTTTGTTATAGGGAAAGCATATTAGATAATAAAAATTCATATATTTGATCGAATAAAAGACTTATATTGCCAATATATGCCTTTTTATTATTTAATGATTTAAGTATGGATTGCTCTATTTCCAGAAGGGAAGAATATAGTGACAAAATTTGTCGTTATAGGTGTATAGGTATCTTCTGCTATAATAAAGATCAATCATTGCTCAAATTATTCTAAGAGATGTTAATTTCAAATTAAATAGAAATAAAAAATACGATTAAAGAATCTTTAAAACTTTTTGCAAGTAAAGGTCTTAAGGAAGAATCTTTTTCAGAAAAAAATCATCATTTTTATCTTACTTATTCCAACTACACATAGTATAGGCCATGATAATCATGGTGGATAGAAAGGATTATGACTGCATATACACTCATGGACAAAACTTAAGGAAGTTGTATCTTTTAGCATGTATATCGGGATTCAGACAATAACACTGAAAGATATTACAGTGACCTTTATTGAAGACATACGAGATAACCAAGTGTGAACAGCTTCTGTCTCCTTTAAAAAAAGAGACGACCGGTGATATCAAAGACTCTCTACTTAAGTTTTGTTCGTGAGTGTACTATAAGCATACATATATAAATAAATTGTACTTATAAGATATATCAGAGCTACAAAAAAGGTTTATCTTTAATAATGAAATAGTACTTATATTTTTTATTTCCAAATTTCACAAACACTTCTGTGTGAGACGTCTCTCTATATATAGAAATGATTTATGTAATACGAAGTGTTTCTTTTTTTAGGTAAAAACGGTGGCCTTGTGTTGATTGGGCCAATTGTACAAATGTGGAGAAAAATCCAATTGAAATCTTGACAAGTTGGCTAATCTTTCTAAATCCAAAATTTCGCTGCGAATTGTTGTTTTTTACCATCGTCTGCCTCCAGTTGGGATGGTTGAAGTTCCCCGTGTCACCTGTCATAATATTGAACTCCTCGATTTTTTTGACATATTTTGACATGTTCCTTCGTTAGCCTTCTTGTCAACTTTCCCCCCACTTTTATTTTACCGCATTTGTTTTTTAAAAATTATCTTTTATGTTTGGGAGAATGTCTCCATTTTGTTATTTGTTTTCGTAGTTTCTTTTTTTATTCGATTTTTAAAAGATTTTTTTATTTGGAATTTTGTCTAGCTATATAAACCAAACGACTAATTAACATACTCATCAATTGGCTATATATATATATACTATAGGATAAGGAGATGCCTTTTTCTTTTTTCATGATTTATGCACCTTATCCCAGTACAATGTTACATTTGTACTATTTTTTCATATATATACTATATTTAAAACTTGAAATAATAGTATTATTTTAGATAAATAGGGAATTGTATTAGATTAGCAAGCTAAATCTATTTTTCTATTTAAAAAAATAAAAACATCAATATAAACCTGATTCTAACCAATATAATTCCCTTATTACATTTTTCTCTTCTCAATAAGATATAAATATAATACATATAAACAACTATTTAATTATTCAACTTAAACACAAAAAAAATTATCAACTTTTATCTTGTATATATATATTTTAGTAGATTAAAGCGCCTCATAGCTCCATCTACCGGCCAAAAAAAGTAGTTATAATGATGCGATTTAAGGGGGTAATTTTAATGTCAAATTTTGCCCAAACAGCTTCATTTTTCCCACACGCCATCTTCCAGAAAAATGTAGAAATTGTAATTTAAATCTTGACATCATTTCCATCTTCCAAGCTCGTTCTACCAACTAGACTCTTTTAAACACAATCTTTTTATATCAAATTCTTGTTTGGTAAAAAAATAAAACGAATTTCTCTTCTTGGAATGTTACGTTTAATTTGTTAAAAAATATTTTAGAAAACTATTTGAATTCATATTAAATTTTGATGTCTATATTAATTTTTATTGATATTTTTTAATAGTTTAGACTGGATGTTTTTTTACAAGTTATTAATTTAAAATGTTCTATTTTTATATGAGCTGTGTTCTTTCTTTATTCTTCTTAGGTATTTATTTATAAATTTTTGAAGAATGAATTTTTACCTTTTTCTTTTGGAATATTTTTTTTCTGTAAAATTGAATAGTATTTGCATATTGGATATACACTCATGGACAAAACTTAAGAAAGTTTCAGCATGTATATCGGGATTAAGGCAATAACTCGGAAAGATATTACAGTGACCTTTATTTTAGACACACGAGATAACCAATATACACTCATGGACAAAACTTAAGAAAGTTGTACCTTTTAGCATGTATATCGGGATTGAGACAATAACTCTGAAAGATATTACAGTAACCTTTATTTTAGACACACGAGATAACCAATATACACTCATGGACAAAACTTAAGAAAGTTGTACCTTTTAGCATGTATATCGGGATTGAGACAATAACTCGGAAAGATATTACAGTGACCTTTATTTTAGACACACGAGATAACCAATATACACTCATGGACAAAACTTAAGGAAGTTGTATCTTTTAGCATGTATATCGGGATTGAGACAATAACTCTGAAAGATATTACAGTGACCTTTATTGAAGACATACGAGATAACCAAAATATAACCCCTCTTTTATTGAATGATTCTTTTTATATTGACACGCCATGACCTATTCTTGAAGAATATATTTTTGAATACCCATTTTATTCATCCGTATTATTATATATGTATTATTATTATAATGGACAGGGAATACCTATAATCTATGCATATAAGATCAAAATAATATATCTCTATATGTTCATATATCTCATCAATAGCTTTCTAAATTTGAATTTCTTTCTCCCTATTCTTTCCACCCCTTTTCTGTAGATCTCAGGAGAATCAGTTTATAATTTATACACCTTATCCCAGTACAATATCACATTTGTACTATTTTTTCACATTGTGTCGTCTCATGCAATTCTAGCCTTAACTACCTGTTTCATGATTTTTCAGGATCCTGAATGACCAGTTTTTTGGTCGTTAAGGTACAGCTTGCACTACACTGATGAGGGCCAACAGCCCGAAACGCATCCGTGGTTAGCTTTTCTTGATAAATCAAGAATGGGTATTTGACCAATTCTGGAATAATTAGAAATCAACGAGAATAGTTGATATTTATTCCGATAAATGGCGCAAGTCATCAATAACTTTCAGTTACACGATAAGGAGATGCCTTTTTCATAACAGTTTATAAGAGTTCGTTATAAAATTGATTTAATATGTAAATATGGTTTACCTTTAGAAGAAGAAATATAAGTTGAGGAGAAGAGGTTCTTTAAAAGAAGGTTTTCTCCACGACTTGTACTTCTATAGTGAATGGGAAAATTACCGTCTTAATGGCTCACCTTTCTCTTTTTCTTCCATTTTTAGACTTGGGAGTAAAGCATTAGATTATAAGTCTTAATAAAGATTGATGTGTATTTATTTATTTATTTATTTCAATTAAAAACGCTATGTCCCCCTAGGGGACACTTGCGCTAAATGTACATACAAATATAACAATGAAAATATTCAACATGAAAGATACACAGAAAGTAACTTAGAAAGATTCATAAATATTATTTACATATATAGAGATATTCTTTGAATTTTATTTACAGTTACATCATTAAATTTAAATATATATACATATTTTTGTGTGTATTTATATAGATTGATGTGTATTGTTAAGAATACGTCTTTGATCCACACTAAGCTTTACAAAGAGGTTAACTCTCAAAATCCATATTTGCATATCTCTAAATTAACACTAGCAACATATTTACATATTTCCCAATTTCCCTATATGTAATTAACGTGGAAGGGTTGCCGATAGCATTGAATAACAGATCGATTCTTCAACAGCTGTTTAACCACTGATTACTCGGCTGTAAGTGAGGTGCCATTAACATGCGCTGAGCGTCCGCTCCTAAAAGGAACACCACCTTGATCATCATCACCATCATCATCATTGCCCTTAAAAGGAAGGAGGAGGAGGACACAATGAACGTGGGCGAAAACATGAATGAATGGATTTTTCTTTTGAAAATATTCTTGTATGTTTATTTTTCTTTTCTAAACTTGTTTCTCTCTTAAGTCATTCTTTTCTCGGGAAAGCGGCACACATTAGGGTTTAAAATATTGAAACATCTTACACTTATATTTTTTTAATAATGTAAAATATATAACAGATATTTAATATACGCGTAAAAATATTCTTTTTGATAATAAAATGATAAATTTTGGAGAAGGTGAAAAATACTCATTTCCTACTTTATAGGTATAGAATTTTAAATATATATTTTTATAGAAAAGAATATACTCTATAAAAAAAAAACAAATATATTCTAATATACTTGTATGAATAAAAAGCAGCCGATTTTGTAGATTTTTAAATTTTGTTTTATTTAAAGTATTTTCTAATTTCTTTAAATGTATTTTACATATTGGAGATAGTTCTACACTATTTTGTTTTAAAGACCAGGATGTTTGGTGAAGTGTTAAATGGATAACAAAGTGGTACTATTAATAAAAAAAAAATGGCTACTCAGAAGTTTGAAGTAGCCTATTGTTTATACAATGCCTTATTGTTACCATTAGAGTGAACGAATGTCACAATGGCCATGTCAAGAGGAACACCTTCCTAGTCCAACAAGGATATATTGACAAGAGGAAATGTCACAAGAATGGAAACGCGATTTAAAATAGTATAAGGCAAACCATTGTGATTTTTGTTTTTACTATTAAGATCTGGTATATTATTCTAAAACTATATGGATTTCTTTTGCTAAATTTTCTTATTCTCTACATTCAATTTGTCATTTATTTTATAAAATGGGTATTTCATTTTTTCTTTTAAAAATAAAATATTTAGAGTTATTTTTATATAAACAAATATCTGTAAACACAAAAATACGAAATATTACACAAAAAAATACTTTTAAAAATTATCTTAAAGGATTTAATATAATCGCAGAATTTTAACACACACTCTTAAAATAAATTTTAAAATAATGACACTTTCACTGAAAAAATAAATAAGTAAGAAAATATTAATCTTTTTCTTTAATATATTAAATGCTAATAATAATAATTTTAGCGAAAAAAAATCCAACAAATAAAAAGTAAAGTCAATAATTCAGACAGGTTATCTCAACAATGACTAAATCAATAGCAATAAATGGGGTAATAATAACAGTAATTATGAGAAGATATTAAATTGAAACTAATATATCTCGTGTAATGATCAACTAAATAAACCTCAGAAAATTCTCTCCAAAATCAACAAAGTCTGGCATGTTTCGCCCCCAACATGTAATAACACAAATATTTAACTTGTCCCGACTTGTCGAATCTTCCAGACCGGTCTTGTAACGCTCACACTTCCGGCCTCTTTGCTTGCCCACCCTCTTTTTCCCGGATGTACATTCTTTTGAAACAAAAGCCCCTAATCTGTGCAGACCCCCCTTGCCCTTTGTCACTTCCCTCCTATTCACCATGCCCCTATCGAAATAAGAACTGCTTCGCCTTGAATACCTATGGCGACACTTCTTTTAAATTGACCTCGTTTGGCAATTTTAATAATAGTAATTTTTAACGTTTTAATATCTAATTTATATTCAAATTAATCAAAATTATATATTTATTTACTTTAAATTGCTAAATATTGATTTTAAAATATGGGTTTTAATATCTAAATTAAATTCAATTTAATTAAAATGATATATTTATTTACTTTAAATTGCTTAATATAAATTTTAAAATATAATTTCTATATTCTATAAAATATTTTGTATTTTTAAAATATAATGTTGAAAAGTATTTATTATTATTTGACTTTTTTTTTATGTTTGTGAATACAAAGGCTTAATGCAGACGTACATTTTATTCTCAACATATTTATATTTAGATATATTTTTAATATTATGGTATATATTTTTAAAATCTATCTTTCATCAATAATTTACTTTAAACTTCATAATATTAGACACTTTATATCTACGTATATGGCCGCTAAGTGTATGTTGACTTTTTTTAGCCTTTAAAAATGTATTATTGGTTAGATTAAAGTTTTTATATTCTTATATAGAGAATATTTATATAAAAATCATATAAAACAATTATATCGTTTAATATATCTTATTTTCATTTTATAATAAATCTATTTTTTCTTTATTCCCTTATTGTTTTAATCATTTAATATATAGAGAGAAGATTTTATATTTTTTTATATAAGAAATGTAAATGTGTAAAATCTATGTAGTGATTTTGTCTTCGTTTGCCCCTTTCTCCAACAAAAATATTTAAAGTATATATTGTTTTTCAATCATGAACGTATTTTTAATTCGTTTATAAAATAATAAAATGCTTGAATTTTGTTTGATATTGAAAATGCAAATTTATAAAATTGTTTTGAAATGTTCGTGTATTTTATTTTAAAAAAAAAACTGTTTTAACTAGGTTTATTAAAATTACAAAGGTAGATTTTTAAAAAGCAATTAAAATCTAAGCCTTAATTATTTTTACAACGTTGCTTTTTGCTTAATTAGAAGCACTTTTAAATTATAACACACGATGATTTTTTAACCATTAAAAAATCCATAGATTCCAGTTAGCTTATTATAATTTTTATATATATTAAAAAGCGCTAATTAGAAAAATTTTAATTAGAGAATAGAATATTTTAAAGGAACATCAACACTACCGAAATTAAAATTTAAAAAGAGAGAGAAGTTACAAAAAAGGCGCATAATTTAGATTCTCAAACACCTCAAAATAAAATCTGCATTTTGGCGCTAATGAAGGATCAATGGTCGGTATTTTTTACCAAAAGAGAAGGTCATACGTTCCAAAGCATACGATAATAAGGTCCTATTATTTTCCCAGGAAGTCACAGGCCTAGCTTAGGAATCCAAGATGGCGGCATAACAAGATAATAAGATTGTCGTTTGGCTCACATCGTTTGTGTCTTTTTTTTAATAGCAACTTCTCCCGAACTGTCTATGAATAGGGCCATCAATTAACAGGGCTCGATAGTGAGAGCTCCCTCCGGCAAAAGGAACTAGCCTTGGGCTCAATTTACATCTTGATTATGGGAAAACTATCACTCCTTTTGGCTCATCAATTGTTTTTGGTGTAACAGGAGTATCCCTATATGGATAGTGATCGGAAGACTCCTGAATATGCCAAGGTAAGTTTTTAATATATATTTATATATGTATTTGACCACGGACTACAACTCACAGAATATTCGGGTTTATTAGTAATATAATTTATCAATGAATGAAAAATAAATAACATATATTTATTTTAAAAATGATGTGTATTTATGTTGTTTTTTTAATTAGGGGATATTTAATGGGTTCTAAAGATTCCATAGTTCACATCTTTTGTCTTTAAAAAAATATAATGTGAAAAATTGAATACAAATAAATTGTTTTCTCGATTAAAATTAACTTCTTTTAATTAAACATTTTTGTCTGTATTTTTTAAATCAATATTTCCCTTTCTTTATATAGGGAGGATTGAAGGGATCATTTTATTTAATAAATAAATAAAAGTTTTTGTCACAAATAAGTTCCTAACACGTTCTTTTAAATATTAAAAAAGCAGAAAATATTGTGAAGCCCTCACGAAGGCTGGGAACAGCTGGCGATGTTTCCAAAATTAATTGAATCCAAACATTTCCCTCACATGCCCTCTGGCATACATTTAAATAAACACGAAAATACATTATCATTTTATGCGGGGATAGTTACCCAGATATATATTCGAATATGGAAAAATAATTAAATCTTTAGACAACGAATTTATTTACTTTGAGGTGTTGCAGGCTTAGAAGCAAATTTTGCTCTTCAACGGACAATGACAAAAGTTACTGTTACGGGTTATCACTCAAAAAAAAAAAACAATAAACTAGGTCCTACAGTAAGAGTAACTTAAACACAAAAAAAAAGGTACACTCAAAAGTACAACACCAACAACAAAAAGGGGGTAAAATAAAATTTAAAAAAAAAACACGATTTGTTAAATAAAATAAAAACAGTACTTATCTTTTATTTGCAGCGTTGATAAGGAGCGGACCGGGGTTTCAAAGGTATGCGAGGAGAATCACCAGACAAGCACACAGAGAACGCTTTAAGCGTCTCCACTCGAACACCACGCTCTTCAACGGACAAATCCAAAAAATAAATGAAGAGAGATATTATCAGGTGTGGAACAAATTATAATAGAACTAATTATCAATTACAGCTACAGTATATTTACTATGTATAACACTATACGGCGCTGAGTTTGTCTATAAAAAATGTAATGCCTTGATAAAGATTGGCTTTCAGCCAACCGAAATATTGCCAAATAAATCTTTTATTCAATCCAATATATGCCTTTTTATTATCTAAGTATATTTAGTTATGCTATAATCTGTTCCATTTCTGGTAAGATCTCTATTTGTTTTTATGGATGTCCTTTGAAGAGCAGAAAAAAATTGTTCCTAGGCCTGCAATACCTCAAAACAAAGAAGTGTAATTTAACTTTCCAAACTTCCATAATCTAGAGATTATAGAAAGTGATATATATCTTTCTTAACACACATATAAAAAAACTGGTAGGAAAATGCCGAGAAGCCGCGTACATCAAGATAGCAAAGATTTTTTTAAAGAGGGGAAATTGTGTCCCGGGGATTTGACGTGAAAGGTAGTTAGGAATTGTCCTCCAGGTGATTTATGTCCCTCTAGTTAATTCTTATCTGGCTACACTGTGTGGATGTCCGGTTGTAAAAACCCGGGGTAATTAGCGGCGGCGTTTCCTCATTTACAGAGATTTCAACAATAAGATATACAATATTGTAGGGAAGATTGTAGCCATCGCGTGTGTGTGTGCAAACATTTTCCTCTTTTACCTCTTTTAAAGAGGTATGCAGTAAATCAATACGATTTATTCTTCTCTCGGCTCAAGGATAGCTTAATATCTTAATTTTTCTCTCTCCCACAATACAAAATTTTACAAATTTGAAGATAAAAGTTTACCTGTATGTTTAATATATAACTATTTTAATATTATAAAGGGAGAGGTGCCCCTATAGATACATATATACAATAATGTGAAAAAATAAATTTAAACAAATTAGACATATCTTGACCACTAACATGAGCGTTTTTTAGATGAACTAAATGCTGATACATATCGGATAAGCCTCTCTTTCAACAATTTTGACCATTGCAGTAAGGTCTATATATAGAGATACTAGACGAATGGCCCGGGCAACGCCCGGGTTTTACCCGAGTGCGTATATATTTTTAAAACGTTTTAATTCAAATACTATTTGTTACAATTATAAATTGGCGCCATGGATGTCACTCTTGTGAAACGTCCCGTTCCAAACTGTGTGTTTTTAAAATGTTTTAATTAAAATAATATTCATATATTTACTTTATGAACGAAAAAATATGTCCAGGGTAGCCTAGTGGTCATGGCATCTGCCCGGTAAGCGGAAGGTCGTGGGTTCGATTCCCATCCCTTGACACTTTTTTTTTATTTTATCCATTCTGACCAAAATCTATCCGTGAACTTCACACAGTGAACTTCACACAGACAGAATAAGGCAATTATATAAGTAGATGTTGTTGTCGTGTCCAATGAAGAGCCTCAGATATCTCCATACATCTCTATCACAGCAGCAGCACAATGTCCTCTATCTTTGCTCTTCATTGGAAAATGGGTGCCGTTGCCCCGTTAGTCACCTTGGACCAGAATTTGGTCGAATATTCCAAGGGCCTAGGGGGGACCGCAGGGAGGTGTGGTCGGACTCTCCCCCCCCCCCCCCCCCCCCCCATAGAGATATACATATTATATATAAGAAACATATATTTATATTTATTGTAAATTTAATCCCTCTACATATACAACACTTCCAAATGAATAATAAGAGGGAAAAAATCGAATTGTAATGTGTTACTTTATTGGTATTCGGCAAGCTTTCGAGCTATAACTCAACCTCAGGTCAAATATTCTGAACGTCAACAGAGTAAGGACACAGAGTGAGTCCTTGTGTTCAACCGGGCAAAGAAGCCGGTAGCAATGGCCGTGAAACAATAGGTGTCCTTGGCCGCTGGACTGACCCAACCAATGTTGGGTCGCCCCGATTGTGGGATTCTAATTCTACTTGGAAATATCTATGTAAATATGTTTTTGTTTCTTATCCCCTTGTGTGCATAAATTACACATTTTCCATGAATCCATGCTTCTCGAGCTGTTTGATGATAAGCAGCCTCCTCTCCCAAAGGTCCTGTTTAGTGCATTTAATACAAGCCAAAATATGTTCTGGAAGTGCAGGTGCCAAGCTACATTTTAGGCAAGTGGGGTAGATTTTGTTGTTTTCTACCTTCAATGGCTTGAGATGGTCTGTTCTATATCTTGTTGTTTGGTGCTGTTTATTTCTGAACTGTTCCTGGGTCCGTTCCACTTAACCAACTGTGCTTAGGTGGGATCCTCCAGTTCTTGTTTATTTTCGATTTGGCCACTGTCTCTATTTCTTTAAAAGTTAGTTTATTATTCTGTGACAAGGGTTCTCGGACGCCTTTTTTTTTTTTTTTTGCTATCGCATTAGCAGCTTCATTGCCTGCAATGCCAATATAAATTTATCTGTTTGAAGTGGATTGCAACACGGTTGTGTTAATTACTAAATTATTATTATTATCATAACTAAATATGATGCCTGCTTTTTTTCTAACTAATATATTCGTTACCCATTATTCCTCCTGAGCATGAAGGTTGTCCTACTAAGCCCAGCTAAATGTTAACAGGCAAAGTCCTACCTTTGTGTTGATTACTACGCATTGAGGAGATAAAACACAACGCTTATAATCGAATAATTATTCCTAGCAAAGTAATCGGCAGTTACGCGTCATTGATGTGAATCAAAGAAGACAAAAGAAAAAGGATAAAAGAGATTGAAAATTGAAACATGATAATATTTGTTGTTGTGTCCAATGAAGCGCCTCAGATGTCTCCGTACATCTCTATCACAGCAATGTCCACTATCTTGGGTGTGTAAAGCTGCTGCTCTGGATGATAATCTTTCATAAGTAGTTTTGAGAATATAATACCGTGGAGATAATCACAATTCAAATTTTTTTAAAAAATAATTCTATTATATATAAAAAAACAAATTAGGCCCATCCTGACCACTAACATGAGCGTTTTTTAGATGGCAGATCGCCATCTCGTGGAACAGAATTCAACTAAACGTTGATTTAACCTGTTTCTTCACTTCATTGTGAGATGGCAGGGTGAAATCTCCGATTCGAATAAATGGAAGTATGCTATATATTATCCGGATAATCCTACAGGTAAAGACCTGAAGAGTGTCCATTTAGTTGATCCTCCCTCCCTATCTATCCCTACCGGGTGTGGTAACTCTCACAGCCAGACCGACACAAAGAGAATTAATCAAGATGATGATTCACACAGCGGATGATCATCATCGCCCTTGTGGCAGAGTTCCCACGGGGAGGGAGGGGGGAGAACAGGTTTGGACTTGTCGCCAACGATCTGGAGCGTCACACAGCTTCCGTTGCTTGCCCCACCACGACAACTGGACAAGTTGGATGCCTGTCATCCTCTCCCTCTCTCTCTAAACAACAATGGCTAATATCATATAGACGTTTCGTCTTATATATATATACTCGTCCCATAGTCTAAGAAAGAGATTGAAACTAATTTATTACAATGTTCATATAAGATTATATATGGTTGATTACAAAATTGAATAAATACGAATATATAAGATGATATAATGATAAATATAGGAATAAATAGATAAAAAATAATTGATAAATATATATAAAAATATATACAAGGTCTTCATTGGTGGCGCCAACCGCGGGAAAGACTCCACCACCGATGGACTGCGAGAGTTCAGAGTGGGCAGGTCGATGTGATGGCTGGTGTTACCCAACTCAAGACCAAGATGGTACTTGTAGATGGTAGCCACACTTGTGATATTTATTGCCTCGGGAAAGAAAGAGATAAAGTATCAACAATAAAAATGACCATCAGCTATACACACAGTCTTGGTGAAGAGATATAACAACTACTACGTGTCTTATAGTCATTTCTTCATTTTTTAAACGATATTCTCAGTTGCTCTGCATAATTGTAGAGCTGGTTGTAAATAATAATGGAAAAAACGGCTTCCAAGGATAAATATCTAGCTTTATTTACATATTATTAAGCTTTCGGGTATATTATAAACCCTTCTACAGTATTTGTCATATACTTCCGTAGTAAGGTCTATAATACCTGAAAGCTTGAGAAAATATGTAAAAAAAAAAAGCCATGGTCCACCTGTGCTGTGTGAGCAGAAGAGCTTAAATTGACTGTTCCATTATATGTATGTTCCATATGTAAATACCTGTTTTCTTTCCTCTTTTCGCGCTTCCATTTCTCCCATCCATATTTCCAAATCCATATTCTTATTTTCCATAGGATCATTCAAATAATAATCTGTATATATTTATCATGTGTATATAATCTTTCTCCATTTTTACCCCTTTGTATATTTCCCATTTTCATAGGTTTCTCCGTCTTGTAGCCCCAAGGATAATCCTCTGTAAGACCTGTGTGTCTTAATAAAGGTTTGTGTGTGTGTAAATAAAGCTAGAAACTTATCCTCAGAAGCCGTTTTTCCATTATTATTTATACGATGTTTTAGCGCGCCGTCTGTTTTAAGAAATGTAAACTATTTTTGTACGATTCTTATTGAATTGAAATAATTTTCTACTGCCCTTACTGCAATGATGAAATATTAGGATGGCGAACCCTCCCAGCGGTTTCGCCAGTAAATGGATTCACCACCGATAAGCCAGTCCCTCCCATTATTTCATCATTGTAGTAAAGGCAGTAGGAAATTGTTTTAATTAAAAAAGAATCATACACGCGTCAAAAAATAGTTTATATTTATTATCATTATATAAAAGGGTGTACCTGGATCTGTAAAGAAAAAAAAAATATTTTTTTTTTTCTTAAAATATTTCGAGAGATTGCTCCCTCTTTATCAATTTATTATTGTTTATATATATATATTAGAGGATTTGATCTTTATAAAGCTGGTAGTCGATTTGTTTCCACTCCTGTCGTCATTTCTACGGGATATATAAACAGCAATAACTACGGCGGGAAAAAAAACCCACTTTATTCAATACATCCAATTTCAAACCAAACCGCTCTCAATGAAATTCGCTTCCAAAGAAGAATGAAAACCAAATTCACATCGGAATTTCACAGGAATGTGGTAACTATTGCTTTTCTTTCTTTTTTTTTTCTGGCTGAAAGAGTCAATTGGAAAACGGGATAAAATAATTTTCCTTTTTTTTTTTTCAATCTATGGTGGTTTGAATAAGTTTATTTTTTCACGATTAGGTAAATAAAATTGTTTCTATAAATACACTTATGGACAAAAGGAAGTGGAAATTCTCTGATATCGCCGGTCGTCTTTTTTTTTTTTTTTAAGAAGACAGGGGCTGTTCACATTTGGTTATCTCGTATGTCTTCAATAAAGGTCAATGTAATATCTTTCAGAGTTATTGTCTCAATCCTGATATACATGCTGAAAGGTACAACTTCCTTAAGTTTTGTCCATGAGTGTATATAGATTATCTCGTGTGTCTTCAATAAAGGCCACTGTAATATCTTTCAGAGTTATTGTCTCAATCCTGATATACATGCTGAAAGGTACAACTTCTTTAAGTTTTGTCCATGAGTGTATATTGGTTATCTCGTGTGTCTTCAATAAAGGTCACTGTAATATCTTTCAGAGTTATTGTCTCAATCCCGATATACATGCTGAAAGGTACAACTTCCTTAAGTTTTGTCTCCATGAGTGTAAAATTGTTGAAATTTATACACGTAATGTGTATGTATCATTGTATTGATGATATTATTATAATAGAAAAAAAATCATATATGTAACCCATTTTATCGAAAATTCATATTTTTTATATTATTATGATTATATATTAAATATCACATATATCTAGAAGTTTATAAAACAATTTATAACTTTTGGTAAATTAATATCTATAGTTTATTGTTTTAAAAATAAGTAGTGATTATTTAAAAATATTATTTCTTCTCTCACTCTCCCTTTCTCTTTTCTCTATATAATTTAAAATATTCGGGAATATAGCCACAAAGATTAATTCTTTTTTTATATATAAAATATGACATTATGAAAATGAAGAAAAAAACGCCATTTAAATTTCCTAAAAAAAAAAAAAAAAATTTAAATAGAAACGAGGAGAAAGATAATGACCCCCCCCCCCCCCCTTTTTTTTTTTTTAAATATCAAATATGTCGAATCGATTTTTTAACGGCTAAAAATTGCTAATATAATTGATTCTCTATGATCTATTAATATTTAATTTTTTTAATATTTGACCAGCGCTGCGCAATGCTTAAAAAAAGGAAATTTTAAAAAAGCCTCCTTATTAGTGATAACTTATTCAAATATCTTTATCAAAACCATTAAAGTAAAAATAAATTTTAATATTATATATTCATTTTTTATATTTCAATTTTTTTTTTTGCCTTTTTGAGCAAATTTCCATATATAGAGAGGTATAATAAAATAGATTTAATATATACTCATGGACAAAACTTAAGGAAGTGGAAAGTCTTTGATGTCGCCGGTTGTCTATTTTTTTAAGGTGACAGAGGCTGTTCACACTTGGCTATCGCGTATGTCTTCAATAAAGGTCACTGTAATATCTTTCAGAGTTATTGTCTCAATCCCGATATACATTCTGAAAGGTACAACTTCCTTTGTCCATGAGTGTATATTGGTTATCTCGTGTGTCTTCAATAAAGGTCACTGTAATATATTTCAGAGTTATTGTCTGAATCCTGATATACATGCTCAAAGATACAACTTCCTTTGTCCATGAGTGTAATATTTGGAATCGTCAATAAAGAAATTTCTCCAGACAGCCATACGGTGTCATTTAAATAAGCCCTTACATATACTTTCTCTTTACAGTATATTTATATTTTACAAAATAATTGTGATATAGTTAACAAAATGGTATAAAACTACAATAAGGATCCAATTAAAATGTATAAATTGAGCTAAGTAATCCTTTCTAAAAATCAAAAGTGATTCAGAAAACCCACAGAAATGTTTTGATATATAGCAAGCAGCCGAACTGCAATCAACCCACCATTTTGGGTCAGACGATAAAGATCGATTGCTCGAGGGGGCGGAAGGACCTTGCAAGGCCGTCTTGGAATGTTGTCGGAATGTAGTTTGAAGTGGCTAGCAGCCACCTGTTGATCTCCCATATATTTACATATCTCCCTAATTACATATAGTACCTATGGTATATATATATGTGGTAGTGTCCCGACCCCACTCGCTGGGAACACACGGCAGCTACCTCGTGCTGGAATGTGGCCTTATCTAACCAGACGAACCACCTCATTGTCCCTCAGGATCACGGCCCCCTGCTGAGATTCTTCGAATATTCGTCTGCTAGCCTGTCGTTTGGTATGCCATAAAACATTCGGTAAACACGTTTGGTCTCTTTTTCTTTTTTAGAATATAAATACCTCTCTCTCTCTCTCTTTCTCGTGATTTTCTTAAGATGTTTATATTTTTGAAAATATTTGAGTAATGCGTGGTTATATGTATTTTTAATATATACATAAAGCCTTTTTTGAGGTATCATTATATATTTATATAGCCTTATATATGACGAATAACAAAAATATACATTATTTAAAGGGAGAGGTGCCACTTTTGGTGTATACACACATACATGTGGCACTATGTGAAGCTGAGAGTTGGTTTATACAAAGTGTAATGCCTTGAAAAAGGTTGGCGTTCAGCCAACCGAAATATTGGCAAATTGGCTTCTATTCAATCCAATATATGCCTTTTATTACATAAATACACACACAGACACATATGTGTGTGTGTATTTATGTGATAAAAGGTATATATTGGATTGAATCTGTGTGTGTATTTATCAAAGCGTTACATTTTGTATGAACCAACTCTCAGCTTCACAAAGTGTATGTGTATATATACCAATAGTGGCACCTCTCCCTTTAAATAATGCATTTTGGCTTATCACCCCAGTACAAAACGTAATGGTAGAGATAAAGTAACGAGCCACAACACCACTTTTGGCAAATTCAGACAACAGCCAACAACCTGTATACCATGGTTTCGGATTATGACCCTCATCAGTACAGGGACGGCTTCATAACATCCTACGAGGGTAGCTTTGAATTCGATCGAATTTAACAAAAAGGTGTTTAATGAAGTGACATAACCGATTTTCAAGACAGAATACAACGTACAAGTTTGTATTAAAACAATAAAGATATTAAATTCCACGGGATTTACCTGGCTAAAGTTCATGCTTTTTACTGCATTTCATGTAATATTGTACTTATAAAACTCCACTCATCCTTGTTGTCTACACTCTGGAGAATCTGTGTAAGACCAATGGGGTCTTAATAAAGGCTTTGTGTGTGTATTAAAACAACACATAGGCTGTTGTCCGAATTTATCAAAACTGGTATTGTGGCCTATTGATACATTTATTCGTAGGTTTTTGAATTTGCCTAGATATACACCAGGATACATAATAAGACCAGAAACAGGCCGCGTCTCATTAATAATAACAGCTCTGAAATTGACCTTGAAATATTGGCTGAGGGTGCTGAGTATGGATACAAATAGACTGCCTCGAATTTGTTTAACTAGAATGAGGCAATTATCCTGTGCTACAGGTGCGCCCATCGGTTTTATAAAACAATTAAGCAATTTACTTAATAATAACGGATCCTCGTGGCTTACTTATTGTAATGATCCTGACTCACTAAGGAATGCTATCCCTGGAATATTAAGAACTGCGATAGAGCAAACAATACAAAACGACCTAACAAGAATAACCCAATCAAAGTTATATTCCCACTATAGAGACATATATACAACGTTTACCACCGAAGAATACTTCTTAACTGAACTCCCTTTTCCTATCATCAGATTAATTGCACAATTTAGAACCCTTTCAATTTTTTCAGAGAACACCATTTGATTTTATTGAGACGTGAAGACCTGAAATGCACTTTCTGTGGATCAGGAATAACAACGGAGATGTTGCATTACTTATTTGACTGTGCTGCTCTGTCTGAGGAAAGACGAAAACTAAATGATAAAATTCACTTCCGGCACTGATTAATGAAATATCAAAGAATAGGTATATAGCGATGGCGATATTTGGATTCCACAAGACTATATCCCGGAAAAAGGCCTCACAGTATTCTCCCTATCCCTTGTGAACTGGCGAATCCTGTATAGGGCGAGTGGCCCTAAATAAAGGCTTTTGTTGTTGTTGTTGTTTGTTGTATTGTGGCCTATTCATTGATCTTAACCCGAACGTTCTGCTCAGAGAGAATATTTTTAAAATCTCTATTTTAATGTATTTTATGCATCCATTTAAAGGGAGAGGTGTTCTTTTTTTCACATGAATACCATCCTATCGCACTTTAAAAAGTGTTTTTTTTTTTTTTTTAAATTTCATTCTCAACCAAATTTTATGGAGTTTTAGGAATAGGCGAGCTGTTTTAAAACATCTATTCCAATCTATATAGAGGGAGGTATTTAAATTTTAATATATTTTCATGTCTTACATTTTTAATAGAAGATTTTGATGTGAGGGGCGCTTTCCCTTGTTGACTTTTTAAAGTGCTTTTATACAAAATTGATTTTTTTCAACAATACATTTATAAGGTTTGTAAAAAAATATTGTACTAATATTTTAGCGAGTATATAAACAAAACGGAAGTTGGAGAGGTTGTCTCTAAAACTTTATAAATTTTATAATTGTTGTGTTATTTGTGAATTAGTTTTTTACTTTATAACCTGCTCTTTTAAAGAATTTATTTGGAAGCTTCTTTTAACGTTTTTAACTCTTTTTAATTTATAGATTTTTTTATTCGAAATTTTTTGTCTCTTTAATAATACGTCAGTTTTATTATTATATATAACCTGTAGCCATGGTATACTGGTTGTTGGCTTAAAACAAAACATAGGCTTGTTGTCCGAATTTACCAAAACTGGTGTTATGGATCATTCTTATCACCACAAGTCAAGTTTTGTACTGATCTTTATCATCAACATTTCGTTTTGTACTGAGATGATGGAATAAAATATATTGTCTCCTACCTCTGTTGGTACATTATATACTGTAAAGAAAGATGGGCATTTTTGATTATTTTACGGTTTTTCCCTTCTTTATTTTGCGAAAAAAAAAAGAACGTTTATCCAATTTTTAAAATAACTTATTAAGCCATATGTTTTTGTTCTATCTTTGTTTAAAAAATATCCCTCTAAATATAAAACTTTTTGACGCAATTCTAAAACAACACCCAAAGCTGATTTATTTTTTTTCATGAATTGTGTAAAAAATGATTAGCTAACACGTGTTCCATTTTTTAAAAAACGTTTTTAAATCTCGACAGCAGAAGTTTCTGTGTGAATACGCTGTAAATTAAACTTTTCGTCTGCTTTAGATATATATTCTCCCCACGTGACTAATATCCTCTACCCTGATTGGTTGATTTGTTAGAGGAGCGTTGATTGGTTGAATGAGTCAGCTTGATGTAGCATGGGTATTGGGCAATTAAATACTTCACAGGAAGTGTCAACCATCTGGAAAATAGGGTTCGTTTGGTTGGTAGAATGTGTCGTTTGATCTTTTCTCTACAGACGACCCCGGAAGTTCTGTAGGGTTTAAGGAAATCTTTTGTTTTACCATCTTCCTTCTTTTTTGTGTCATTTAATGAATGGTTCTTTAGAGATAACGTTTACGACAAGGAATGTAACTTTTTTTTTTTACCCCTAGTTTAACACATTTTTTTTTTTATTTGAAAGTTTTTTGTAGAATTTTAGAATGCTTTGTTAGTATGAATTTTTAGTTTAACTAACAATTTAAAAACCTCTTTTTCTCTATGTTGGAGTTTTCCACATTCGGCTCTTAGTATGAATCCAGGTGTATATTTTGATAATTTCAGAAACCGTCGCAAGAAAATATTTTGGAATTGATCCACTATCTGTATTTGGTGAATTGCCCAAATTGCATATAGAAGAGAGGATATTACAATCGAGTCCAGTAGTTTCATTACTGTTCTTATTGAGGTTGTCTTTGATTTAGTCAAGAGTTTTCTATACTGCATTTATTGCTATTATTGATTTATTTCTGAAATATTGCATAGCGTGGCAGGTTGAGTTTTGTGTAGTTAATGGTTAGCCTAAATACGTATATATTTATTGGTTATAATCAGAGGTTCTTGTCCCCAAAACCATCTTTCATTTTTGCCTATACAGCCTCCATTTCGAAACACCATTATTTTAGATTTGCCTCGATTCAAGGTCAGACGGTTATCCTCAAAGTATTTCTTTAGCAGGCTTAAAATAGTTTAATATTACTCTAAAAGTTTTGTTTAAACGGATACCAAGTTCTTTTATTTGTCTCTACGTCTTGAGATAAAAATATTTTCGTCGGTAACAGCCATCTTTAAAGACATATTTTCCCGAAGAAAATTGTCGTGTTTTTCCACCAGAAAGATGCTTGTGTGACGAGTAAGTTAATTGATTGTCCCGTAGTTGGATGGTTCTAAAGCCCTCGGCACTTTCACACACCACTTCCTGCCCCCCGGGGATGACTGACGCCCCTCGGTCATTCCTCCGCCAATCAGCTGGGGAGAAATTAGCCTTCGTTTTTATTGGTTGCTCTATAAAAAAAAAAAAACAAGAAGGTAATTGGCGGATTTCCTACGGCGGTCTATTGTCTAGAAGCTCCCTACTTCGTCGACACACACTTGGTGTTTAATAGCACCTACGGCCTTGTCTACTTCTCAGGCGTACAGACTTCGGTCTAGGTACTCCACTGTCCAATGGTGCCTTGTCTACTGTCAAGGCAGTCTGTTTTACTGCTGGAAATGTGGAAGCCGGTGTTTCTGGAAGCCATGGATTGAATGCGGAGACGCGTACAGGAGCGTATGTGTATGTTGTCGCATGTAGCAACTCCCTGTATTTGGTTTTTGATAGCACCCACGGCACTTCCTTGTCTACTGTCTCCCTAAGGTTTTACTTCTAGAAATGAGGAAATCGGGGTTTTTCTTAAAGCCATTAATTGTATACAGGAACGCGTACAGGAGTGTATGTGGCTTTGTTGTATGTTGTAACTCTCTGTATGGCTGGCAGTTAAGTGGGTTGCTGGGAAGGTTGAGAAGATGATGATCTGAAAACTCCAGATTGGGCTTTGAAGACACAGAAGAGGTTCAGGGTGTAGGAACAAGGCTGGCCGATATTGCAACTGGGTGTTGATGCTTATGATGTGTTTGTTACATTGTTGAGTTTAGTAGGGATACAAGTAGGTATGTCTTAGCATATGACCGATACAGTGTCTTCGTTTTCTTTGTAATTTGCTAGATATATGCTTCTTCTTCAATTTCTCCACTCTTGAGCAGGTTCTATCTCTAGCGGCACCAAACTTCTCTTTTCTTGAGCTCTTTATAGCTTCCTTTAGATTTTCTTATCCAGTCCACATAATTCCAATTCTTCCTACTGTTCTCTTTCCATTCAGTTTGCCTTCCAAAAATTTCTTTATCAATCTCTTTCTTATTCTTATATCTTCCATCCAATTCTTCTATCTATTTCTGGCGACCTTCAACAGGCTTCGTTTCGCACTCTCCCACAATCTAAAAAAAAATATCCATTCCGAGAGAGTAAGTGGATGCTACTCATCAAAGTAAATTGCGTGACGTCATCATCATACTTAGGAGTACTACAGGACTCACTTTATACTACTGGTACATTACGCTTAGCTTTCTTGCTGAAAAATTCCACCCAAACCTGGAATTAACAAAACTCTTGGAGAATACTTTAAGTACGACTATAGTATAGTGAGAAAAAAACACTGAGAACGCTGAACCTCTATAAAAACAACACCAAAAAAAAAAGGGAAAGCCCGATTGGAAATAAGATATTTCAAACCATTGAAGAATGAAATGTATACAGAAAGTCTATTCCAACCTGTCCCTATTGTAACTAAGCGCGGAACACAACTTGTATTGGGTACGTTAAGAAGGATTTTTGGAATATGTCACAAACGCATCGGACACTCAACTAGAGGAACATCTTATTCTTTCTTATCTCCACTCAATCATATTAGGATATCAAGTTGTGACCCTTGATGGTGTCTGTTTGACAACCATCATGACTGGGTGAAGTAGAATGTGTCTGCCTTTGTCATTAAGACTGGGAGCACTACTCGGTAGCAGACTTAGCTCCAAAAGAAATGGCCGCCTCTGACATGAGGAACAGACGTCATGTTCAGCCGCTCCTAACATGGAGTACAAACGCTGCTCATCCTGTATCCCTGGATTAAGAACCCTTACAGGGTACTATCAGCCGGGCCAGCTGAGCCCAGGTTTTTTTTTTTTTTTAGCGAGCTTGTTACTATTTCTCATTTTTCATCCGGGCTTGGGACCGGCAAAGACGGAGTTACTAGAGGAACATAATCTTATGGAATTCTTACTCTAAAGGATGTCATGTAACACCTTAGTGCACGAGTCGGCAACCTGCGGCTCTTTGGATGTGAAGCTACGTGTAGTACTCGCATAAATACAGCTTTTTTAGGCGAATACTATCTATTGTTGGCAATAAAATTATTTGTGACTCTTTAAAAACTTTGAAATTTTGTAAATTGTAATTTTTGACTCTTCCGACTCAAAAGGTTTCCGACCCCCCCCCCCCCCCTAGGGTCTAATGCTTTGTTCTAGCATGGTACTTTCTCTAGTTATGACTAATCGGTCAAAAAAAAGTAATATTGTGGACTTTACAATAGGTGGAATCGCCGTATATCTTTGCTAAGAAGAGACCGAAGGTAACCAGTTTCTTTATTGACGAGGTATAGGATTGGCGAGCTTTCATACAATAACGTCTTTCAACAGTCTGTAATACGAATACAAGAACTTTTTTCGTATTACAGCCTGTTAAAGACGTTATTGTCTGAAAGCTTATATATCTTTAATAAAGAAACTTGTTGCTATAAGGAAACGCTAGGAAGCAAGAATGTATTATGTTAGGAATTCATCAATGTATAGAATTTGAAGATTCAATAACCGACATGTGCCGCCGAAGAAACTATGGATTCTCCTGACGCGATGATCTGTACCGGCGTGTACCCCGCTGGTACAGAACCGGTACAACAATGGCGTCCGCTCGCTCACCCGTGACGCATTGTTTTCACTTCTTCCTCCTCTCCCGGATGTTGGGGGAGCTCAAGTGATTATTCCCCGGGGATGACATTACTCTATAGACAAATAACATAGTTTTATTGACATCCCGTCAAAATATAGGCAAAAATGCACAGTCTGCACTATTCAAGTAGAGATGAAGAATTTACAATGATGATGATTATTATAATAAAAATAAAGTTACTCTGTAGAGACAGTCTTATATATGTATACATTCATGGACAAGACTAAGGAAGTGGAAAGTGATGTCACCGGTCGTCATTTTTTTTTAAGGAGACAGAGGCTGTCCACAATTGGTTATCTCGTGTGTCTTCAATAAAGGTCACTGTAATATCTTTCAGAGTTATTGTCTCAATCCCGATATTCATGGTAAAAGGTACAACTTCCTTAAGTTTTGTCTCCATGAATGAAGTCATGCTGTAAACACGGTAGCGTCCCATTTACTCAAGTTTTAGGAATGTAGGTTGGGTTGGTGACGTAATGGTATAATGTCGAATTTAGACAGCTCGGGATCGAATCCCCGAATTGCGCATTGTTTTTTGGCTTGTGTGAATGTTCAGTAAATAGAAACATTTTGACACTTGATCGAAAATTTGAAGTTACTGACTTTTATTGTGAGTTCAATATAGCTACAGAAGAGCTATAGATATTGAGTTTGCTCTCTATTTCTGTTTGATTGGAGTTACATTTCTGAAAGCTTACTACTCCCTATACAAAAAAAAAAGAAAAAGAAATTTGAAGAGGATTTGGAATTATTTGCATATAAAAAGAATGAATATAGAAATAAAGTTGTATAATAGAAACAAAAAAATATTTTAGAGAGATTTGGCTTTTTAAATACGTATATAAAGAGTTTTGAGTCCTTTTAGCGAGCGTAGACAGCCGAGGTTAATACTGACGGACTTTCGAAGGAGATGAAAAGTCCTCCAAGGAAGCGAACCCTAAAAGGATTTAGGAAAAAGCAGGAAGAGCGAAGACTTGCCCTCCTTAATCAGAGTTTGGCATTCATGCCTGGTGCCTTCCCCCCGGGGTACCTCGTGTTTGGCCCCAGGGAGCCAGCTGGTCAGCTTCCGTCAGATCGGTTCCGCACTGTTGATGCCAACTCTTCAGTGACGATTGGTCGTATGGTGTAGAGAACCTTTCATTAGTTTCATCTACAATATTATTTGTATTGTCGCGCGAACTCTTTGTCTACCCTCGTAAACAAGGGGTGCATTTATGATCTAATTATTTATGATAACCTGGCTGATATTTTTTAAACTTCTATACGATACGATTCCCTCTTGGGTTGGTTTTAACAATATTTCCTCCGTTTTTCTTAGGTTCGAATCGAATTCCGCAAAGTGATTTGTGTACATCAGGGTTTTCTACTCTACCATTCTTCTACAAACGGTTAAACTCTCAGAATTGAAGCTTCAGTGTTAAGGATCGGTATATGCATATATTTTTATATCCCCATCGTTTATCCAAGATGCGTGTCGTTAAACAATTTTATTAACATCTAATCAATGGTTACATAAAATTTGGAAAAATATAATAAAATATTAAGTAAGGAAATATATACAGTTGTACAAATTTCTTCAGCAAGGGAGGCTTCCCCACCTTGTGAAAGTCCTCCTCCAGACAAGATTTTCTTGAACACTCCTCAGTTCTACGCCGAGGAAGTAATGATAGATGTGGTTCTTGGCAAACACCAGGATGACCAGGGCGTTGTAATCCAGGCCATGTGTAGAGTGGATAATAAAGAATCCACGACCATGCTTCACATTATATTCTTTATTATCCAACTTTATAGACAATAGTTCAGTAGCTCTGAATCTATATAACTTCCATAAAAATGCTGAAAAAAAAGAAAGACTTAACCGAACATCCAAACATACCAAAAAATTCTATTTGATGAGAAGGACAGAACCAACATCCAATTATTTGTTTAGGCAGATACGATAAGTTAACCCCCCCACTGATAAAACGGTGTTTACCTTACAACCCTGAACACGCGGATTTTCCTGGGAAATCTCTTAAAGATTTCTTAAAAAATACATGGCCCACCTGTGCTGTGTGAGCAGAAGAGCTTAAATTGTCTTGTTCCATATGTAAATTCCTGTTTTCTTTCCTCTTTTCGCTCTCCACTTCTCCCATCCATATTTCCAAAAATTTTTATTTTTTTATTCTTCTTATTTTTTTTTTTTTATTCTTTCTTATAATCTGTATATATTTACCAAATGTATATAATCTTTCTCCATTTTTTATTTCCCACTTTCATAGGTTTCTCCGTTTTGTAACCCCAAGGAGAATCCTCTGTAAGACCTGTGTGTCTTAATAAAGGCTTTTGTGTGTGTGTGTGTGAATCCACGACCATATTTTGTAGCCCGTATTTTATATGGAAGGGTATGGTGTGGCAGCAACAGCGAGGGAACAACTCCACGACCACCTGTATCCACACCCAGGAAGGATGCCGGTGGACAGGGGAGCCAGGCCGGCTCCAGGCCCACCTCAACACCACATGCCGTCTGGAAGCCGCCCCCTGCCCCCGTCTCTGTGCCGCGCTGATCCCCCGCGCCCTGCTGGAGGACCATCTCCGCTACACTTGCCCCCAGCGCCGAGCTCGCTGCGAGGCCTGCGGAGCCACGGACCTCACTGCCTTCATGCTGGAGGTAGGTCCGACTTTTACAACATTTCTCGAGCTCTTTCCTGCCGCGAACACATATTTTCTTGGTGCTGTTGTCCTTTATTGTCAACGGCAACATACATAGGTTCAAAGCAACTAACAATTCTAATCGTGAAATATTGATTTTTTTTTTGCAAGATTTATTTGTTTTTTAGATTGTTGCAGGATTTTTTTTAAACATTTAAAATATAATTTAAAATTATTCACCAAACAGATCAATACGAAATTAAAATATGGCATATTCATTTATTAACACAAAGCAATAACGCGCCATCTATACATATAAAATAAAAGGATTTAAAAATATTTGAATATAATTCTACTGTCCTATAAGCTTATGTCCATAGTTTACTTGAAAACCATTTCTAAGATTCCATCCTTCAGTGTAGCATATAAAAGCAGAATGATCCAACACAATATTAGAGCTCTGAGAAGCGGTCTGGTGGATTAAATTGGCGAAACCGCTGGGAGGGTTCACCACTGATGAGCCAAGCCCTCCCAATATATTTTTTCATCGCAGTAAGGACAGTAGAAGTTCGTTTTATATATAAAAGAAACACTCGCGCTTTTAAATCCTTTTATTTTATATTCATTTATGTATGCTATGTTACTTCGGTTCCGGTTCCAAAATCACTTTATTAGGTACCGATCAACAAGAACAACCTAGTTTATGATAATTGTAACAATGAATGTGAAGGTTATTCACATATTAAACAAAATGTTAACGTGGGATTAAATCCCGGTTCATGACTGTCGGGAATCGAGGGTGTTACCCACTCGTCCACCGACTTTTATATGCGTTTTATGTTACTTCAAGTCTTCTGTAAAAAGGGTACCCAAAAATATTCACCTAATAAATCGAAGTTGGTTTTATGACTACCTGCTCTGGTGTTGTCTACAATACAGTAATGTCTACAGTAGAAACAGTAGTACAGGAAGACGCAACAATATACCTACCTACAGTACACTGTAAGAATGCCTCTCTTTCCATGAACCATAGAAACAACGAATTTAAAGGTTCTAGAATAATATTTCTAAAGTAGAAACACATGATTTATGAACCAGGAAATATCCAACAAGAGTTTCTTTATTAGTTTATAATGGCAAGCATTCAAGTATCAGCTCATTGTCAGGCTAATTGTTTCGCTGAAGAATGTATTTGTAAAGGGCTGGCTACTTCTATGAGACATGTTCTCTTCTCCTGTCAGGATGGGGAATCCCTCCTCAATTTCCCAACTGGGGGGAGTTTAGAAGATTGAGAGGCGTGAGTTCATCATTAGAGGTTTTTTTTATCAGCTGCCCTTTGTGATGTACACTCATGGACAAAACATAAGGAAGTTGTACCTTTTACCATGTATATCGGGATTGAGACAATAACTCTGAAAGATATTACAGTGACTTTTATTGAAGACACACGAGATAACCAATATACACTCATGGACAAAACTTAAGGAAGTTGTAACTTTTAGCATGTATATCGGTTTGAGACAATAACTCTGAAAGATATTACAGTGACCTTTATTGAAGACACACGAGATAACCAATATACACTCATGGACAAAACTTAAGGAAGTTGTACCTTTCAGCATGTATATCGGGATTGAGACAATAACTCTGAAAGATATTACAGTGACTTTTATTGAAGACACACGAGATAACCAATATACACTCATGGACAAAACTTAAGGAAGTTGTACCTTTTAGCATGTATATCGGGATTGAGACAATAACTCTGAAAGATATTACAGTGACCTATATTGAAGACACACGAGAGATAACCAAGTGTGAACAGCCTCTGTCTCCTTCAAAAAAAAAAAGACGACCGGCGAAATCAAATACTTTCTACCTACTTATGTTTTGTCTATGAGTGTATGTCGTGGATATAAAGTAAGTATAAAACCCTCCTATATCATCTTACAATATACTTAGAAAGCATAACTTGTGTCAGCATTCAATCATCAGGGAATAGGAATGATTTTAAAAAGTGACCTACACCAAACGAATTATTGTAGAATGATGTTTTCCTCTCCTTCCAACAACAAAGTGAAAGGAAAAAAACAACCAAAATTCAGAATATTTTCTTTTATCTCTATACAGTTATGCAATAAATAGATTTCCCAAAGAAAACGTTTAACTTTTTTTTCTTCTTTTCCTTATATAGAGAGCGACGATGTGCAAATAAAAGCCTCCGAAATTGCATATCTCCGAATATTATAAAAAATAAAATTTCAATTTTCGATTCTTGGTCTTTCGCATTTTTTTCTTCTTCCAATTTATAAATAATTTACTGAAGAAAATGGAAGCCGCTTCCTCTCTCTCTCTTTTTTATTTTATTAAATTGAAGTCTAAAACATTCACACAACTAAACTACACAAATGGAATTTATTCAAATCTATAAATAGAATATAAGAGATTTGTATGTGGTGTCTCACACAGTTTAGTGTGTAAATATTGCTGAAAATATCTTGAGGATACTTAGAGGACGTAACGGATCCTCCCTAGAGCTTCGTTTATACTGAAGATGGCTATTTTTCTATTTATGTAAATATAAGTATATGCAACTATATATAGTTATATAATCTCATATATATATATAACTCTCTCTCTCTCTCTCTAAACATATAATTCTATAATGATAAGGCACAATTTGGATTATCTATATATATAAAAATGAATATTTGTATGTTTGTCTGTTTGTTGGTTTGTATGTCCATTATACAAATTCGCAGTAGTTCACTAATTCAAACCAAAATTTCCATACATAGGTAAAAAAATAACGGGGATGACGATAGGCTATTTTAAAATATATATAAATCATTTATTAAAACTATATATTCAAATTATTCTACTTAGCTCACGAGCAGCGCCCTCTAGAACACTCAGGCGTCCTGCCGGCAGCCAACGGGCGCGCGCCGCCGGCAGGTATATATTTTCATTTTTTGCTATAACTGATCTAATTCAGCGTTTAAAATAACTGCTCTTGCTATATTTGCTATGTTTTATTTTGCTATGTTTCATGTGTTTGAATAATACATTTAATCGTGTAAACCCGGGCGTTGCCCGGGTCATTCGTCTAGTAGATTATAAACACAAGGTAATAAGACCAAATCCAAATAAATAGTGTGTGACGTTTCAGCGTTGTTACCATCTTCAGACAAAAGTACTGAATGAAATACTGAATCATTCACTACTTTTGTCTGAAGATGGTAACAACGCTGAAACGTCACACACTATTTATTTATTTGGATTTGGTCTTATTACCTTGTGTTTATAATTCTATAACATAAATTTGCGGGAGGATTATAGTCATGTACACCTTAGAGAAGTATATATACCTTCTTCCTGTTTGGTCAATTTGGCCAATTCCATAACCCCTCTTGTAGGATGTTATGAAGCCGTCCCTATACTGATGAGGGACATTTCCCGAAACCATGGTATACAGGTTGTTGGCTTTTGTCTGTATTTTCCTAAAGGGTAATGCATAGTGCCATCGTTCTGATGAACAATTAAAGGGAAAGATGACTCTCTAGGGACATATATAATTATGAAAAAACGAAAGAAACAAATAAAAGATAAAAAGGTCAGGTGTTGAAATAAAAATGAAAAATATATAAATATATGTAGTTTTATATTATTTAGTTACATTCCTATAAATGGAAATATATGTCACAAAATAGAAACATCTCTCCCTTTAGTTATGCATTAAAACAATGCATTGCGTTTTTTTTTTTTTTTTTTTTGTTAACTTTACTGGTGGTGGTTATGAGGAATGAGCCACAACACCAGTTTAGGAAAATTCAGACAAAAGCCAACACCCTGTGTGCCATAGTTTCGATCTAGGGCCCTCATCAGTACAGGTTAGGCTTCGATTTCTTAACGTCAATATATATATGTATAGGACACCTATATATCATGTATATAATAAGTTGTTTCTCCATTGTAAACAATGATAATCACGACATCTAACGTTGTAGGACCACGCCGCGACGTGCCAGTACGAGCCCGTGTACTGTGAGAACAAGTGCGGAGCCAAGGTACAACGCCGGGCCATGTCCAAACACCGCAACACGGAGTGCACCAAGAGACTGGTGGCTTGTCGCTACTGCACCAAGGAGTTCGTCTTTGATACTCTACAGGTACACTACTGCTTCCACTACTGCTCTGTACATCTCTATCACAGCAATGTTCTCTATCTTAGGTGTGTATACTGTATTGTTGTTGTTGTCGTGTCCAATGAAGAGCCTCAGATATCTGCATTCATCTCTATAACAACAATGTTCTCTATCTTGGGTGTGTATACTGTATTGTTGTTGTTGTTGCTGTCGTCGTGTCCAATGAATAACCTCAGATGTCTCCGTACATCTCTATCACAGCATTGTTCTCTATCTTGAGTGTGTATACTGTATTGTTGTTGTTGTCGTGTCCAATGAAGAGCCTCAGATGTCTCCGTACATCTCTATCACAGCAATGTTCTCTATCTTGAGTGTGTATACTGTATTGTTGTTGTTGTCGTGTCCAATGAAGAGCCTCAGATGTCTCCGTACATCTCTATCACAGCAATGTTCTCTATCTTGGGTGTGTAAAGTTCTGGGTCCATGTCAATTTTCTACAGCCATTGCTGGACATGAGAATACGTGGGTAGGTGTTAGTTCCATACCAGGACAATTGTCTTGTAGGTTCTTGTGCCTTCTGGATGTATTGTCATTCCTTTGTAATGTTTCGTTCTGAGTCTTGTGATTATTTTTGTTATTCTTCTCTCAGCGTTTATGACACATATTTGACCTTTCCTTGTCTTTTGTTGAATTATCTAAGATTTTTTCTAAGAATCAGCATCAAAACTGACATTTGTTCTTTCCTTTGGCTCAACTTCCTGGCTTCCGTTGCTAGTTCATCCCCCATCTCATTACCCCCGATCCCGACAGGAATCCCTTGTTGCCTGCTGTACATATATGTGATAGATATGGAATGCTCAAAGAAAGAATTTCAGAGTTCTCGGTACAAGCCTTTTTAAAATAACCAACGCATGTCTCTGAATACAATATTACATCGGTATGGTAGATTTAACTGGCGAAATCGCTGGGAGGTTTCACTACTGATGAGCCAAGCCCTCACAATATTTCTTCTTTGCAGTGGGTAGAGGGAGGAAGTAACTTTGTTTGTAAACAGAAAAAAAAAAAGTTTTTTTGGCGTATTTTTAACTAGAGAGACCTTAAATTAATTAATTTTTTTTTGAAACGCGATTTTTTTCTGTTGTGAAATTCTAACTTGTGTGTTTAATTGTGATACGACATAAAGTATTGTATTGTTGTCAAGTTGTATGTATGTGACAATGTAGATAGATTGTAGACACATGTGTCGTACAGAACCACACGGCCAAGTGCCCGCGCTACCTTGTCCCCTGCCCCAACCACTGCGAGGCCACCAAGATCCCCAGAGAGGACCTGGACTCTCATCTGAAGGACCACTGCACGGCTGTGATCCTCAGCTGCGCTTTCAAAGACATGGGCTGTAGATTTAAGGTACTCCTCCTCTTCTTATTATTTCATATATTGGGGCGCCATCTATGTTCAAGCATTGAAACTATTCGGCACACGTTTTGTTCTTTTTTTTTTTTACATATATATACACTCATGGACACAAAACTTAAGGAAGTTTACCTTTTAGCATGTATATATCGGGATTGAGATAATAATTCTGAAAGATATTACAGTGACCTTTATTGAAGACAGACGAGATAACCAAGTGTGAACAGCCTCTGTCTCCTTAAAAAAAAAAAAGAAAAAAAAAAAAAAAAGATGACCGGCGACGTCAAAAACTTCTCACTCCTTTAAGTTTTGTCCATGAGTGTATATTTCTACAAATATTTCTCACAATAAGTTTCCTTTTTGCTTATGCATACCTCTGGTGAATCCTGTATAGGGTCAGTGACCCTAAATAAAGGCTTTTTTGTTGTTGTGTTGTTGTAAGTTTCCTTTTTGAATTCCTCAAGCGAGAGAGAGATATAATCGGCAAACTTGTGTGCATAAGTTTAACTGCTTTTCTTAGTGTATATGAAATGTGATGTACTCTTACAGTAAAATCATTCGCTAACTATCCGCCATGATTATCATGACCTGTACCATGTGTATATACTCGGAATATGTAACATTAATATAGTATAAATTAAGATATCTCCTGATCGTTCAACTAAAAGTTGCTGATGGGTTGCACGATTTGTTGTACAATTAGGAGATGCCCCTTTTTCTTAATTTATCCACCTTCTCCCAGTAAGATTTCTCATTTGTACTATTTTTTTTTTACAGATATTATGCGGTGCTGAGTTTGTACAAAATGTAATGCCTTAACAAATTTTAGCGTTCAGCCAACCGAAATATTGGCAAATAAATCCTTTATTTAATCCAATATATGTGTTTTTATTATGTAAAGATTATATGTGACACATGTAGTAAACAACGGTGATTGATGCGCAGGGTACTTGGCAAACACTGGACCAACATCAAGATGACCAACACAAGTCCCATCTAGTGATGCTCTGCAACCTGGTGAGCCGGCAGCAGTCCCAGATCTCCGCTCTGCGCTCCGCCCTGCACCATCTCTCCCTCAACACCACCGGCACGTTGGTGTGGAGGATCCCCGAGGTCTCGCTGCGCATGGCGGACAAGGACGGCTACGAGATCCGCAGCCCCATCTTCAGCACCTCCCAGTACGGCTACCGCATGATGGCCACCGTCTTCTTGAACGGTAACGGCCCGGGCGAGGGCACCCACGTCTCCGTATACATCAAGCTGATGCCCGGAGACTTCGACTCCCTCCTTAAATGGCCCTTCTCCCATCCTGTCTCCTTCACCCTCTACGACCAGACCCACGAGAAACCTTGCCACATCTCCGAAAGCTTCGTTCCCGATCCATCCTGGCACAATTTCCAGAGACCCAGCAAGGAGCCTGATGCTCTTGGATTTGGATTCCCGAGGTTTGTCTCCCACGAAACGCTGAAAAAACGAAATTACATCAAAGATGACACTCTCTTCATCAAAGTGAAGGTGGATTCCAGCAAGATCGTATCTCTTTAGACAATGTTCCCTTAATATTCCCCTAAAAGCCACCTTTTTTACATATTTTCTCCAATATTTTTGTTTCCTTGGTCATTTTTTATGTGATATATGGGGCTTTGTCATTTTTTTTATTAGGGATATGTTATTTTAGGTGGCTTTCTTGATGTCTTGCTTTTTGTTTGTGTTTGTTATATTGATATATCGTCTTCCAGTCATGTATGTATAGAAAACTTCTCCCCTATAAACTTATCGGGCAAATTTCAAAAAGAGAAAACAATAGTTCAAACTTCTCTCTTTTTTACTTTACTAAAAAAACGAAAATATATTAAAGAAAAACTATATTTTCTCAAATTTTACAAATATATTTCTGATTTTAAAGTTTTTTTCTTAAATATACAGAATTTGATAAGAAAGGAAATGAAGCAATTATGAAATTGAAAGAAAAAAAATTATCTCTATGATTGTTGAAATTTCGGTTTGACAACCCTGTAAAATCTATTAGAAAAATCTGTGACGTTTATATTTAAATAAAAAATATAAATTTTGACCATAGGCGCATAGATAAAGTAGGCATTGTAGCTCTGAACAAAATCCTAAATACCTAGCACACTTCTTCCTTCCTCCTGTAAATATAGAGTAAGAGAAAAAAACCAAATGAATTTGCATATGTAGTGATATATACAAATATGGTAGATACTATATAGAGGAACTAACACTAGCTTATTGTCATTATCATTAGAGCTAACCATCATTAAGTATATAATTTTGAAATAATAAGCTTTTTTTCTTCCATTCTTTAATTCTTACTTCATATAACCTTATAATATAGCACCCCTCCCTACCTCATCAAATATAAAAAATCGCGACTTTTTTAAAGAAGAACATTTGATCTTTATCTAAAGCTATTATAGAGAATGTACCATTATATTGTAGGTTGGATTATGATAAATCATAGATATGGGGACTCTCATCAACCTTCAAAAAAGTAATTTATAATACATTATAATATGGCTTATGATTGTAGAATGAAATTTGACAATCATACCACAAATGTTTCTTTTGAACGAAAAAATCGAAATTTATTTTAAGGAGAAATAACGATTATTTCTAACCTTAGGGATGAAGTATGAAAGGATGAATTGTGAAGAGTAATGATAAACGGAAAAATAAATTGTCCAGGGATGGGAATTCATACTTCATCCCTAAGGTTAGAAACAATCGTTATTTCTCCTTAAAATAAATTTCGATTTTTTCGTTCAAAAGAAACATTTGTGGTATAATTGTCAAATTTTGTTCTTCAATAAATACGACGTTTCGATGATCCAATGGTGCCCTTTTCAAGGGTAGAAAGTTCTAACCGAAGTGAGAAAAGTTCAACTTTGTTTAAAAAGGTGACCATGGTTCGCCAAAATGCTGAATTTTATACTTTTTGAAGGTTGTGTGTGATGAGCCTACATCTCTATAAGAGATCTCATTGAAGTTGATAAAATTTGTAATTTTCTTCGATTCTCTTTTGTAGAAATTGAATAGTGTCTGTTAACTGTTCACAAATTGATATCTAGTTTTTTTCTGGAATTACCTACTGGAGTTGCTTACATGTTTTCTTGTTGGAATTCTACTTTCTCCTGAATCAATCTAAAGATTTGTTCAGTTTCTCTGTTCTTGACCCAGGTCTCCAGTAACACCAAACTTCTCTATCTTAAGTTCTTCATAACTTCCCATCCAGTTTGTTAGTTCAATACTTCCTATCATTCTCTTTTCCCTCCATTTTACCTTCCAGAACTATATTTATCATTCCATTTCATCTTAATATATCTTCACCATCCCATTCTTGTGATTTCCATCTTTATTGATTCCCCTCTCCTCTACTCTGTTGTATGCCGATATGTAAAAGTTACATAACTTTACATATTGGATACAACCTAGTTATTTCTCAATCTAAGAGGAGAAAACCATTTTTATTTTTTAAAACATTTTTATATAAAGCAAATTTTCAAATAAACATTATTTAGATATATCATTAAATCCGGGTAGTTGGCGATTTACGCTCCAGGAGCCCGGGTTACCTTTATTTTCTCTATATCATTAAAACATTATAAATACTAACAATATATCTAATGTGAAAAAATAGTACAAATGTAATATTGTACTGGGATAAGGTGCATAAATTATGAAAAAGGCATCTCCTTATCGTGCAACTGAAAGTTGCATCGGAATAAACAATGCCTTTTTCATAATATATCTAATGTATTAAAAAATCTATAAATTTCAAATTTTCATCTTTATATGGTTTACATTTGCCTCTCTCTTGTGTGATTTAGATATTTTTTCCATTGTGTGGTGAAGTTGGATTTACTGCCAATATTTTCTGTGGTAGTTTCACAGCATGTGTAGAGATAACCAGATGGGTGTTCCATACATATAGATTTATATTTGGATGTGTTGGTCAACTCTTAAATGACAATCCTTCCTTATAACTTTCCATATTTTAAAACCACATATATTCTACAATATTATCTTTGCCATTTATCTCTATTGTTCTACAATTTATATCATAAACTCTGTTTTTCTATCTGTTTTAATGATGATAATGATCGAGAAAATCTTCATTCAAACATTTTGATGATGCATTTATCTTTAATGAAATCATTTTTTTGATAGGAAAGGTTTATATAGAGAGCTCGGGTGACCTGATTTTTTTCTTACTTCTATGCAAAATTTCTATTTACAACTTATGCAAATCAAAATACTTTTGTTTTTATTCTTCATTTTTCTACTTCAGGGCTCTGGCACATTTGTAAGTGCAAAGTCGAACTGCTTTTCACATGTGTAGACATGTGGTGCACTTACAGTAAAAAGCAGTTGCCTACTTCTACCAATCATGATTATCATGGCCTGTACCACGTGTACTAGGAATAAGCAAAAAAAAATATATATATATATATTGTTTCTACTTTCTATTTTATCCCAGGCTCTCTTATTGAAAGTAAATATATTATTTAAAATACTGAAAATTTCGTTTAATAATTACTTTATTTTTATATGAAATAGTTTTTTTTTTCCTTGATTAAAAAATATACTTTGTTGTTATCTTTTCATTAAAGAGATATAACTGAATGAGAGAAAAAAACATCAGAAAATGTAATAAACAAAAATATGATGATACAATTATCATCATTATACACCAGATATATTCTGTCCAACATTGCTAAAAAAATTTTTTTTTTCCCATGTCAAAGTTAATATAACAATTAAAGAGTCGATATACATGCTGAAAGGTACAACTTCCTTAAGTTCTGTCCATGTGTGGATATTCTTATTGTTCTCAAAGTATCCATGATGTGTGTGTAATCAAATGATTTTTATTCATAGACCGTTTTTTTCTATGTTACCGAATTGTTCATTTGAAAAAAAATTTAATATTCTAACAAATTCCTATTAAAAAAAAAACAATAAAAAAATTCATCTTTAAAAGCCAAATATGAAATTTGCTTTTTTTTTCTTAGTCATATTTTCTTTCATTCTCTATTCCAATATTTCTCAATGTATATTTATCAATGTATTTGTAATACTTGGAATATAATTAATATAGCTTTGCCTCTCTAACCCCCCCTATGTAAATAGAAATATATGTGTGTATGGATATATGTATGAATATAGCTAAATATTCAACCAAAACAAAAATGATGCTGCAATCATATTTATAAAGTTAAATATCTATCATTTATATATTATACTAGTCATTATAATAAACTTTGTTTTTTTTTACTTGTCACTTTTTTGTGTTCATTTTATTACATATTTTTCAATATAAAATACCTATTAAGAAACAATAAATAATAAAAAATCTTGATATATTATTACGGTTTTCTCTATATAACAGTCTCTTATCATTAAGCGGACAAAATAGCAAATACCTTCAAAATTTACATTGAACAAAATCTCCATACTTTATAAATGACATAATGGACAAATGTATCTGGTTCCTTGGGGAGACTGTTATAAAGAGAAAAGACTGTATGAAGGCCAACAGCCTAAAATGCGTACCTCTGGTTAGCTTTTCTTGATTAATCATGATAGTATCTATTGTTGTTGTTGTCGTGTCCAATGAAGAACCTCAGATGTCTCCGTGCATTTCTATCACAGCAATGTTCTCTATCTTGGATGTCTCCTGTTCTGGGTCCATGTCACGCGTACGTGGTTAGCTTTTCTTGATTAATCAAGAATGGGTATTTGGCCACTAATGGAATAATTAAAAATCAATGGGAATAAGTTTATATTTATTCCGATAGATGGCGCAAGCTATCAGCAACTTTCAGTTTCACGATAAGGAGATGCCTTTTTTATAATAGTACAATTAACACAAGGTAATAAGACCAAATAAATAAATAGTGTGTGACGTTTCGGTAACAGCGTTGTTACCATCTTGTGACGTTTCGGTAACAGCGTTGTTACCATCTTATACCAATAATACAAATACTTTATACATTGTAAATATAGAGGCTGCCTGGCCAGCATTCATAGTTCTTGAAAAAAATAAAGATACTTCGGTCAGTAAATCTTTTTATTATCTCGACGTTCCGACAAAAATCTTTTGCCTTCGTCAAAAGCGAACAAAAATTAAAACATTTTACAAAGCGTTAAATTTTTCTATTTTTCTATTATTAATTATATTTTATATATATATCATTAATTTTAATTATAATATTTTTAACGCTTTGCCAAATGTTTTAATTTTTGTTCACTCCTGACGAAGACAAAATATTTTTGTCGAAATGTCGAGATAATAAAAAGAATTTCTGGCTGAAGTATCTTTAATTTTAAAAGCTACTTTATACATAATATTGTAGCGTAGAAATCAAGTCTTTGTATATCTGGAGATGTGAAAGTATTTATTGATGACGTCACGGCGACTAGTCGACAATTATTAACCCAACTATCTACAGCTAGAGAATATCGAGCAACTAAGCTAGGTAACTAAATGATGATTTAGCAAATGCAAAATTTTAAATATCTTTCCAAATATTTTCATTGAATAATTAAATTAAATATAAATTATTTCTTTGCCACAATATAAATACATTATACACAACAGCGAATAATATTGGTACACCCATACCTCGCTTTGCGTCGGGGTTACGTTCCAAAAAAACACGACGCAAATTGAAACGACGCAAAGTGAAAATATGTGAAGGCGCAATCAAAAACAAAGGTGTTACCATATTTAAGGAAAAAAAAAAATTAAAGACTCGAATCCAAAACAAACGCAACTTCGAAAATCTAACGACGCACAGTGAAAATCAGTAAAAATTAAGCAGCGACGCAACTTCGAAAAAAAAACGCAAAACGAAACGACGCAAAGGGAGGTTTTGGTGTAGTTCAATTTTTTGCAAGTGTTTACGAACTTTTGGGATAACCTTGTAATGAAATATAAAAGCAGACGGTCATAAATTAATAAAAAAGTGGGGTTGCACATTTCTGAGATGCCATTCTATGACGCCAGACAGCGTGTGGATGGAATAGTGATGAGGCAGGCATGCCTCTTGATTAGGGCAGTGTACTCAGACCCTTTTCTGAGAGAAATATTTATTTCATCTCATAGAATACCCGCTATCTGTGAATAAAATATGTTGTAGATGTCTTGATTATTTTATCTTTTTTTTTTTACTACTAATAATAACATTTTTTGCGCTTAAACTGAGAAGCATCTACTATATATAACGAAATATAAATATAAATAGTTTATAAAATAGAGCAATCCATAAATAAATCTTTAATTGAAAAGGCATATATTGGATCAAAATATAATTTATTTTACCAATATTTCAGTTGGCTGAACGCCAACCTTTATCAAGGTGATATAACACAAGCCGCATTATATTGTATTATAAATTACTTTATGTATTATTTACGAACGGAAAAGTATGTCCAGGGTATCCTAGTGGACATGACATCTTCCCGGTAAGCGGAACACTGTGGGTTCGATTCCCATCCCTGGACACTTTTATTTTTCCGTTTATCATTACTCTTCACAATTCATCCTTTCATACCTCATCCCTAAGGTTAGAAATAATCGATATTTCTCCTTGGAATGAATTTTGATTTTTCGTTGAAAAGAAACTCATGCGGGATAATCTTTAAATGTCGTTTTACAATATTTAATGTGTGTTCACATGTTGTGGCGCTGATTTTGTTGTTGACACACTTTAAAATGTTATAATACCTTGATAAAGGTTGGCGTTCAGCCAACTGAAATATTGGTAAAATAAATATTTTGATCCAATATATGTCTTTTTAAAACGTAAATTGCAACTATACCGTGAATGTTTCCTTTAAACGAAAAATCGAAATTTATTTTAAAGAGAAATAGCGATAATTTCCAACTTTAAGGATGAAATATGATAGAATGAATTGTGAAGAGTAATGATAAACGGAAAAATAAAAGTGTCCAGGGATGGGAATCGAACCCAGTGTTCCGCTTACCGGGCAGATGCCATGTCCACTAGGCTACCCTGGACATATTTTTCCGTTCGTAAATATTATATAAAGTAATTTAAAATACAATACTGTGAGTTCGATTCCCATCCCTGGACACTTTTATTTTTCCGTTTATCATTACTCTTCACAATTCATTCTATCATATTTCATCCTTAAAGTTAGAAATTATCGCTATTTCTCTTTAAAATAAATTTCGATTTTTCGTTTAAAGGAAACATTCGCGGTATAGTTGCAATTTTCGTTTTACAATCATAAGCCGCGTTATATTGTATTTTAAATATGTCTTTTTAATTGAAAAAATATATAGTATAGTTTTAGCTATTTTTTTATAGAGTATTTCTTTAGTTTCTCGTTAAAAAGAGATATTTTTTATGATTTCTTTATAGATGACACATACATATGGATAAATTTGAAGATTTTTTTATTATCTCTAAACCGAATTGATTAATTTAAGTCTTTATTTATCTTTTTTAAAAAATATATTAAAAAACGATGTAAGGAAACGGCAGCTAGAAGCGAGGTAACTCATATTAGAACAAAATGGAAACGTCCAATAAAACAGTAAACAACAATTTATTTCTCCCTGGTGTGCCATTTTCGCTTTATGCGAACCCTATACGTCACGTGACAGTGATTGAGATGCTGTAAATATCCTAGTTATAGGACAGAACTCGTGGACAAAACTTAAGGAAGTTGTACCTTTTACCATGTATATCGGGATTGAAACAATAACTCTGAAAGATATTACAGTGACCTTTATTGAAGACATACGATATAACCAAATGTGAACACGCCTCGTCTACTTAAAAAAAAAAAAAAAAACGATCGGCGACATCAAATACTTTTCACTTCCTTAAGTTTTGTCTCCATGAGTGTAGATAGGATATATTACAGCGCCATCTACATTTGTAAATACAAACTACTTAATACGCTTTTTTTTAATACAACATCAACGAAAACTATTTTCTAACGTACTTACTGCAATATAAAAAAAAATATTAGGAGGGCCTGGCTCATCAGTGTTGAACCCTCCTAACAATTTCGACATTTTAATCTACAATATCTCTGTGATATTAGCCTTATTGGCGATACTATATGGCCAGATTTTGATTCGAAGATGAGGCAAAATGATCAAAAATAGAAAAAAAAAGAAATACACTTAAAATATCAAGCAAGACAAGATAACCTCTCTAAAAACAAGATCCCCAAAGCCCCAAGATTCCGGACCTAGATATACATACCATAAAACATAATTGTGAAAATTCGAAACTATTATAGACGCCTATGATTCTTTTTGAAATTAAACAATTTCTACTGTCCTTACTGCAATTTAAAAAAATAAAGGGAGGGCCTGGCTTACTGGCAGTAGAAATTGTTTTTTTTCAAAAAGAATCCAAAAATAGTTTCGAATTTTCATAACAGATGGCGCGCTAGTACATCATAATAACATAATATTGTAATATAATTGTAAATGAACAACATTGTATATACCCTCAATCTCCACATTATTTATTCAATTCTGTATTTAACCTTATATAATACTAGACGAATGGCCCGGGCAACGCCCGGTTTTATACGAGTGCGTATATATTTTAAAAACGTTTTAATTCAAATACTATTCGTTACAATTATAAATTGGCGCCATGGATGTCACTCTTGTGAAACGTCCCGTTCCAAACTGTGTGTTTTTTAAATGTTTTAATTAAAATATTATTTGTTACAATTATAAATTGGCGCCGTGGATGTCTCTCTTGTGAAACGTCCCGCCCCAAACTGTGTGTGTCTTGAAAATATAAAAATAAAAATGTGAATTTTCATAAAGATTTCATCATGTCGATTTTTTTTTTTTGCATTTCACCTACTAAATCGATAGAGAAAATTACATTTGCAACATGAACTTAGGTATATTGACTAAATAGAAAACTGCATAGTAATAAAGATCATTTTTTAAAGGCACCATAACGTTTTTTTTCAATAAAATCGAAACAAAAATTAACGATAAATAACGATAATTTCCTTAAAAAGAAATTGCCTTAAAAAAAAGAAACATTCGCGGTGATTTTGTCTTGCATTCGTTTATACAATTATTATATACGAATGACCCGGGCAACGCCCGGGTTTTACCCGATTAAATGCTTTTATTCAAATACTATTCGTTACAATTATAAATTGGCGCCGTGGATGTCATTCTTGTATAATATATAAATGAGTTTTAAAAATTGTAAAAAAAATGCATCGGCAGCGCATTCTATTTTATCAATTTATTTTCAATTTGCATAACTTAATTTGAATTTATGCCTTTGTTCACTTTTTTTACATAGATGTCATCTTTTTTTTTTTTCTCTCTCTCTCTCTATAAATACGGTCTGGTGGATTAAATTGGCGAAACCGCTGGGAGGGTTCACCACTGATGAGCCAAGCCCTCCCAATATATTTTTTCATCGCAGTAAGGGCAGTAGAAGTTGGTATTATGTATGAAAGAAACATTCGTGCTTTTAAATCCTTTCATTTTATATATATAGATGGCGTGTTATTTCTTTGTGTTAATACCATCTTCATAATTATATTAGCTTAGTTTTTTCCTCGACTTGTTCAGTGGACGGATGTTATCTGAAACCTTTATTGCCAGCTGTCTCCATGTTTCCTTGTGGCACCCTAGAACGTAATCGCGACAATATGATTAACTGGGATGTACTCTTTTTGTGCGGAATTCAATAAAGTTATTTTGAACTGGATTCGAAGATGGTACAGTTAAACCTGTCTATAGCGCCCCCCTCTAAATAGTACCTCCCTCTCTATAGCGCCCGATTTTAAATACATAGTACGATGCGATTTACATTAAAAGTGACTTGTCTATAGCACCCCCTCTAAATAGTACCTCCCTCTCTATAGCGCCCGATTTTAAATACGTAGTACGATGCGATTTACATTAAAAGTGACCTGTCTATAGCACCCCCTCTAAATAGTGCCTCCCTCTCTATAGCGTCCGATTTTAAATACGTAGTACGATGCGATTTACATTAAAAGTGACCTGTCTATAGCACCCCCCTCTCTATAGCACCCTATTTTGGTGAGTCCCAAGAGGGGGCGCTATAGACACGTTTAACTGTATTATTGATTTTATCGTTAACTTTACAAGTTGTTGTCGTGTCCAATAAAGAGCCTCAGATGTCTCCATGTATCTCTCTCTATCACAGCAGTAGCAAAATCCACTATCTTGGGTGTGTAAAGATCTGGATCCATGTCAATTTTCTGCAAGGCTGTGGCCATTGCTGGGCATGAGAATATGTGGGTAGGTGTTAGTTCCACACCAGGACAGTTGTCCTATAGGTTCTTGTGCCATCTGGATGTATTGTCATTCCTTTATAGTGTTTTGTTGTGAGTCTTGTTTTTGTCAGTTTTCTCTTTACAAGAAAACACGCCATTGAAAATCCAACATTCCTTAGCGTTGTAATGGGAAAGGCCAGTAGTGCCATCTAGCGACAAGGGAGCAAATTAATTAAGATAACCTTGACGCCCGTCCTCTCTAACCACTTCTATTTTTTTCCTTCTCCGCCATTTCAAGACATATTTTCCAAATGATGTAGCAACCTTGAAACTATGTCCTTTTCCACCGATTCGTCAAAATTGCTTTTTGAAATTTGTGGTACCTGTCATTGGATTGTTTTATGTCCCACAATGGCACAATGCCAAGATATATTACCGTTTGTTAGGGCCGCAGTTTCCGTTTCAAATTGTTCCTTCTTCCCACCATGGTAATCATTGTTCGTTACGTGACTTGGTCACAGTTTCAACAATGAAGTTCAACCTATCATAGAGTACGGATAACCAGATAGTTGACACTTATATATGTGATGCACTAGCGCGCCATCTGTTATCAAAATTCGAAACTATTTTAAACGCGTAAGATTCTTTTTGATATTAAAGTAGGAATTGTTTAATTTCAAAAATAATCTTACGCGTTTAAAATAGTTTCGAACTTATATATGTAAATCTACTGTCCTAAAAGCTTATGTCCATAGTTTACTTGAATACCATTTCTAAGATTCCACCCTTCAGTGTAGTATATAAGCATAACCTTCCAATACAGTATTAGAGCTCTAAGAAGCGCGGTCTGGTAGATTAAATTGGAGAAACCGCTGGGAGGGTTCACCACTGATGAACCAAGCTCTCCCAATACATTTTCATCGCAGTAAGGACAGTAGAAGTTTGATATATTTGTGATAGAAACATTCGCGTCTTAATGTTTTCATTTGCTATATATAGATGGCGCGTTATTGCTTTATATTAACATCATTTATTAACATAATTAATTAACATAATTAAGAAGCACCTCTCCCTTTTATTATGAATGAGAACGATGTATTTGTTCATCTCCCTAATTAAAAACGTTACTAGTGATGATAAAAAATGAACCACAACACCAGTTTTGGGCAAATCCAGATAAAAAACCAACAACCTGTATACCATGGTTTTGAGTTCTTTGCTCTCATCAGTACAGGGGTGTCTACGAGAATGCGAGTGTCTACTCGCCAAAATAGGGCGCTATAGATAGGTTTAACTGTACATGAATATCATCTTCCTGCAATGGCGCAATTAGTTAGCGCACGGTACTTATAAGCAGCGTATATTCGTGAGACAAAAATATTTGAAGAGCAAAAAAGTTTTTTTTTTTATAATTAAAAAATAAATGTGGCTTTAAAATTGATCGTTTCTTGACACAATTTAAATAAAGTATTCGTTATGAATTATATACGCATTACTAAATATATTCTATTATTTGATCAAATCAATTTTGATTTTTTAGAGCATTTTTTAATTCAATAAGTGTACATTTTTTATTTATTTGAAAACCTAGAAAAAAATGTACTAAGGACATTTCAAAAAATATGAGCACATATAAAAGTTTTCACTTGAAGACAACATTTGAAAAAAAAAGTAGCTGCGAAAATATTTTAAGATTTGTAAAAAAAATTGAAGTTCAATTAAAACATTTCAAAGTTTAATATAGAAAAAAAAAACTTAATACATATGCACAAAATTAAAAATGACCTTAATAAAATCAAAAGGATATATTAATGTTTTTTTTTTATTGTTGTTGTTATGCTTGCTATGTCAAGAAGTTGTTCCATAAAAACGAAATATGCAATTTTGAATCCATTTAAATATACAGTGGTACCTCGACATACGAATTTAATTCGTTCCGCAACCTTGCTCGTATCTCGAAGCAAATTTCCCCATACAAAATTCCCATTTAAAATCACAGATAAATATCTTCAACACTACCGAACCGAACTCGTATCTCGAATTTCGCTCGTAACTCAAAGCAAAAAAATCCCTTGCTCGTCGGCTCGTATCTCGAAAAACTTGTATGTTGGGGCGCTCGTATGTCGAGGTACCACTGTAGTTATTTTTCGTCACGAACGTACTCAATTTTACATACAATGTTATTTTCTATTAGATAAATAGGTATATGTGCTTGAATAATTTATCGAATTTAAATTTGAGACTTTTTAAAACTTGAAAAACTATATTTTAAATTCCTTTTAATCAAACACACAAAAGGAAGCATATTTCATATAATTCATTATATCTTTATTAAGAATAAAGATTTATTAATTGTGTGTATGTAAATTGGTAGAATATTGGACCTTAATCCTCTTTCAACCTAATATATATTATAATGTAATAATTTTTATATTCTGTAAAAATATATATATAATACTACAATAAATTTGATGCTTCTTTTTTAAAAAGGTGAATGAATTAGGTTCGACATAAAAAATCATTTAAATGATTTTAAAAATATATTGTTTAAATTTATATTTATTATTAAATTAAAATTATTGTAAATTTATATTTTATATACTATAAATTAAAAATAAAAAGGGAAAGAAGATATTCCCCCTATATATATATATATAAATTCTTAATAAATGCCTCTCCACAAAAAAAAAATAAAATAATACAATTTCATCAAAATATAATAATTCTAATGTCAATAAAATTCCGCAATTTTGACTAGTGAAATACAAAATGCTTATTTTGGAGGTAGAGTCTTTTGGTAGAAAAATATTTTGGTAAATTTTGAGAAAAAATGATACAAAACACACAATTTTAAATTTTTAAACTTTAATAAACATTTTAACATTTTAATAGATGTGAAAAAAAATACTTGCACAACTATACAAAGTAAAGAAATATACATTTCAAAACATACTTTTTACATTATTTCTTCCCCATTTGACTTTAAAATAATTAAATAATACTAATATTTTATATCTCTCTTTTGAGGGCGCTATCTCTGGTAAGTACATTTATATTTTTTAACATATTTATAAATATAATTTTGTCGGTTTCATACCCATTATAAATATTAATATCTTTGTTATAAAATGCACTCAAAAAAAAAAAAAGATTTATGTTTATTTATAAAGTGTTTCTTTAAAAAATAAAATTGGAAGGAAGATATATGAAAATATTTAATTTTGTTTCCATATATATATATATATAAAACAATGTTCAAAATATGTATATGCTTATAAAATAAATATGCCTTTATAAACATGGAGAACTACTAAAAGATATACATATAAAATATGGTAAGGCGTTCAATATGGCCACATATATTCCTTTCTTTTAAAATTTCATTTAATATTAATATATATATATCACATATTATATAAAACATGAAATTTTATAAAATGGTTAAAACCTTTTTATGAATTTAATATATAGTTAATAAATATGAAAATTTTTCAAAATTTTAAGCAGATATAACATTTTTTTTTATTATAAAAATATAATTTAAAGTACAAATTAAATAAAAACAAAAGATGGAACATTAAGATTTTAAAAATAATAGTAACAAATATATAATTTTACATATTTCACAAATAGATATTTATTACTAAATTTATAGTTTTAAAAACTTTTATTAAAAAAATAATAAGATGATTATATTTCTCGAAAAAAAGTTCTAACTATATTTTACTAAGAAAACCAAACGACTAAATTTGCAAAGATATTTATACCCATTATAAACAATTTGAAAATAATATGAATGGAAAAATTAAGAAATATTTATTTAAAAACGGATATTTTAACGCCTATATTAAGTTTAACAAACTTTTTTTTTTTGGAGAACTTTATCACTTAAATATTTTTAAACATATATATTTCCAAAATTCTCTAACATACTCATTATTTTCAAATATAGACATGGATATTTTATATAATAAAATCGCATTGTAATTATATTTTTAAAAAAGGAAGTTATGTACTAGTGTGTAAATAGGGGTGGACTTAGATTTTATCATTATTATATTTTTCAGCAGGTCCTGTGGATGAAGATCCGAGAATTGAGTTGGATTCGTCCGTTTTGTGAATTTCTTTGGGGGACCACCATTTACGATAGGCTTTAAGGGAAAGATAGAATATCGTGAGAGGAATGGGAGTTACAATTGACGCAGAGACAGGGACAATAATAGCTCTGTCACTATCAGGGGATACCAAAGCTGACATCAGAAGAACATAGGCTACGCCTGTATTCTGTACACCTGCTTCCACCATGATAGCAATGACATCAGCAAAAGGTAGACGCATGGCCCAAGCCACACAGGCCGATACGGCAAATCCTACCCAAACACTCAATGTGGCAGCTCCAATGATTTCCCAGGAGATAAGACGGAACATATATAAGTTGGCGTAGACACCAAATACAATGATATAGAGGATCATAGCAATACAGAAAGGTCCCAGAAACTTTTTGCTCATACGGGCAACACGTGGCAGCCATTTTTGCATGGCCAGACCAATGCCGACTGGGATAACCAAAACGGCCAGAGTGGAGAAGATCTTGACATAGGGGACGTTGGTCGGAGTTCCAGCATAGAGAGATCGTCCAAGGACGAAGAGCCAGAAAGGCATCAGACCTGTACACACACACACCAATTATTTAACACCATTAAACATACAATTTTCTCTAATAGGCATACAAATATAGTCACAAAATATATTTTTAAGATGACACAATAGACAAAAACAATAATAAAAAATAGATATATAAAAAGGTGTACTAAAAGAGACATTTCTCCAGTTAAAAACACATTAAAACAATGTATTTTGGTTTATCACCCCAAAACAGAACACGTTAAGATGATGAAGAATTTTCCATAACTGGCGTTGTGGCAAATTCAGACAAAAGTCAACAATCTGTATACCAAGGTTTCGGTCTATGGCCTTCATCAGTACAAGAACGGTTTCGAATTCCTAACAACCTATGACTGGATGTTAAGAAATCGTTCGAATTTGTCAAAACGAGAGAGGTACCTCTGGTTCAAAATCACATTATTAGGTACCGCACAACAAGAGCAACCTAGTTTATGATAATTGAAACAGTGAATAATATATGAAGGTTATTCACATATTAAACAAAATGTTAACGCGGGATTCAATTCCGATTCATGACCGTCGGGAATCGAGGGTGTTACCCACTCGTCCACTGACTTATTTACCTCTTTTGTTACACAAATACCATCCGCCCGCAACTTTATACAGTATAAAATGTGTTTTAAAAGAATGAAACAATACAAATATCAACAATGTGTTAGACAAAATATGGCAAGTTTAAATCGATGAATCAAATATAAAACATTTCTTATGAGAGAAAAGGGAAAAAAGTAATGAAAAGAAGGGTGTTAAAATGATGAAAATTCTGAAAGTATTTACTAACGTTGCTAAATTAATATCGATATTCCAATAGATGGCGCATCAATATCTCAACGTTCAGTTGTTGTAGGATTAGGTGACCTTTTTGGCTTTTTTTTTTTCGTTATGAGGATTATAATACAAGATATTAAAAATAATAAGTCAACAAAGTCTTTATTAGGAACACTCGTCTCATACAGGATTCTTCCAGATAGGTAAACACAAGTAAAATAATATGTGTATCTACAGAAATTGGAGAATAACATCAATCTTTCCTCAAGCTATGTCCTTCTATGTTACTGGGCTGTTCTCCAGAATTTGTGAAAAGCTAATGAATTGGTCCTGCTTTTCACTACTTTTGCCAATAAAACATTTGATGAATTGCTTTCATAAGCAATTTTTTGGCTGAGAAAAAAATAATTCACCGATTCGTTAACTTGATAATATCTTTATTGTAGGTTGGCTTATGACAGAGACAATCTCAACAAGATAGGTAACGGAATATGTTTTCGTGACGTTTCTATATGTAAAAAAACCTATATTTTTAATAATAAAATAATAAGTTAGATATCTACAAGGCTAAATGTTCCGGAATCCTGCCCAGAAACAAACAATGTTGTCACCCCCATTGTTCACCCAGTGTTGCAATTCCATTGTCTTCAATATCCATTGTACCGGGGAAATGCACCCTCATCAAATTTACATAGTATCCCTTATACCTGCTTTGATGGAAAATGTCTCTCTGACAGGATAAAATGAGCTATATAATTAAACACGTCAAAAATTCGAGGAGCTGGCTTCTACACGCAACTAGATAAAATGTTGTGTGTACTGCTGTGTGCATGTTTGCATATAGGCATAAATTTTATATTGCATTTGTTGAATGAATTCTTCCTTATTCCCAGTACCATTAAATAAGCACGGCGATATTGCTTCACAAGAGAATAAATTGTATGGTTTCTTAATATTTTATTAGCTATTTTAGAAAATTAAACCAAAACTGAAGTTTTTTTTTTCTTCCCAAATAATCTATATCTCAGACCATTGGGCTAAATAGAAAGGGGTTTCATAGAAGCTTTTACAGAAACAAACTAACATCTCCCTTGCAAGATAAAAGGGTGAGGGAAATGTTCACATCAAGACACTAAAAATTCCTAAATGAACAAAAAGCGTTTCGCGTATGCAAACCTTCGAAAACTTCCCCAAGGATCATATTACATTCTGTTCCGGATTAACCACAGAAGTAATTTTATCCAGGTCTATACCATGTTGTTGTTGTTGTCGTGTCCAATGAAGAGCCTCAGATGTCTCCATACATCTCCATCACAGCAGCAGCAATGTCCACTATCTTGGGTGTGTAAAGCTGCTGCTCTGGGTCTATGTCAATTTTCTGCAAGGCTACGTACTTTGCTGGGTATGAGAATATGTGGGTAGGTGTTAGTTCCACACCAGGACAATAGTCCTATAGGTTCTTGTGCCATCAGTTCTTGAGAACTGGTTATTAAAGAAATATGCTATAAGCTATGGTCCTACTTCCTGACTCAGCCTGGAACTATCTGGTCAAATAGTCATCACCACAGCAATATATTCTCCAATGACTAGAACTGACCTACACTGTAGCTGTACAGATCGCAGGTAGTTGGAGATTTGTGCTCCAGGGGCCCGCCTCTATTTTATCTCTATGCTATATGTTGGATCGTTTTTGAAGATAACTCTCAGATTTATAAAATTAATTTATTAAACTTTAAACATGTATAGATATAAAGAGAGTTAATTACCTCGTATTTAAGGCAACAAAAGAATCATCTAATTTACATACATCGTTCTAACCAAATTAAACTTATGCAAAAACAGACGACAAAGAAAAATATAACAAATTAATGGTAGAGGGTAAGTTCCCATTTTTACAAGCTTTCACACTCAAAGAATAATAATTTTCTTGCTTCACTATATTACCATTAACAATAAACGAAAATCGTATAATTAGAAAAGTAAAAAAAAAAGGCAAAAATACAGTATTTAGATGATGCAATTGTACGACGTTTATTCTTAAGTAATATAAACACAAGAACAAAAGGGAATGTTTCATATTGAGGAAATGTCTTTTGTTGCGGGAGAGCTCAAGGTCCTCTCTCACAGATTAAATAAAACAAGGATGAATTAGCAAACGTCCTCCAAACGGGAAAGACCTGATCTTATCAAAAGGAAACAGTCGCCGGAAAGAACCTGGAACTTTTTTGAACGTCACTTTGTATCCAGTTTTACCGAATCTTTATGGATGTCGTAAATTTTCCCCTTTTTTTCATAGAAGATTTCAGTGATGTGTATGTGGTAGTGGACATAGTCGCCAACTTCACTTATTCCTACAAAAACCACCGAGTAAATTCACAAATAATTATAATAGAATCACATACTGCTGTACCCCTCTTTGTAGCAACATCTTTGTTTCCAACGATAGATTTTTTAATAATACGACTAATATTCATATATTATATTTATAACAACGATTATTTTTTTAAATAAATCAATTTTCTACTGCTCTTACTGCACTTATAAAATAATGGGAGAGCCTGGCTCATCGGTGGTGAATCTTCCCAGTGGTTTCGCCAGTTTATTTTGAGTTTCAAACAATTTTTGTGAAGAGAGCGGTGGTTTGAACTGCATACTGGGAAGGAAACCCGGCTTTTCGGCAAGCACACCCGGGTTTAAAACACGCGTAGAATACGTTTTGTTGTCGTTATTCTTTTTTTTTTTTAAATAATCAAAATACGTCAATTAACACAATATACATTTTTTATATAAGCGAGTCATCTATGAGTAAGAATTCAAACAATATTGCCCTATTTTTTTAAAACGATCCCCCCCCTCTACTGCAAATAAAGGAAAATATTAGAAGGGTCTGGCTCATCAATGGTAAGCCCTCCCAGCGGTTTCGCCAGTTTAGTCTACCAGACGGCTGCTTTACTAGTGTATTGGGATCTTCTACTTATATATAACCTGCAGTTCAAAGGAATCCTTCGTTGAAGGCATTTAAGAGAAAACTATGGGCTTTGGGAAACGTAGAACTGTATGCAAATATGCGAGTATATTACTCGTCCGCAAATACTCATGGACTTAAGGAAGTTGTACCTTTTAGCATGTATATCGGGATTGTAACTCTGAAAGATATTACAGTGACCTTTATTGAAGACACACGAGATAACCAACTGCCTCTGTCTTCTACAGACGACCTGCGACATCAAAGACTTTCCACTGCCAGCGAGTATTACTCGTCAGAAAATATTTCACATATAAGCTTAATCGTAAATTGACTGGGAGGTTTCATCATTATATTTGTACCATTTGAAAGCTTTTTTAAAATATCAAGGTGTATTTATTCTATCATATAATCGTCATTACAATCCATCATTACAAATCCGTCTACGCGTCAGTATTAAGCAAATATTGAAGTCAAAGTTCATACTCATTGACAAAGGAAGTTGTACCTTTCAGCATGTAAATCAGGATTCAGACAATAACTCTGAAAGATATTACAGTGACCTTTATTGAAGACACACGAGATAACCAAGTGTAAACAAAACTGCCTCTGTTTCCTTAAAAACAAAGACGACCAGCAAAATCAAAGACTCATTCGTCTAGTAGTGCTCTTTTAAAGAGAAATAGCTATAAATATCAAGAGAAAGGTTACCCGTCTCTTTTATGTTTTATCTCTTACTTAATGGAATTACTGCCTGTCTGCGTGGTACCTGAATGGAGGTCTTACACGCGGGGCTGTCTAGACACTCTGGCCTGACCTTTACTTAGCCTGGAACTCACTTAAGTGATGTGGTAACCATTACACACTTTTCCGTTAAACCTATATATATATATGTCGTATCCGTCGTGGTCGAATGGAAGGGCGCAAGCGTTGTGCATGTAAGCTTCGAAAAATAACTTGTTCCACACTCGTGAGCGCGCGCTGGCTCCCACGTTTATTTTGTACAGTGTATTTATAGATGGGTGAATTTGTATTTACATTTTAACATATTAATTATGGCGAAAATAAATTATATCTTTTGGGCATTAGGCAAATTATGACATATATATATATATATATATACGTAGATAGGCATCTATCCCTTTAATAATGCATAAGAACAATATATTCATCAACCTAGTTAAAAAACTTTAGTGATGAAGAATGAGCCACAACACCATTTTTAGCAAATTCAGACAACAGCCAACAACCTGTATACCAAGGTTACAGGCTATGTCCCTCATCAGTACAGGGATGGCTTCAATTTCATAACATCCTACGAGGGGGGTTATGGAATTGGTCAAATTTACCAAACATGAAGACCAAAGCCCGAAACCATCGTATACAGGTTGACTTTTGTCTGAATTTGCCAAAACTGGTGTTGTGGTTCATTCTTTATCTCACCATCAGGGACGTTTTTTACTAAGGTGAAGAACAAGTGCATCGTTCTTATGTACGATTAAAGGGAGAGGTGCCTCTTTAGATACATGAATATCATCCTCTCGTAACTTCATGATGTATTCTAGCCTGAAAATCGGCCATAGGGAAACCGCTGGGAGGGTTCACCAATGATGAACCATGCGCTACCTCTTTCCATTTTTTAATCACCGCAGGCTGTAGAAATAACTTTAATTATTTTGTGTGTGTCGAAGAAATAATTTATTATTTAATTTAATTATTCAATGAAAATATTTGGAAACAGATTTATTATATGTAAAATCATCATTTAGTTACCTAGCTTGCTTGCTCGATATTCTCTAGCTGTAGATAGGTTTGGGATTAATTTGTTAATAATTGTCGACTGGTCGTGGTGACGTCATCAATAAATACTTTCACACCTTCAGATATACAAAGACTTGATTTCTACGCTACAATATATATATAGATTTTAAAATAAAAATAGCGATAGAAATTGGTTTTTAAAATTTGATCGATATAGATGGCGTTATATTAATGATATTTTAAATGAGAAAGAGGTTGTGAGAAAAGACGTTTTCCCATTATACATAAAAAAGGCAGCTCGGTCGGTCAAATCGCCCGCAGACACACACCCCAGTGGAAGTCCACCGACCTCTACACCCTTCCTTGACACCGATACGGCTGGTTGGATAGGCCAGGGGACCAATGGGAGCCTGCCACGTCCCGTACATATTGTCCTACTACTGACTCTATAGGATTGCCGGTTGGCCCAACCACCATTGAGGCAATGTTTAAAAATGATATGAAGCAATAACCGGCAATCTAAATATAGAAAATTAAAACATTTAGACGCGATGTTTCTCTCCTCCCCCCCCCCCCCCCCCCCCCTCTTTTAGAAGTAGGCGACTGCTTTTATTATAAGGGCACCACATGTTTACTACACATGTGAAAAGAAGTTAGACTTTGCACTTACAAATGTGCCAGAGCCTCGTTTGGTTACTTGCACTCGCTGGTGGGATTGGACTTTTGCAAGAATCAGGGGCCATAGGAGCATTTTTTTTTTAACAGAAAAAAAGGACCCAATCGAACCCGGGTCGTAGCGGTCGAAAACCAACGGTTTAGAGCATCCTTTCACCGACCCCCTATAAAAACAGACCGCTTTTTTAGAGCTCTAATACTGTATTGGATCATTCTGCTTATATATGCTACAATGAAGGGTGGAATCTTAGAAAAGTATTTAGGAAAACTATGGACATAAACCTTTAGGACAGTAGAATTACATATAATATTTTCATCGAGCAATGTTCTTCTCAAAACAATAAGGACAAGGCCAGTTAGGTATACATTAACACAAAGCAATAACGCGCCATCTAAATATAGCATTTGCTATACAGCATCGCAGTAAGGACAGTAGAAGTTTGATATATGTATAAAAGAAATATTCACGTCTAAATGTTTTCATTTGTTGAAAATGATATATACAAAACGTAAAGGAAAAGTGTTGAATGAAAAAGAAGTTTAGGAGGATGGGTCACTAAAATAAATAATCTTGACCCCTCAAATGAGCATTTCTAGATAGTAGGACACCATCTACCGGAATAAATAGAAACTAAACGTTGATTTAAGTTCATCACATGATTTTTGATATCAACCACATTTAAAGAAAAATCTGTACTAATGAACAAAACTTTAGGAAAGGTCTTTGATATAGCCGGTCGTCTATTATTTTTTTTAAGAAGACAAAGGCAATTATGTTCACATTTTGTCGTATGTCTTCAATAAAAGTCACTGTAATATCATTCAGAGTTATTGTCTCAATCCCGATATATATGTTAAGAGATACAACTTCCTTAAGTCCGTTAAGTTCTTCGCCAACTAAAGTCAACCGCGTTTGGGCCTATTGGCCCTCGTCATCATGATGTAGGCTAATGCTTAGTTGACATTTATTCTGATAGATGGCGCTCTGCCGCCTAAAAATGCTTATTTGAGCGATTAAATGTATATAATTGTTTCAATTACTGTTGCCACGTTTGTCACCTTGGACCAGAATTTGGTCGAATATTCCAAGGGTCCAGGGGGGATACTGTAGGCAGGTATGGTTGGACTTATACCTTCTATATTATTTATTGATTAGAATGAAATCCCTCTATTCTCTCCTCGCGTTTCCCTCATTTAAAGGCAAGAGGGGGTTAAGCCTCAATACCACGGAATAACATGTCTCAGTGTTGTCGTGGCAACGTAAGTCGTCACGTGACTGCAAGAAGCTATGGTTACACGCCATGACGTCATCTACTGCGTCACTGGAACATGTACCTACACGGTGGTAGTGGCGTTCAGGAATTGAGAGAGAACCCGCTTAAGTGTGTGTGTGATCATAAGGGGGAAGATGGTATTTTCTTCTCTAGTAGACGGTTGGAGGGGGGGTATCGCGCGTGGACAGTGATAAAAAAAAAATATATCTTTTTTACTAGCTAAAGTCGATTACTACTTAGAGGAACACAGTCTAATTGACTCTGAAAAATAGAATAACATGGGCCACAACACTGTACAATCGCTCTCGACTTTAGACCCATAAGATTTTAAATTCAAGCTACACTTAAGGCCAAGTGGCTATCTGGTCCTAAGATTACAATTTTGTTGTGAAAACTAAACTATAATAAGACCAATCGTATTTGGTGGGAGGTGGTATGATTTCAAAGTTCCTTTAAACTCAATTTTACATATGGGCTCAATTTGTTTATTCAATTAACATGAAATTAAATGCTGCTTCTATCCAATTTACAGTAGATATACAACAGGCACAAATACCACAGAACCTGTGCCAGGAAATAGTGGAATTGACGACAAATGATAGACGTTCATCCAAAATCAACGACGATATCTGATAATGACGAGAACTTGTCATGGATTTAAACAGCGAATTGAAATTAAGGCCAGAAATATTTGGTTGCGTCTACCGGATTCATATCGAGAATAGAGAGAGATTGTAGAAAAAGTCTTTCTTCCCTTTCTATCAACATTATTTACACCCGAGAACCATGTTCCCTTTCTTGAAATAACAGTTAACAAGTCTGGCGAAACCGCTGGGAGGGTTCACCACTGATGAACCAGGCCCCTCCCACTATTTTTTTCATTGCAATAAGAGTGTGTTTAGGAAATTAGTTTTTATTTGAAAATAAAAAATTATATCGGCAAAGTCTCAGAATTTAGACGTAAGTCTTATCTTTTTTTTTTTTTTTACGAGAGAGAGGGATGAAATTTGACATTCTCTAAGCTCAGCATACGATTAGACAACTGATATCAAAATGTCTCAAACGCTATAACAATAAAAAGATAAGAACTTACAAAGGCCAATTATTTGATAAGATTTTTCCTCAGAGCTCCAAGTCACCCTGTAGACCATACCATCTTCTCAAAGGAACATATACTGTAGACAACAACTTCTATTGTGTCATTCTTGGCAATAGATTATTGTCGTCATTGACAATTTATCATCATCATACGTATAAGTCAGACCAAATAAAAAAAGATATCATCATCTTATCTGCTGCTCTTTTATAAATCCTACATCCTCATCCAAGATACAAATAGATATAATTATGATAAAAGGCATCTCCTTATCGTGCAACTGAAAGTTACTGATGGCTTGCGCCATCTATCGGAATAAATATCAACTATTCTCGTTGATTTTTAATTATTCCAGAATTGGCCAAATACCCATTCTTGATTAATCAAGAAAAGCTAACCACGGACGCGTTAAATAGATATAAATTCCTAGAAGACAATTTAAGAGAGCAGCTCAAAAACAAAGTTAACAGGAAAGCTAAACTTCTATACCCATTGATCCTTGATTCCATTTTTAATGATGCACGGGAATACTTGACTCGGCTGGATAAGTATATACAGAACAGAGGTAAAGAAGCTTAAAAAGAGACATCTTTCGGGTAGTTTGGTGTTCCAAACTTCAGTTATCCGGGTTATGACTAATCCTCTATAGTCTATACCTGAAGTCAGCAACCTTTTGAGTCTGAAGAGTCAAAAATGACAATTTACAAAATTAAAGTTTTTAACTGTTTCTGTTTTTAAAAAATGTAAATTGACGCAATTATACCTAGCCGGAATATCGTGTTTTGTGTGTTGGAATAAAAAAATGAAGTTTTTAAAAATCACAATATTTTTTCTTGCCACACACACACACACACACAACAATAAAAGAGTACTCACATAAATACATATTTGCCTATGGAACAAAGAGCCGCAGCTTCCCATCTAAATAGCCGCATGTGGCTCGCTAGCCCTGGTCTATACCATTCTATAATGGTTATATTCCTGTTTACGATGTCCCGATAGCCATATCCTCATCAAAGAATAGGGTTATCATATTTTTTATGCTTTTATATATGTTATACTCGATAAAAGAAGCAGATATGAGTATCTAAATGGCAAGGTTTACCCAAAAGAGACCCTTCTCTCGTTCTCCATCGTTTCTCGATTTATGGTCGATCCATTAAGGATCGTAAAAGTGACGTCGGCCAGACTGGATGCTTGTCTAATGAAGGATTGAATGGTTTGTATTCCTGGAGCCTTGTCGCGATTACTTGCACAAAACACTTCCTACAGTACCTTGAGATACCAGAATGGTACAAGTCCAACAACCCTCTGGAGTAGGGGAAGATTATGTCAACTGCGGGTATACACCATTGGAGGGAGGAAATTCTGACAGAAGGAAAGTGTGAGAGACAATGAAAAGTTGTTAAAAAACATTTCCATCGAAAGGAACGCATATACAATAGAACTTCCTCTCAGAGAAACTTCCTGAAACATTATTACTTCTTGAAAAAAATAGTACAAACGTGAAATGGTACTGGGATCAGGCTGATAAATTAATTTTAAAAAGCATGTAATCGTGCAACATGTAAATTCAATTAGGGACCATTTTCCAGAGAGGCAAGAAATAATAATTAAGAAAAAAAAAAAAAAGCATCTCCTGGTCTTGCAACTAAAAGTTGCTGATGACTTGCACCATCTGTCGGAATAAACATCAACGATTAGTTGATATTTGGCCAATGATAATTAACGATTAGTTTAGATTTATTCCTACAGATGGCGCAAGCCATCAGCAACTTTCAATTGCAAGATCAGGATGTGCTTTTTTCTTAATTATGTCTTGCCGCTATGAAAAATGGTCTTTCAGTAAAGGTTGGGTCAAGTAATCTTTGATTTTACACAACGGTGGTCGGTCTGAGAGGTATTTACTGTACTATTAAGTCGACGATCGAAAGATTAGACAGCCAGAAAGATTAAAAAAAAAAAAAAAACATTTTATAGTGATTCCTTGTTTAACATCCTTGTCGAGAAGGATTCCTCTTGAAAATAGCACTGAGTGGAACAGCAGTTTTGATCGTTGACAGATGGAGAAACGGCAATCAAAGAAAATAAAATAGGAATACCATCCCTTATTCTATAGCCAATACTGCAATAGCTCATAAGTTACATAAATATGGTATAGCCACTTATTTTATCACCCATGCCAATCTCAGTACTTTGCTTAGAAACCCACAATTACGAAAAATATAACTTCAAATTCCCTATCAAAATCAAATGCAATATATTCTGTCAAATGTAACCAATGCAATTTCACCTGTTTCTCGTTGAAGAGCAGAAAATTTGCTCGAAAGCTTACACAACCTAAATTAAAAGAAACTTTTTACCCGAATTTTTCCCTTTTCAGATAATTTCTGGGGAACTATTGTTCACATAAAATAAGAATACAAAAGAGTCGGTGGACGAGTGGGTAACACCCTCGATTCTCGACAGTCATGAACCGGGATTGAATTCTACGTTAACATATTTTGTTTAATATGTGAATAACCTTCATATATTATTCATTGTTGTAATTATCATAAACACACCTGCACCACTGGACACACATTTAATCTCAAACAAGCAATAGCCCATTATCACTACATAGAAAGCAAGCAACAATGTATTGGAATGTATATATATTTAATCCCAGTATAATATCTATTACTTTAGTTGGAAACAGTCTGATGCACACCCGCGAGAGCACATGCTAATAACAAAAGTTTTCAATTATTCTGTATAAATATTATTTAGAGATTGTACATAGAATATCAGCCCGTAAACTAGGTTGTTCTTGTTGAGAGGTACCTAATAAAGTGATTTTGGAACAAGAAAATAAGAATACCTGTCGACCTAGAATTCCGTCATGCTGTTGCTACCTCTCTCGAAGTTGGTTGGTCAAAGAATGTCCGTGTAAATTGAAAGCAACAAGGTACTGTGCTTATCATGCTTGATGGATTGCCGTAAATATCCCGTCGGAAATATTGCGTCATCTATCGCCATATTTTCAGCCATTTAACAGATTGAGGACAGTTGTTGACATTTGACGCAACACTACTTTGACACATTCAATAAATCCAATATGAAAAACCAATGCTTTCAACAATCCATCCATACCTGTTTCATGACTTACAGGAGGACTTTCTACCGATCTGACAAAGAGACGTTGTTCCGGTAGCACAGTGACAAAAATGGACGCGACTCAATAAAAGTTTTGAATCATTTTTTTCTTTTGTCGTTGTGTAAAATATATTTAAAAGTATTTAAAATAATGAAGAAATATCCTGACCAAAATCACGTGATTTTTTTAGATGGCAGAGCGCCATCTATTGGAGCAAAAATAAACTAAACGTTTATTTAGCTTGCTCCGTGATATTTGGCCAATCCAATTTCTTGATAAATCAAGAAAAGCCATCCACGAACGCGTGTCGCGCTCGTCAGCGTGGAGTAGGCTGTACCACTGTGACCAAAAATAGTTTTGGTCCCAGATGCTTCTTGAAAAACCAAGAAATGGGTATTTAAGGCCAAACTTGTGTAAATACGCTTAACACATGAGAAAACAATAGAAAAAATAATAATAAAAAGGTCAGGTATTGATATTAAAAATAATGAAGGCATATCCTGACCAAAAGCACATGTGCTTTTTAGATGCCTTCATTATTTTTAATATTAACACCTGACCTTTTTATTTTTCTATTGTTTTCTCTCTCTCTCTCTCATTAAAAAGTATATAATTTTTTATTATTATTCATTTTATTGGGTACCTTTTTTAAAGACATGCTATTTTAGGGTTATATTCGTGAACTATATTGCTATTGTCTAGCTTTGCCTTCAAGCGGCGTGTAATGAAATTTTATATACAAAACGACTTAAAACAGTAAAAATGCGGACACATTTGTCTTTTTTTTTTTAAATTATTATCCCTAGTACACGTGGTACAGGCCATGATAATCATGGTGGGTAGTTAACGACTGCTTTTACTGTAAGAGCACCACATGTCTACACATGTGAAAAGCAGTTCGATTTTTGCACTTACAAATGTGCTAGAGATCCGTTTGTTTACTTGCACTCGCTGGTGGGGTTGGACTTTTACAAGAATCGAGGGTCATTTGAGTCATTTTTAAATCATCTAATCGAGTTATATATATAAAAAAGGCGTTAACTGGATCTATTAAAGGTAAAAAAAACAACAACATTTTTTTCCCTAAATATTTCGTGGGATCAAATTTATCAATTTATTGACCAAAAACCCAAACAAAGATGAAAGTTTTTTTTAACTCTAACCATTTGGCCTCTATGTGATAGCCTGTATATTTATGCCAGGTTTCAGAATAGTCCAACAGTTCTTCTTCAGTGTAACATTTTCTATTTCCACTAGTGGATTATTGAAATTGACCGTTGCACATGCGACGGTCTAAAATGAACTAGTCCTATATCACACACACAAGCCTTTATTAAGACATTCCGTCTTATACAGACTCCTGTTAGAAATGAATCTAAAAAGAAATGAGAAGCAGGGGAAGAATCCTCGCTCAGAAAAGAGAAAAAGGAAAGAATATATATGTAACCAGTCTTATATAAATGCCAACCTGCCATGTAGACAGACCACTTGAGCCCTCTGGTTCTCTTCTAAATAAAGCCAAGTTTATTTATATCACAGCTTACACAGCCAAGGGGGAAAAAACTAGAGAAGCTTTTTTTTAATTTACCCCAAGTATACGTGGTACATGCCACGATAATCATGGTTGGTAGTTATCGGCTGTTTTACTCTAAGTGCACCACATATCTATACATGTATAAAGCAATTCGAGTTTTTCATTTATAAGTATGCCCTTTGCACATTTTTTGATGGAGTTGGTTGGCTTTCTGCAAGAAACTGGGGTCATTTAAGCACACGTTTCTCTTTAGTAAGAAAAAAAAAAGTGTCCACAAATGCGAGTATTCGATATGGAGCCGTGACTTTAGAAAAATCAATGGTTTACACCACTACTCCTTTACTAACTAAACTCTCTACTAGACAGACAAGTGAAGTGCGCCATATGTTATCTACAAATGTATAAATCAATTCGTTTTTGCATTTATAAGAATGTCAGAGCCTTCCTTTACACTTATTGATGGGGGTTGGTTGTACTCCTGCAAGAAACGGAAGCCATTGAAGCACAAGTTTCTCTTTTGTAAAAAAAGCTCCTGTTGACAATTGCAGATATTTCTAAGATATTTGCATAGTTTTAGTATTGTCTTATGCAAATTGACATCTCTGCCTATATAGCGCGGTCTTGTTTGTTTGTTAGTAGGCTAGCGGTTATTGGATAGGGCAGACCGACGTGAGCTGCTGATGTAAATATAATTTGTCCTTCTTTTATAGTTTTATAACTTTAGGTAATAAAGGATCTTTCTCTACGAATCTATAACTTTTCCCCAACAGTCCCCACAAATGCGGGATTCAATATGGGGTCGTGACTTAAGAAACATCAATTGTTTACTCCACTAACCAAACCTCTACCAGACAGACAAGTGAAGAGTTACTCACCAAGAGAAGCCACTGTACTGACAAAGGTCATGGTGATAGAGAGATTGAGATTTCCCTCCAACAGAACGGTCCACATGTTGGAAGCCCCACCTCCAGGGGAACATCCGAACATGAACAGACCCAGCTGGAGCACGTAGTCGTTGAAGCAAAGTCTGGCGACCCCGTAGGAGATCTGTACACGTCGGTCACATTAATATCATGCAATTTGGAGATATTTTACTAATCTAGAAGGAAAGTTTATCTTTGTTCCACATACGTTTCCATGAAATTTGATCTTTTTCCACGATGTAACGTGATCTCGCTATAGAGTTAAAGCCTGACAGAAGCCACCTTCAATTCCCGCCTATTATGAGTTTTACGGGCTACTATAAACAAAGTGAATGATTTTCAAGCCCAAAATAGCCGTAGCTAGCAGACAGACCGCAATTCGAAAAAAAAAGTTTTTGTCAGGGCTCGAACCTGGGACCTTCCGCGTGTTAGGCGGATGTGATAACCACTCAACAGAAACATGGTCCCGCCAATTATGCAAATCAGTCTTATAAAGGACTTCTTTACATATTGGAAAATACTATATTAATGCATTTTTCTATCTTAACCAACAATCACTTCTATACTAAGAACCCTTTGTTAAAACACATTTGTTTGAACAAACATCCTTCGTAATTTATAAAAATATCGCAATAGAAATATCTATCGAAGCTATGTTTTTTTTTTAAATATTTGTACGTTACAAGGTTCCAAAGGATTCCCTTTATCAAGTAAAGTTATAAACACATTATATTTTAAGAAAAAATTGGCCAAAATTCTCTCTTTCTCTGGGGAATAATTAAAAAAAATCAACGAATAGTCGACATTTATTCCGATAGATGGCGCAAGCCATCAGCAACTTTTAGTTACACGATCAAAAGATGCAATTTTGGTATTTTATTCACCTGATCACAGTACATTTTTTCACTTTTGTTCTATTTTTCTCCACATGAGATATTGTCATATTATAAAAAAAAAAAAAAAAAACATTCAACTCACAATATCGCATAGAATTATACGTGTTTATAACTTTGCTTGATAAAAAGGAGCCCCCGAAAGCTTGTAACATATAGAAATAATAAAAAATAATAAAAAACTTTAGCGTTGCTATAGATATTTCTGTTGTGATATTAAACAATGTTAATTGGGTAACCATTCACTCGAGCATAAATCTTGGACCATTTGTCTAAGTATTTAATCTTCTTTCTTATCTCCACTCAATCATATTAAGATATCAAGCTTGTAGAGCTTGTTGATGGTGTCTGTGCTGGGGATGAGTAGAGCTCATCAATGGATAAGTCAATACAGTCAATGATGTGTTTTGGGGGTTGCAGCTTGACACTTAGTATATAGTGGGAAAACTAAGTATTTAGCATGGGGGGTCGGTGGAAGGATGGTCTAAACCGTTGGTTTTCGACCGCTATGATCCGGGTTCGATTCCCGCATTTGGCACTTTTTTCTTATAAAAAAAAAAAAATAATAATAATAAATGATCCAATGGCCCCCGATTCTTCCAAAAGTCCAACCCCACCAGAAAGTGCAAGTAACCAAACGTGGCTCTGGCACATTTGTAAGTGCAAAGTCGAACTGCTTTTCACATGTGTAGACATGTGGTCCACTTACAGAAAAAGAAGTAGCCTACTTCTACCCACCATGATTATCATGGCCTGTACCACGTGTACTAGGAATAAGAAAAACTTAATATATAATGGGAAAACTAAGTATTTAACATATCTCAGGAATATGCAAAATGTAAGACAAAAAAGGAGGAGAAAAAAAGAGAATGTGTTCAATGGAATTCCCTCGAGAGCTTCCATTATCGCGAAGTTCGTGATGACGCAGAGATAGTGGACGACGACACAAAGGTATCTCTTCTCCCGATGTCACGTCAAGAGTACCGTCGCCGTGTTGACGCCTTGCGACATCGTGGGGTCTACGATTGTCGCGTTTTGTTGACAAGACGGTAGCCTTGGACTGTTGTTTCACGTGGACCCACGCCATCTTGCGTTTGACTTCGATCAGGCGGTCGTTGGAGTATAACTATCAGCAACTAGCGGACCCGCCCGGCTTCGCCCGGGTTTTACCCGAGTGAATGTTTGTCTAACGAACATTTGTTAAAACAATTCTCTTTAAACTTATAAAACGTACTCGGCTTCGCCCGGGGTTTTACCCGAGTAAAGGTTTGGTCTAGCGAACATTTGTTAAAACAATTCTCTAAAAACTTATTAAAAAATAAAAAAGATATATTTTGATAATTTGAAACTCGTAAATTTGAATCTCTCGATAAAATGAACATTTTTTTCCCGGTCCCTGTGTGCCTTGTCATCCTGAATTTTGTCTTTCCTAATTTTCTACATTAGAAAATCATAGTTTTATCTAGTGAACATTTTTTCCCGGTCCCTTGAGAAATACTCGATAAGTTGAATAAAATCAATATTAATTGGTTCCCTCGGTAATTGGAAGTTAAAGGAATAATATCTTCGCCTTGGAATTGTATCATTATTCTTGTCGCAAATAAATTGCCGTGTCATCCTGAGATAATCTTACTTTTGATAAATAATATTTAAGATAACAAACTTAGTGATAAGAAAACTTGTTATCATCGTCACAATGGGGGCGCTGCTTGCGAGTTAAATCTACAAATCTGCAAATAACTCTAAGGATATTCAAGATATTCATGAAATTATTTTCAAAAACCTTCCCGGTGATATACCTAATAATATCCCAAAATTTCACGGCGATTGGATGTATGGTTTTTGAATCTATAGAGTACAGACAGACAGACATTCAATTATATATATTTAAGATAATATAAAAGTTTTAAAAATTGTAAAAAAAAAAAAAAATGCATCGGCCGGGAATCGAACCCAGGCCGCCCGCGTGGCAGGCGAGCATTCTACCACTGAACCATCGATGCTTTAAAAAATGGCCATATTTAGGTATTCATTCCATTCCGGATTAGTCCGCGTAAAAAAAGTTCTTCAAATGAAAAAAAAAAGAAATAGCCAAAAAACTAATCAAAATGCAGCCGAAAATTTTCCTCAGGTTTATAAAAAGCGACATGCAAAATATGGTACCAATTGGTTCAGTAGTTTTTGAGTTTATCGCGAAACAGACAGACAGACAGAAATTGACTTTTATATATATAGAGATAGAGATCTACTCTTCATTGTTGGCTTTTTATCTTACATTCATTCTTCATTGTTGACTTTTTATATTACATTTACTCTTCATTGTTTGCTTTTTATCTTACATTCACTCTTCATTGTTGGCTTTTTATCTTACATTCATTCTTCATTGTTGGCTTTTTATATTACATTCACTCTTCATTGTTGGCTTTTTATCTTACATTCATTCTTCATTGTTGGCTTTTTATATTACATTCACTCTTCATTGTTGGCTTTTTATCTTACATTCATTCTTCATTGTTGGCTTTTTATATTACATTCACTCTTCATTGTTGGCTTTTTATCTTACATTCATTCTTCATTGTTGGCTTTTTATATTACATTCACTCTTCATTGTTGGCTTTTTATCTTACATTCACTCTTCATTGTTGGCTTTTTATATTATATTCACTCTTCATTGTTGGCTTTTTATCTTACATTCATTCTTCATTGTTGGCTTTTTATATTATATTTACTCTTCATTGTTGGCTTTTTATCTTACATTCATTCTTCATTGTTGGCTTTTTATATTACATTTACTATTCATTGTTGGCTTTTTATCTTACATTCACTCTTCATTGTTGGCTTTTTATCTTACATTCATTCTTCATTGTTGGCTTTTTATATTACATTCACTCTTCATTGTTGGCTTTTTATCTTACATTCATTCTTCATTGTTGGCTTTTTATATTACATTCACTCTTCATTGTTGGCTTTTTATATCATATAGAAAATCATAGTTTTATCTAGTGAACATTTTTTCCCGCGTCACATTGCCGTGTCATCCTGAGATAATCTTACTTTTGATAAATAATATTTAAGATAACAAACTTAGTGATAAGAAAACTTGTTATCATCGTCACAATGGGGGCGCTGCTTGCGAGTTAAATCTACAAATCTGCAAATAACTCTAAGGATATTCAAGATATTCATGAAATTATTTTTCTAAAACCTTCCCGGTGATATACCTAATAATATCCCAAAATTTCACGGCGATTGGATGTATGGTTTTTGAATCTATAGAGTACAAACAAACAGACAGACAAACAGACAGACAGACATTCAATTTTATATATATAGATTAGCATCTGGGGGTTTAAAAAAACTTGAAACCCTTTAAAACTTTCGATTTTAAACTTTTTCCCTATCTTTTTCAAATATTAAACCGCTTCAATTGTTTCCTGATTCTTGAACATGTCCTATTCCATCTGTCTTCTTCTTTCTTTATCTCGATCTTATTCTGATAGATGGCGTAAGCCATTATTAGCAAATTTTAGTTTTCAAGATCAGGAGAGACGCTTCTTTTACTTTTTTTTCTTAATTTAACAATCAGTTATCTGAGAGAAACCAGTAGAAAAGCTACTTCGAAAGCTCGTTTTTCTCAAACAAATGAAGAAAAAAAGTTGTATAAATTTTAAGCAAAAATGCGAAAAGATAGGTACACACTAAGTTTTCCCATTTATTTTTCACAAAATTCCGTCAAAAAAAGACCGGAATAGAGAGAAATACAATAGTGGACTTCGGTTCGGTAACCCTGTAAAGAGAGAAAGCTGGCCACGTTGCGTGTGGCTGCCATATTTTCCTACTGACCTCCCCATTGGCCTATATCCCTCCATGTTCCACCAATCCTCAATCATTCTCTCACTGGCTTTATTCAGCCTGTATAGCGCGCTATATCCTACCATCTAGCACTGTTTTTTGCTGTAAAATAACAAGAGGAGGAATCACCAGATACCATTTCTAAGACGGGATAAAAAGCAAACGGCCACGAGATTCTTTATTGAAGCGATTCAATTTTGGCCAGCTTTCGGACTATGACCTCCTTCATCAGGCTATAACGCGAATACAAGAAACTAGAAGATATGATATACGGCCTGTCTATAGCGCCCTCTCTAAATATCGCCTTCCTCTCTATAGCACCCGATTTTAAATACGTAGTACGATGTGATTTACAGCACCCTTTATAGCACCCTATTTTGGTGAGTCCCAAGAGGCAGCGCTATAGACAGGTTTAACTGTATATTCAATATAAATATACTCTGAAGCTTCAGATGCATATAAAATAAACCTTCGGAGGCCATATTGTTTGTTATTTATATGTATTGCAGAGGAGATTTTACTTTTCGAAATCTACTATTTGTGCAAGTTTAATTTTAAAGAATCTTAATGGATAGGTTTATATTCTCAAAAATTTCTCTGTCGTATATGTTATAACGGACTAAAGAATGGCTAGGAACCTTCATATATATAAAATGAAAGGATTTAAAAGCACGAATGTTTCTTTTATACATAATACAAACTTCTACTGCCCTTACTGTGATGAAAAAATATATTGGGAGGGCTTGCTTGGCTCACCAGTGGTGAACCCTCTCAGCGGTTTCGTCAATTTAATCCACCAGACCGCTTCTCAGAGCTCTAATACTGTATTGGACGATTCTGCTTATATACGCAGCACTGAAGGGTGGAATCTCAGAAATGGTTTTCAAGAAATCTATGGACATAAGTTTATAGGACAGTAGAATTACATTTTGAACCTTTATATGAAGGACGGCATGGAAGATTTCAGCCATACTTAGTCACTCTCTCCCCCACGGTCATCTGAAACCACAGCTTTATCCGATTACGGCATTGATTTCAGGTTTACTCACTTCTCTTCGTCTATAGCCATTATCCTTTAGTTATACACACACAAAGCCTTTATTAAGACACCGGTCTTATACATATTCTCCTCTCTCGTTGCCGGCTTGAAATGATATCCCCATCATAACCAATCTCCTTTATTTATATTTTCCTTCCTTGTTCGGCTGTATATAGGATTGAACGCCCAACCACCTTTGAATTGTCCTGGCAATAAAACCTCCAATAAGAGACCACCACCTGAAGAAACCATAGGTATTTTTAAGGCTCTGTTCTCTTATGGGAGGTGATACAATGTGTAAAAGAGATGGATAGGCTTTACATATGATTAAACCTTCCCCGAACGATCATAATAAAATCAAAAATTAATTGACATAATTCAACCTCCAATAAGAGGCCACCTTTTGGAGAAACTAGAAGTGTTTTTTAGCGCCTTCGAAAAACAGGACCTGCTAAAGTTGTCTACAGTGATCCAACAGAATCTTATATAATTTCAGACTGTATCGAAACGTGCCTTCCTGTTGAAGAACGTTATTGTCCGAAAGCTCGCAGTCTTCTAAATAAATAAACTTGTCGCGTTTTTACCTTTATAATTTCTAATATAAATTTAGAACGGGGGATTGCTCTGGCACATTTGTAAGTGAAAAAGTCGAACTGCTTTTCACATATATGTGATCCCAGTCTAATATGTCATTTGTACTTTTTTTCTTCACATTATTTTGGAAGACGGCTGAAGAGAAGAGGAGGCTATATACATAATCTAATTGATGTAAATAATTATATGCAAATTAGAATGATGAATCCTGTATGGGACTTTGATTCCAGTAAAAGGCTTGTTGCTGCTGTTGTATATAGTCACAGTGTAGAAAAAAGTATACTATACCTACTACTTATAGGTTTCTCTCTGTATTCTTAGTTCTCTTCTCTTACTCTGTAAACTGGCGAATCCTATATAGGACGAGAGGTCCTCAATAAAGGCTTTTGTTGTTGTTTTTTTCTTCACATTATTGAAAAAAACAAAAATTTGGTTGGATTTCGGACCAGGTCGTCTCTTTAACAATTATCCTATAATAACGAACGATGTCTCTCTTTAAAAAAAAACAGATCTCTACAAAATCAATAAGGACTCTAGGACCAGGTTTCTTTTTATTTTTTTTTTATGGGGGGTCGGTGGAAGGATGGTCTAAACCGTTGGTTTTCAACCGTCATAATCCGGAATCGAATCCCGCATTGAGAACTTTTTTCTGATAAAAAAAATGCTCCAATGGCCCCCGATTCTTGTAAAAGTCCAACCCCACCAGAGAATGCAAGTAACCAAAAGGGATTCTGGCATATCTGTAAGTGAAAGGTCGAACTGCTTTTCACATGTTTAGATATGCGGTGCACTTATAGTAAAAGCAGTCGCCAACTTCTACCCATCATGATTATCATGGCCTGTACCACATGTACTAGGGATAATATAATAATGATAAAAGAACGGGGCGCAAGCCATCAGCAACTCTTAGTTGCATAATCAGGAAATATATTTTTATTTAATTTATCCACCTGATCCCAGTACACTTTTGTACTATTTATTTGCACATAATTATAATAGCTGACGTCACACACAGGCTCCAAGAAACCAGGGTTAATTCTATTGCTCATTCTTTACTTCCAGTCACAACCCTCTTCACATGATATTCCTGGGATTTTTTTTCCTTCAAATGAGTAGGCGATGATAAAACGAGGATTCCTAAAAATGTGTAGACTCACGTGTCCCTGAACTTTGGAACTCACGATTCACTCACTCATCCTGCCCAGGACTTCCTTAGCTGAAGATAAAACTTTCTAGGAAATCAAAGATCCTGTCATCCTATATGTTCTTATCCTCGGGATTAAGCTCTCTCTATCTTTCTTATCTTTATGGAAACTGATTTAATAGAAAATAACATTTTGTGTTTTTCAACTTTAAAATAGATAATTAAGGTAATTAGCTGTGAGACAATCTCCGTAATGTAATCAACGGTGGAGGAAGAGAATTCCTCAAGGTATAATTGGATGAGGAAAAATTCCCTTTGGGCACCTCGCTTTTTTTTTTCATTCTATAGAAATGTTTGTTTCACAGTAACGCCCCAAGCTTCCTCATAATCAAATCACGCAAAGCCATTTGTAGATTCAGATTTTTTTTAAAACGTATTTTTGGGTTGGAAATCTTTGAGTATATAAACATATATAAGCGCTATATTATAGATAGGTATATGGATATTTGTTAATATATTTAAGACTGTTTGTTGACGTTATGTGGCTCTGAGTTTGTTGTTGACACACATTAAATATGTTATAACACCTTGATAAAGGTTGGCGTTCAGCCAACTGAAATATTGGTAAAATAAATTATATTTTGATCTAATATATGCCTTTTTAATTAAAGATTTATTTATGGATTGCTCTATTTTCAAAATATTTAAGACTATTTCCCACGTCACTAAAGATAAATGTATATGCATATATGTACCAAACGAGGTAACTTTTCCTCTAAGTATGCATTAGAACAATGCATTAACGGCTCGTGTGAATAAAATGAACACAAGTAAAATACTTAAGAGGAAGTCTAATGTCGCCGCCGGTCGTCTTTTTTTTTTTTTTTTTATGGAGACAGTGGCAAATTTGTTCACACTTGGTTACCTCGTCTCTTTAATGTGCATCAAATATTTTTCATAGTTATTGTCTTAATCCCGATATACATGCTAAAAAATACAACTTATTCAAGTTTTATCTTCATATGAGTATATTTTTAATAATATTTGAAAAATATTAAATATGTTATAATACCTTGAGAAAGGTTGGCGTTTAGCCAACTGAAATATTGGCAAAATAAATGATATTTTGATTCAATATATGCCTTTTTAATTAAATATGAGTATATATTATACTATAAGATGGCAAAAATTACAAAATTCTACACGCGTTAAAAATAGAAAAGACGAAAACTTTTGAATGTGACAACACAGCACTTTTTTTTTTAAATGCAAGACAAATAATTAAAAAGCTGAAAGGGATAATGAGAAAAGTTGTTATGTAGCAAAATAATGAATATCACAAAATTAATCATTTGTGTTCATAAATTAAAAAAAAAATCGCTACCATATATTTTTGTATTAATATCTGTGAACACATTTGAAAATATCGTCTGCTTCAAATCAATATCTGACTATTGACTAGAGCTTAGTCAAACTTTATCAAATTGTTTGCTATCGCTTTATATAAACACAAGTTGTTGTGCGCATTTTTATCAACATTTCAAAACCACACACGTTTATAATCACAGAATATATAAGTAAATATTTAGACTGCAACTATCTCTCCCTATCAACATTTCATTTTCGATTTTGAAAATTAATTTATGTACAGTAGACTCTCCTATAACGCGAGTTTTTACAACGCGATTTCGTACAACGTGATAAAAAATTGCGACAAATTTATTTATACAACGCGTTATAAAATAAAACAATTTACCCTAACAACAGTCGCGTTATACAAGTTTTATTTCGTACAACGCGAATTCCTATAACGCGATTTCATACAACATGGAACACATTAATCGCGTTATAGGAGAGTCTACTGTAGTTACACTTTTTGCACAGCGAAATCAACCTCCCTCATTTTTACCACAATATTTTATTTATTTTTGGTACATTTAATTTGTCTAGAATAGTTTTGTACTTTGATAACAGATGGCGCGCTAGTGCATTGTAAAATAAACATTTAATTTGTTTATATAGGGCTTTCCTCTCTACAGGGCTGTACAATTAAGCAGGTAATGGGGGAGTTCTTCAGTAATTTCTTTGTCACACAGTGTACATATTAAGTTTTTGGCCTCAAACGTCAGAACGTGTTTTTTTTTTTTAAAGACTGTAAACCGTATTCTCGATTGAGCTATACATCGTTTAACTGGTAAAGGGAAATCATCGGTTAACTTTTACAACAATTCTAAAAAGAGAGGGGAGTAAAAGCAGTGTGTTAGAGAGATTACAAAAGGCATTTACTAAACATAGCTATCACCAACTAGCGGTTTAAATATAATTGATTTTGTTCTAAATATGAATATGATGGAAAAGGTGTTAATACCTTTTTCCCAGTTTGTAGAACAATAATCTTGTTTTCCCTCATTGCTTTATTTCAATCTACTTTATTTTACGTCTCTCTTAATCGTTTTTATGTATGTAAATAGGGATATAGTATTCGCCCGCCGATTTGTTCTCTACTGTCACATGACTTTTTTTTTTTCTTTTTCTTTTTTTTTTTTCTTAGCTTAAAAGTTCACCTAATTTTTTCTTAACAATAATTTTTTTTTAACAAGAACTTTTTGTCAAAAAAAAAAAAGTTTAGCATCACGAATTTTTAAATTTTTTCGCATATGAGACTGGCTATTATTTTGCAATAAAATTAGTAGTTAGTGTAGATTTTTAAAACGTGCTAACTATAGAAAACTTTTCCCCACCACGAAGTACTTTGAGCAATCCCTGTGATGAATGATTGACTTTTTTACAGAGTAGAAGAACCGTTTGTGTAACACTCAAGGTTCTTATGGAAATTACCATGTGGTGGTGACCTTGAGGCCCTCTCTTACCAAAACATGCAACTTTTTCCTGCCTCTTTCCATACTTTCTGCTTCCAAGAATTCAGGTGGTTTAGCCCAATTCTTTATCGAATTCCTACTTCTTTCCTTCCGAATTCTTTCTTTGGCAAAGTTTCTTCTTCAATTTTCACTTCTTTCACTGAATTCCTCTTTTTTTTTAAGTTAGACTAAAATGTTCTGTTGGCTTTTATCGATTAATCAAGAAAGGGTATTTGATCAATAACCTTGAATAATATATATTTTTTAATCAACGATTTGTTGATATTTATACCGATAGATGGCGCAACCTGACTTTCACTTGCACGATTACCTTTTTTTTCTTAGCTTGTATACCTGTTTTATATGGAAATAAGTATCGTGTAGTTATGTAAATTCACACGAGTTTAGTTAAAAACCAAATCTAAAGAAATGGAATTAAAAACGTCACATGTAAAAATTATTTACATATATGAGGAATAGGAGCCTCAGGTACAAAGGAATACGGGACAAGACACCATGTCCTGGGGTCTGTCACGGCGTGTATCTACAAGTATTTCCTAAGCTTAGAACTGAGGAAGGTTCAAGAAGACCCTCCCTCCCCACGTTTGTAGGGGGACTATTTAAGTTGGGGGATCTTCACTGAAGAAAAACATATCACCTCTGTAGATATCATCATTTATCACTATTATAAGTCAATACAGTCACCCTCATAGGAATAAGCATATTTCCCCTGAAGACCTACAGAACCAAGTACAGTACATCTGATAAACTAGATGTCCTCCATTAGACGTTAAGTCTCAATCCGCGGATAGTTGGCTGCGACTTTAGTACGTGGTGGCTCCAGGAATCCGGGTTACTTAAAGAGAGATTTGGTTCCAAAATCACTTTATTAGGTACCGCTCAACAAGAGCAACCTAGTTTACGATAATTACAACAATGAATAATAAGTTAAAGGTTATTCACATATTAAATAAAATGTTAACGCGGGATTCAATCCCAGTTCATGGCTAACGGGAATCGAGGGTTTTACCCACTCGTCCACCGACTTTTTTTTTTATTCAAGAAAGAGAGAGAATAATTCAATAAAGGATTTCAAATTGTCAAAAATACCCACGTAAGAAACATTTCCAGAAATCACTTTTACAGACAGACATTTAAAGAAAGAGGAAGCCATAGGCAAGAGAGTAAACACGACCGTCAAGGACCGCGCCAGTGGATGGACCGGTTTCTCCGGCAGCCACCAGAGCACAAAATGGACCCTTCACTCTCCATTACCATTTAAGGTCAAGCAGGCGTCAGGAAATATAGGACGATTTCAGAAGCCAACACAGCCCTGGTGGCATCCACTCGGCGGAAGAACCACTTTCAGCTACTTGAAGAAGATTTCGAGAGCCAAAATTGAAGCACTTTCTCAAGATGTCTCGAATTTCATTACTATCCGTGTAGGATTACACATTTCAACATCCATCCGTCAGAGTGCTCTTGGCCTTCTTCAGAAACCAGCTCCTTTTGCAATTCAGACAATATTTATATGAATGCATTGGCGCGCCACCTGTTATGAGATATTTGAACTATTTTCGACGTGTATAATTCTTTTTAAAATAAATCAATTTTCTACTGTCCTTACTGCAATGATAAAATAATGGGAGAGCCTGGCTCATCAGTGGTAAAGTGCTTAGTACACTTGGTACAGGCCATGATAATCATGGTGGGTAGAAGTAGGCGATTGCTTTTACTGCACCATATGTCTACATATGTGAAAAGCAGTTGGACTTTGCACTTACAAATGTGCCAGAGCCCCGTTTGGTTACTTGCACTCGCTGGTGGGGTTGGACTTTTGTAAGAATCGGGGGCCATTGGAGCATTTTATTATTATTATCATAAAAAATGGCTCAATGCGGGAATCGAACCCGGGTCGTTGCGGTCGAAAACCAACGGTTTAGACCATCCTTCCATCGACCCCCCCCCCCCCCTCCCATTTATACTGTGCATGGTATACAGGAGTATAGTAGATTAATTTGGCGAAACCGCTAGGAAGGTTCACCACTGATGAGACAGGCCTTCCCATTATTTTATCATTGCAGTAAGGGCAGTAGAAAAGTATTTATTTTTAAAAGAATAATACGAGTCAAAAATAGTTCAAATTTCTCAAATCAGACCGCCGCAATGGTAACCCAATGTATAAGCACTAGACGTCCAATAACAACATAAGCTTAAGAAAAGCCAGTTGTCATGATAAACCAAATGTCGAGATATATCATATAGGTAGGTTAGACATGGGGTCGGCAACCTTTTGAGTCGGAGGAGTCCAAAATTACAATTTACAAAATTTCAAAGTTGAAGGCCTTGTAACATTTTTGTTTAAATGATTTTTCTTTTAATATATTTTTAAATATTTTGAATATCTTAAACGAATTTAAAAAAAGACGTGAAATAGATATTATTTATGAAATTAAAATTCCATTTGAAATGGAATCAAGGCAGTACAAGAAATTCTTTTTAAATGAACATGATATACTCAATAAGTTTACACTTTCAAAGATTTTTACTTTTGAACTTTGTACATGAAAGCTAATCAATTCGACACAAGGGGGTGATTTTTCAAATCGAATATCAAAAACATAATAAAAATGAGTGGGTTTTACCAAAATTTCAAAGTTTTTAAAGAACCACAATTTGTTTTCTTACCAACAATAAACAGTACTCGCATAAATAATATTTACATATGGAACTATGTAAAGAGCCGCAGGTTACCGACCCCTGAGTTAGACACAAAAGATGCTTAAGCTCAAGTAGTGAAAGATGGGTTTTGGTAGATCGAAGATACTGAGAATAATCAAAGATTGTGTGGTAATTTACATATTGTAAATGTAATCGCCATCTATCGACAAAATTTGCAATAATTTTTTTTTTGCCAATGTATTTCTTATGATATTCTATATACAGTTACGAGCGTCATTCCTCATCTCCTAATCAACAATCAGTCATCAGTTTTCATCTCTGTCACCGTTTGATTTTTTTTTTTTTGGAATGGCGCCCTCCTATTGGTTGGCTACGGTCACGCCACCTTTGCCCCCCACCACTCGCTTTTTGGTTTATGTAATTATTGTGTTGGAGCCGGTCGCTCCTTAAATAAATGCATATATTAGTTAATAACCAAATGGAATCCTCTCTTTCTTTTTCCCTGTAAGAGACGCCTACGGAAGCCAACAGTACATAGACAGATAAAGCACATAGGCTATAGTTATTAACTAACATATGCATTTATTTAAGGCGCCAATTTATAATTTTAACAAATAGTATTTGAATCAAAACATTCAATCGGGTAAAACACGGGCGTTGCCCGGGTCATTCGGCTAGTATATTATATACAGCATCCCTAGAATCCCCTGGCGCCATCTCATGTATTGGACTTCCACTGACATGTGAATAAAACCAAGAAGACTTAGGTGTCAGCCCGGGTAGTTGGTGACTTCTGTACGTGGCTCCTGGGGGTTATCTAAATAAATAATATTATCAAAAAAAATCTGTAGAGATAATATTTATCTGAGAAATACTTTATCAAAAAATAATCATTGCGGAAATTTACATATTAAAGATTGTACCAGTTTTAGTAACAAGATAAAGGAGTGATGCTAGGAAGAGAACTAAATCTTAGACAAACAGAGATATCGTCCCCATCTGGGCAGATATATATTCCAGGAAGTGCAGTCAGAGAAAAAAAGATATGAGCAATCGTTTTAGATGCCTCCAGAAATGATATCCTATTTTAATATGATTGAAATGTCTCGCCGTAAGTCGTCTACACGTTTATGGGGCCATGAAAACGTACAGGAAGTACAACATATGTCTACAGACCTTACAAAATCTTATTGAGACGTTTGTGTACTATAAAGTCGCCACGTGTCTACACATACCGGGTTATGATAAACATGGTAGGTATGATTTCCAAAGTATCTATAGATATTAAAAGTCCGTTAGCTATTCTTATAAATAAATGTTATATTATTAGGTTGATGCAAAAATAATGGCCGATTTCATAAATCCATATTCAATCGTTGAGATCATTGCAATTAATTATTTTTAAATATTGGCAAGTAATATATCATTATAAAACTTATTTATAGCTCTGTCACTATATCTACCAATATATTTACAACAATGTGAATTTTGTGTATAATAGTTCGTTGTTCTATTACGCCAAAAAATCATTCCATAATAAATTTAACATAGAAGTAGCCGTGTTTATAACATGTATGTTCTATATAGAAAAAAAAAACTTCAGAATTCCATGTGGTAATTGCAATAAAAAGAAAATCAAATTTCAGTAATTCTTGTTTTACCACTAAGAGTGACACCAGTATAGGGATAATAAATTATTTTTAGTTTTTTTGGGGGATTTTTTTTTAATATAAAAATGTTATACATGATTAGCGAGGCCTCCGGTAGAGGACAGGCAACATCCTAATGGGATGGTTAACACAAAAGGGGGCTGGATGAAAGCCGGGATAAGTTTTCAACGTCATTATTGTAATGAAGAAAGACTTGTCCTTGGGGGAATCGTCCCAAAAGGCGGAAGAACCAACAGCATTAACGGAAGACACTGGCAAACCACTTTTGTATCAACCACTGCTGAGAAAACCTGAAGAAAGTGACATCGACAACAGTGAGATAGCACTTCTGATATCAGATCAAATTAAGAGAATATTTGTCCATTTAGTCACCAAAAGTCGAACTCTACTTGATGGACGCTAACAACAACTTGCGCACCATTTATTATCAAAAATGCAATCTATATAACTGATAACTAGAAAACATAGCTCAAATATATTATTATCAGAACACTTATACTATCAGGATATGATATTCATGGTGAGTTGAGACTGCTTGCAACAACAAATGGGCCTAAGTCTACACGTTTATGGGGGCCATGAAAACGCTGGAGGTAGAAGGTATCTACAGGAAGTACAACAGACCTGTCTACAGACCTTACAAATCTTATTGAATAGAATACTTCTGTGTACTATAAAGTCGCCACGTGTCTACACATACCGGGCGAAGCCAGGTCCATTTAGTTTGTATTCCAATGATTACGTCTCCATACGCGTGGGAATAAATAAGCCCGACCACGCTGCACAAGAAAAATTGATCGCCGCCACTATGTTACGCAAGTCTGTCGGCTGCTTTGGAAATCAACGTGGCTAAACTCGTTTCCCAAACTGGATCTTTACAATCTAGTCGATCTACCTTAATTCCCAGAAATTTCACAATTTTATATGGTCAGTTTGTTGGTTTATTGACGTTTTGCTATAATGATAATTATTATCATCATCTTTCATTATTTACTTCAGATGGACAGACACTTATATTTAGATATCAATTTTTTAAAAATATATTAGCTTATATTTAAATATGATTCTTTTTTAAACTACAGTTTTAGTTATTGGTGTTGGGAGCGACTGCACATGGCGTCTGTTCCTCATGTCAGAGGCGGCCATTTCTTTTGGAGCTAAGTCGGCCTGCCACTAAGTAGTGCTCCCAGTCTTAAGGACAAAGGCAGACGCATTCTACTTCACCCAGTCATGATCTCAAGCGTTACAAGCTTGATACCCTAATATGATTGAGTGGAGATAAGAAAGAAGAATTTATTGGTGTAATAATTGGCCTAGCCGCTTTGCCATCCAAACACCTCTTTGAAAATTCGGATGATTCCACAAATCCCTTGAGTCAAATTCCGCCCTGGACTGACAAGGGCCATAGCCCGAAACCATGGTCTTCAGATGGACGTTCTGAAATTGCCAAAGCTCTAATGTTATGTGATTGATCAGATTTTGGTAAATTAAAGAGACGGTTGAGGTTATTGCATTTGAGAGTTTAAAAATAAATTGATGTAAAATGGTGAAGAGTCTAAAGATCCATAAACCACGTATAAGCCACTAACATGAGCAACAACAAAGCTCACTAAGGAGAAGACTGACTTTCTATGGGCGAGGAGATATGTAAATATATCCTGACAGAAGATAGCGGAGTTGATGTAATATGGTGAAGAATTAAAAGGAGAAGCATAAGATCTATGAACTACTTGTATGCCGCGAACATGAGCAACAACAAGGAAGAACAAGGTTCACTAAGGAGCAGACGGACATTCTACGAGCGAGGGGATATGTAAATATATCCTGGCAGACGATACCGGATGTCAGTTATAGCCCCAGCGGGTCACGTGACATACCCCAGCGGATCACCCCCAGAAATATCCGCGACCTTCTTATAAACTCTGATCAGATACCTAAGGTTATCCAAACACAATTCGTGTGACCTTAAACACGAAATAGGTCATTTGATGTTTTTTTTTTTTTTGTTTGTTTTTTGTAAACCTCTCTCATGGAATGCTAAGAAGTTGGGATTTTGTGCTCGATACTATTAACGCTGTTCTCAAGGTGTAAATATAATAATATTAATAAAGAAGAGAGGTTTGTTAAAATAATAATAAAAAAAAAAACATATAAGAGTTATAAATTGGAACATAATGTAAAACAAAAATACACAACTTGAACTCGAGCGATTAAAATAAACAAAATGACAAGTTGTAATAACAAATGGCAGAATTATAGGTGTCGACATTTCAGCAAATTCGTACAAGATGGTTTGCCACCTAGATACAATGAAGACCAACGTCACTTCAGTTTGATTAAAACAAATAATTATTTGTTTTCCCAATTATAATTGGGAGATTTTCTAGGAATGCTGGATTTAGGTTGGTGATTCCTAAAAAGGTAAAGTCTATAGTAACTAATTTTAGTTATATATAAGAAGTTTATCTTTAAATTTGTCGTAATTTTCAACGATAGAGATAGCAAAGATGATAATCATGATATTTTGTATCTTTATTGATGGATGAAAATGACAAGATGTACTATCTGCTCAGAAACCAGCAGCAAAGATTCTTCTATTCCGTAGTTTGATACGTTCCACCAACACTAACCGTACAGGATATCTGTACTAGAAACATCTGGTATTGCATCTATCCGTCTCTCAGATCGCAGCTAGAATTTAATTAGTATCTGGAAACGTGACCTTGACATCTATTTCTGGACTTGATTATTGAGAAATAGATAAACATGTTGAAAGTTTTCTCGTCTATAGAACCATATGTGTGTTGAGTCCGAAGGCCATTCCATCCCTACCAAAGAGAGTGTTAACACTCACTTTTTTTTTTATTAGAGCAGGCCTTGTTGTTAAAAATAACCTTTTTTTTTTAGATCGAGAATTTGATATGTTATCTATTGTTTATCACATGACACCTAGTCTATAAAATCAAACCTACATTTTCAAAAACAAATTGATTTTTAAAAATTATCTCTGGTACACGTGGTACAGGCCATGATAATTATGGTGGGTAGAAGTTGGTGACTGTTTTTACTGTTAGTGCACCACATGTCTACACACGTGAAAAACAGTTCGACTTTTGCACGTTTGGTTACTTGCACTCGCTGGTGAGGTTGGACTTTAGCAAGAATCGGGGACCATTGGAACGCATTTAAAAAATAATTTTTAAAAATTGATAAAGGTGGATTATTTATTTAGATAAAACCCAGGTTGCCGATATCTCCAACTACCCCTCAGTGCATCACAGAAAAAAAAGTGTATGGATAGATGCAGACGTACATTTTTGAAGATTTTCCTTATCGTACTTCTGCATGAATAGGTAGCTATTGGAGCTATTTGTTATTTTTAAAACCAGTTTCCAGGCGCATTTTTAAAACCTGGTTCTCTTTTCCCGAAAATACAACTTTCAAGGTCAGATATAAACCAGCCTTCTTCTCCAGGAGACTATAAAAAAACATTTAAAAGAGACGCGAAACGAATTCAAATAGACGCCATATACATTTTTGATGGGAATATCAAGGATGATGCAACCACAAAAGTCACGCCTTACATTTTGATATAACATACCTATTTACATACAAAAGACTATGCAAATTTATATATATATATATATCTAACAATGGCAGTCATTTTAGCTCATCACTTAGTTCGTTTCAAATCACTTTCTATATTTAGAACCACTTGCTCAATTGACGTCAGCCTTTATAAAAAATATATCGGTTCGGTTCCAAAATCACTTTATTAGATACAGCTCAAAAAGAAAAACCTAGTTTATGATAATTGTAACAATGAATAATATGTGAAGGTTATTCACATATTAAACAAAATGTTAACGCGGGATTCAATCCCGGTTCATGGCTGTCGGGAATCGAGGGTGTTACCCACTCGTCCACCGACTCTTTCTTAAAAATATATAATTATTTTATTATTATTTACACATTTTTTTGGATATAAATTTTCTCTCCTTTGTAGAAAAGAAAAAAAATCCATATAATACAATTACTATATTAAAATAATTACACTAGAGAAGATTTGGCTATTAGATGTTACTACACTTTAACATATAGGCCTAATTCAATCAATTTTTTTTTTTTAGATATTTATTTTCGATATTTATATATACTTTTCTTTATAATGATGCAATGCTTATTTTAGATCAATATTTGGTTATCTTATCCAAAAGTACACGTGGTACAGGCCATGATATGGGTAGTTAGAGACTGCTTTTTAACTTCAAGTGCACCACATGTCTACACATGTAGAGAGTAATTCGACTTTTACATCTATTAGTGTGCCGAGTTGGTGAATTCTGTATGTTCCAGGGGGGGAACCTGGGTTATCTAAATAAACAAATACACCTATCCCCCGATTTACACGGTAGATACGTTCCTGAGAAAAACGTGTAAATCGAAAATTAAAAATACAGACACAGTGTGCGTGTGCAGCAAGTCAGCACATAAGCTCGGGATTCCTCGTGAGATGTGTACACAGCGCATGTATTCAATCACAGTAGCATTTAGTATAGTGCGATAAAAACAACAACAAAAAAAAAACTTGAAAAAATTTGGAAAACCGTGTAAAAGCGAAAACGTGTAAAACAAGTACCGTGTAAATCGGGGGATAGGTGTAATAAAAATATACCAATATGTACCAAAAGAGACATCTCTCCTTTTAATTATGTATTAAAAAACCATACTTTATTTTTCATTACTAGTAAAAAAATTGGTGGTGATAAGGAATGAGTCAGGAGTTTTGGCAAATTTACACAAAGAAATATACAGGTTGGCTTTATGTCTGTATTTGGCAAAACTGCTCTTTCCTTATAACCACGAGTGATAAACATAATGTATTGTTTTAATGGATATTTAAAGGGAGAGGTGCCTCTTTTGGTACATGAATATCATTCTCCAGCAACTTAAGTTGTTTTATAAATATATATATAAACACTGTATCTACACCCAACACTTGGGAGCTGTAAAATACGGCTGTTATACTGAAAAAATTATAGAGAAAGGATTAAGGAAGTTGTACCTTTTAGCATGTATATCGGGATTGAGACAATAATTCTGAAAGATATTACAGTGACCTTTATTGAAGACACACGAGATAACCAATATACACTCATAGACAAAACTTGAGGAAGTTGTACCTTTCAGAATGTATATCGGGATTGAGACAATAATTCTGAAAGATATTACAGTGACCTTTATTGAAGACACACGAGATAACCAATATACACTCATAGACAAAACTTGAGGAAGTTGTACCTTTCAGCATGTATATCGGGATTGAGACAATAATTCTGAAAGATATTACAGTGACCTTTATTGAAGACACACGAGATAGCCAATATACACTCATGGAGACAAAATTTAAGGAAGTTGTACCTTTTACCATGTATATCGGGATTGAGACAATAACTCTGAAAGATATTACAGTGACCTTTATTGAAGACATGAGATAACCAAGTGTGAACAGCCTCTGTCTCCTAAAAAAAAAAAAAATGAACGACCGGCGATATCAAGGACTTTCCACTTTTGTCCATGAGTCTAAATAAAGATGCATATCTGATAGAGCATAAGATGCATATCTGATGAGTAAATTTAAAACTAATTGTGCAAATGTTCAAATATAAAAACAAAGCGCAACAACATTTTACCTTTTTGTCATTGACCTTTCAATGACCCACTGGCTTACATTTGGGAAAAAAAAAATCTCTTATTCAAAACTTAAGTCTTAAAAAACTGAAAACCTAAATTTTTGAATATATCGACATTTGACGATCGCTGACATTTTTTATTCTTTTTACAAGCTGACCTTGACTTGTAATATGATTTTTTGACCATAATTACAAAGGGTTTATTTTCTAAGAGTGGTGTATTTTGAAAACCATTTGTTCAATTAAAAATGATCATTATAGTGACATTAAAATTAATAAATATAGCCCCTTAATATAACATTAAATTCGAGAAAAACACCCTTTTTTTCTCTATAAACTTTTATATAGTGTATTAAAAGGATTAACAAACAACCTTATAATATATAAAGAAAGAGAAAGTAAAAGTATAAAAAAGATATGGTAGATAATTTTTTATAAAAAGTTGGATTTTTTTAGCAAAGTAGTGTTAGCAAAATAGTGTTAGACCAGAGCGCTATTTGTTTACATACTTTTATTTTAGAAAGGAGGAAAAAGAGGGTTAGCCAGGCCGAGCCAAATTGTGCCCAGCCATTTTTCACTTTTTTTAAGGCTCGTATACCGCACTATAAAAAGATCATTGTCTATAGAATTAAGGTTTTGGGAACCCTTAACTTAAACCACCAAAATTTCACATAGTAAAAATGACACATTGTTTATATAAAAGGGTAAAATTTGACCAAAATCTTATTAGCCACGTGCAATTGTGTTTTAAGTGCGTTTTGTTTTGATAGAAAGGGATCGTTTGGCTTCGATTAATGCATGCAACAGGTAGAGGGCGTGCGCTAAACTCGAAAGAGTTGGCGATTAATAAGCAAATACAAAAATCATAAACAATATAAGACTAGTTTGAAAGGAAGTAATCTAAAATGGTTTATATCTTTTGAAAATAGAGCAATCCATAAATAGATCTATTTTAAAAAGGCATATATTGGATCAAAATATCATTTACCAATATTTCAGTGGGCTGAATGCTAACCTTTTTCAAGGTATTATAACATATTAACGTTCAGCCAACTAAAATATTGGTATATATCTATATGCTTGAAATGCTACCATGTTGTAGAATGTAAATGGAAGGCGTGTAGTGTTTGTGGTTGGTAGTATAGTGTAGTTAGTATGATAATAATAGTAATGTAGATAGTGCAAGGGTAGATGTAGTAGACAAAAAATAGGTACTTACCAAGGGCATTAGGATGTATTGGCAGAAAAGTCCAACGGTCGGTCCAATTGGCATTTTGACCACGGTCATAACCACACTCCAGTCAATGGCACAGCCCATGTTGATGTAATTGATGAACAACAGCACGCCCACCGATATCCCGAAGATCATAGTGAGACGCCGCTGTTTCGGTAGTACACGCACGTGTAGAACATCTCCTTCAGGCTCGTGTGGTACATACAGCCTACCCCTACCCAGGAAGCTACCAAACAGACGCGCCGTACCATTCCATAACGTTTCATTGTACGGCGTACAATTCCATGACCGTACTTCGAGGACTTCAGGGTTATCTGATATTAAGTTTGGATAAGTAGAGTAGGTTTGAGTAGAATTGAATGGCCATCGGAATAAGACTTGTAACGTTTGTTGATGATCTTCATCCAGTAGGATTTGACCATCTTTGATCTTCCCAGTGTAGAAGTCGACATTGAGCGCGCCAACAGCGGCGAAGGACGCCGCCACCAACACCACCACGAGGCTTGACAACATTCTACAGCACAACTAGCTCCGTCTGGCGGTCGCCACTGCATTTATTGCGTTCGGCTGCCTTGATAACAGCTTACCTTCATAGAATTGTTTGGCTTGCTTACTCTCGTCTGTTCAATTTGACCAAATATGGCATTGTCCGCCTACTCTACTCTATATCCGATTTCTTACTTTTAGAGAAATATTTAATTTATTTATTTTTAATTGTTTTAAAAAGGTTTCATTCTTGTTGTTTTTTTTTTCAAACACATTTTCAAAAATAATCAATAAAAATAAAATGACCATACGTTTGTTTATTTAATATAAATTTAGATAATGTAAATTATCATTTTAAAAAAGATTAGCGCTATAAAAAAAACATGTATTCTGCTAATATGCAAATAGGGTTTTTACGGATGAATTAAAAATAATAATATTTCCTCTCTTTCTCTTTTAAGGGTATTACATATATGATTAATCATATTTTGTATATGCAAAATTATAAAATTTAGAAAACACAAATATATTTACCCGAAAACGTGACTTTAAAAAATGGGTGATGATTTGCATAGTTATGACATGCAAAACATCGTTTTTTTTTTGTTTATCCCTAGTACACGTGGTACAGGCCATGATAATCATGGTGGGTAGAAGTAGGCGACTGCTTTTACTGTAAGTACACCACATGTCTATACATGTGAAAAGCAGTTCTACTTGGCACTTACAAATGTACCAGAGCCCCGTTTGGTTACTTTCACTCGCTGGTGGGGTTGGACTTTTGCAAAAATCGGGAGCCATTGGAGCATTTTTTTTTTTAATCAGAAAAAAGTGACCAATTCAGGATTCGATCCCGGGTCGTAGCGGTTGAAACCAACGGTTTAGACCATCCTTCCACCGACCCCACAAAACGCAAAACATCGTTATAAAGATGCTCAAATAAAAAAAAAAAAAAAATCTTAGTAAACAACAGTATTCCAGCATAATTTTTCTTTGTTTTTTATGTAACCTTGAAATTCTTGTTAAAAGATCTTATTTAAAAATATAAAGATATATGCGAATATGGAATATCAAAATTTAGGGTTTGTAAAGCAAATTTAGCTTTATTTCAACTTTATAATAAATGTATTTCATATTTATATATATTTTTAGAATTTTATAAAACGCTATTGTTTTAAAATTATAAATGTTAACTATATTATTAGCGATGATTTTTTGTTGTATTTTAAAAAATATGATTTACACAACCACTAAAGGAAAGGATGGAAAATATATTTTGGGAGGGCTTGGCTCATCAGTGGTGAACACTACCAAAATATATTTTTCATTCTCTCGTTTAGTGACTGTAGAAAATTGTCTTTTAAAATACATCAGAAAAGCGTTAATGATGATTATAATTCATATTTTCACAGATTAGATATCGCTAAATGTATTTTCAAATAAGGTTTCAAAATACGAAACTATTTTAGACGCGTATGATTCTTTTAAAAATAAAACAATTTCTACTGCCCTTTCTGCAATGGAAAAATTAATGGGAGGGCCTGGGTCATCAGTGGTGAACCCTCCCAGCGGTTTCGCCAGTTTTAAAATAATCATACGCGTCTATAATAGTTTCGTATTTTGATAACAGATGGCGCGCTAATGTATCATAATCAAATAAGGTTTGTGAAATGTTTTGGAAATTTTTCTAGCATTCTCTTTATATGGTTTATCATTTTCTATTTCAACCCAGATAGTGGGCGAATTTAGTATTGTCCAGGAAGCCGGGTTACCTCAAGAGAGATTTTTCTATTTCGTCCCCAGCTGAAACGGTCTTACAGTGCTCTTTTTAAAATGAATATTTTATTTTTAAAAAGAGGTAAGATTTGAAGTGGTGGCGGTGTCTTGTCCATCCATGGAATGGGGAGTGCCATTGCCCCGTTAGTCAGTCACATGTCATAGGTCCCTGTAGGCCTTCATGGTTACCGTAACGGCTCGGGGCTCACGACACCGTACTTCGCCCTACAGGGCAGTCAGTCCCTTACTTGAAGATTTACATTTCGGTTTAGATATCCTTGAATTCTACCGTCATCTTTACAGCATGGTGTTGATATGAGAGAAACAATTTTATTAATGTGAAATTGTACTGGATATGGTGGATAAATTAAGGGCATCTCCTTATCGTGTAACTGAAAGTTGCTGATGGCTTGCGCCATCTGTCGGAATAAATATCAACTTAACTTCCGACAGATGGTGCAAGCCATTAACAACTTTCAGTTGCAAGCTAATTATTATTATTATATTTTTTTAAATAGATATTTTATAGTTTGATAAAATAAACAAAGATTTTAAAAACGTTTCGGTTTAGAGATTCTAGAATTTCCCCTTCACAGTGGAGTGATATGAGAGAATAGCAAAGTGTGAGGAGTGAAAGTTATAGAGACTGTGCCAGCCTTTTTGTTAAATCCGGGACGTACTTTAAAATGGGGTAATTGAAGTGTGTTGCTTCCTTTATCTCACTTCCTCTTGTGTAAGTACTTTTTACTGTTATTAAATAATATCTTTAGTACTTTCTCCTTGCCAGATCGCTAGCAACTTGTATACTGCTGTTGTTTTTATCTTCGGATAACTCCCCGTGTAGCAAAAACTATAAATAAATATTGAGACCATCAAGAGACACATCTCCCGTTTAAAATGTATTTTAAAAATGCATTTTGGTTTATCAACCAAGTATAGAATATGCCATAACACCAATTTAAATGTGTTTATACACGGGGAAAGGAATTGTAAGAAAAGTCAACGGTCAAGACAGTAAGATGAATAAATAGGCATATCTCGATCGTTCAAGTGAGCATGTCAGATTCACAGAAAATTAGCAGATTGTTTTTTTATTCATCATTTTTATTAAATCATTATATACATCATATTGCTATTGTAAACGTATTTTGGTGATATAATGACATAACGTTTTTACCTTTTGGCCAAAAAAAAAAGTGAAATAACATCGCGCATGCGCCATACTCGATTGGTTAACGTCAATAGCGATAAGAATCAAAAGAGAGCCAATGAACGAACATCATGTATACAGGCCGATAAATAAAACTATATTATAGCCGATTACAATAATGGACAAGACTTAAGGAAGTTGTACCTTTAGCATGTATATCGGGATTGAGACAATGACTCTGAAAGATATTACAGTGACCTTTATTGAAGACACACGAGATAACCAATATACACTCATGGACAAAACTTAAGGAAGTTGTACCTTTTACCATGTATATCGGGATTGAGACAATAACTCTGAAAGATATTACAGTGACCTTTATTGAAGACATACGAGATAACCAATATACACTCATGGACAAAACTTAAGAAGTTGTACCTTTTAGCATGTATATCGGGATTGAGACAATAACTCTGAAAGATATTACAGTGACCTTTATTGAAGACACACGAGATAACCAATATACACTCATGGACAAAACTTAAGGAAGTTGTACCTTTTAGCATGTATATCGGGATTGAGACAATAACTCTGAAAGATATTACAGTGACCTTTATTGAAGACACACGAGATAACCAAGTGTGAACAGCCTCTGTCTCCTTCATTAAAACAGACGACCGGCAGTATCAAAGACTTTCCACATCCTTAAGTCTTATCCATGAGTGTATATATCCTAGTTTTTACGGGTTATTTACATATTATTTACAAGCTCTCTGTCGACTTAGCGAGGTGTTGCGTAGATGTAAGACAATTAGTCAGCCAGCAGCCACTTAGACTACCAAAATGTCTGCAGTTACGGCGCAGTTTACGTGCGTCACACTTCCGGAGCTATCTTTACGTCGCTTCCAGTACGTAAAGACGCGAAATTCTGTGATGACGCTGCGACCGGCTAGGTTTCCTGACACATTCGGCGAAATATCGTTTTTCTCATAAAAATATGTTTTATAGTGAAAGGATTTCGGTAGTTTCACTGTTAGAATTACACTCATGGACAAAACTTAAGGAAGTGGAAGGTCTTTGATGTCGCCGGTCGTCTCTCTCTCCATTTTATAAGAGAAAAAGGCAATTTTGTTTATACTTGGTTATCTCGTGTGTCTTCAATAAAGGTCACTGTACTACCTTTCAGAGTTATTGTCACAATCCCGATATACATGCTGAAATGTACATGACATGTACGGTGTGGCCACTGGACATGTGTCGGACCTGGAGGCTGTTGTTGGGTTCTGTTCTGCCTGGAGTATGGCAGCCCCATCTATGCTTCCTTCCTGCGGTGAATCTGTATAAAACTGGTGATCTTGATAAATTTGTTTGTGTGTGTTCTAAAAGGTACAACTTCCTTAAGTTTTGCTGTTGAGTATATAACATGCGTGCGGTGTGTTTTTTTTTTTTTTTTTACACAAATTACCAAAACTATCTGCTAACATGCTAAATACACTTGTCAAACGGTCAAAGATCAAAATATGTACGACACAATACCATTTAAAGTGATCGGTTTCTTTATTGAATTATACTTAACTAGCTTCCGAGCTAGTGCTTTTTAGCAGACAGTAGAATAACGACCTTGATCCATTATAATAATAACAAAGCTTATTATAATAAGCTTTGTTGAAAAATACAGTAATAATACCAATAATTATTGGTATTATTACTGTATTTTTCCTGGATGACTCTATATTTCCTCTCGGAGAATCTGTATAAGACTAAAAGGTCTTAATAAAGTCTTGATAATTGTGTGTGTTGTGTGTGATCATTATTTTTTTTTACTATAAAAAAGTTATTGGTTGGTTAATAGTATTTTTTAATTTATTTCCTGGTCATTTCAGCGAGGTATTTTATAGTAATTTAATCAATAAATATAGTAATTTAGAAACTATATATTAATTCGGTAGGTGGATATGTACTAGTACAGAAACCATATTGAAATTGTTCAAATTTGCATACTATCTTTTTGAATTGATTGTTCTATTGTAATATAGCTACATCAACAATAAGTTTTTTTACAAGAATAATGTAGTCAGGATGGATATCATACTCGCGGTCTATTACGAAGAAGAAACGGAGCACCTCCTCGGGCTACTCACGCCTGAAGACAAGATTCTTCTCGACAAATTCTTCGACATTATCATCAAACATGTTCCGAACATGAACTCCCCAAATGGCAGGGATCTGTCTAGATTCATGGCGGCTTTAAGCTCCTGATCCGGACGACGTCGATTGTAAATATCTCTCTTCATTCCTACCATTATTATTACCTTATAACTCCCTTTGAGTGTAAAAATTGACGAGATAAAGTTGTTTAATTGTCAAAACAATAAGTTTTTTAAATTCCCGACGTTTCAGTTACTCGCTGTTACTCAGGGGAATGATCATTTTGAATCCTTTCTTCTATACTTATATACATATATACACGGTTTCTTTATGTATTTTATAAATCGTGTATGTATATAGGTAGAACTAGGATTCAAAGTCATAAACAAGTCTGTGTACGAGTGGGTATTACCCTCGATTCCCGACAGTCATGAACCGGGATTGAATCCCACGTTAACATTTTGTTTAACATGTGAATAACCTTCACATATTATTCATTGTTTCAATTATCATAAACTAGGTTGCTCTTGTTGAGCGGTACCTAATAAAGTGATTTTGAACCGGATTCAAAGTAACCATTCCCGACTGAGGAAAGTGACATGAAGTCACTGAAATGTCAGGAGTTAAATGAATCATTGGTTGATGTGGCTATTTTTGTGCTGAATCTACTTCCAACCAACATATTATCTTCAAAACTGTTCTATTTTAATTCAAATTATATTTTTAGGTATTTCGTTTTGTACTACGTCGTACAGCTTTTTAAATATGAAACTCCATTCTTTTTTCTCTTATCACTCTGCAGAGTTGGTAGAGGCGTCATGTTCATTGTACATAGTATGATGTATATATACGTTATGTGGCGCTGAGTTTGTTGTTAACACACACAAATATGTTATAATACCTTGATAAAGGTTGGCGTTCAGCCAACTGAAATATTGGTAAAATAAATGATTATTTGATCCAATATATGTCTTTTTAAAATTCGAAACTATTTTAAAGGCGTAAGATTCTTTTTGAAATTAAACAATTTCTACTGCCCTTACTGCAATGGAAAAATTAAAGGGAGGGCCTGGCTCATCAGTGGTGAACCCTCCCAGCGGTTTCGCCAGTTTAATCTACCATACCGCTGTTATATTGCATTTTTGGAACTTCCTTTTATAGTGATACTGTTGGTAGCCTCTTGGAATGGGTATTTTAGAATAACTATGGACATAAGCTTTGAGGACAGTAGAATTACATAAAATAGTTTCGAATTTTGATAACAGATGGCGCGCTAGTGCATCATATGTCTTTTTATTAAAAAAAATATTTATGGATTGCTCTATTTAAAATATATATATATATATATATATATATATATATATAATTATCTTTTTTTAATAGTGTAGACTGTGAACTTTTGCATGTATTAACAAGATGTCAATAAAATTATGTTAATTGTCTAGAATATTTGAAACGTACAAAATGAAGTTCTGTCCTCTGTTCGATCTCTCCAGAGGTAAGAAGGTAATCAACTCTCCTCCATCTTCATCACTCGAGGCCAAAATCTTAGGATCAGTAACCACCACTTCTAGCGATACTCTTCTACATTCAGCTCTTAGTATGAATCCGGGTGTATTAGAAACCAATCCTCAATGGTTTGCAATTTCCTTAAAAAAAAACAGTCTAGAAATAACTCGCTAAAAAGACATGGCCCACCTGTGCTGTGTGAGCAGAAGAGCTCAAATTGACTTGTTCCATATGTAAATACCTGTTTTCTTTCCTCTTTTCGCTCTCCGCTTCTCCCATCCATATTTCCAATTTTTTTTTTTCTTTCTTATTTTTTTTTATTTTTTCTTATAATCTGTATATATTTACCATATGTATATAATCTTTCTCCATTTTTTCCCCCCACTTTCATAGGTTTCTCCGTCTTGTAACCCCAAGGAGAATCCTCTGTAAGACCTGCGTGTCTTAATAAAGGTTTTTGTGTGTGTGTGTGTGTGTGAAATAACTCGCTTGACATGAATGGGACAAAGGTTAAAAATACTCCCTCCACCCAATACTTGGTTCATCATTCGGGTGGACACTTGAGAAAGATAACTGATCGAAAGCTTCCCGTTGTGAGTGAGTAGGTCAAATTATTGTCGCGCGGGTGTGTCCCCTTCCTGGGTCTCACGGGGTGGGGTTTATTCGACTTCCTTGTTGACAATTTTTACTTATCCCGAATTCACGTAATACAGACCATGATAATCATGGTGAGTAGTTGGCGACTGTCTTTTACAGCAAGCGCACCGTTTGTCTACACATGTAGAAGGTATGCAAATCGACTTTTGCACTTACAAATGTGTCAGAGCTCCGTTTAATTACTTGTAATCATTGGTATGGGTTGGACTATTAAAAGAATCAGGGGTCAGTGAAGAAATTTTTCCTTCAAAAAAAAAAAAAAGTGCCCAAAGCGTGATTCGATCCCGAGTCGCTCTGTCGAAAAAATAGGACAGTTTATACCAATACTCTGCCATCCCCATTTGATTGTATTGCACTTTTTTAGACATTAAAAAAAAAAAAAAAAACATTACAGTGTATTTAAGTATATTCCAGACTCTTTAAGAGTCTATTGTAGTAATTAATCAGTGATATGGCATCAGCACATTTTATATAAGGAATTGAAACTTTTTTTTTTGCACAAAATTACACAATACCGATATAATATTGTATTGGTTATTCCGCTTATACACTCATGAACAAAACTTAAGGAAGTTGTACCTTTCAGCATGTATATTGGGATTGAGACTAACTCTGAAATATATTACAGTGACCTTTATTGAAGACACACGAGATAACCAATATACACTCATGAACAAAACTTAAGGAAGTTGTACCTTTCAGCATGTATATTGGGATTGAGACAATAACTCTGAAATATATTACAGTGACCTTTATTGAAGACACACGAGATAACCAATATACACTCATGAACAAAACTTAAGGAAGTTGTACCTTTCAGCATGTATATTGGGATTGAGACAATAACTCTGAAATATATTACAGTGACCTTTATTGAAGACACACGAGATAACCAATAAACACTCATGAACAAAACTTAAGGAAGTTATACCTTTTAGCACGTATATCGGGATTGATATAATAACTCTGAAAGATATTACAGTGACCTTTATTGAAGACACACGAGATAACCAATATACACTCATGAACAAAACTTAAGGAAGTTGTAACTTTTACCATGTATGTCGGGATTGAGACAATAACTCTGAAAGATATTACAGTGACCTTTATTGAAGACACACGAGATAACCAATATACACTCATGAACAAAACTTAAGGAAGTTGTAACTTTTACCATGTATGTCGGGATTGAGACAATAACTCTGAAAGATATTACAGTGACCTTTATTGAAGACACACGAGATAACCAATATACACTTATGGACAAAACTTAAGGAAGTTGTACCTTTCAGCATGTATATCGGGATTGAGACAATAACTCTGAAAGATATTACAGTGACCTTTTTTGAAGACATACGAGATAACCAATATACACTCATGGACAAAACTTAAGGAAGTTGTAACTTTTACCATGTATGTCGGGATTGAGACAATAACTCTGAAAGATATTACAGTGACCTTTTTTGAAGACATACGAGATAACCAAGATAACCAAATGTGAACAGCCTCTGTCTTCTTCAAAAAATAGACAACGACGACATTAAAATATGAACCTTTCTTAAGTTTTTTCAATGAATCTGTATCCAACAATGTATAGGAAAGAAATGTTAAAAAAGACAATTAAACATTTAAAGCTTACACAGAGGACAGTAGAAAAATACATATAGAATAATTATTAGTTTTAATAAATTACTTTAATTCGGGTTTCAAGAAGGTTTTTTTTTTGTTGTATATATATTAATTAATTGTTACCACAGAGTGTGTGTAAGCTCACAGGTAAATAGGCGCTAACCGGAAAAAACAAGTTCCTTTGTTTTAATATTAGTTTCCCTTTTATATTTTGTTCTCTCTCTTGTAAATCAATAAATATGATGTTTAATTAATAATTATTGGAATCAGTTTCATTAATAATTATAAGCAAAGTCAACAGTTTTCTTGCTGTGTCTAAAACAGCAGTTTTGAGTACAAGCCCACCCGTGTATACCCGACCTAGGAATCGCTCCACCTCCCGGACAGGTATTGCCACCCCATCCCGCCATTCCAAACCACCCTCCGGCAACTTATACTTCCAGCCAATCCTCTCCCACTCTAAGGTTGGTTATAGATTTGAATGCAACACCAGGATTTTGTGGAAATAACAAATAACGATGGTTTCCAACCGGAATATTTATTGAACATACATTAATGTTTATAATACAATATAATGCGGCTTATGATTGTAAAACGACATTGGAAAATATCCCGCATGAGTTTCTTTTAAATGAAAAATCTAAATTTATTTTTAAGGAGAAATAACGACAATTTCTAACCTTAGAGATGAGGTATGAAAGGATGAATTGTGTTTGTTTGTTGTGTTATTGTGTTTTTTCTTTTTTTTTTTATGGAAATTATATACATTCTCTTAGCTATATAGCCTCAATATTAGGATGTTCTAGTGTTTGTTGAGAGAAGTTGTCTGTTTGTAGGTTGGTATAGGCGTGTGTCGGATTAAGCTCTATCTATATACAAGGCTCACTCCAAAAGTGTTTGCAATCAATATTAAATAATTAAAATATTAAAAAATAAATTATACCATTAAAATCAATACTTGTGCTCAAAACTTTTATTTATTTATTATTTATTTATTATCATTTACAAAGCACGCGATATCCGTCTTGGATATTTGCATGCATATACAAGTTTGGGAGCTTATTTATAGTAATTATTAATATGATTTTAGATATTATAAATATAAATTATTAACGTATTTGTCAATTAGTTAACGATTTAATTACCCTATAATGAATATTAGTGAACATCACAAATAAGAACAGAAATTTAGAGCTATTTACAGCATATAACTAACTGCTCAAAACTGCTGCTTTAGACACAGCAAGACTTGCTTGAGATCCGAATCACAATAATTTCTTAAACCTAATAACTAATCTATATGTATTTTTCTACTGTCCTCTGTGTAAGGTTTAATTGTCTTAACTAAGATTTCTTATACAGTGTTGGATTGATATAAAAATAATGGCCGATTTGTAGTGACACACACACACAACTAGCAATAACTCGTTACAAGCAAACTTTTATTAATCAAAATATAAAACCATTGGCATCGATACATCTTTGCCAACGAGAGCTGGTATATTCCAGTTTTATACTGGAGTCCTGGAGGCAATGAATTTATTGAAGGCTGTTTCGACATCAGCTTAATACATGCATTTTTTACCTAACATAAATATTTTCATAAAATAGTAACAACGATGACTCATAGAGAGCGCGATTTTAATTACAGACCTTTCTATCATTAGATAGAAAATTGAAATTCTCAAATTCTGAAAGTTAAAAGACAAAGCAATGACAATAGGCAGGCACTAACCAAGAACGATATCCACTCATAGACAAAACTTAAGGGAGTTGTACCTTTCAGCATGTATATCGGGATTGAGACAATGACTCTGAAAGATATTACATTGACCTTTATTGAAGACACACGAGATAACTAAGTGTGAACAGCCTCTGTCTCCTTAAAAAAATAGACTATCGGCAACATAAAATACTTTCCACTTTCTTAAGTTTTGTCTATGAATGTATAGTAGTTTTTTTTTAAGACCTGTGTGTCTTAATAAAGGCTTTTGTGTGTGTGTGTGTGTGTATAGTAGTTTTTACCTTCACCTATTACTTTAGTTTGTCATCTGAAATTAAACAATTGCCACGTTGCTGTTGTGTCAAACACTACCAACTTCCTGTTGACTCCAGTTTGTGGGCTCGGAAATCATACAGTTTGGTTAGTAGCTCGTAAAACCAACTTTACGCTGACTTCAGTTTATTGTCTTAGGACATCCCCCGCTCCTGCACATCTCTCCTTCAGCTGGAGGATCCTGGACAACATGTGGGAGACTTCCTCCTGTCTCCTGTGTCGCTCCTGCTCCAGGAACTCCGAGAGACTCTTGAATCCTACTTCAATCTCACGGGATTCTGAAGTGGTGCAGCGTCCAGCGTGTCTGATCCTGTGTCGTACTCCCTCTGCTTGAACCTGTGGCGGACAAACAGGGTAAGTGGATGGCATTACTTACTGCTGAGAAGTTTGTTGCACAACCTCATTCCATATCTGATCGTTTATTATTGGGAGTACAAATAAGTTTTTAGGGATTTGCAAAAGAAGCCACAACAAATATTATATAAATAGCATCGGACCTTGTAAGGTTTCATGTTAAGGCTTCATCATTTCCCCAAAAAAATCAGAAGAAGTCTTTTCACTCAAGTGTAAGGAACTTTTTTTTCTGGTGCTCTAACCATGTCAACCTTTTTGTCAACAAAACACAATTTGAGGGAAGCGCTGCTTTTTTGTTTTAATTTGAAGAAAAGTGCAACTGATGGACATCGATTGCTGTGTGAGGCATATGGTAAACAGGCTCTATCAATAAAATCATGTGAGTACTGGTTTCGGCGTTTCAAAAGTGGCGATTTTGACACCAGAGACAAAGAACGCGGAGGGAGGCCAATAAAGTTCGAAGACGCTGAGTTGGAGGCTTTATTGGACGAAGATTCAAGCCAAACTCAAGAGGAGCTCGCTGAAACCTTGGGAGTGACTCAACAAGCGATTTCGAACCGTCTCAAGGTCATGGGTATGGTACAAAAACAAGGAAATTGGGTTTCATATGAACTCAAACCAGGAAACATCGAGCGCCATATTTGCACGTGCGAACTACTGCTCAAAAGACAAAATCGGAAGGTTTTTTTTGCATCGAATCGTGACGGGGGACGAAAGGTGGATTCACTACGACAACCCAAAGCGCAGAAAATTGTGGGTTAAGCCCGGTCATGCATCAACTTCAACGGCCAAACCGAATATTCATGGCAAGAAGCTAATGCTGTGCATCTGGTGGGATCAGCTCGGAGTGATCTACTATGAGCTATTTCAGCTAAACGAAACCATCACTGGAGAACGTTACCAACAACAATTGATGCGATTAAGCCGAGCATTGAAGATTAAACGCCCACTATATGCCAAAAGACATGACAAGGTGATCTATCAGCACGACAACGCTCGGCCACATGTTGCAAAAGTTGTCAAGGAGACTTTGGAGGCGCTTCAATGGGATGTCCTACCCCACCCGCTGTATTCACCAGACATTGCTCCTTCAGACTACCACATGTTCCGTTCGATGACACATGGCCTGGTCGAGCAGCACTTCACTTCTTACGAAGAGGCGAAAAATTGGGTCAATGTTTGGATCGCCTCAAAAGACGAGGAATATTTTCGACACGGAATCCGTATGCTGCCTGAAAGATGGAAAAAAGTCGTAGCTAAAGATGGACAATACTTTGAATGAAATATATTGTACTGATTTCTCTGAATGAAGCTTCGAATTTATAAAAAAAATCCCTCAAAACTTATTTGTAGTCCTAATATTATTAATCAACCAGGCGCGATATCTTGAAATATTTGCATCTAATACATCGGAAACAAAACAACAAACAAATTAAAGCTTGGAATTAAATATAGTTAAACCTGTCTATAGCGCCCCCTCTAAATAGCGCCATCCTCTCTATAGCGCCCGATTTTAAACATTAAAATGTAAACATTTTACATTAAAAGTGACCTGTCTATAGCACCCTATTTTGGTAAGTCCCAAGAGGGGGCGCTATAGACAGGTTTAACTGTATTTACAAATTTACATGTATTATTCAACAGAGTTTGTAAAATTTATATAGACAAAGTGGCTTAAATAAAAAAAAAAAGATCATTTAAATCAGGAAACAAACGATGTCTCACTTCTGTAAAGTTTGGACAGTCGTAGATAAGGTGAAGTTTTCAGTTTCTACGCAGGAACAATTTGGTGTTTCTGATAGTTCGTGGAGAGATAATGACATTGAAACCAAATAAATAAAAGTACACTCATGGACAAAACTTGAGAAAGTTGTACCTTTCAGCATGTATATCGGGATTGAGACAATAACTCTGAAAGATATTACAGTGACCTTTATTGAAGAAACACGAGATAACCAAGTGTGAACAACCTCTGTCTCCTTAAAAAAGACGACCGGTGACATCAAAGACTTTCCACTGCCTTAAATTTTGCCCATGTGTGTATTTCTTCATATTTATATCCAAGGGTCTTGGGATTTCTCACCCAACTGTTTAATTTCTTTGAGACACCGATTTTGCCATCTACATCTCAAACAATGAACATTTCACTAATCCAATCGTATTACCATGATAAATGATGATATCTAGGTATGGTACTCTACATTATAGCAGACACAGTATCTACAGCACTTGCTCTCTCTGAATATCTCAGTATTTTAACACAATGTAGAGATTCCAGGTCATCCAAATTACAAGATCATCTCTCACTACTTGTTGAACGGTATTTTAAAAAATACTCAGATATGTTCCTGAATGTACAAAAGTCGAACTGTGTTCTACAGGAGTAGACATGTGGTGAACTTGCAGTAAAACAGTTGCTTACTACCCATTATGATAATCATGGCGTGTTTGGATTAAATACCACCACCCCAAATTTACATATTAGAAAAAAAAAAGATATCTAAAATATGTAAATAGGTTGTCTAAAGAGACCAGACGTTTTCATAAGAAGTAATACAAGGTTGTCTCAAAAGTTCGTAAACACTTGCAAAAATTTGAAATACCAATTTTATTCGCCTTTATAATGTATTTGTATATTATATTGAGGCGAATAAATAATTTATTATTCAATTTAATTATTCAAAGAAAATATTTGGAAACAGATTTAATTTAATTATTCAATATAAAATAATGATCGAAATATTTCTTTGGTTGCTTGCTCGAGATTCTCTAGCTGTAGATTGGTTGATAATTGTCGACTTGTCGAGCTGACGTCATCAATAAATACTTTCACATCCCCAAATATACAATATATAAAGTAATTGTATTATTATGTATTCGCCGTAATAATATTATTCACCAAGTAATAAGAAAAAGACGAACTTTTGGGACAACCTTATATGTAAATAGGTTGTCGAAAGAGGTTTTCATAAGAAGTAATAATATCAAGAGAGAGCAATACTTGCCAGGAACCGTCGCATTAACAAATGCTGTTCTGAAATCATTTCTCCAAGATGTGATTGTAGAAGTTCAACTTCATCACTACATTTTCTCCAGGCTTCTTGTTCTTTTACAGCGCCGTACGTCAGTCGAGAGCTGAGACCCCGAACTTGGCGAAAGAGATAAACAGTAAACACCACTAGGAACAACAAGCTGCATATCCCGATGACCATACTGGCTCGGGAAGATACCCCGTTGGGATCAAGAAACACGGGATAATCTTCTTCCTCTTGTAGAGAACCATTCTGGAAGAGAATGATGGCGGCAGCTGGGATACGGTATATCGTGAAATCATCCAACAAGATCAGACCATGAATCCAAGTCAGCCAAAGCCCAATGAATGCAAGTAATCCAATCCAGATGTAACATGGCTTCACATCCATCTTCTAATAATTATAAACAGTTACCCAGTCAACCAATACTTTATTATCCCAAGCACACGCGGTATAGACCATGATAATCATGGTGGGTAGAAGTTGGCGACTGCTTTTACTGTAAGTGCACCACATGTCTACATATGTGAAAATCAAAGTCAACTAATACTACCTCTGATAATTAAATATGAACTATTTTGCTTTTTTTTTTTCGTCTTAGCCTATCATTGATATTTATCATTAAACCATAAGAATAGAAAAATTTGGGAAACTTGATGAATTTTTATTGATATTAATGCGAACGAGATGTGGAAAACGGTTAAAATAGGTAGAAGAAGAGAAACAAGTCAGGGGGAAGAGATTCTTTATATAAGAAAATGGTCGTACAAGTTTTAGGGCAAGACGTCCTTCTTCAAGTAGCCGTAAAAGGACGTCTTACCCGAAAGCTTGTACAATCATCCTCTTATATAAAGAATCTCTTCTCCTTGACTTGTTTCTCTTCTTTTATATCCAATAGGGAGATTACCGTTGTCTCAGTTGAAATATGTAAATATTACTAACTATTCTAGAGACTTGTTTGACTACTCGTATACGCTATTTAATACGATATTAGGTTTTTATAAGAATCGGTATTGTGAGTAAAAAAAGACGAAACGTTGGTCAGTGTAATTATGTACTACATAAATTAAGGGAAAGGTATATCCTGAGAGAGATTGAATATACTTTTATTAATTGTACATATAAGATGATATAGGGTTAATAGGAGGAAAAAATCAAATATTATTTTCATAAGAGGAATCCCACTGATGGTCTTCTTGTATGAGAGAGAGCGATCGTGCAACTAAAAGTTACTGATAGCTTACGCCATCTGTCAGAATATTATTATTATTATTCCAGAATTGGCCAAATACCCATTCTTGATTAATCAAGAAAAGCTAACCACGTACACGTTTCGGGCTGTTGGCCCTCGTCAACGTGGTGCACCACGCCAAATACCTGCCAATTCTGGAATAATTAAAATCAACGATTAGTTTATATTTATTCCGACAGATGGGGCGCAAGAGAGATTTTAATCCAAAAATGAACAGATTTCTGATAGGAAGGAGTTAGACTTAAAATGGCACACGTTTTCTAAACAAATCATGTTGCGAATTTTAACAAAATAAACGAGTGAAACAAAATTTGTTTGGAAATATAGGAGAGAAAGGGAGTTAGGAATCATAAAGGAAAGTTGTAAGACCACGTCCTGTACGGTCAGCTGAACATGGGACATCTATATGCTGGCAGCGAATAAGTCCAATGGTGCGAGGCCAAGGTGAACCACTCTAAGCGGTCATTTGTTCTCACTTCCTCTAATTATCATGGTCTTGACAAAATTTACTTTTACGGGTTAGCTCGCAAAGTGAAATTTACTAGGGATTTAAAGAAAAATAACTTAACACGCTGAAAAGGGTACACTCAAGAGTACAACAACAATAACAATAAAAAGAACGTAAATAAAACTCACGATTTGTTATATATATATATTAGAAACTATTATAGACGCGTAAGATTCTTTTGAAAATTAAACAATTTCTACTGCCCTTACTGTAATGGAAAAATTAATGGGAGGGCCTGGCTCATCAGTGGTGAACCCTCCCAGCGGTTTCGCCAGTTTAATTTACCATACCGCTGTTATATTGCATTTTTGGAACTTCCTTTTATAGTGATACTGTTGTTAGACTCTTGGAATGGGTATTTTAGATGAACTATGGACATAAGCTTTGAGGACAGCAGAATTACATATAATTATATATATATAATATGCATCGAGCAATCGCTCTTCTGCAAACTTCCATTTTTCCATTGCAGTAAAGGCAGTAGAAATTGTTTAATTTTCAAAAGAATCTTACGCGTCTATAATAGTTTCGAATATTCATAACAGATGGGGCGCTATGTAGTATATGTGTAATATACTATACATATATGTAATATACGCTATATGTAATATATATATATATATGGTAATTTAAGAATCATAAATACCTGTGTAAATACTCACCACCTCTTCTTACACCCCCTACTCTAATATGGACTTTTAATCATGGTACCCAATCCTCCTTTAATCAATTTAACTTTGTATGTATCGTTTTTATGTGTTCAATTAAATAAAGAGGTACATCTAGAGGGAACGTAGAACCCAAAAGGGCTTACCCCGCAGACAATGAGGTCAATCGCCCCCACAAGCGGCGTCAGACGTCCGATGACGTCAGGGCTTACCCCGCAAACATGAGGCCAACCGTCGCGTCAACGCGGCGCCAGACGTCCAGTGACGTAACACTTGAGCATATAAAAAGGGCTTGCCCCGCAGCCAAAGGGGTCAGTCAGTTCAGCAGATGCAAGATAGCAGACAGCAGCAGCAGACAGATCGTTAGTAGGATGGCCCGCCGGCCGCTACTTGGTCTCTGCGTTCCCTCTCTCTGATGCCTCGGATTCCCCTGTGATTCGTCTCTGTGTCCTTTACCACTCACCACCATCACGACTGCGCAATCATCATCTTTCCCCACGACTCAATACAACAGACCAGATCACCGAAATACCATATATATATATATATGGTAGCGTATATTGCAGCGTTGATAGGGAGCGGGTTACA